>JAOTQQ010000023.1:28813797-29042051 GCA_026546715.1 Gallinago undulata
GGGGGGGGAAGTACAAAATAGGAAAATAAGAAAACTTCCATTAACTGTATGGAGAGAATAAAAACATTAGCATGCACTCTGTTGCCCTTTAGAAACACATATTGGTTAGATATGGAGGTTTCAGTACCTGAAACCTGCTGAAAATGCTTTAATTTACCTTCATCTGTCAATGTTAATGGACAGAGCAAGTGCTGGAGCTGCTGTAAAACAAATCTGTTTTCCTTTTGTCTGCTGTGCCACGTAATGAAATAAAAGCTAAATTATCACTGATAAAAATAATTTGCAGAAAAGCAATGATAAAAATATAACAGCAGAGCTTGCCATTAGCAGTTTAAATGGATAATGTTTGCTAGTGCTTATATAACCTACTTCTGTCCTCTGTTTTTTTATTGTCTTCTCCCCCTTGCCATGCTGGCAAGGACCTCTTCAGTAGAGGCTTAAGAGGAATAAAATTTTGTGTATGCTAAATCCTGGCAGGGGTAGCCTTCTGGGGGATTATAATTCTATGATAACTACTATTTTTTGCCTGTTGTTTTCTGTACTAAAATATTGCCAAGTCAAAGCATGTAAACAGTTTGAAGTGCTGTTATCGGTATAGTTTTATCCGTCCTAACTTGAGGAATGACGAAAACTGAGAAAACGGTTTATCTCATTGCAGAGCTGCTAGCTCTTGTAAACTTATCACGAGTTACAAAATATTTACTGTGAAAGCCTTAGCTTGGTGTCATGTGTTTAGGTGAGACTCATACTTTCCTTTCTGTCTGTCTTTCAGTAAGTCTGTATGTAATTTTTTTTAAATCATTTTTTACTCTTAGAGAAGTTTGAAGTCATGTTCCACTTGCTCATAAAAACTCATAAATGGGAAGGTAAAAGTACAGACTTCTGAGCCCCTTGTGTTTGTGTGTGTGTAAGATGATTCTAATGTGTGCATGTGTGTGTACATTTATATATGCACAAATATTTAAATCTCATAATTTCCCTGTAAGCCAGCCTTATCTCTCTTGAAATTGAGTCATCATTTTTAAATGCTTGGAATTCAGTTTGCTTTTATGATGGGAAACCATCTTCCAGGGTAAAACATTAGCCATAGGGTACTTGAAAGATGATTGATTTCTTATAAGAGCTGGACATGGCTCAGGGGTACATTTGTAGTTCATAAACATATTTATTTAAAGACATTCAGCTGTGAATGACTAAATAGGGAACAACTGCTAAACTCTAGCTGCGGTACCTAGAAGTATTCTATGTTTGCAGCCTGGGCACTGCCGTACAGTGCTTGCCAGTTTGCAAATGTCAAGGACGGTGTTACCCTCTCACATTCCTGCGTGGTTTGCCTCTGATCATCCTTCAGGAAACCTGCCCTTTCTCCAGCGCTCCCTCTCCAGCTCTTGCTGCCAGTTCCTGTTCTGCTCTGTGGCTGCGATGGCTGTAATCTGTGGGAAGTCCGGGCCTTGTTGGTCCAGGGAATTCGGGAAGGCACACAAACCCCCTCTCCTTGGCCCTCAAAATAAGACAAGGGCATCTCAAAAGCTGGGGAAACTGCTCACGAGTGTGGCTGTGCAGAGTATCAGCTACCACATACCGTCTCACTGCTTCTTGTCAGACAATCTCTTATAGGCGGAGGCTTATACAATGTCAAAACTACTATTGTTTCAATATTTTATTGTACACTAATATCTTGATTTTTCATGTATAATGTAGGGGGAAATATTACATGTATGAACTTTCTAAAGTACTTTTATCTGACAAAAACCTTTGTGTTAATCTTTTGAGTGACATGGGTCTGTAACGTTCTGAAATGCTTTACTATTGGGCCCGAATGCTGTTGTTATAAATTTCTGTTATAGTATTTTGAGCTTTTCTTCTGTATTATGTCCATTCTGTGTGTCATGCTTTATTCCCTCTGTAGCTTAAAAGTGCTTGGGAAAAAAAAAAAAAGCCCTATTAAAAATGTGTTTATAGCAGAACAGATAATTAGGGTCTTATTTCTCAATACTGTCCAAATAGGTGAAAGTTGCCTTCAGAGATGCATTTAGTGGCATAATAATTAGTGGTCAATATAATGGAATAATAATAATGCCATACTGGAAGAAAACCTACATTTCGGTTCGCTGATGGAAACACAAGTTTATGGTGGTAGCCTGAAAGCATGGTGGCAGAGCTCTGCTTGCTGGTATAGAATAGCAGCCAGTGCTCTGGCTCTTACCAGGCAGGCAGGATGTGATGCACAAGCTGATTCTTTTCATGGCGTCTTAAATGTAACTTCAGTCAAGTAAAACTTTGAGTAACATCAAAGCTGTATCACCATAGCTAGACAGCAAAGCACTTTGGTCTCCTATTCTCTGATGACAGAGTGAAATAGAGGGCTAGACCATAAAACTGCTGAAAACAGCAGCATGGAACCTTGAGAGCTTTTGGAAAATGGTGTCTCTGCTGAACACTCAGTGCAAAATATATTTAGGAAATGCATACTACTGCAGAATTAAATCCTGAGAATAGCTGGTCTTAGACCAAGCTCTTTTTTGAACTCTGTCCATCTTCAGGGAAGAGGTTGCAAGTGTTGAACACCTCCTGACCATGTGGGTGCCAGAAGCACAGCAGAAAATGAGCTATTTTAAGTAGTTTAGGTGAGCAGTCAGACCAGAGATAAAGCACATGAGACCTGAGATGTTTGGACCAACACCCATGAAAAGAAGTTTATTCTTCTTTGAAGGTGCAAAAGGCTTTTCAGTAAAGGCAATTTTCTCTGTGTCAAGGAAGAGCAGTCCTCAATAGTAGAGCATGTACCTTTCTGAGATGGGCTGAGAGTGGTCTTGAATGTGCAAGTGCTAGCATGGGGCTCACGGAGCAAACAGGCGTGGGAGCTTCCCACAGGTGAGGACAGCCCATGTTGGTGGGGAGCAGCATGGGGAAAAATATTTGAGGGAATGGAAAATAGATTCCAATGTAAGGTTTAGTTCAGATTTTTTCTGAGGACTGAATTGTATCTGCACAGTTGTAGTCATATATATTTATAAGAAGATACTGCTTAATGTAAGGTGTAACTGTATCCTTTCTAAAAGTTTTTATATAGTAACTTTTCTTCTTTACAGTATTCCGTGTGGGGATGAGAAGTCTCTTTTAAGACTTCTTGTGCTACTAAATCTTGATGCATCAGGCTGATAGGCAGGCTGGACTCTTTTGTTCTTAGAAGTGTTATTCATAGAGTTAAACAGAATTAATCTTTGTCCTTCTGACTGTTCTCAAAGCTTGATTAATTAAAGTGATCCGTGCTTGCATAACTGGGACTTAACAGAATCCAGATGTTCCTGTATTTCAGCCACACTTGCACCTTTTACCCTGTGTGAAGCAAGACACTTAGGGTGAAAAGTTCTCCACTTCTCTCTTTATCTAATTCTAAGTCTGCACTTGGAAATATTTTTCCATGCTCTTGAAGTCTTTCTACACCCATGGGATTTTTTTTGGTTGTCTGCTTTCCCTTTCCTCTCCCTAAATCTGCTAACGGCACTCCCAAACCTTTCTCCCATTTTCTGAATTGTGTTATCTACTTCCTCCAGAGATCGTTTGATAAAAATCTGGTTTTCAGTTCTCTCCATGCTTCAGGCCTCTGTGTGGAGAGAACATCATTTAACGAAGCTCTGTTAGTGGCCGTTCTTGCTTTCCTTAAAGTGGTATCCATTTCAAATGCTCCTCAATAATTTTATATTTTTTCTATAATTAAGTACAATTGTATTGATGAATTGGAAATTCTATGTCATAAACTAGCTAAATGTTAATTTTTTCTTGACTTATGAAATCATGTGAAATTTTCATTGCTTTTTGTAATAGATTTGTAGAGTTCCTTTTTCCATGGAGTTCCCTTGTTTTGTTTAAAATTCCCTCTAAACTGTCGTTTCTACCTACTTTCTTTTTTTTTAAACCTTTATCCTTCTCTCTTGATAGCCAAGTAGCTGGGCTGATGCAGAAATCTGGCTGTTACTTCCCATGACAGACAGTCACTGCCTACTGGTAGCTGGTGCAAGGAGCGTGACATGTCCCAGGAGAATCTGAGAGCAATTTCCTGTTTATTGGCATTGCTACGAGACAAGAAAACAAAATAAAACTTACTTTGAAGCACTGTGTTCTGATCTCCCATCCATGAAAGATGGGATAACTCCATTTAAGTTAATGTGGTGAAGTGAGAATTGGTCCGAGAGACAGGTGTGATATGACCCCCCCCAGACTAGGGGAGGGCAGACTTTTCCTTAGTAGTGTTGCAGGCTAGTCCATTATCCTGCGCTCCATTGTGTCCCCACTGTGTCCTTTTCCTTTGTACCACAAGGACGATTGTTTAAATGGAGTTTCAGATGAGTTTTGCTGTCCTTCATGTGCTTGGATTCCCTGTTTACATGGGCTGTGAGCGTCAGCACTGGATCCCTGTGCTGAGTTAGAGTCTGATTGATGGGTTAGACATGGAGCATCCCGCTCCCCATGTCAAGGATGTTTTTCCCAGTCATTTTATGGCTGGTTAGCTTTTAATGCCACAATGAGGAAGTGAGGAGTTAACATTTCAAGATGGTAATTTAAATAGCTGCAGCTCCCAAAAACATGGGAAAGACATGTTTTGAGAACTGGCTTTGCAAAGCTATTTTGAGTCAACCCTAAATGGGAGAGTGTGCTCCATGGCATCCAGTCCTTCCCATGTAAATGCTGGGGAGAGGTCACGGAGCAACAGGCTTTGCAGGCACTGCCCGAAGCCACCCTTCGGTTCTTACTGTCCAGAGCACCTCGGCTGTGGAAATGTCCATGCCAGACAAAGCTATGTGATGGTGAGTACTAGTGAACAACATGATTCTAAAAAGCACCAAAGTAACAATTTGCTGGGGCTGGTACATTCATAATGTGGAAGGAGAAACAACATTCACCAGAGTTAGACACAAACACTGTATTTTCCGAGAAATGGGCTTGGGGTGTGTGTGTGTGTGTGTGTGTATGTGTGTGAAGGTGATCGTGTGTGAGGTTTTTTTCTCCCAAAACCCTATAGCTTATCTTGCTTGTTTTTCTGTCTTTCCTCTCCCCTCTGGCCAGACTCCAGTTTGTAATTCTGCATTCTTTCCTATTCAGCCTGAAGTTTTCTCATGTTAAATGTTTGTTTTGAATTTGCACCTTCTTTCTGCCTAGAACAGGTCTGTGATGCAAGACCTGCTGCTTAGGATATTTTTCAGCATATAAAACAGGATGAAAGTCAAGTGGTGTTGGGTTGGCATGCCTGTGTGCCCAAAATAACTTCAAACCTATAAAAATAGGCTGTAAGAAATTAATTCTTACAGAGGGAAAATAAAATATCTGCAAATATTTTGACAGTGAAGGTGACTGACCAGTAGAGCAACCCACTAAATGTTACAGTGGGTTGGCTCTGCATCCCTGAAAGTTGCTTAAATTGACCTGATTGTTCTTTTTTAAAAAAAAAGCTAGGATTCAAACTGTATTAATTCAAGCGAATCCTGTAACCTCTGATCTACAGGTTAGACAAGTTGTTGGCATTCTTCTTCCTTTCTGGGCTGATGAGGTTTGATGCTGTCATTCATGCTTCTCCCAGAGCTGTTAGTAAGCCAGAGCATCAGGGAAACATGTCTTCATTCAGGATTTTAATAAAATATGCTATAATCATAGTGAATAAAATCCCTGCATCTGCAGAGGCATGGGCCTACACCCTACCTCCACTCTGATTTGAAGCTTAATTGAAAATATAGAGCAGTGGGCTCTTCTGTTTATCATCACACAGTGGGTCAATTTTATTGACTGTGCTTGCAGAAGACTTTTTTCCAGTTTTTGTTGGTTAAAGCTAAACAACCTCTTCTCACCTGTGGTAAACATTTATTGGTACATAATAAAGTTTTATTTATCATCATTGATGAAAATCACCTATTTGATCCTTATGATCTGAAATATTGGACCCGTCTAAGTGGAGAAACTGTGGTTGAAATATTCATCCATGTGGGTTTGTTCTGCTAATGACTATTGTTCTTTTAGAGTCCTTGGAGATTTTTTCCCAATGTTTACAAGTTTTCTTCAAAAGACTAGTGGGACGGTCAACAGAAATTGGTGGAAGTGCTTTACGTGTATGAGGAAATGATAATAAGAAGGAGGGGGAAAAGTTGATATTGATTGTTGTTACATACAAACATGAATAAGATTTTTTTTTTTTTTTTTTTTTTTACATTGGGAGTAAGATAGGACATGCAAATGTGTATTCCTCTAAGGCTTGTTATTTTATAAATGTTCCATTGACTGAAAATTATGTTAAATCAAGTTTAATTCATATTTGTACAATTCAGATTGACTCCATTGGGTGTGCTATGCCTTGCTCTTTAATTATTACTGTTGTTTTCCATATGCATTGCATTATAAAGGTTTCTTAGTCTTAAATGTATTTCACAGTAGCATATGGCTGTTCCAGTCAAAGAGTTAAATATTTATTCATGTTCTGTATTCTGTATGAAAAGACTTTTTTTTTTTTTTTTTTCTGTCTATGAAGGGTAAAAATCTTTTCATAACTACTCTTGGCCATAGCAGTGTGTTTTGGACAAGTGTAGCTAACCATACTGGCATACAAATGCAGTTCAAAAGAATACGTTAATACAAGAAGCAATTTTACCTTTTGTATCAACCTGGGTACATGGTGCTCTTTCTGTGCCTGCCTCATCCCTCTTCTGCACTAGCATTTGGGGTAGGGTTGTGGTACAATTGTTTCTCAGCGTAGCTCACCTTTGGCCTCTGTACCATCTCAGTCGTGTTTTCTAATAGCAAAATCATCAGTTTTGGCAGCACGTTTAGGTTCTTTTCTCTTTTTTTCTCCTTTTTTTTTTACTTTTCTTTTTGCTTTTCCTGAGAAAGCAGTCATTTTTGGAAAAATTGTGCAGTTCAGTTGATTAAGTTATTTAAGTTCGGAAAGGACAAGAATAATAAAAATTTCATTTTCCAAGAATGGCTGTAAGGAGGCACAAGGTACGTTTACAAAACAGTATTGATAGTTATTGAGACTCTGGGCTCCAAATGGATGAGAGCACCCTTGCCCCTGCCTCGGGATGTACCATCTCTTTTTTGTAACTCTTGTGACCCCTCATGCATACACTGCTACAGCTGCATGCATTTCAGCATGCAGATCTTGGGCTTTCTTGTCAGAAATTTGGCTGCTGTACAATTAGAATCAAAATAGTGAAATGGGGGGTACCACACCCTGACAGATGCAAAGTTCTGATAGGTATCCAAGACCTGCCTGGCTGTAATGTGTTTCTTAAGTAAGCTGACAATTGTGAATTGTATCAAATTAAACACAAGAGACTAGCTTCTTTTCTGGAAGAACTGAGTTTTACCTACCCACCTACCTTTGTCATAAACAGATTTTACTACAGTTATTAGACTTCCACCTCCTGCCCTCTTGGGTTGATGGGACCGTGTCGGAGATGAGAGTCAGGCCCAATATATGCATATGTGCCACATTGGCTTAACTTTCAGGAGGATAAAAGCTCCAGCAGGAACAATGGCAAAATACTGATATGTTAATTCATAGTTCTGAGGCAAAAACCAGAAAATATGAAGAAATGCAGCCATGCGAATTTACCTTTCTATATACACTGAACGCCTCCTAGCTTTGCTGCTTCCCATTTATCATCATGTTTTATTTTTGTGTAGAGTAACCATCCTTTGATTATGTATACGTAAAAGTTTAAGGAGTTGGTATGCAGTAACAGGAAAGGAAATGACAAAGCAAGAAATAGAAAAAGAGAAAGGCTGCGTCTAGTTATTCACTTTGTATCACAACACAGACTGCCCTTGTATCAGTTCCCTTTGAAAGTTTGTATTTAGCTTGTAATTATTCAGGGCGGTGTGTCAGAAGAGCTAGTAGCCATCTCCTGACACAACCAAGCCTTAATTTTTAAAATATTTGAAATACTACAGTTGAGTGTGGAGAGGCCACAATTGTAACCTCCTCGAGTAGTGGAGTTTCGATGTCCCTCTGGCTTCTGCCACGGCAGTGGGTGCCGAGAGGCAGGTCAGCAGGCTCCTCAGGGCTTTGCCAGAGGCAGGAAGGTGTGTGCTGTGAGGGGGACAGAGAAGGCATTGCTGCCCTCAGCTTCCAGCCTCTGAGTTTAGCTGAAGTGACTGCTGGCTTTCTGGCCGGCTAGCTGAAGTAGCCTGACCCTTTGATTCAATACTTTTCCCTCAGAGTAAGAGGAGAATACAATTTACCCCAGCTCAAGCTACTAATCTTCGAATTTTATCATCTAGCGTCAGACTTAAATAGTAATGAGACATCAAAATCACAGCATGGGAAGTTGTCCCTATTTCAGTTTACCCGATGCCTTAATTAAGAGGAGACAGACAATTAAAGAGCTACTGTATAAAATTACAGCCCCCTGAAAAGAAAGCGGGAGCTAAGAATGAGCTGTGTCCCGGGATGTTTGTATAGACAAAACTGACACCCCAGAGGGCAAAAAATGTAGCGTGTCTTTCAGGATTTGCCCTTGATCATTGTTGCAGGAAGTGGAGGAAACTGTGTTACATGGAATGATCAAAATTTAGAGCATCTGTATTGTTATTCTCAAGAATTATTATTCCCTGCTTGCCAAAGAAGTGGCTGTTTAATCTGTCTTTCTGGACATCCATCTTCTCACTGTGAATGGCTACAAGTGGCCAAGAGACAGAGAAACCATTAAATTCCATCATAACTAAGCGCACGTTGAAATGATTAAGGTCCAAAAGGTAAAGAAGGATCAGCATTATTTCATAAAGAATTTATTGCAAGAGCTGCTTTTTTAACTTTATTAGCCAGAGTGTTTCGAAGGTTTGACACTTGGGAAGAACAGGGCACGGCTTATTAACAGGCAATGGCGTAAACTGATTTTGAGGATCACTCTGAGCATTCTCTAAAGGAGAAGCGTTTTCATCTCAAGCTGCTGTGCTCCACCACTGCCGTCTTACGAGCATCCAGTGCAGAGACCTTGGGCTTGAAACAGTGACACAAAGTGGACAAATTTCCATTGTTAGATGCTCAGCTCTCTGTACTGAACTTAGGGTAATGATGGCACCATGACAGAGCAGCCTGGAGCCTTACAAGCAGAACCACTTCCCTTGGTGGTCCCAAGGCTGGGGAACTTCACCTGCTTGATTTTTGCTCTGTTGGTAACCACTGACTGCGATGGGGACAAGCCTGTTTCTTTGACTATCTGTTGATTGAGACCCATTTCATTATTGATTGTTTTTATAGCTCCTCTTCTGTCTTGCAGTTGTTTTGTCTTACATATTATATTAGTTCTAAAAACTGTTTTAATTGGCGGAATTAGCAAAAAAAAAAGATCACAGCTGAAATGCATCATGAAAGGTCATTCACTTAAATAGCAATTTTTTTTAAATTGTGGCAATATATTTACTTTATGATGCCTATAAATGCTCACTATTGTTTATTTACCAGACAATACTGTTTTAAATTTTGATAACTTTACTCCGGAAATGAAGATGTTTGCGTAGACAATATATTGAGTCTGCTTACATAGACAGCCTAGAGATGCATGAGAGAAGAAAGGTGATGGGGGAGGTTTCAGTGTATGCTTGCTCTTATATGGCTCTGTTTGTAGAAGATCTCTGCTGATCTCTTTTCAGGGCTTGGAGAACCTACAACGTATTAAAGGCTGGGCTGTTTGTTTTCTTTGTGTTGTTTTTATGTACTGAAATGTTGTAGTGAAAATAGCTGGGTGGGGTGTAATAAATGTTTTCAAAGACCTTCCTTTGAAAGAGGATTTTTTTCCAGCTCTTGGTGGTCACCACCCATTTTCCTGTGCTGTGTGCGCCTCTCTCATTGTTCCTACCCACAAGGGCCCCTTGTGTGAGCCTGTCAGCAATGTGCCACCACGATGAGATAAAATGTCGTGAGATATTGGTTGGAGCCTACTGAAGCGCCAGGGTTTTCACCCACAAATATTGGCGGATATTGCCCAAGAAGTAACACAGCATGAGATCATAAAACTCGGGATTTGTCAACAATTTTTGGCATGACTCTCTCAGCTGTTGACGGTTGAGTGGGTTTGAGGCTGAAGCGTAGGTACGCATGCCGCTGATAGTAAAGTCATGTAATGGCAGTGTTTGTCCCTTAAGCTTGAAATAAAGCTTAATTGAAAAATTGTCCTTGTTTACCTCCAGTTGCACCATCTTGATAAGTAATGCTGCTTGTGGTTTGGTATGGGCTAGGATGTGGTCGGTACCCCATCTGAAAAATGAGGCTGGTTTTGAGTTTAACTTCTGGGCCCCGCCCCCCAGGCCTGCGAATTGCACTTCGTTCACCTTTAGCTTTAACCTGCTGGTGAAAAGATAAAGCACATCCTTTGGTATGTGTTTTTTAGAGCAGGTAAATAGTTGGGTTATCTTAAAACAGATCTTAGTAATACCTGCTGAGCTTCTGAGCAACAATATGTATGGACCTCTAGATTAGCTGTCAAAATTGACTGATTGCTACAAGAAATGCCACAAGATAAGGATCTGTAATCTCTCAAACACAAATAATTGATAGACATCTCGGGTTGTGCATTGTCATAACCTTATCCCTGTTGCTGTGGTGTGATTCCACCTCTAGTTGTGCTGCAGGGACTCTTTCTTCAATATGTAAGTGGAAACTATGAAGAAAAGCAGAGTGAGTACATTTATCACCGCCAAAAAATATGCTAATTTGAAAGCAAGTTCAGTTTTAGCCAGCATTGAAACAGACCTTTCTATAGCATTGTTTAGTGGGTTTGGTGGTGGGATTTTATAGTCTGCAAGTTATTTCTGAAGCTTGCCGTATCTTGGCTGGTATCAGATAGTTGATTGCCACAGGGAAGGAATCCACAATCCCGTATCTTGATGGAGCTGAGCAGTGGAAAACCAGTCTTGGGAGGGACGACTGTGTTTATATGTCTTTGTGCTCCTCTGATGGAGATTTGATCATGTGCTGGGCTGCTTTTCTCCCCAAAGTTCCTTATTAATTGAGAAGATGGAGGAAGCGTTTCACTGGTCTGTTTCAAGTGTGGGCTGCAGCACCAGATTTTTACCAGGGGTATCCAGAGCTGTCCTGACCCTTTCCATGACCGGCACCGGGGCTTGCTGAGCACGCAGTGGCTTGGAGCTGGAAACTGCTCTGCCTGAAAACTAAGCCATGAGAAAAGTTTCTCTGCCATCTAGCCCTAATGCAGGGAATGCATTGACAAGGCAAAAAGGCAGTGTGTCTATGTGCTCTAACTGCTGATCAAACCGTCTCCTCTGCACGCTGTGGGCCTTGTGCGGTTCCGCGGAGCTGTGCCTTGCCACAGGAGCAAAGCGTTCAGCATGTCCTCCGAGGTACCAGGCTCATGCTGGTGTGGCGACTGCAGGACGGGCTGCACTCACACCATCATAAAATAATCCAGGGCCAGATTAATGGCTGCTGAAATCCTAATACTTATCTTTCTGGTTCAAGGTACTCGTAAAACTACAGAGAAAATGGTAGAACATAAGTCCTGTAGACGTTGTTTTGCTTACTGTGATTAAATTTATCAGACTCTGGTGACATATTGTGAACCTAAATGCTTTAAAAAAGATAAATATAAGTGCTCTTGAAGTTTCAGTAAGGTTTTCAACATTGAACTCCCAAAGTACTATTTAGTTGCTGTAACAACTTCAGTATTCACAATGATACTTTAAACTGCAGCTACAAATTGTTTTTCTTTTAGAAGCAGCATTAAATGCAGCTAGTGGTATAAAAAAGATGCTAATGGTATAAGCATTTTAAAACTGTAAAGACTAAGTAATTAAGACTAAATATCAGAGCTTCAGACATTGGAGAAATTACTGTCTTACACTTGGATTTAAAGTTCATGTGGAATTTATCTTGTCTAAAGAGCTGATGTGTTCCCCATTCAAGACAACATATTTCTGGTTGCGTTACTGTTTATGGTAGACAGTAGCTACGGTAGACCACCTAGCTATGGTGGTCCTAGGGTGATATGGACTTAGTGAATCATAAATATGCTCAAAGACACCAAAAGTCTGGTATTCACTTAGGCCTCATCTCTTGATACTCTAATCACACTAGCCAAGTCCCTTATCATTGTGCTAGGTATCCTTTGAAAAGGCCTAATGAGAATGGAAATGAGTTGCTCACCCTTAACGCGAACTATTTGCTGGTCTGTCCCCAAGACACTCATATTTCTCATTTTCCTGACTGTCATCTAGCCTTTGGTTTTAGACTTTGATGAAATTATTGCATCGTATGTTGATACAGCAGCAGGTGCCAAAGTTTACAGAACTAGCAGTGATTTGTTACTTAATGGGTATGTGCAGAAGCACAAGAAATCCCCCAATCAAATCAAGGAGTCGGTGGCGAGTTACTGTAAGTTAGGGCAGCTTTAAAGGAAGGGTGGAAGGTATTTCATTTCCTTATTTTTGTAATAGCCCTTTCTGTTAGTAGCTTTTCTTGTTACCTTTGAACTCTCATTTCCTCTATTAATGAATTCCCCATTTTGGCGTCGTTTGTATTTGTTTTGTCTGTGTACTGGGTACCATATCCCCATGTGCAGCAATGCTGCTTTAGCGCTTAACAGCCATGAGCACTTTATGTATTTTCAAGGCATTTTTTCCCTCTCAATCCAAGAATAACTCTGCATCCTTCCCCTTCCTATCACTCTTGCTGCTGGGCTGAAACTGAGGATCTGGGGTCTTCTCAGACTTTAGAAATCGTTATTTTCACTGGACAGAGGTATGAGGAGGGATCTGTATGGCACTGTGTATGGGTTTCATTCACAGCTTTCATAGTGTGGCCCAAGTTCCTGGTGAGCGAGTAAATTGCTGCTTGCAGCACTTTTTATTTACTGATGGTCACTTTTATTACTTTAACGGGAGGGGCAGGGGGCTTTTAAAGCACAGCATGCCGTCCAGAATAAACTGCTTGTCAGGTAGAATGGTTACAAATAGTTTTTAAAGGAATTTTAAGGCCAAGTAAGCATGACCACTGGCTACTTGGTGTCTGTACAAGCACACATCTGGGGCTGTCAAGTGGTGTGGTTCCAAGATAGCTCCAGAGTGCCTCACAGCCAGCAAAACTCCTTTTTAGATATTATGCTGGTTTAAATCTTCTCGAGATTTTCCAAGTAGAAGGTAAAGCAAAATATAAACACACAGCAAAAAATGGATTGGCTAGATTGAAAAAAATCTGTGTTGTTAGCTAAGAGTGCTGCCTGTTAAAATATCTTTATTGAGCTTTTACTGGTTTGATTGGAAAATCTTTTTAATGCTAAACGTCTCATAATTTTTTTCATTTATTTGTACTGCAAAGTATTTTCTTATCTTTGCATCCCTAGGATGTATTTTTCTTGTTCTGCAAGTTAGCGTTTGAAGCTTTAACTCTAAACCATTTGAAATGCACATTTACTACAGAAATTTCATGTGACCGCTTAATTAACTGTGGATTCTTGACCTTTAAAGTGCTGGAGCTAGAAACATTTAATAACCAGCCATTGGATATAAAGTAATATGCTTGTTGTTTTACTAGCTTGCATACATGGCAGTTTGAAGCAAAGTCCAAGGGTCATCAAAACCATCAAGTAAACTGAAGCGAGTCAGTCTGAACTACGTATTACGAAGTGTTACATGAATGTGTCACACAGTATGTATGTTCAAGTGAAGGCTACCAGATTATATGCAAGGTATTTTTATGCAAGGTGCGGATTACGATTTCTCTGAAAGTTTTTGTGATCTGGAGTCTACAAGGTGGGAGTGTAATTCAGTGCAATTACTGTGCTGCCTACTCTTAAACAAGCAAGCCTGTGTGTACACAACCAGAGTATCGACCCATATGGACTTGTTGAGAGCAGTGAAACGCTGAGCAGAAGATTGCTATCTTGGCAAGTCCCCTCCATCATCTTAAAGGAGGCCACCGATGTCCTTGACAGCAGGAAGGATCGATGAAGCTGATCACCTGGGACCGTTGTTGGCTGAGTGGGTACCAAGGGCTTCGAGGGGATAACTGCATGCGGGAAGGACCCAGGGAGATGTATGGGTGGAGGTGGTGAGCAGGGATTACTGGTGGAGAATGAAGTACTGGTAGGATTGAGACTGAAGAGAGTGAGTATGGTCATAGCCAATGGAAACAATACCAAAACATCAGGTCAGTTCCTCTCTGCTGAGACGAGGAGGGTTGTGTGGGTATCTAACCCTACTTCAGACCAGAGAGTGCTGCTGTATACCTGCACATAAACTCCCGTGCGAGCGGGTGGTCTGTTTGCCCCAGTGTTTGTGGGGTTAGTCCCTATTGTGTCTGGGTTGCAGATACCTTCTGCAGGTGCCTGGGCAGGGAGAGTGGTGGCAGCAGCACAGCCCCCAGCCCAGGCTGGCTGCCCCAAGATTTCTTCCAACTGACAGAGTCTGGAGCCATCACAGCAGCGAGTGACAATCCTTAAGCTGATGTGATTAAATAACCTTTGCAAGGTTATTTAAGCCAGGTGGGTTATGCAGGGCTTCAGGTTTTGCCAAGAAATTGCTGTGCCTGGAGTTTCTAGTCCTGCAGCAAGAGAGGCTTTGGAAAGACAGATTGTGATCTTCACCCCGGGTATGCAAGACCTTTGTCTACAGGCAAGAGAAGCTTTGGAAAGACAGATTGTGATCTTCACCCTGGGTGTGCAAGACCTTTGTCTACAGGCATTCCCGCCAATTTCAGTGAAGCCCTGTCACAAGGGGCTGTCAGGGATGAGCAAGGGGATAGGAATCTGGCTCCTGGGATTTGCACAGGGCATTCCTACACCCCTTTGGATGCTTCCATTCAGCGGGTGGGATTGCGTGCTCGGTTCCTGTGCATGGGTGTACCTTTGGGACTGGTTTGTTGTTTGGGTTCTTGGGGAGAAGCATGGAGAGCTTTTGCTTCTGAAAATTTTTGAGCTTCACCTGAGAGGACAAGTACTTGCCAGCAGTTTGTCAACTTTGCTGACATGTGTTGGCCTGTAAATTCTATTTTCAGAGCGAAAACTAAACATGGCCAGGAGGGAGTGGGAAATCATGTAAGCAGCCATTCCCGGGGTATAGTGCCATACTTGTGTTGTGTGGCAGGGAGCTGCCTGTGCTGCCTGAACTCTTCCATTCTCTATGGCTTGTGTGCGCATAAGCGCTGTGGGCCTGGAGCATTGTCTGATAGCCCTGGGAGAATCCTTGCTGGGAAGTAGTACCTTCCTGTTCCTTCTCCTCCAGCCTCCCAACTACCCTCTGCACAGCCACGTCCTGAGAGGAATCTCTGGGCCTCTTCCTCAGCTCAGTCACCCTGTTTCTAGTGGAGATTTGAGCGTCCCCATTCCTTCCTTGTCGCTTCGTAGGGAATGGTCACGCTGTGATTGCAATGTGGGTGGTGCGTGTGTGGCCGAGCGGGGCCTCATCCTGCCGTATCACGGGATTCCTGAAGGAACGAGTGTTGGGAAGCTCCCAGGAGGCTTCCCCTGCAGTACCTCCAGGCCTTACACCAGCGCATGGGGGATTTGGTTGTGGTGGCTTTATCCTCCCTCTCCCCTCTGCACTTTTAAAAATCTGACACAGGTTTGGGTGAGCGAGGTTTCTGCTTCTGCTTGCGTCACTTTCTCCTGGCAGTGACGCACATGTGTGCTCTTTTTTTTGCCTCATAAGTGGGTGGTTTATGTGCTGGAAGGGAATGATTCATACATTTGCTAGAGCCTGGGCCTTTCCTCTATTGCCCTATCGATGTGTGAAGAGGATTTGGTGTCAGCCTTTCCTCCTGGCCTTCAAAGGGGCAGGCTGTTGAGTGGTGATGTTTTCACTTTGGAGCTGTGGGTAGTCCAGTCTCACCCGGGGTATAAAATGCTAATCCCAGGCATAAAATGGGGGTAACTGCAGAGAGACTTCATGGCCTTGTTTGCCTGCAAACAAAACCCATGAAAATACTGCTTTTTTTGTGCCAGAATTCTGACTCTTGACTGCAATTTTTGGAGGCTTTTGCAACAGGGCGAGTAAGCACAGAATGATCGTCTGTGACAGGGGTGTCCCTGGGTGGGAGGGACAGCAAGCAGGTGTGAGGCTGGAGCACCTCTCCTATGGGGACAGGCTGAGAGAGTTGGGGTTGTTCAGCCTGGAGAAGAGAAGGCTCAGGGGAGACCTTATTGTGGCCTTTCAGTACGTGAAAGGGGCCTACAAGAAAGCTGGAGAGGGACTTTTTATAAGGGCATGTACTGACAGGACAAGGGGTAATGGCTTCAAACTGGAAGAGGATAGATTTAGGTATCAGGAAGAAATTTTTCACTTTGAGGGTGGTGAGGAACTGGAGGAGCTTGCCCATAGAAGCTGTGGATGCCCCAGTCCTGCAGGTGTTCAAGGCCAGGCTGGATGGGGCTTTGACCAACCTGCTCTAGTGGGAGGTGTCCCTGCCCATGGCAGGGGCGTTGGAACTAAATGATCTTTAAGGTCCCTTCCAACTTAAACCATTCTATGATTCTATGTCTGCTGGGAGAGGGGGGAAGCTGTGTGGGGCAAGCGGCATGTGGTCTTGGGGGTGTTTTGGGCCCCCCTCAATGTTGCTTGTCCTGGGCTGGCTACAGTCACAATGTGACTTGAGGCTGTGCTGAGGGAAGGGAAGGTGGGGAGGAAAATTGAGGTGCAGGAAGCTACAGGGGGGCTTCCAGCAAATTATTTGTTTATTTAAAATTATAATGAGTGAGCAAGAAAGTCTTTTGAAAGCAACCAGGTAGGCTGATTCCTCCCCTTGTTTTCTGATGTGAGAAAGCTCTCATGCAGTGTGTCATAAATGACAATGTCTCTCTGCAGAGAAACAAGCACAATGGTCAGAAGCAGTGCTGAGGGAAAGCATCTGCAGCAGAGTGGAAAAAAGAGTCATTCTCTTCTCGCAGCATTAGTTATTAGAAACCTTGAGCAACCCATGGTTAATGAAACCAGTTTGTCTCATTAGCCACACTTCAAAATTATATTTACAGAGGTTAGCAAAACTAAATATTTTTCTTTGTGGCCAGAGTGGCGTCATGAGAGACCCTGTCTTATACAACCCGTTTTTACTGCACAAATTGCGACACATCTTTGGCCTCGGTTCCCAAAGTTCTGTATTTCAATGAGGAGGGATTGAATCTTGTTTTGCCCAAATTGGTTCTAATCTGAAAATTTTGGGCTCTAGATTTACAGGAGAGCTTCAACATTTATGGTGCAAGTTAAATTTTCTAAGCTGCAATTGCAAATTCTCACAAATATTGCTGCGTAGTTTTTGTTCTGTTTGGTTTTGGTTTGTTTCTACTCTTTTATTTCACTGGTAGAATTAGAAACAGCAATGATTTGTTCCCAGTCTGGCATCTTTATAGCCACAGTTTAGAGACATATTTCTTTATAGAAAGCAAGACATAACCTCTGAAAGAAGCACTGGTGTAAGTAGTTCATGTGTCTCCTCTGTTCCCAACAGCTACCCTGGGAGGGACAGAGGGCATTTTATGTATGAAGGGATTTTTTTTTATATGGATGTAGTCTGACTCTTGGCAAGGATAAAAGTAAGGAGATGGTGTCACTTTTGTGAATATCTGATCCTTTAGATTCAAACTTGGGTGGGCTTGCAGTGCCCCTGAAGTCATTACCGAAGTTGGATCCTGCCTTTGGTACTGAAATGTGTGTAGGTCTCATCCTGTGCATACCTCCTATAACAGATGCCATGTTAGAAAATATTCACCTCAAGCAAATAATTGTGAAAGAGGTTTGCTGAGGGATGATTGTGGATCTTGAGAAGCATTTATGAGGCCCCTTGCCCTCTTAGCACACCCACCAGTGAGCACCTACCTGATCCCTAAGCGTATGACCAGCTTCACGTGTTTTCCAGCACTAGGACCGTACTGATGTGAGCACATTTCTGCTTTGGATGATGGTGTTGAATGCCAAGCCAACACCTTACTGTAACTTTACTCTTAGCATTTCATGACCACCCTGGCTCTGTTTACTTTCTTTAAACTACCTTACTAGGTATTAATACTCTATTTCTATTTTGTGTAGTTTTTTATGAGACCAGCAACAGTTTCTAGGATTAAGTGATGTGATTAATGTTTGTTTTCCTTATCTTCTTCACACAAAGAATATATTTATTGAAATACCATGTTTTGATAGGATTAATATTTTTTCAGTTGATTCATTTTTAGTTTATAGCCTCATTATTTTATACTGACATTGGAAAAAGCTACTGCACTTTTAGATGGCCTTGCAAATGGAGAGCTGCCACTAGTGATTCTAGAAATTAATGTGCAGCCACGACAGCAAAAATAGTGGGGCTGATCTTCACACCCTGTTCTGTGCTTATCCAGGCTGTGCTGTTTTCACTGGTACAGCATTACAGGACTCTGCCTGAAAATAAATATATTCTGTGTTGGCATGACTAAGGTGCAAAACCTCAACTTGTGCAAGTGAAGAAAACTTGTAACATCTGCAGAGCTACATGGGGTTGAAATACTTGATGTTTTTGAATGGTTCTTCACGTTCTGAAATAAGAATTGTACTTTATAAAAGAATCTTAAAATCAGTGAAGCTCCCTATTAAACTATCCTATCCCAGATCCATTATACGTATAGCCCTTGTGTTTCTCACATGTTAAATTTAGCTTTATGTCTCTCAGTGGCTTAATTTTGCATACTTGCCTCATAAAATGCCTTTCCTTCGTTATTTCCTGCACTTCTGTCCTCTGTGGAGTTTGAAGGAGGCTGGTTCTATCAGTCATGTTATTTTACTCAAGAAGGAATCTGTTTTCATAGACAATGGAGAGATGGGGATTTAATTAGAATAGCTTCTACGAAGCTATTCTTGCAAGCAACAATATTTTCTTTCCTATTTTGTATCCTTTGTGGTCAAGGAAAGGTGGTATTCCAGAATAATGTTGGATTAAGAGCAGAGATGGTTGTATATACAAACACGGTTCAATACCCTATTATTACTTTTATTGTAATGTGGCGTACAGCCATTGAAATTCTAAAACATTGAAATATCTACAACACAATCACATGCACTCTAATTGTTTCAGCTTTGAAATGGATTGTCACCTCATCCCAGAGTATTTTTCAAGTAAATGAATTTAAATTGAACAAATAAATTTTTTATTTTTAATATTTCTTGAATCATAAATAATCAAATTATTTTGACTCTCTCACCTATGGCAGATCTTGATCCTGTCACACTCAGTGGGGATTCAGGGTGTCCAAAGGCTGACTTGTGTAGAATCGGAGCCCTTTCCAGTTGTGGCAGTCCTCTCTTCTCATTTTTAAAGGAGCAGATAGATAATAAAGTCTGTTCAGTTGATTTAAACCAGCTGACAGGAATAAATTCATTGCTGAGAAGATTTTTTGCTTGTAAACGCCTCTCTCAGGTCGTGAATTGCATTTGAAGAAGTGCTTTTTCCTTTCTCTACCTTCCAGGAGCAGTTCCGAACGGAGGAAGGAGAAATCAAGAGATGCAGCAAGATGCAGAAGAAGCAAAGAAACTGAAGTTTTCTATGAACTGGCACATGAGCTGCCCCTGCCCCACAACATCAGTTCCCACCTGGACAAGGCCTCCATAATGCGCCTGGCAATCAGTTTCCTACGCACTCACAAGCTTCTGTCTTCAGGTACGATCTGGCTAAAAGACGTTGTCAATATTAGTTCATGGCAGTTTGAAAAGAGTTGTGCGTGTTCTTGTCTGAGTACTCGGTCCTAAAGTGAGAGCAGGACACAACTGCTTGTGTTGTGAGGATACAACTAGGTTTAAAGATAGGTTGGTGGGAGGTTTTTTTTTCATCAGCATTATGTGTATTTTACTTGGGATAGAAAAATCTGAGTGATTAGTCACATAAGATCTTTGTTTCCAAAGTAGCAACTGATACAGTTTTGCCTCTAAGAAAACCCAACTCTCAAAACTCTTGAATGTTGTTTATTGAGCTCATTTACAAGATTCAGAATTCAGTGCATTTGAAAGGCAGCTGGGAACTTCTGAATGTCCAATACTTTGTTTGAAAGGACTAAGTGAGCTATATGCTGGTAATGAGTAATAGGTGGATTGTTTATGACAAGGTAGACTAAGATAACTAAAGCAAACAACTTTTAAATTCTCAACATGGGTGCACCCTAATGAGAATCTTTCTCCTGTTGGACTAGTAAGAAATGTTAACCAGTATCATTTTTGTACCCTGTGGAAAGCGATAAAATTAACAGTGTTCTTATTTTGCACCTATATTTGAATAATCACTTTGATACAAGTCTGTGGTTTTAGTAGCCTGTGAGATCAATGAAAACAACCAATGTTTCCAGGGAAACTTTCACATGGTGACCTCTAAACATTCAGAATATATTAACAAAACAATGCCTATACTGTTTGTGGAAGGTAAACCCAAAATTTCATCTTTTCCTTCATTAAGGGCAAAACTCCTGATAAGGTCACGATTCCACTTTCTCTTCTTAGAAAAGTTGAGTCATGCCATAACAATTACTTCAATAAATGTTATTAGGAAGTATCTAATTTTGTGGAAGAGCATGCTGTTGGTTTGTTGTTGGTTAGTCTGAAAAATACAACAAATTCAATTCTGCTTCCTTGTGTTTTGTAATTTTTATTGCTTTGTTGGGTTCTGCTAAAGACTGTTGTATAAAATGTGGATATAAATGTATAAAAAGCTCATAGAATGTGGTTTTAACATATACTTCAGTGAAAAGAAAAGTTTATTTGTTGAACAGTGTTTGCAAATCATCTGTGATTTCATCATGTAATTAATACTTCAAGAAGTTGCAGAAATAGGTAAATGTTCTTAAACCTGCCATACACCAACCCAATTTGTTAGTAACTTTCTCATGAAAACACAGCTTCAGCTTTCCAAATATTTATGTGGCATGAACTAGAGACTGGCACAGCATAGCAAATACAGACTTCTTAAAGGCTGTAACAGATAATATATAAAGAATGCATATGTCTGAACCTTGACATGAAATAGTTTGATGCTGTCATCATTAGAAAAATACATTTGCTTACCTGGAAACTGCTAAATTTAAAGTGAAATTTTCAAATACATGTATATTTCTTGGTGAGGAAAATATCTACAGATAAAACCTTTATTTAGTTCTTCTGTAGTGTTAAAGCTTAGGGTCATATAATTTGGTGGTGATGACAATGTAATATTCATACTTACACATACATATATGATTTTTCTGTGACAGTGTTTGAAAAACAGTGTGATTCATGAAGCTGATTTTCATTTTCTTGAGGTACCACCAGGATCCAGCAGTTAGAAAGGAATCTGGAAATGAAATGTTACAGTAGTGACAGGCTGTGATTTAATATTTCAGGCTTTCTCTGTGTTATTTGCTTAGGCTCAAATCTGATGCACTCTCCCAGCCTAAATGCTGCCTTGGAGTAAGTCTTTTCATTAAAATTTCTGTTGTTAGTCAAGTGCAGATTTGTCCATAGGTGCATCTTTAGACACTGGGGATCTAGATAAAGGTTTTTAAATCTTTAGTGGTTTTATTCTGAGGAATTGAACTTAAGATACTTTAAAGGGATTGATTTTCTGGAAGAGCTGGGTGTTATTTTCTGACAATGAGAATACACTGAGATGAAAGAACTCAAGCCAGTTTGCTTGGAGAAGCCTCATCTGCTACTTATATTCTTCTGAGTATAGCTAACATTTAAATTAGCCAAGCTAAACAAGAAGGCTGAAAATTTAAGCCCTGAGTATTTGAAGATAAAATTTATCAGGCATTGGAATAAAGTGGCGTCAGAGAGAGAGAACTTTCATTATCGTTATCAGAATAATGACTTCAGAGTATTTCTTCCTCACGGAATTCCCTGACAGTTTACACTTGCTGAAACTCCTGAGATTTACAGGGTTAGGATACTGCTCTGACTAAAATCTCTATCAGGCTGAGAATTGTTTCTTGCTCTCAGGAGACAAGGCTGTAAAATTGAATATAGGCATTTCTGGCAGGTGAGCTTTGTTGGAAAAATGCCATCTTTCAGGACTGATTAACAGCATTGCCATATTAGCTACTTAATACAGCTAATATTTGATGGCTGCTGTTTTTATGATCTTTTCCTGTAAAAGCAGAATTTAAGTCTTCGGTGGTGGGCTTCTGAAGAATGTTACTGTTTATAAGGACACTGCCTTTCACCAGAAAGCCATCCAATTAAATTTAAAGTGATAGGTTTTTCGATACAGCTTTTGGCTCTCAGATGAGGAAACTTGCTGCTCGTCATGTTTTGATGAGAGTGAGGAGCAAATGGGCACTGGGCTTGTGTGATGCCTGTCTGCGCTCCAGTCTCACTTTTGCTCTAAACCCTTTCTGAGCCCCAAGCAAAGCTGCCCCCATTTCACAGGCATGGTTAGCAAACTGGGATCTGGCCATTAATTCTGCGTTGCGTTTGAGGAGCCTGATTTGACTGCTGGGGAGTTTAGGGGTTACTGTGTTGTCTCTGACACTGGCCTGGGAAGTGGGGAGGTGGAGAATGCAGTGTACATGAGAAGCAAAAGCCTGCCCCAGCCTGAAGAATTCCCCCTTTGCTTCATGTTGTCTTCATGGAAGTAGTTTTGATTATTTGGGCTAGACACTTAGTGTAAACTGGAGTTAAGTGGGAGTATTTGTTTTGTCATTAATTAGGACATTAAAATAACATTTACTGCATTTATGTATATATATATACACAATGTCACTAAAATAAGCTTGCAGTGCTTCAAAAGGTAGCAAAGAAAAACATACTGCTTGATTAACATTTCTGTTATTTCTTATTTTTTCTATCAAAACCTACTGATACAGCAGATTTTATTCTATATTACTGTTTGTGGGCACAATTCTCAAACACAAATGCGTCTCTTTGTTTCATGGCAGTTTTGCTGGGAGCAGAGAGAGCAAGGGCCTTCCCAGGACTGCATCCTCATCTTTCTGCAAGCTGATGCTCCAGATGGGATTTCAGAGATGGCTGCAGGCATCTTGCCACCCTCAGTCCGCTGGCATTGAGTGTCTCATGCCCCTTCCTATTATTCCTTGACTCGGAATAGGGCTTTTCACTTGTGTAACCCGGGCTGTTTTACTAGCTGTGTCTGCATAATGATTATTTATCTGTCAGGAAGCCAAGACCTAGGGGAATCTATGCCCACATTCTTCCAGCAGGTGAATGGCAGAGCCCACGAATCTGAGCCCTCATTGAGAGCTCTCCCACTACGTGCGTCTGAAAATCCCAGCTTCTGCATTGTGGGGTGCACGTCTCCTGCAGGCGTTGGAGGGTCCGAGCTTGGCCCTTGTATCCTATCATAATAGGAAATAGCTGGTTGTATATCTCAGAGTTCAAAAGGGTAAAAAATACCAGGTTTTGCTTTATAAAAGTCGCTGCTTTACTTAGTAACACGTTTCCCTTTGATTTTCACAGTAGGCAATTCTGTGTGGGAATGTTGGAGAGGAAGCCTTTAACATTTAGAAATGCAGGCTGTTCGTCTGACGGCCTGATTGAGATTAGTATCACAGGAAGCAAACTGAAACAATAGCTTTATAATACTGTTTCCATGTTGTGCACAGAACAGTACAGAGTATAATTGGAATGCTAAGTAGAAATATTTAATTATGATCCTCTTAAATATTTTTCAAGATGCCTCCTAATTCTGTTGGCATAATACATTTTTGCCATCATCACATTCAAATGTTTGGGATAAATTTAGAACTGTTCTTTGTCCATTTCAAGTAAAGGTTTTGATCCCATAAATTTGCTGCTGATAATAGATTGTTTGATGCTTATTGGTAGTCAAGCTTTTGGACTTGGGATCTTATGTCCTTTAGTATAGCCAGAAAATATATAAAAATTGTCCCCTGTTATTTTCTAGTATGGCTAGTAAATAAGCCTAATGCTTCTTGGGTAGTTAATAGATGGCAAAAGAGAAATAACTGTATTTTGCTAAAAATGGATGTTGTGCTTAATAGCTAACATCATGGTAAGTTGCTAAGGCTGTCTCAGTCTCTTTTTGTTTGAATATGAGGAGGATAATTGACTTTAGGAAGCCTGTATAGGCATTAGCATGTGGTACTAATGATTTTAAGTGTTTATTGGCATCACACTTATGCTAAAGGCATTACAGGAACCAGAACTCTTTGGTACCAGTGAGTTTCTGTGTGCCAGGGCTACAGTCTTTTTCAGTCAGGCTAATTGGCCAAACACACTTTTATCAGCTTTCTTTAATCCCACCCCAATTGTGTGGTCCGCCTGGGTGTCTTTTCTGTGCAGAGATCCAGCAAAGGAAACTGGATGGGAGTTGGTCCTGTGCAGGCAGACAGCAGCAGAAATGGGGAGGGAACAAGGAAGCAGACGGGAAGTTGTTTGGGAGAAGGGAGGCCACGAGGAAGCCAGTGTGAAGTTGTTTCAAGGGAGGGAGACAACAGAGCCGGAAAGCCAGCAGGGAGCAGAAGGGAAAAAATAGCTTTTCTCTGGGCTTTAAAGGGAGAAGACAAACTGTAGGGAGAAGTGATGTGGGCATTGTTTTTGAATGTCTGGACAAGCTGCACCTAACCTAGACCATTGTGGCATAAAACAGTGCTTTAAAAATAGCATGTCTAGTTGTTTGTTTTTATTAAATTGGAAAAAAATATTTTGTGCCAACTGTGCTGCTAGGAATGAGAGTAGAGCTGGGTGCTGAGTGCTTCAACTGGTTGAAGTGACGTCTCTCTCCTGGAAAGGTGCACCAGAAGGTCCCTTGGGGCTCAGGAAGCCTGGGCTGATGGGATTCTGCATCCCACTATTCAATACTGATGACTGCAGGACTCAAAGCAACTTCCTGGGAGCAGCGTCTGAATGATTTGGCTAGATACAAACTCTGCAATCAAAACAGCGCTAACATAAGTGTTTTCTTTATCAAAGTTGCTTGTGCACTTGGAGATAAGAGCCCTTCAGGAAGCTTCAAGTTTAAGAGTAGCTTTTTCTTGATGTATCTAAATTGAAAGCTTTTATTGAACACGTTGAAAATAATATCCCCTTGAACAGGATGTACTGCCCTGTCAAAACAGAAAAGAAAAAAAAAACCAAAAAGCCCCAAACCAAAACAACAACGACAACAACAAAAAAAAAAAACAGAAAAAGGAAAAAAAAATCAGTTACTTTCCTTTGATGCAAAACAAGACACCAGGAAGAGAGAAGTCTGTCTCAAAGCTGCGCTCTCTGATGCAGGATGGAGCTACTCTTAGATCTTCCCTGACTTTTGCCTACTGGCTGTAGCTTGGTGTCTGGCATGCACAACATCCAAACAACTTTCTGTTACTTGTAGGATCTGGGATTAAAGACAAAGTCATGAAAATTCTGTGGAGGTGACAATGTGACCTACAGTAAAAACCCTTTTTATCACTCGCTACCTCTTGAACTGACCAAAAAAGCCCTTTGAGTTTGATCAAAAGTGTTGAGAGGAGTATAGGCTGTTTACTAGGAGGTTGTTTATACCTGAGCAGTTATTTCTTGTAAGGAGAGCCTGATTTTTGAGCCTTCAGACTTGTTCCAAGAGGTTGGACTGAAGGAAATGAGCAAGCATCTACGGAAAAAGTGTTCTTAAACTTGGGAACAGTGCACATCCTGACAGTGGGAATTAATCAAAGCTTGTTTACAAGAGCTATTTTTAGCATAAAAGGTTATCATAAACACTGCAATAAGCATTTGCCATAACAGTTCAAAGTTTCTTGTTGATGAATAAATTCTACTTTGTTGGTTAGAAAATTTTTCAAAGTAGAACTGATTAAAAAATATTTATCAAAATTTGGCGAAGACTGAGACATGGACTGAAAAATAGTGAATCAAAATTTGATGCAGACCAAGAAATACTGCCTTGGTGCATTTTGAACAATGGATGACCCATCAAACTGGGACATGATTGTTCTGCTCCTGGTTCTGCTGTAGCTCTGACATGTACCCCAGGGAGGCCACTGCACTTTTCTGTGGCTTTCTGACATGTTTCAAGATCTCCTGATCCCAGCTAGACAGGGATTCTCCCTCCTTTGTAGGCTTCCCAGTGCTACATGAGCACAATCTTGGCTGGGTTCTTTAAATGTAGCTATAATATGAACAATAATATTGCAGTACTTCATTCTGCTGAACATGCTATTAATTTATAGTTTAACTGGCATATTTGCACTCCAGTGTCCCTGCTATACTGTCATCGTACTTGAACTGAGATACTCCCATTAGTAGAGATGGAAAAAGTTGAAAATTGGAAAAATAAGAAACACATCCTTATTTCAAAATTTAGTTAGCATCTGTTTTGAAAGGCGTTGCTGATGACAAAGCCTCTACCTAAAAATCGGGGTGAACTGGGTCCATGGTTACCTTTCTTTTAGACCTGGAAAATACTGTCAAGACTACACAGGGTGATGCTAACTGGATAAAGTGACCTCAGACCTCCTGGAAACCAAGTTCTGCCCCCAGCTCTTCATGCTAACCTACTTTCTTTTGGTCCCAGCTTTCTCAAATTTTTTTCCATCTGAAGCTGAAATTTCTTGTGCTAAAGTGAAAGACAATGGGGATTTCTGGGAGTAGTTTGCAGTAGCAATGGGTTTATTTGTTTTTCTTAGGCAAAATGGATTCTTTCTAAAGCAAACCAGATTTTTGCTAGTGGCAATAACTGAATTGCATCTGATGCATCTGATCAGTCTCCTAATGTGTGTATATCCTCTGTGTATTAGTAGCTAATGATTTTCACAGGAGAAAAGGAGCAACCTATAGCAACAATGCTGTAACTGCAGCCATATGAGAGACTGTTATTTATTATTTATATTACTATAATATAATAACTCAGTAATTATACTAAGTTACCTGATACAAGGCATACTAGGGCTGCCACAGTGATGCCCAGCATATTTCTTTTCTGCAGGCTAAGAATCCTCAGGTAGTTAATGTGCTTCAGGGGTTTAACACAGATGACACCTTCTGGGACTGTGTGTTTGCAACCACCATAAAGAACCTGGACACAGCAGAAGAGGAGAGCACCTTTGGTGCAGCTCCCAGTGCCTGGCCTTCCCAGGGCATGCTGCTGGGGATGTCCCCGGAGGACAGGCAAGGAAAAGATGGTGGCAGCAGCACAGTGTCCCCTGGAGGTACTTGTCACCTGGCTGATGGTGCCCATAGTTTCCTCAATCCATTTTTGAAGTGTAAGCATTAAGTATCACAAAAAAGCTGTACCTGCCAGCTCCTCCTGCCTGCTGCGGCCGGGGTGCTAACGGGGAAGGCAGGCATGCCATGGGCTTTATTGAGTTATCAGGGAAGCTGCAGGGTGTCTGCAAAACACTTTGGTCGTGCTTTTGGGTTATGTGAGAGGGGGTGAACAGCAGCACAACCCTTTTTCCCCTCCCTCCTCCCAGTCCACATCACAGATCCCTCCAGCTGGATGAAGGTAATTTTAATTAAATAGGTGAACTCTGATCCAACAAAACCCTGTAATCATGTGCTTTAATGATGACTATATCTTTAAGTGCTGTGCTCAGCTAGGATGTTAAGGGTTTGAACCTGTAACACTGATGTGAGTGATTCTATGTCATCTGTGTGTGTTTCTATAAGTAATATAATTTATATACATGGAAAAGCAAACTTAATTATCTGATAATACAAGTAAAGCGTTTGTCTTTCACTGTTGGAGGCATTTAAGAATACAAATGCTTTGAATAGCCTTCCTGCCTTTGAATAGTCATGTTTTGTTAATGCAAACTTAATGAGCTGGGGAAAAAAATGGAAAGGAGGGTCTGGGGTTAGAGCTGAAAAGTCATTTTTTTCTCTGAACCCACACTTGGCTGATTGTCTTGGGCTATAGCCATGATCCCTGCTGAATAAACCATTTGTTTGCTTCCGGAAAAGTAAAAAAAGACCCTTGACATTCTTTACACAGCAGAAACAAGCTTGGGAGCAGATGGTCACTTACCTTTTTTTTTTTTTTTCCTTCCCTAAATGTCATTATGGTCAAAGTGCATACTATTCAAATATATTATTGTGTGTTTTCTGTATTTTAAATGCTAGCCCTGATGTAATTTCCTGAAGTCAGTTGCTTTGTATTGAGGAGGAACTGGCCCCTGAGTGTGTAGCAAGAATTTCAGTGCAGGGACACAAAACGATCGATCCCCAGCCTGTGCTGGCTATCCCCAGAGAATATCTTCTCTTCCCTGCTACCAAATGGTCACATTGAGAAGCAAAGGGTGATAAATGAAGTGCTCCCCATGGCTCTGGGGCTAAGTCCGTTTGTCCCCTTGTTTGCACCATGGGTAATGGGTTGCTGCCAGGGAGGGATGTTGAGGAGCAGGAGGAGAACACAGAAGCAGCATCCAGCATCGTGTTTGTCACCACTCTTCTCTTCCAAAGGGCAGCTTGGTGGGTTCTCCATTGCAGATGCTCATCCCTCTGCATTTGCTCTCTGTCCATCCTTAGCACATGCAGTTTCACAAAGTGTATAAACAGAACTCATCCTTTAAGTGTAACTTGTTAATACTTCAAAGTAAAAACTGCATTAGTTTGGCTCAGCCTCTTCTCTAAGAAATACTAAACCCGAACCACTTCTAATAATGTTTTACAATGCAATGCCCCACTCCTGCTTCTAGACTTCTTCCAAAATTATTATTTTGAAAAGAAGCATGAAGGAAAATGATGAATGTGTTGTTTCAGGGAGGAAAAGAACAAAAATGAATACTTTTATCAAGTGCTAACACTTATGTGTACTGGAGAAAAAAACCTGTATGTTGAAGTTGCAGTGTTAAACCAACAAAGAACAGCAACTTCCCCAAGAAACTTGTGTGAGTCCCACTGTTCTTGCAAATAAGGCTGATGCAATTATGGCTGGAGCCTCTGGCCAGCAAAATCTGTGGTGGGCCTAGCCTGGAGCACTCTTGTGCCACCAGGGAGAGGCACAGGGCAGCTCACTGCAGCTCCTCTTGGATGATCCTCGCTGCCTTGGGCTATGGAGCACCTTTATCTAGATGGGGCTTACCCATGGCTTTGTGTTTTCAGCAGCGTATGGTTGGAGTTGGTTATTCTGAGACAAGAAGGGGTTTTTTTTGTATGTTTGCTTTTTCCCCACGAATTCAGAGCCTTACCACTGCACATATTTGTAATGCCTGATAGCAAACGTGCAGGCTAACTGACAAAACTGTAAAGATAAGCTCACCCCAGCATGTCTGAGATGCACAGACCAGATGTGATATCTGTTAATAGTTTTGTAAAGAAGAAAAGCCCAGAAGTTTCATGTAAAACATGTCAAGAAATTAATGGGCCAGCTCCTACACAGAAATTTTTTGATACTAGGTACCTACAAATCATCTCCTGCAGGCTTCTTATTCATGGAGCTGAAACATGCTTAAAAGTGTAGAAGGGAAGGCAAGAGTGCTGAGTGGACACTTGGGTGACTGGCATCAGGAGAAGCAGTGTCCCCTCCCTGCCTGTGGCTTTGCCTCCCATCACAGGAGATGAGGCAGTGTGGAGCACACACCAAGAGGGCATCAATTAATTGTCTCTGAGGCACAGCCAAAAAGCAACAGGAAAATGTGTAACCAAAAAAATGCTTTAATAAATATTCTAGTGTGGCACTAGGTTTCAGCACAACAATGGCACGTTTTTTCCCAAAAATTGGTAAGATGCACTGGGTTTGTGAATCTGCATAGGCAAACATGGGATGTGAGTGGGGTCTGAGGCTGGCCTCCTTGAGGGACGGGAGAAGCGTAGGTGGGTGATGAAGCTTGTCAGAGTTTGGTGGAGTAGCGGGTAGAGAGTTGTGACATTTGCAGATGAAAAAGCAGGTATCAGTGGGATGGATCTCTGTTTTCCCAGGAATACTGAGATTTATGGGATGAAAGAGAGATTTCCCTCCTCCTTTGAAAGGACTTCAAGGGAGTGGTTTTTAATTACTAAAGGTAATGTTAGCAGACATCTCCATACTGAGTGGAAAGGTTTATTTAGGCACGCTTTGTAGGAATAGTATTTGAACTTCTTAGGAAACCTGACCTGATGAAAAAATCTTTTGTTAGATGTTTGTGGCATGCACAAATTTACTTACTTTCTGTAAGATTTGCTCTATACCCTGTGCCTGTTAGGAGATACAAAGTTTGCATGTGGCTAAAAGAATGTGCACAAAGAGGATGTCTAGGTATATAGGTGTCATGTACTGAAAATACATCGTGCAGAAACACGCTGAAGGTGAATATGAGGTCTATTGCATTTGCCAGAAAGTTTAGGAAAAACTTTCCTGCCTTACTAGTTATAAGGACAGCCCTTTACTGTTCAGAAGGCCCCACCAGAAGGGGTTTGTGGAAAGGAAATTCTAACGGCAGAAAAATGTTTTGTTGCCTTGTAACTGGACCTGCTGGCATTGAAAAAGGCTGGGCAGGGTGCTGAAGGCTTTACATGATTTTTTTTTTATTTTTTTTTTCTCAGTATGTGCTGACAGCGAGAATGAACTAGATGCAGACCAGCAGATGGACAACTTGTACCTGAAAGCTTTGGAGGGATTTATTGCCGTGGTGACACAGGATGGAGACATGATCTTTTTGTCAGAGAATGTCAACAAATACATGGGTCTTACCCAGGTAACTTGTTCCCTAACACTTTCCCGTCTTTATAATACAATTTCCATAAGCAATTCCTATGCCTAAATGCAAAAAAACAGCCGAGTGTCACTGCAAAAAAGACTGGAAATAAAATGTCTTATTTCTCAGGCAGGTATCCTGCACACCAAAGAGCAGTGGTGATTTTTTCCCTATCCCTTTCTATCAAAGTTGTGGTCTTTTTGGTGACTGCAAACTTGCCTTCCTAGATATTGCCGTGGAGAGAAGGGGCATTTATTCAACTTGTGCCTTAGGCATATGGGACCAAGGGGATAGAGCTCCTGCTTTGGGTCCCTCCTTCTCTGCTTTGTGGACTGGGGATTTTATCCTTCTGTGTTGAAAATAACCAGTGGTGTTGACTGTTAACTGCACCATGCAAATCCAAAGATAGGGAATTGATCTGGGAAGAAAATCAGAAGTTATGCACAGGATAAACAAAGGGAGGGTCACAGGGTTTGTGTCTGTGAGCATCCTGTCAAAGCACATAGTTCTAGTGACCAGTTTCACCTGAATAGGTAGTGTTTAAAAACAGATAAATACAGTTAGTAACTTTTATTTGACTAAATATAGTTCGTACTTCTGCACAGGTGGAATTAACTGGACACAGCATTTTTGACTTCACTCATCCATGTGACCATGAAGAAATTCGAGAGAATCTGAGCCTGAAAAATGGTAATAATAAAAATAGAAAAGAGTCACTGTTTGCTTTTTAAATAACCAAATTGAGTAATTGGCTCAACAGTAGAGATCTGTTAGTCATGCTCATTCCTAGAGTAATCATTAACTGTTATTCAATACTTTGCAGATTTGTTTTGTTTTGCCAGATATTGCTTAAATATGATAGCACTAAGAACTGTTTGTTTAGTGTGTTCCTTTCATCGAGTTAAGACAGGCGTAATGTTCTCACTTGTAACACTTTGCAAAGACTTATGTACTGCAAGCTAAAACATAGAATTAAATGCACAAAGTCCCATTTAAGTTCCACTTAAAGTTTTAGGTCTGAGCTCTACAAACTGCTCTTCAATGGTCCATGCATTTTTGATGGTCTCTGCAGGTAAATTATCTGAGAATTAGTTTGTTATTTCTATCAAATCCTTCATGCTTATAAATAGAAGAAATCGAGAAACAAAACTGAGAAAACTCAATTGCCATTTTCTTTATACAGGTCCAGGCTTCGGAAAGAAAAACAAAGAGATGTCAACTGAGCGTGACTTCTTCATGAGGATGAAATGCACTGTTACCAACAGAGGCAGAACTGTTAACCTCAAGTCTGCCACATGGAAGGTACCAAATTTTATTCACAATAGGTGATTTTTATGTCAGAAGACATTCTGGCATGTACAGAAAGTACATTCTAAGTTTGTTTCTCATTCAAAAATGCTTATTTCAGGTTTTGCACTGCACTGGACAAGTTAAAGTGTATAACACTTGCCCTCCTCACAGTCTGTGTGGATATAAAGAGCCCCTTCTCACCTGCCTTATAATAATGTGTGAGCCTATTCAGCATCCTTCAAACATCGATATCCCCCTGGACAGCAAGACCTTCCTGAGTCGCCACAGCATGGACATGAAATTTACCTACTGTGATGACAGGTAAACTCCATTGATTTTTTCCTTTCCATCTTCTTGAACAAAACAAGCAGTCCTTCCAAATGTCCCCCTTCATGAACCTGGTAAGCAAGGACTAGAAGAAAGTACAGTCTGTTACCAAGACAGGTATTCAGTGGCTCATTTAATCCATTTCAAATCTTAATTTAGGCAAAATGGTACTCCTGCTGTATTTCCTTCTCCTGCTCAGTGAGTAATTCAAGTTCACTGGCGGAAGATGAGGCAACTTAGAGCCATAAGCATAAGCTTCTTGAGTTTTAACAAACTGAAGATTACATAGGATTTCTGTTCTCATTTTTTAGAGAACATCTCAAACAACATGCCTTACGGACCTTAGTCAAGGACTGTCTTATGGTTGGTTTGGCCCAGGATGCTATTATGAGTTAGCTGGAAAGTACTTTATGCTCTAGATTAACTAAGAATTGCTAAGGCATCCAGAGCATCTGCAGCACTGAAATGGTATTGCAGCCTCTTGCTCAATTAAAAGCAAACAACCTTTGCTGGTTATCTATCTGCTCCTTTTAGTGGCGAAATGAAGGGGAGGGCAAGATCTTGGTTCAAGCAAGGGGCTGTGTCCTCTACTCCCCACATCTCCCTCGGGTGGAAAAATGGGGATCCCCCTTGTCTCTGCCCAGCTGATTTCCCCAAGGATCTCTATGGCATTTCATAATTTCTTACCACCTATTTCTTCTCCCTGTCTACATATCGTGGTAATCATCTTCCCTGTGTGTGAGCCAAAGATCCCTTCCCATAAAGTGTCCTCCTGTTTCCCATTTACCCCAGAAACTCATCTGTACTGTACATCTGTGGGTTTGGGGTTTTTTGAAGTTTGTGAGATCATCTCTGCATTTATGATGAATTTTTCTGTCTAATGAAACTGGTCTCCTGAAATTCATAAGTGCTAGCAACTGCTGAGGCCTGTGGGGTTAACAGTGGGATTATATGTATGCTAGCACCTTGGGCAAAAACTCACAGAATTGAGATCTTGATTTTTTTTTTTCATCCTTCAAAGGTTTTTTAAAACTTGTGCTAAGCAAGATTATTATTTTAAACTATGTGATGAACCAACCATATAAACTAGCACTGTTAGCAGCTGTGGGTGAAAGCATGATTACAAGTGTGAAACTTGTGACTGACCTTCTTCTGACCTCTCTGAGAATTTAGCAGCAAGTGTACTGTAACTAGAAAAGTACTCTGATGTAACCGCAATAAAATAGACTTCTTTTTTTTTTCTCTTATTAATAGTTTTGGGATGAAAATATTGGGATATCAATAGGGCTTTGCTGCTGGGGGTGAGGGAAGCAACAGTATGGCAGTGATTCATTATTAAATGCCGTTTAATACTGGGGCCGTTCCGTAGCAGGCTAGAGGAGAGTAACGGAGGATTTTGCTGTATTGCAGCATTTGTGTGTCTCTGCCAGCCTTAATGCAGAAGCAATTATAAATGAGAATTAGAAGGACTGATACTGTCCCATTAAAGATACACATACTTATTTTAAAAAGAATGACATATTATGCCTTGTCGTAAATAGAGGAGTTGACTTGTAGAGAAAACTTTTCACATGGCAGTGAAATACAACAGCTTCCTCTGGAGGATTTAACTTGTAGAGAGTTTCAAAGATTTTTCTTTAAAATCAGGCAATAAAACAGCATGTCTTTTGCTGGATGGATGTGGTTGGATATTTCATTCATGTTTTATGGCGATTATGATAAAGCTGTAAAAAGCTGGCCAGGCCAGAGAAGGAAGAGACCTCACAAACCTTTCAGGTTCTTTCCAGCAGATCCTCCTGGCTCTCACTTCCCTCCCAGAGGGATGTTGATTTCTCTCCAACAGGCGACACATCACTAGACACATAAAAATGCAAAGCACTCAGCTGTTCTTATCAAATTCAGTGCTGCTAGACAAATTGCATTGAAGGAGCAGCTTATGCCAGGAATGTAAATCCAGGCGAGGAGCGGGGGAGGAAAAGCAGCATGTGCCAGTCAGATGCCTAAACCCTTTTCAACCTGCTCTGGCCTTTCTGTAGGGGAGCAGCAGGGCTGACACAGCTTGTTTCTCCCTGAGAGACTGTGTATTTCCAGTTCAGGGCTGATATCTTGGAGGGCAGCAAGCCTCCTCTAGCAGGCTTCTGCAGCAATCTGAGTGTCCCCTGTGCAGTTTATCTGGTGTGGGCAGGTCTGCCTCCAGGGAGCATAAAGTTCTTATTTTTGAAATATTAAATTAAAGAAATGGGGATTTCTGAGGAAATGCCTTAATGAATGGCAGCTGTGCTGGACCTTACTAATGGAAGCATCCACCTCCAGTGTGAAGCTTAAGTGGGTACAAAAGAGAGCTGCCCCTGTACATGAAGCTGAAGTTTATCCTCGCGGAAAATGAGGATTACATCTGTCATCTGCTTAAGAAAGCTCATACTCTTGTCTGTCACAAAGCAACATGCAAAATATAGGCTGGCCACCTTTCAACACTTTGTTGGTCGAGATAAAGTGCCTTGATTCTTTTGACTTTTCCTCGGGAGAGTACAGGACAGATGTGATACGAAGCAGGCAAGACTGGCCATCCCTCATTTAAAATGTGAGAGACAGTAGCCCGTATATTTTGCTTTCCAAAAATATTTTATATGCGTGGGCCTATGGCACACCAGCGGTTAGGTGGGATATGTTCGTATTCTTGAAACAGATTTTGCAAGGTGATGAGTATACAAAGAAAGGTTTGCAAGATATATATAATAAAAATAGGTTGTTCTGCTAAATGCCTGCTTCAGCCATTCCTGGAGAGCGATTTAAAAATGTTTTCTTGCTCCACTTATCTTGGCTAAGTGGTTTACAGGAAGGATTATTTTAGCTGTAATACGGAAATGCTGATCAGAGGTACAATTCAAAAATCCAAGTAAGGATTTAGTTCAGCTGCACAGTGCTTTTGTGTCAGGGAGAATTGCCAGTGAGGGTGTTTTAGCCAGAAAAAAAGGCAAGTCTTTGTATGAAGGCAATTTTGTTACCTTGGTGGCATAGCTGATGCTCAGCGTATCTTCCCATGCAGGGCCGCAGGGGTGATGGGTAGATAGAAATAGCGGCTGTATGTTCCTGTGGTGGAAAAATTCACAAAACAAAAGTGAAAACTGTATCTGGGTTTGATAGAAAACCCTGAAACTACTTCAGGTGCCCCAGCACATGCAGCCTCTGTCTTCATGGTTTATGCATCACAAAGGAAAAACATACGCTGTGTTTTGGAGGGGAGCAGAGTTTTGAAAGCAGGGAGGGTAACGTAGCATCATGGGTGGTGTTGGCTTTTCACCTTCATCCCCGTGACCTCTCTGGGGTGCTGGGAAGGGGACAGGGGAGCGCTCTTTGCCCAAAATTGCTGTGGGCAGTGCATGTGAGGGGAGAGAAGGGTAAGGAAACAGATCTGTTCTGCACGGGGTGAGATGTGCAGGCAGCAACTCTGAAGGCTGCGTCACAAACCAGCTCCCTGGCACCAGCACACTGAAAAGCGTATGTGCTCCATTACTTTGAAGGCATGGCTTGCTTTGGGGAATTGTGTGTTCCTGGTTACAAGAAACCCAATTAGTTATAGCCTTTTTTGCATTTTCTTGATTGGAACATTCTAATGGAAGAGCTGAAGAAGAAAAAGGAGCAGTGGAGGATGTGTGGTGATTCAGAATAGGATGGTGCAGGAAGATGCAATTCCAATAGGGCTGTCCCAGTTAGATTTCTCCTAATATGAGTGGGATGCGGGCTGTGCCCGACTGAGAGGAAATTGAGTTATATTGCGCCTCCAGTTATGTCCCTGTAAAACAGAAGTATGCAGGCACCGGACCTGATATAAGGGTTTAAGTCAGTTTGCCATTTGACCAGTACTAGGGGAATATTTCTAAATTAGGTGAGAATGAAAATAAGTGTTTGAAAGGACCTCCTGTCCCTCCATCCCTGTGCAGGGGGAAAATGCAGCATGGAGACAACAGTGATGATATCTGAAGCCAAAGATCCAAATTTGGCAAAACTGACTTTTGCTATATGCCATATTTGAGAAAAAACATAGCCAACTTCTTTTGTTAATAACGAAACTTTGACTTACACTGAACAAGTAGGAGAGGCGGAGTCCTGGTGCAGTTTTCAATGTACCCATCTAGCCGTTTTGCCTAGCAGGGCAGATACACCTGACCAGGCCAGCTGCCCCTCTCAGAAGTGGACAGGGGTCCCAGGATTTTGCATTTTATTTTCTTCTTTGGGCTGGGTCAGAATGGAAGAAGCCATAAATGTTTTCAAGAGGAAATGTGGGTACTTGTCAGGAATGCCATGCTGCCCTGCTGCCTGCTCTGTAGCAGGCTGGCAGAGTGCTTTAACACCAGGCACAGTGGCTGTGTTGGGATTTATTTTTTCTCTTTTTTTTTTTAACTCATTCTGCTTTAAGTGTAACTTTGTTTGTGTGTTCCTGTCAAGACCAATTTAACTTCAATAACTTGGTAACAGTTTGAATACAGAAAGATTTTATTAAGAGATCCACACCCTCACACACACAGTCCACACACAACCCGACAAATATACACCCAGCTCTTTTTTTATGAGCAGTAAACATTACAGCAGTCTTTTACAAAGAACCTGACTTCTCAATCCAGACAGTTCTTATGATACTATTTTAACTCAATAAATGGTATACAATAAAAAGCTTTGTGCTCCTATAAAGAGACAGAAAAGCACAATTTTAAGAAAAACAAACCCATTTGAAATAGCTCATCTTTTAGGACATGTAGCCTTTGAAGCAGTGAGCTTTGTTTGCTTTGCCATTTCTCAAAGAGATAAAGTAGGGCAAAGTTGTACAAATCTAGAAATACAGGATTCATATCACTTGTTTCTCCATTGTGTACCCTAAGCACAAAACTTTACCTTTAGTCCACATCCCAAGAAATGGGTATATTAAGAAAAACTGAAGTAGCTCTAATTGAGACAGATGAGCTTCTGCGAAGGGCTACTGCCCACCTCTTTAATGTGTTTTCGGAGATTTTGACCGCAGTACATCACGGTGACAAGTTTAGCTCAGAAAACTGAAGGGCCAGTCTGGCAAAGTTAAGATTCCCCCAAAGGTATTTGTGTTTTCAGAAACAAGTGGTTAACAGGAGAATAAACAGCCTCTCAACAAAAATTCAGTCTTCAACAAAAATTATTATCCTTCTAATTGGCACCAATTTAGCTTTTACAAATGCAAAGGAAACACAAAGCCTACCACAGCAGGAATGCCATCCAAAACCACCAAACAGTTTGTTTTCCAAATTTGTCATTCCACAGCTTGCACAAAGGGCAATTTTCTGTCTGGTGTCTAAGCAGAAGTGGGTGTCTTGTGTTCTGGACTTAGGTTTGTAAATGACCTTTTGGTCCCATGGGACATGTACATTTCTGTGACTCTGTTAGTTATGCACTACTCCTCCTCACAACTCCGAAGGGTGCCTTTTCCTTTGCCCTTAGTCCATGGTGTATTCACTTGGCATTTTGTGTTGCTAAGAGGCTCCGGTGGAAAGCACACGCGGAGTTTGGAGGGTGCGTCTCACTGGAGAGAGATGCCTCAGAGTGATGCTCAGGTGATTTCAGTGCAGAGACCTTTGCTGAAGCACTTGCTGCCTCCTGGCCCAGGTGCTGCTCGGGGTCTGGGCTGTGGCCAGTTCTCCTTCACGAACATCTCAGGAGAGTCACGGGATGGGCGAGACGGGGATAGGGAGAGCTGCCCGCCTCGGCCGTGGTGTGTAATGTGGCATGGAATTAGCTAATCTGATTTCCAGCCCTGCACTGCCTACAGCCTCTGAGCTTTTTTTAAGCTTTTCAGAGTCAGCAGCACCAGAGGAGGAATAAAGGAAGGTGTCATCTGCCAGTTCATGCACCTAAAGACAATACTGCTCATAATTCTTGGAGAGAGGGTTTTTGTTATAAAATAGTGGTGTTTAAAAAAAGGAAACATTGCCAGACAGTTCTAGGGGTTTTTGGGGAAGGAAGAAAGAAACATTCTATATTTTTTTAACAAATCATTTCACTCCTACAGTGTTTAATGAGAAATGTAATGAGCCTGGATAGTGGTAACAGATTAACAGATCAGTTAACAAGTGCATTGAGGCTGTTTATTTTTTTTAAAGTTACTATTTTAAACCAATTACCCTTGTTTAGTATTTCACTGTTACCAGGCATGGGTTTAGAATTTGGCCAGTCTTGTGGGGATTGTGGGCAATTCTTTCATATCTTATTTTTATCTTTCTGTACACTTTAGTTGGTTGTAATAAAATGATATCAACCCCACCACTTGCTAACTTTCATCCAAGATTACAATAGATCTAATTAGATTTGACATTTTCACAGCAGGATTGCACCATATGTCATTCTGTGCCATGGATTGACAAGAAGAGTAATTTTATAGTGAGGGCGATCGCTATGAACAGTGAGGAGTGATTTGAGAGGGGAATTACAGGATTGGAATAAACAATTTGGCATAGGGATTACAGTTCCTGTATGATAAGAGTCCCTTCAGCCTGCTGTAATGCATATTCTTTGCTTGCTGTCTCAGTTCCACCATTAACACCCATGAAGGCCATAATGTGGTTTTGGATTTGCATTGGTGCTGTTGTGTATATGACGCTGCGCTTTTTTTTTCCCATTATCTTTATTTCCTTTTCCTTCTTCCTGCTCAACCCCCCTCCACTTGGCTCTCACCTCCCAATGACTGATTAAGAGTAAATCCTCGACTTCCTGAATTTTAAAAGTCTTCCCCTTGTGACGAGTTCCAAACTAACCAGGATGGTTTTATGATACTATGCCATTATATAATCAAAGGCCATAATTTCTGTTTTTAAAGACTGTATATTTACACTGGTCCTGGCAAGAGCCTCTGGCCACTCACACCACCCTGTCTCAGCTGACTGCATAAAGGCAAGAAGCAGTATTTTGGGAGCCTTAGGGGTCCTTCTGTATTTGTTATTTTCTCCTAATGGTTCAGCTGTGATGACCAATTCATTATGAGAACTTCTGCTTTTGTTAAAAAGGAAAAAGCAATTGTGGTTTCAGAGAAAGGTTACAGATTTGACTGGAGTGCAGCTGAAAAGCTCTGAAGCTTGTTAGTGAAGAGAGTCAAGAGAGCAACTCTTTTTGAAACCTGGTTCAGTAATTTCCCCTTTGTCAGTTTGATTGTAAGCGTAAATAAAACTGCAAACATAAACAGAAGAGTAAGTCTTTGGGGGAACCCAATAAAACCAACGAAATTCTTTCCTCAAGTAAACCATGATAAATGCAGGCTCATTCCATGGAAATAAGGACAGAGGGTAGTTTTCAGAGTGACAAACCCAAGGGTCCCCGGGGTATTAGCTATACAGTTCCATGGAGACAAGGGAAAAGCTGACTCAACGCCTTGGCGTTCAAACCATACACAAAATAGCTCCATCTTCTGTGTCTTCCTTGCTGGAGGGGAGATCTGGGAGATGAATGCCATGTTCCTGCTCTGTTTGCTTTACAATATTTACATGTCTGTCTTGTAAAGACATGCTTGTGTCTGGAGGGCTGGGCCAAGGCTGTCCTTCCAGGGAGCACACAGACCTGAGGATGTGTCTCTTAAAAGCGGCAATGCCAGGAATCAGATGTGGTGGTGGCAGATAAAGCCTTTCCACGGGAGTTAATTACACGGCATAAAACTTGGGCTGGCAGCGACGTGCTGCAAGATGCAACCATTCCTTCTGCAAACCCTCACGGCTTTTCAAGGTTTATGACAGCTTAGTGGTCGCTTTGTAGTCATTTTCCATACTGCTCTCTGCAACATTACAGGCTGTTACTGCAGTTTAAAAACTAGGAAAAGGCATCTAAGAGTGTTATGACTGACTGGGAAAACAGCAATGTTTCCTTCTTTCCCCAGAAGATATGATATCTTTGATTTTGAATGTATATAAAGGATTTTTTTTCTTTTTTTTTTTTACTAGCTATGTTTCCTGTAGAGCTGTGTGTGATGGTATTTCAAATTGAATTTGGGAAAAAAGAACCCTTTTCCTCCGCCCACTCAGAGAAAATCATCTGCACAGTTCGGTGACCTATTTTCATTTATTCAGGAACTTGTGAGAAATTCTGCCTTGCCTGAGTACTCAGAGAGGCTCTGAAAAAAGGGTCTAGTTTTTGAGATCATAGCTTGCTTTGTGTAAAATCTTATTTTGTGGATTAGTCACCCAAGTAACCTAATCTATATGCTGAGTTTCTCATACAATTGAGAAACACTAAGAGCTGATTTTTTTTATTTTAAGTGCCCTTATTTTCTCACCTTGCATTTTTATTGTATTAAATGCAATAGCCAAAGTAGCGATTTAACCCTTTTATGTATGTTTTTTGAAAGTGCATGTATTTTTAAACCTGATGGTGCCAACCACTACCCCCCTCACATGCATTTGATTTTGAATGATGGTAGTTGGGGGTGTCTGCATGTAGTGGACAGCCTGAGAACTTTGTCAGCCGTGGTTTTCCAGCTGAGAGCTTCTAAAAGAGATACTATGCAATAGGCCTGGGAAAATTTGCAACACGTGTAATGACATCCCTAGGAATTTTTATTCCAGTAGTAGTAGAAGGCAGTTTATTCTGAACGTGAAAATATTTCAGAAGGTGATCAGAAGTCCTTTACAGCTCCTAATGTGTTTGGAAGTTCAGAATTTCTCATATTGTGGTTTTAATTCTGTTAGCCTAAGGACTAGAGCTGACAGCTGCCCTGTACATGTAAGCATAAGGCTAAAGCGACCTGAATTTTAAATATTTGTTTTTTTTCTTAACCAAGAATAACAGAGTTGATTGGTTACCATCCAGAGGAGCTGCTGGGCCGTTCAGCATACGAATTCTACCATGCCTTGGACTCGGAGAGTATGACCAAAAGTCACCAGAACTGTAAGTCACATTCTTATTTTTCTTCATAGTTTGCACATAAAGCACAGCTTGCAGGTACCTTAATAAGTAGATGAAAATACAAACACACCTTGTCTGTAGGTATTCTCTGAGAACAGTATTTACATTTTGCAAGAAAGCTTACTGGGTTACTGTGGTTGTCTAGCTGAAACCTGCTGCTGATCTTTCCCGAGGGTTTGATTTTTGCCTTAATTAAAACTAACTTGAATATTAGAGAGGAGAATCACTGTCTCTCTAAGAGATAATACAAGGATCAGCTGAAAATTTGAAAAGCTGAGTTAGGAAGCACTAGCCTGGTGAGAAGTGCATTCACTGGTGGTATTATCCTTCTGGTGTGCTGTTGGGCTCAGCAGGAAGAGCAGCTGTAAAGGGTAATAGCAGTATTGCAGTGTATTTTTGAAGTGTATGTTTTTCTTCTGCTACCAAATAACAACTATCTTCACTACCCAAAACAGATGTGTGAGGAGACTTTATAAAAGGGATATTCATTATACAAATAACATATACTGCCAGGAACAACTTCTTGTTATTCTTATGCCTATGTGAACCGCCAGTTTTAGCTAGTTTTAATGTAAAGTACCCAAATTCTTCCGGGAGCAAAGATCAGAGCCAAGATCTGCTCCCTCTCTTCAGCAGACCACACAGTTATGCTTCCTCTCTCTCACACATAGGGTGCCTTAAAACTATTGGATTTAAATCTTCAGTCTCTGTCCTTAGGGGTGGCGCTGTGGCTGGAGACAGCATGGTGCACTAATGTACAAAGGACATTTCCCAAACTCGGCTGCTACAGTCGCTGAACTGGGAGAGTTCTCAGCAACACATCACTACAGAGTCTGCTGCCGCTCTTTTTACAAAAACAAAGCAAAGCTGCTAGACTGGAGTCCACAAGCTAAAAACACTCCCACCTTGTAGTTACTATGATCAAAGTCTCTGTCCTCAGGGAAAAGGACCGTGACTTAAGTCATGCCTGTGGGGAATTGCCCACCAAATAGACTTACAGAAAGTATTTCTGTACTTCCCAGAGAAAAGTAGCAGCAAAGAATAACTGTCTGACCTTAAGGGGAAAAGGGAATATGTCTAATGGCAAGGATTCAGGACAGCTTTGGGTTGAAATGTTACTTGAAAGAATGTTTGGCAGTGATTAAAGTTGTGTGCTCTAAAGCAGTGTTAGTATGAATCATCCTGTTTCCAGAGCTGCTTTAAAAAAAAAAAAAAAAAAAAAAAAATCACGCTATAATTGCTGAGAGTTGTCTGGGAATGTATTTGTTAAAATTGCTTCTTATATAATGTCTTCATGTTTTTAACAGTGAAAAGGAGTTAGTGATGCTCACAGATAGGATGTCCATATCCTATGCTGGAGAGTCATCCTGAGAAATCAGTGGGTCTGTGTTGGAGTGGGAAGTCGGGCCTGGAGTAACGACGGAGTCTCAATATGAGTATGGTCGTTCTCCTTTATTGCAAGTTTTAGCAGAGTTTATATAGGCAAACAGCAGATACACACGCTAGCAGGCGTTCACACAATTGGCTACCGGCTCTCGTCCACCTGGCTTAAGTTTTCATAATTGATACAAAGTTGCTTCCTACACACAATGCTACTCCCTTAGTTCCCAAGCACAGTTCTGTTTTACTAATCTTAAAACAAAGGCTAGAAAAGATATGCTTATCCTAAAATAAGCGGGATCAGGGAGAGGACAATGCCATCCTCAGGCCTGGCTAAGGCTGCAGGCCTGAGGCCAAGGCTTTGGGCCTACGGCTAAGGCCTGTCCCCTGATCCCGTGTCTAAAACTGGATTGTTTATTCCAATCAAGTCATGTCCTCTTGCAGACAGCCGTTCCTCCACAGGTCTGTTGCACTGTTGCTTTTGAATTACTGTATTGATTTCTAAGAATGGGACAGCACCAGGGAGGGAATGAAATGAGAGCTGGCAGTCGCTTTGGTAACAGGAGTGAGAGCGCGAGCCCTTGTTGGCTATCTCTATATATTTAGTTAAATGAGACCACTGAGTTGGGACTAACCCATGTAAAGATTTCTGGAGAGTTTCTAGTACTCATCTTGACCCCACATTGATGGAGGTTGTTCCTCACTCTAGCAATTCAATTCACCTCACGTAGTGCAGACTTTATGTCTAGGTGCCACTTATGCCTACTGAAAAGGGCCATGTGCTACAAGCTTTTGCTGTTGAGCATGAGGACTGATCGAGAAGCAGGATGAAGGTCAGGGAAAGTCTAGAGGTCTAGGAAGTCTAGAGGTCTAAAAAGCCTAGGGGTGAGTTACACCTGCGGTAGTGCTGAAGGCACCGAGCACTGCACAGGTTCTAAATATTTGGGATCAAACTGTTAAATAGGGTTTATGGTAGCACAAGATCGACACAAGTATCTTCACTGTTAGAAGCGCGGGACCAAAGCCTTTGCTGTAATAAATGGTGTTGCCCACAACAGAACCATCACTTCACAGTGCCAGCAAACTGGACTCCTTTAGTTTTTCTAGGATAAATACTTCCCATGTCTTCTGGGACAGTAAGGATTCTTACCAATGCAGACAACAACCACAGAGGCAAAGTGACAGCAAGCTGTGAATTGAGAAAACACACATAAGCCCTCCAAATAGGAACCCCCTAGGTTTCATAATGTGTGCCACTGAGATGTTGTCTAATGCACAGAGTAACCGAGCTGGTATATAGCTTATACAGAACACGTAGTAGTTCTTCCTAGCACGTAGCTATACAGAACTTACTAGTTCTTCCTGGCCATGTTAATTTACATATGGAAATACCCACCTCAAAATTAACATTCAGCACAGTTGTATTTATTAAACAATTATTTTTATTAGAAACATGCTATGTATAGAGTCTATATTCGTGCAGTAATACAGTCACCAGTTCTGACCATGCCAACCATTTAGTGTTGTAAAGATGCATAGGAAATACTAGAGGAAGGAGACTTAGGTTTGAAGAGAGAGGAGAAAAACCTCAAGTGAGTCTCTTCAATAGAAGCAGAAGTCCTTCCCTTTCTTTCCTTCTAATTTAGTGATAAATCATGCTTATTGCAGTTTTACCGTGCTGCAGTTAGTATCTTTTTGGTTTTGTTTGTTGGGTTTTTTTTGTCTTGAGGTGAAATAACAACCTCCGATTCAAGCAAGCCACGATAGTGTTTGTGTTCTTGGCTGGAAGTATAGCTGCATATAGAGTACGAAAGTCTTAATTAGTCACCATCAAATGGAAGATTAGAATGCATTTGGCAGTATTTAGCATACCCAGTTTTTTACATGTTATGCAAGCAAGATGAGAAATCTCTGTCTTGTTACATAAATCTACACGAAAGATTGACTGCAGTTATATTTTCCCATTCGGTGATTAATAATCTATAATCGTTTCCAGTTAGAGTCTGGTCTTGTTGCTGTTAAAGCCACTGGGAATTTTGCTATTGACTTCAGTGCTTTCAGCGCATTCAGCTGAATGGTACCGAGTGGGACCTGCTAGTTGGTAGTACATAGCAGAAGTTCGACAAGGCTTCCAAGTGAATCATATTCCTCAAGTATCTCTCAGCAATTAAAAAACAAATTTTGTATTCAAATTCATCCCTGCCTTCCCCCTTTCTCCAAGCAAAGATAAGGAATATAGTTGGAGCCTATTTCATTGAGATGTCACTAGTTCTGTAACTAGTACAGTAGTTACTGGTTCTGTAACTAGATACAGGTAATGTATGCTTTAAAAAAAGAGAAGTGAGAAGTTCACTCTGAAGGCAGAACCTTAAATGTAGCATTGATAATAAAGTCAGCAGTTACAACTGTATTAGTAATTTATGACATTACCCCACAGAGGGATTCTGCTGTACTTTATTATATCAGAACATGACATGCTTTGAATAATAATAATAAAAAAGATTAAAGCAGTAAAAAGCTTCTTTGTAATGTAACAGGCGCCTACACTGTGACTCTTATTGATGAGCTGATGATTAGGAAGCAGTGTAATTATGTTTCACAAGCAGAGCAGAACAGTCCAGTCACTAAAACACTTTGAAATGAAAGCCTTTTGATTTTGTTCCACCAGAAGTATTTAATCAATAAAAGTAATGTTCTACTTTGTCTAAATAAATTAAATGAAGGATGATTAAATACTCCTAGGAAGAAAACAAACAAACTTCAGAGACAGGAGGATAAACACAGCAACAATTATCTGCAAAACAGTTGTTGCATTTCACAGGCCTGGATTTGTACGTTTGTATGGTGGCAATACAGCAGAGACTGACAATAAGTAGCTTATGTTAGTGGCCACATTCACAAGGAATTTTTCTGTACAAAGACTTCAGAATCAAGTTTCCAGCCTTACCGAGTCAAATTGCATTATTTTTAGGGCATTAGTTTGATCACATACTGTCTTTGAGCATAAAAGTTGTTTAAAAGGAAAGATTGCCAATGTGGTCAAAGGTTTAGCTGAGCCATTTCCCACCTTTGCTTCTCAGTACAACTACATCTGCTTTCCAAATACAAACTCTTATTAGTAGGAGTACTGCTTACATACTCCAGCCCTAATTTTATTGCCATTGATCAACAATATTTTTCTTCAACTGACAACTGTGGATTACCTGACAATATTCACTGCTTTTAGGAAAGGCTTTACAACAGACAGGACAGCATAAAAATTTACATCTCAGAAGTCCATGGCTCTGTACTGAGAACTCCTCCTCTTCAAATATTACAAAATATTGGGGAGGGAGGGGGGAATTTCACCCTTAAGACAAGCAGGGAGAGAAACACAGTAGTTCAGCTTCATTTTTTTTCTCCTAGGCAAAACAGTCTCATTTACAGTTTTTCATTTTGATACTTTTAATTTTAAGAGTGATATTACTTCTTCAGCCTCTTAAGAACAATGCTGTGATAGTGCCACCTTCGCTTTATTTGTGATGTTGATCTCTCCAGCTCCTAACTCTAAGGTATAAAAACAGAATAGGTATAGATTTAAATTGTGAGATTTTTTTTTAATTTTTGTGAGTATAGCTTTTAAATCATTTCACTCTTAGGTTATCCATCACCTAAATAAATCCACTTTTCTGCAGATCAACTTGAGAGCCTAAACTGAGGAGCTTCCAGAACAGAGAATTTCACCCTCAAGACAAGCAGGGAGAGAAACACAGTAGTTCAGCCTCATTTTTTTTTCTCCTAGGCAAAACAGTACCATTTACAGTTGCAGTCAATGGGCATTAGAATAAAGGGGGGCAATTAGGATCTTAAATGTGAAAAAAAAAATCCCACAGTGAATACTTAGACCTTCTAAAGAACTCAAATGCCAGGCGTCTTGAGACCTCAAATGAACATCCCCTTTTATATTTATAATGGCCAAATTTTCCAAAAGTTAAGCATCCTTGCTAACAAATGTCTTGGTGTAGTTTTCCATAACGAAAACTCAGGAGCGGGTTTATTTAAAACAAGTGTTACATATTGTGCGTTCCTGTCCTGCTGCATTATTTATATCTCTCTGCCCCCTTTTCTCAGTGTGTACAAAAGGTCAAGTCGTGACAGGGCAGTACCGGATGCTTGCCAAGCATGGTGGATACGTATGGCTGGAGACTCAAGGAACAGTGATTTACAATACGCGCAACCTACAGCCTCAGTGCATTGTCTGTGTCAACTATGTGCTGAGGTAAGTTGTATGAGACAGGAAAAACTACGTATGCTTTCATCTGCTGGAAGAAATGCAATAATCAGAGGAACTTTCGAAGGGTCTATTTATTCGGTGTTGTTATTCTGAAATCAGTTTAGTCATGTTTGTTCAGTCTTGTTTACTGATGCTAGACATCGATGAAAAATGTGGCATGCCCATTCCCATACATGCTGTTGAAATACACCACAGCCTTTCTCTTCTGCAGCACGGCTGCTCTGCTGATACAACAGGGTATAAAGCCTGAACTGAAGAATTTATTGTGTAACACAACTGTTAATGTGCTTTGTTTTTCTAATGCGGTGACAGACAAATAAAACTAAGCATGTTGCTAGGAGAAGCTGTTTTCCGTCTGAAAAATCAGGACCAATCAGGAGTCTTGCCTCTGTTTGGCAAAACTCAAGTATTTTTGGTCCTAGATGGGGCCAAAATAGGAAATACTTATTTGAGTGATAGTCTAGGTCATTATAACCTCGACTACATCCCTTTAAAAAGGAGAGCAACAAAGCCCTGAGTATTCCCACAGAAGTCCTGACCACACTCTCTGCGTCATCTGAGATGGTGGTGCTCAGCAACGCTGGAACCATGCCTCGCCTCTTGAGAGCCTGGCACGCGACCCAGAGAGGCCAAAACTCTTGTATGGTCCCCAGCTTTGGAGACTTTGTACTGCCTACATTACCTACATCTTTGGGTTTTTTTAGAGGGCAAAATACCTAAAACCTATTTTCTTGTTAGTGAAATTGAGAAGAACGATGTTGTGTTCTCCATGGACCAAACGGAATCACTCTTCAAGCCTCACCTGCTGACGATGAGCACCACCTATGACAGTGGCATCCCTGGCACGGAGAAGAGTGACTTCTTGTTTACTAAGTTAAAGGAGGAACCAGAGGAACTTGCTCAGCTGGCACCAACGCCTGGCGATGCCATTATTTCCCTGGATTTTGGTTAGTATTTGTATGAATAATATCTGTGCAACAAAGAACCACATATGAGCCTACATTTAGAAACTTAACAGACAAGGTCTGTTTGCTGCGTGTACAAATCAGGAGTAATGGCTGTAAGAGCCCATGTGCTCACACCAGTGGAAAATTTCTGTGAATGAGAGCAGAATCAGGCTTTCTTGCTGACTAAACAACATGCATTAAGTCTATGCCAACTTATTGTCATGGTAACTAGGAGCAGTGTTTACTTTCAATGAATAGCTGCAATTATATCATAACACAGCACAACATAAAAGCATCCATTAATATCGTTAAAACTCTATGCAGGGACACAGAAGTTTGAGGAAGCCCCTGCCTTCACCAGTGCTGTTTTGACACCAAACAAAGCCTGGCCAGCAGAAGTGAAAAGCCATGCTGCTCAAGGTGAAACACTGACAATACCATCGTTTACAATGCCTCAGATTGCACCTGGCAGCAGTACTCCAAGTGCAAGCAGCAACAGTAGTTGTTCCACGGTAAGAAGAGCTTTAAAAGAAAATGTATGTTATGCTTTTTATGTAAGTCCCATCAACATATATCCCATCAATGTTTTCATGTAGAAGTCCTGTCTCATTGCCTATTAACGAGGCCAAGTGTATCTATATCCCTCCTGTATTATGTGTATCTTAAGAATTAATAGCAAAAATATATAATGGGACCTCCTGCAGCTGTCCCTCAGTAATTATTATAACCTATAAAACAACTAGTAGTACATGTTACCACCTTTCATGGAGTTAGTCTTAAATAAAATGCCAATGTAAAATAGCAACATTTCCCCAGACCCATAGGGCCTCTTTTTGTTGTTAACTAGAAGCTATAGTCTCTGGTCCAGAAATTTTACCCAACTCAGGCTTTTGAGAGGAGCTTCAGGGAGTTCCTCACTGGAAGAATGAGTGTGCTTTCAGGGCATTGTTCCCAAGAGCTGGAGCCATTCTCAGTCAGCCTTTACAGGAGGATGTCCAATTCTAATAAAGACATTGAGGTAGTGCTAAGTGTCTCCCTTTCTTGACACAAGTATTTAATAGTGTCGCTGGTCTAAGTTGCTAAAAAAAACATTTAAACTAAGATGACAACTAGGTTCCTGTACTGGGTGCCTTTGTCAATCAGTATAGCTCTCTAACTTTTTAGTGAGAAATAATCTTGTGTTGGAGAAGAGCATATGATAGAAGTGGACAGTTTTGGGTTCTGAGTACACTGTACAGCTTGGTACAATAGGAAAGGTCTGTTACTGAATAGCACAGATAAACTGCATGATGCTAAGACAATACTGTAATTGCCTTGCTGCTTATAGCAAATTATTATTTCTGTTCAGCCAAGCAGCCCAGAAGATTATTACAGTTCTGTGGATGAAGATCTTAAGATTGAGGTGATTGAAAAACTCTTTGCTATGGACACAGAATCAAAAAATCAATGCAACTCCCAGGTAAGGAACTAATATCTCTTCAAAAGCCATAAAATTCAATCCCCTGCTAGCAAGTAGTACAGATGCACGCCCTATGTGCAGGTACAGTAACATACATGGAAACTGCATTTGCAAATATACACCAAAACTTTGATGCACAACACCAGCAATAATGTACAGTTTCAAAAGCTGGGGTGAAAATTTCTATGCCTAACTCTCTGAAGCAAGTGCCTTAGGATGTCACCATGGTGGCACTGCTAAGAAGAAAGCAGCAGAGAGCTTTCAGAATTTGGAAGCTTCTGAAGACTGGATAAGGAATATAAGCAGCAGGTTTTCTTTTCTTTTTTTTTTTTTTTAATCTGGCCTAATGACTAGCAAGTAAACATCCTTTCTAGAACAAAATATAAATAAACTAATTCTTGCAAAACCTCAAAGTGAGAAAGAAATGCCCCGCATAGCACATGCCTCCTCCAACTACAAAATGAAAACTGTCTTTTTTGGTTATATTCCTATTGTCTTACCTCTTGGAGAATTTCAAAGAGATGTGACAATTACTTGCACGTAAAGTAACGAAGGTTGAAACACATGCCCCATGTTGTAGAGTCTTAGCAGACAAGTTATTCAAAGCTTAATGAAATACAAGATCTAGTTCAGATCACAGTGATGTTACAGGCTGCATGCAAGCTGCTTTAGCAGATTCTGCTTATCTGGAAGGTTTTTTTTCTTTAGTTGTTGTCTTTCTTTGATGATGATATGATGAAACATATATCCTAGTCATAGAAATAAGACCTTTACATAGGAGGTAGCCAGTTTCATGTAGGTAAATTTGGCATACAATGATTTTTTAGTTTCACATTACTAGTATTTCATATCACAGTAACTGCCACAAATATTATTACCTTTTAGTTTCGTTATCAACTTAATTTATTTTTGTGCAGACTGACTTCAATGAACTGGACCTTGAAACCTTGGCTCCTTACATTCCTATGGATGGAGAAGATTTCCAGCTCAGCCCAATCTGCCAAGAAGAACGTCCTCTCTCTGAAAGTGCACAGAATACCCAGCAGAGTCTAAGTAGCATGAGTACCATCTTCCAACCCCTTGCTTCTGCTTCACAGAATCAGTTCCTCCCTGAGAAATATTGCCCACAGCTATCAAATAAAAATATTAACCCCGGTCATGGGTCCCTGTCATCAGTGTTCTTCAACAATATGAGTAGGTCATCACTGCCACCGTACCACGACCAAGCCAGCACTCCCCTGTCTTCGATGGGAGGAAGACCAAATACTCAGTGGCCACCTGATCCCCCGTTAGAATATGTTCCTGCTAAATGGAGACTCATGGATAAATACTCAGGATCCCTATCAAGTTCCCCTTCAGGGCCACCAGTACACTCTCCCAGCATGCCCATATATAAAAAAAGGTAAGAGTTTTGGGAGTAAAGCTATGTATTTTACTCAGAAAATACTGTCGGGGGGGCACAATATTGAAAAATTATTTTTTCTCAATTCAGCTGGAGTGGTTGTTTTGATAGCCATCAGACTGGTCCTTTGGGGAAACGAGTCTGGTGCTCTCCCAGCAGCAGTCAGTCTAGGGGAGTCAGAAGCAGGCTAATTTTTTGTTGTCAAGTATGGATGCATGAATGGATTTCCTGCTGGTCCCTTAAAGATTAACCAAGTAATGTTGCAAAGCCTGCTTAACATTATGCAGTTATAAAAAAATTCTGAAAAGGCATACTGGTCCAGCAGTAAGCTATGACCCATGCATACCTTCTTATTTTCCACATATATTTTGCACAACAGAAAATAGGGGAAAGGGAAGGATTTACAGTACTTTTATTGTTGGCATACATAAATAATAATAAAACTAAGATTTGAAATTACAGGCTTTTTTTTTTTTCTATAGCCCTTCTTTGCCTTAGTCACTTCCTTACACATGTGACGAGTGTGGGATGAGATGTAGATCAGAGGCCACAGTCCTAGAAGCTTTCTGTTGTAGCTAGAAGTTTCTCAGTAGGTCTTAGGTAGCATGCCGAGTGTGGATCCTTGGCATTGGTCATACTCAAGCATTCAGGAAGTACATAAAATTGCAATGGTCATTTTAAAACATGAAGCTGTGCAGCTTACCTGCAGTTTGCTTTCTGGGATTTCTTGTTGGCAGAAATACCAGTGTCTGAATATGCATCTGGAAAGAGAGGATTTGTCCCCAAAAATTTGTCCTCTGTGTTCGTATTTAGTATGCAAAGCAAGGCTCTCAAAATGCTATCCTTAAAAATCACATGACTTTCTTTTCCACAGCATTTTTATGTCTGTCTGGAGATTCCTAGAGGCTGTTTATGCTAGACTTTCATTAGTCTTTGATCCCAAAAGTCAAAAGTTTCCAAAGCTTGTGGGATGACTAACAAAAGGAAATAAAAACCTTTGACATTTGAGGTCTGTCCACTGTCATGTGTCAAAGACACCTTCAAATGTCTTTAAATGAAAGAAGAATCTGTATAAATGAACAAGATGCTTTATATTTGCCTCCCTGCTCACTCACCCAGAGATCTTTCCTCCACAGGCCCCTGGATGCTTTTGGGCAACGAGGCATAGATGTAAACCCAGCAAGAATTGCTCTGTCTAACAGTTTGAAACTGAAACGACAACTGGATTATGAAGAACAAGCTTTGCAACAGCTGAGTGGGGTAATCAGAAGAAATGCATCCCCTTCATTAATTTAGACTCACCACGTCATTGGTCTAATTATTTGTTTTGCTCTTCTTCATGTTCTAGGGAGATCCATCGGTCATTAACCCATCTCACCTAATGTGGAAGAGAATGAAATTTCTCAAAGGGGAAACCTGTTCCTTGGTTACAGAAAAAAAGTCTCTCAGCACAAGTGTTCTTACTGGTAAGACAAAAGAAAGTGGTTTTGCAATGTTACATATTGAAACACAATTTTAAGACAGGTTGAACAGAAACAAAAACTCTTGCAAAAGGAAATAAGCTCTGTAAATATTACACTAAGCTAAAATTAAAGATCGGGTTGTATCACTAAGAGCTGGACAATTTAAAGTACCTTTAGCAACTACCAGGTAGATGGTTTTGTGTGTGTTCACACCCTTGCTTTTGGAGGTAACAGAGATCAGCTTAACAGAGATGGGTTTACCTCACGCTGATCCAAGGTGTGGACATCTCGGAGCTAGAACTGACACTTTTTCTCTACAACACTGTGTTTCCTCACACAAGCATATCGTGGGGGCAATACTGCTTCTAGAGCTAGTGCTGTTTCTGGACTTCCTTTGTTACAAGATATAGGTATTTGTACGCCATATGAACATCACACCAAGGACCACTTGAATTAGTATTATAAGAATTAGTATTATCTACTATAGTGATTACATGGGCTTAATTTAACTTTTTTTTCCTACTATGTAAATCAGATGAATTTCTCTGTAATTCGAGAGGTCTGAGCCAACCCATGAATCAACTGCAACAGCAGCAGCAACCCACCTGTGGCAGTCCTGGTGAGAATTTGAAAGCAGGAGTGTTTCCCCCTCCGTTTTACAGTTCCCATTATCAGGACTATCCGGTCCAGCCAGCTCATAAAGCATCAGGTAAGAGCTGTCAAATACAGAAACTGGGAAATGTTGTTATTTAGTTCCAATACTGATTCCATGAAAGAAAACACTTAGAAAATAAGGAGGAGGAGGATAAACTAAGAAGCAAATATGTATTGCTTCACAGAATGAAAAATTAGTTCTGTTCTGTAGTGTGAAACTTAAATGTTTACATTTGTAATATATGAAGAAAAAAAGTATTTTGCTACCTTTTTACCAGTCATCCAGTCAGCCTTTATCCATACTCTTGTCTTGGGATGGAATTGATTAAACTGTACTAAATTACTTCACTGCAGCATTGACAATGGGAGGTTTGTAGGCTAGAGTCTTAACACACGCCTTCTAGAAGTTAAAATAAGTAATTAAAGGGGGCATATATATGTCCCTTTTAATATAAGGGGAGTGGTCCCTTTTGATGTGTAAGGGGAGTGGGTGTCAATTTAGAAACTGTGGTGTTTACTACTTTCTTCATCTGTGCTGATACAATTTTTCTCAGAACAATCTGAATTGGGGGTGGAGGTGAAAAACCGCACGTGTCTGGGTGAGAGGCTCACAACAGTGTAAGGCAGTGCAGAGTGATGCACAGGTTTGCTCTGAAACCTGTAACTGCTGGTGGTTCAAGCCATACTGACATAAACAAAAAATTAAATTATACCTGGTATAAACAGAAGAGTGAGAAAAGGAAAGAAGTCCTCTCTCTGGTCTCAGCACCATGACTGACTGCATTAATCTCTTCCAGGTATGACCAGTCGTCTGCTGGGGCCCTCCTTTGAACCCTACTTATTGCCCGAGTTGACAAGATATGACTGTGAGGTAAACGTCCCTGTTTTGGGCAACTCCACGCTTCTGCAGGGCAGCGAACTGCTCAGAGCACTGGACCAGGCAACCTGAGCGATCCTGCAATATTCTGTGGCCTATACTGTTCAAAACAGCTTCAGTTTTTAAATATATTTTTGCAAGTAGACAATTTCTAATACCAATACACTTTTACAGGATTTTACTTAGATATTGAACCTGTTCACATTACCAAATAGTGGCCTTTTGAAGTTACTCACTTTATTATTCATATTAAAGAAATACATCTACTGTATTTTCTCTATTGCAATTAAAGTGTTGTTTAGAGAGTTTGATTACCCTTCCCTTATCTCATTACATGTAATTTATACTCTGAAATTTTCTTCAAATTTCATGCTTATAAAAAGCTGTGGTGTAAATGCCTCATCACATGATACTTTGGCTGCAGTACTGCAAAGATTTATTTTTATTGCCAAAGATGGATAAAACAAATTTGATCTCCAACCACAGTTTTTTGTTGATCTGCCAAATTGAAATCCTTTGAGTCTTTGTTTTCCACCATTTATCGTATTGTAACTTTAATGATTTTTGAAGAAGCATACTAAGGAAAAAAATCCTAGCCTTCCGTGTCCCCCTTCCCTTCATTTTTTTTTTATAGACTTTGTTGAAAGAAATGTGAATGATGAATTGAAATGTTTGTGGGTATCTGTGAAAGTTGCACATTGTAAGCTTTTTTCCTCAGAAGCGAGCCGCATTCTCAGTTGCCTTAACTTGGCTTAGCTCTACAGCCAAGGGAGTCCTACAGATTTACCCCAGTGGAGGATTTAGACCTGTGTTTTCATTTGTGTTGCAGTTTCTTGTTTTGTTCTTTGTTGTTTCCTGTAATAGTTGTGGGTTTTTTTTAAAACATAAACCAGATTTTTTTATTTTTATTTTTAAATTTCTCTCCAGGTCAGCTAATCATCTTTTGGTACTTTTGCTGTTTCTAGGACACCGCAACTTTAAGAGCTGTTTCTGCTAGAACTATTAGTATTTGTTATGGTGTTGCTGATATTTCAGGAATCTGACCAGCAACCAGTACTAACACCTCTGGTTAATGTCACCCTTTTTCATCTTACGTGCTAGCTAGCAATATAATTGAAACATTGAATTGTTAAAACTGAAAGTAAAAGTAATATTTCCTAGCGTATTAGGCTAACTCAGTAATAAACAGACAAAAAGAATTAAGTTTTATAGTGAGATGAATAGCTGGCAGGCTATTGCTTTTACTTGCCTTACATGAATCAGTAGCTGAAATTCATTAAAAGGCTTTCAGATCTTCTTTCCAACTATCATTAGCTGTCATGCACATATTTTAAAAAATGTGGCTTTGAATGCTTTCAAAGGCAAAGAGATTTGAAAGAAGCTTAAATTACACCATATATAAACAGCAAAAAAATATTAAAGTAATAAAAGGCAGGTGAGCAGTTCTGACTTTAAAAATACATACAGACCTAGATATATGTTGGGATATATCATCTTGTTTCCTCCACTGGTATAAATCATCGGAGCTTCATTGAAGAAAATGGAACCATGGCAATGTACAAAAGGTAAAAATCTGGCCTAGAAACTCAGAACAAAGACATATTCTTTTGAGATTTCTTATTCTGCTGAAGCCTGGTTTATAAAATTGCTTTATATCATGCACTGACACTTGCAGAGAGGGAGCCTTGGGTTCATTGAGCACTTCAGATTTCACTGTGTTAAGTCAAGTCAGTCTTAACCACACATACTTAGAAAAGCCGAAGATCTTTTGTTATTGGTACATAATATAAAAAATTATGATGGGCCATATTGGAGGCAATCTTTCAAGAGTTTATTACCAAAAATAATCTACACCTAAAATGAAGTTATTACCATGTGGAAAAAATATATCATAAACATCAAAATCTGATGAAAATTGGCAAGCCAGATTTGACAAATGTGCAGTGGCAAGGACTTAAAAGGCTTCAAGGATTAAAGACACTTGAATACTGCTCTTCTATTTCTTATTTGTGTAGTTTCAGCATTAAAAATTATATACCCTAACAGTTTACTAAAACACTCTGAAAAAATATTCCATGTCTTAATATTAATCATACTTTTTATCATAATTATTTCATAATCTATATTGCTGAATTCTTATTGACAATATTATAACTGTATGGGAACTTTAACTTGATAAGGAAATGTATTTTGACACTGATACCTTATTAAAGTATACTGATCTTAAATTCTTTGTGACTCGTTTGCTATGAATTTGTTATTTGTTGTATCATTGTAAAACAAAAGTATTTATTAAATTATTTATAGAAAATAAAGGTTTGCATTGATCTTTGAAGAATGAAAAAACAAACAAAAGTTACCCACATTTGAGAGCTGGGAAGCAGCCTGCCAGGTGTCCATACCACCAACTTTGTGTAGAGTTTTCCCAGCTTTCCTCAAACAGAGAATTAATGCCCCGCAGATGGCCCTTCTGAAACACGTCCTATGGCGCAGACTGCTGCCTCCATTTCAAAAGTGTATTTCTGAATGAGGATCTGAGGGTGCCTCTTGTAATACTACCCTTAGGAAAAAAAAAAAAAAAAGAAAAGAAAAAGAAGAAAATTAAAGTTGTCAAATAACAAAATGACATGTTAGAGGCTGAATTGCTACAGTTCCCTGCTTCAGTTTTTGTGACAGTAACATAAGCCATCACCTTCTCCCAGTACTGACAAGCCCATGAATAATGGGCTTGCCCCCATCCAAGCCTCTGCTTCACCCACCCAGTCCTTTACCCAGGGCTGTTTAACGATAAACATGCCAATCCTTTCCCATGTAGAAATTGTCAGTTTTGCCTGTGTAATAACAGCGCTGTAGGAGGATGGCCACATTCAGACATTCATTTTGAAACATGCACTTAAATTCAGACGGGACTGTGTGGAAGCTGTTGGTGCCTTAACACCTGTAGAGCCCACACAGGCATCGTTGAGCTGCTCAAACAACAGCAAATCTTCTCAATGATCTGCATAAATAAGCTATGATCGCCTCCTTTTCTACATGGGATGCTCAGCAGGGTAGAAAGTAACTCCTTGCTTCTAAATCTGTTGTAATTAACAGTAATCACACAACGCCCAGAAGTGGAGAGTGAAAGGTGGTGGGCCTGTTAGCTCTCTTTTAAAGCATTCCATTGATCTTCAGGGCAAGTCTGAGGGGTTAAAGAAAAAAAAAAACAAAAGCCAATCTTAAATAGAGATTAACCTCTTCAGATCATTTTCTATCTTTTAAAGGTTTTAATCACTGGCTGCTAATATAACATATGGATCCGAGGCACTATTTTTTGGGGTGTCCCACTCATTCTGATGTAAGTGCTTCAAGCATCCACCGCTCCCATATTCAAGTGGCTTAAGGAACACACCAGCAGTGCCTTCACCTTCCCCCCCGCCACCTTTCTAATATAGCTAAACACTTCTCACTTCAGTGAATTTTAGTAGCTTTCAGCCTTTTGCTTATGAGTGTCCTGGATAGCTAAGCTCTGACATTGCAACTTATGTACCCAAAAGAACCAAATCCTGGCCAGAAATATAATACCTAGATTACACAACAGCTGAGCTTTGTGCTGCTGAACAGGAGCTTATTACAGCTTTTTAAAAACGTTGATGCTTAAGATTAGGTGTACATCCTCTTTCACTGCCTAAAAGCACCTTTTCTTGGCATCAGGTCTTGCATCTCCACCAGCACAGACAGAACTGATCACAACTAGGTTCTTCAACACTATGTTCTCCTAAAAATCAGGTAGTTCTGCTAAGCTCTTATGACTGGGGCGGGTCTAGGTCTCCAGCTGATTTTCAAGTCTATTCTCTTTTTAAACTGATCAAGCACAGGTTTTTCCTAGACCACAGATTTCATGCAAGATTCACACTCTTTATCTACCAAATGGTTACAACAAAATACTATAGTAAATTCTCAACATCCTGATACATATAAATATATATATATACATATATGAGACGACTAGTAAAACCTCAAAAAAGCCAAGATAACTTGGAGCAAAGTCCAACCATCTTTTCAGGTGAGACACCAGCATCTAAGCAGTATTGAGATGTGCAGGCAGTAGGTGATCATCACGCTTGCTAGAGGCAACGGGCAGAGCCCAGGAACACTCTCAGTGTAACACACAGCCACTCCAGTACTACTCCAGATGGAGACGGTTTCATATGTTACTTCTCCCTGAGGAGCTTTACGACATTATTCAAAGACATGCCAATTTTGTATTATTTTTTTTTTAAGACCTACAGTTTAGAACTGGAAATAAATTTTAAAAACAGCATTATTTTCCTTCTCTCTTATTATAGGCTTCCCAAGAGAGGGAGAAACAATTTCTAAGAAAAAAAGAAAATTCTGCACAATATTTTCTTAGGACAACAAAATCTACATCACATCCTGGTTCTGCTGCCTTAGTGCAAGCCAACGTGTAGCTCAACAGCTGCCGTTCAGTAACCTGGGGCTGCGTACATCCCTGGGAGCTCACCCTCACCTGCAGGGAAGGCAGGCGTGGACTCCTGCTTCCCTTGGGCTCTGTTCCTTGTTGTTGCTTTCTTTAGTCAACTGAAGCTACAAAAGCACCACAGGAAGGCTCTAGTAACTGGTATGTACCTCATTTTCACGTGTTCACATTAAAAATTATTTCAATTTTTTTTTATTTAAGAAGTGAGGAAAAGTGTTAGCTACTCAACTTGGGAGCATCACTGTCATTTCTTTGGTCTAAAAGCAGCCTGCAGTTTTGGCATCTAGCAATGTGCTTCAGGTGTCACATGGAACATTTTTCTTTAAGTCCTAAATTCCTGTAAATCAAGGAGTTACTTAATTCTCTTCAGCCACATCTCTCAGGTAGTAAATGTGGTAAAGGTGTCTCGTTAGGGAACAGAAGCACACAGACGAACCTGGCTGACAAATACTACCTGTGAGCCAGCCGGCACCAGCTACAGCAGCATGTAGTTCCAGAAAGACCAAAGGTCCTACATGAACACAGGACCAACAACTTGATGGCTTGTTCAGCCATCAAACATGGAAAGTCCTCATCTCTGAACAGCTGAATATGCTTCTTGGTCACAGCAAGCAACCTTTACTGCTTAGTCTTCATTCCTGGCCTTCCCTCTAGCCCGGATCCCATTTCTATCCCTAGCTCCCAGTCCTTACCTAGGTCTGTGGTTTCATCATTCTGATTTCTGCCTCATGCTGCCTTCCCCTTCCCCAGCAAACCTTCCCCTCCCAACAAGCCTGCTCCAATCTGCCCCATCTCTACATGCTCCTCGTTCCAGGCAGCAGTTTTCAGCACAGATTCAGGGACTTCCAATATAGGTTCTCTCAGGCCACATCCTTGCCTTGGCTGTGTGTATGACATGACTATCAGCCAGGTGCCCACCCTCAGCTTCTGTGCTTTGTGATCCAAGCTCACATTGAAAATGGCCAAACCGCATTTCTGCTCTAGCCCCTGAGTATGACAGACCACAATCCCTGCCCTGACATGAAAGCAGATTTAACTCTCCAAGCCACAGGAAGCTTGTGTATCCCCCTGCAAGCTGCACCACCACCACCAATTCATTTAGACATTTTCTTTAGCTATTGGATGGCCATTTCTGTTTGCTACTCAAGCAAGGGATGGTGGGATATGGATGAAAAAGGTTCTGCTGACTCACAGACACAGTATCTCCTTCATCATCCTCTTGACACTGTGCTTCAAGGAAAATCCTAATGAATTTCAGAAGTACATACAGTTTTCCCTGCAGTTTTGGAGAGGAGAACAGAGTTGAGCAATTAACCCAGATGGCTGAACTCTGTGTGTTAAGCAAGAACAATTTCCCAGCCGTAAGAGGAGCAGTATGGTTTTTGCTCTTTTAGTCTTATCGGCACCATAGGGCTAACACTAGTAGGAAGAGAATCCATATTTGCGGTTCCCCAAACTTTTTCTTCTTCCCATACCAATAATTTTGTGTTCAAGACAAAAATTAAGCCTGAGATAGAGGCACATACACTTGTTAGAGCACTTCCAGATACTGCTACGTGCTTGAGGGACACCAACAAGCTTGCTTAGGGTGTGATTTCTGAATCCAGCTGATCCCCTGGCATTTTCAGCCCTGGGCTACCCTTACGTGCTCACCCCGGAATGACTGTTCGGAACTTGGAGAACCCTGGGGTGCCCCAGAGGAGAGTGGCCTGCAGGGTCACTCTATCGGGTTATAACCCTTAAGTCAGGAAAATCAAAGGTTAACACTCCCACAGGCAAACTACAACTCACACCTAAGTCCACTGGAGAGAGTGATGGTGAAATGATCACAACACCACTTCAGCAGAGACACTGACAGGGACATGTTTTCCCAGTTACAGCTGTTTATGCAACTGAATTTTATTTTAGATTCTCTAGTGAACAAAAAAAAACAAACCAGCAGCTTGAAAATCTTGTTCTCTTTCCCTCCAGATGTTGGTAAAGGCCAAATTTGAAACAGAAGGGGAAGGCACAAATCCCCAAAAAAACCTTCAACCGTCAAAAACCCATACCAAAGTCCACAGCTCCCTGGCATAATTTTCTAGCAGAAGTTGCACAAACTCCTACGTGGCAAACCACAAAAGTTGTCCTATGATCAATACAAATATATATCTTTTAATTCAGCCCCTCCTCCACACAGCAGCACCACAACAGTATTATACGGGATCAAACAAAGCATAAAATGGATGTCATCAACGTCCATTTTTAGATTGGTCGCATGACATCTATTGGCTTTTTTCCTGGAAGAGGAAGCAATACTAATTGTGTCTATCACCTTACTGCTAATACAGATAGCAGTTACTGCTAACACAGATAGCCCTTAACTGCAGCCTCCAAAACAGAGGTAATAGAAAGCAAGCCAATGGAAGCTTACTGGGAAAGCCTGTTATTCTCCATTGTTTTAACTGCAACTGCAAACATCAAGATGAGCTTTTATACACTTTGCCCAACTACAGAGATGCTCGTATTTTTAAAGCATATTTACACCCTTTAACACAGCTTGCAGTTCACAACTTCAATTTGTTTAAACTTTAGTAAGTTTTTGGAGTGCGCAGAATCATCTCTTTTAGGGCCAGTCTGATCATCGCAGAAATCTCAAAGATAAAGGAGACACCAACACTGAATACTTTAATTTTTGGTCGACCTTGCACTTCCCTCTCAAAACCTCTTTTCTGCAGAAAAGATTCTGCTTAATGATAGGCAACACCTTGAACAACTATGTACTGGTTTTGCTCTTATCTAGCACCACATTCTCCCTTCCCCAGATCCACAGCAAGCAAAGTCTGTGCAAAGCCACCCAAGCACTCTGAAAAGTGCAGACAAAACCCTGGCTTTTGCAACCATCAATTATATCTTAATATACTGAATAAACACTTTAAATTAGGCTTTCATTTATAGAGTTACTTCTCCAACCTCCTCCCTTACATATCCTCCCTCCCTCCATGCAAAAGCAAGAAGAAACCAACTTCAGAAAAAAATGAAAGTCACTAAAATACTCGTCTGGGTAACCAGCATAGGAACCAGCAACCAACGAAATATCTGGAGCTCATTTAAGTTCATTGGAAAGACGGGGAATGTTCAAGTCAACAGTGCTCTCATTTTTCTTTCTGCAACACAGTCCCTGCTGGGCAGGGTTTGTTTGCACTGAGGTTTTGTATTAGTAACACACACATACACACAGTTAAGTAAGATTTTGTTCATCCAGGATTTCTTCTGTCCTGTTTAGTGCATGAATTCCACAAACCTGTGCTGAAAATTACAAACAGGGCAAAAAGTGCCTGTGCTCGGTGCTCAACTGAGAGGTTGAGAGGTTCAGAGGCTCAGTGCCTGTGAACAACTGACTGCCATGCTGGCCATACTCAAAAGATTCATCCTGGAACCTGCTCAAAGTGTGTCCTCTTCAAAACCTACCAGGAGAACGCTTTCCCTGGCTGGTACTTGTTTAGAGAGGAGTCTAAACAAGCCCCCCAGGAGAGCAGGAAATGTTCTCGCTGTCTCCTGCTGAGCCATTCCCCAGGACATTTCCAAGAAAACAGAAAGAAGCAATCCTCCCTTCCTCCCCTTCTGATTACTACACATCGTGCCTCCTTTCCATGGAAACCTTCGAAAGAGTATTTTGATTCTTATAGGCAAAACCATGTCCTGACTCATGGCAAGGAAAGAAATCCCAAGTGTCTGCAAAGCCTATGATACAAACCAGTTACTGAGGGCTGACCATTTTTTTCCAAGCCCCTGAAAATCGTGTCTTCTGCAGCAGCCTATGGCGGGAACTCATGCTCTCCATGAGGCACTTCTGACCCCAACATGGGAGCACCCAGCACCCAGCACGAGGCAGCAGGACATCTCAAGGACACTGACAGTCCTTGAGGTGCCGGGGCTGAACAGGCTGTTCCCTTCATGTACTGTCCCCAACATAGGTCACCACTACGAAACCCTTTTACTTAGGTTTAACACAGACAATGCACCATCCACTTACATTTGGAACAAAAGGCTAAATAAGCCTGGCAATGCATTATTACCATGGTTCATGGAAATACTTCATGGATGTGCATTACAGAGTCATATCACACATGGCAGGAGTTGCTTAATAGGAAATTGCTCCAGGAAGCTTTCCAAACCCTATACTTTCACTGTATCACTTTCACTGCCTGGAGAGCAACAGCACAGTGCACCCCCTAGGCTAGTCTCCTGCCCAGCTCTTCCCAATGAGCCAAACCTTAACAGCAGCAGCTTACCAGGACCAAAAGCAGCATTGCAGGGTCCCCCAAGCACACTTGTGCTCAGCCACCCTCACTCACAACAGCTCATTTCACAGCAATCAGATACTTCCCCAATTTGCTGCACCCCCTAGCCATACCCTTCCTTTTCTAACTACCAAGATGCTGAGTTCTTCTCCTGTGTGAATATTTCCATCTCGCTTTTTCACAACATCCATCAGCATTTAGAAACTCTTTTCCACATGCTCTTATTGGAAATGCGGATCACACAATTGCAAAAGGAGTTCTGGGATCTTATCTGTACCACCATGAGTCATCTTTGAAAGTAGCATTGCAGCAGCACCAAAACGTACATTCAAATTATTTGTTCTGGTTTGTTGTTTGGTTTTGGTTTTGTTTGTTTTGGTTTTGTTTTTAAAGTGAGCTACAGAAGAAAAAGAACATGGACAGGTACGCAGTCAAGGGCAGCACACACTGCTGTTGGACAGGCCTAGTTTAACAGCCTGAGATGGATGTAAATCAGTCCATACCCAAAGAGATACAGGTTTATGGGACTAAGGTCTATTAAAAAAAACTAGGCAATCAAACCTGAATTTTAAAGATAATATGTTGCAGCTCTACAGCTAACGCTAGATGTAAGAGACAGTGTTGCACCTGCACAGCACAGTGCCAGTAACTGAACTGATGCTGAAAGAATAAACTTGCTCTCCCTCAGGATCCCCAGTCAAGGCGCAACCGTACAGGTACTTTTACAATAAACAAGGAAACATGACAGTGGGCTTCTGAAGAGAGAAGTCAGCAGGATACAGAGGCATTTTCAAAAATAATGCCAACTACTCTCTCTGTTCCATTTTAAAAAGGGAAATAAATAGGCTGTAATCCATTTCTACGCAGGCATAATGTGTTCCTGACCAGTATTTCTTTCTACTGATAATTTGTTATATCTTAAGATTTTTTCTGCTCTATTTAAAAAAAACAAACAAACAAACAACAAAATCCACCTGACTAACTTCTTTGGATTTTTTAGCTTCTTAGTGTCTCCCCTTAGCAGCCACAGCAATGTAATTTACAGGCTCTAAAAAAAATGAGCCACTTTGAAAACATAACTTTTGTAACAGCTCAGAGAAGATGGCTGTCATCCTTTCATTTCCAAGCTGCAGTTTGTGTAGATTTTAGTACAATCGATTCGTGTCTATGTCATGTTTCATTTTCATGCTTCATTTTATAGCCCACTAATCAGACTAATGGGGTTGAATGTGAAGAAATCCCTTTGTTTCAAGCTGAACAGCCTCTGAAACCACAGTTATAATGGTCTTTCTTTGCTTATTCAATTCCTGTTTGCAAGTAATAGCAAAAAAATAGCATTAGAGAAAATTTTTTGCTAAACCTTAAAGGCAGAAAGCCATGTTATTACAACACCCCCTGTAATTTACAGAAGCTCAGGCTGTATATTGATACAAGGGAGTCAGAGTGCCTTCCACTTTGTGAGCATGCTTAAATGAAAATAAAAACTTTTAAACTGCTTTGGCAGGGTCACAAATATGTTCCATACGTTCCAAATCGGTGGCTTGAGATGATCCCATGAGCAAATGGCTGTCTGCAGGCAGTGGGGAGTTTGTGTGATGCTGACCATGCTCCCGCATGGAGTTGATTCCCCTCCATGCCCATGTGCAACGTTTCTAGGACCTGGGTGAGACCTGGAACCTTCCTGGTTCATTAGCCCATCTAAACCGTGAGCCACATGTATATAGGTAATCCACAGCAGGAGGCAGAAGCTTGAAGTGGAGATGGAAATTCCCAGTCGGGGATTCATTACAAAGCCTTCCCAGGCTGCAACACAAACCCGCTAGTGCTCCTCTGAGCTTTTTGTCACGAGTCAATGGGAGTACAGAGAGACACACAAAGGGATTTACAAGGGAATACACGCAATTACAGGATGGTGCCACAAAAGGCGGCACTGTCAACCCCCACACAACTCCAATAAACTTGAAATTGTAATCGTAAAACATTCCTAGCTTGAATTTGCTCATCCTTGAGATTTTGGGTTGTTGTTTGCCTGTTGTTTTTTTTTTTTAATATCCCATCCAATTCCCCATCCCACCCTTGCTCCAGAAAGCAAATCGTTACAAAAAGTATATAACCATAACCAGAGAAAGGCTTGTTTCTGATACTCCAAACATCTGAAGTAGCAGACCAAACCACCTGTTGAATAAGTGACAAGTATATTGCAGAGTTAGGAGACCACCAAGCACTCTGCTCTTACCATCAAGGTTCAACCGTGGTTCACAGATAAAAGATCCTGGGTGTACCTGTAAAAGGGCATGGAGATGGGGGGGAGGGGGCAAGGTTACCTTTTTAGACTGTAGCAGGATAATACCACAAATGCAGTGCCATGGCCTAGATCTGGGAGAAGGATGGCTCCTATTCAAAGAAAAGTCCATCTATAGACAAAATCCAGGCAACCCATTTGCTCCTCAACTCGTAAGCCAAACATGGGAAATATACTCCTGCTACAATACATCCCAGGCTACGACAGAAGTTTAAGTCCTTCATGCGTCACCTATAACTTCCTGAGCTGAGAATCAGAGGGGCTTTAGAGGATTAGAAGTACCCAGTCAATAAACTTCCTGTCCCCAATCAGTCCATGGAGATGAGGTGAAGATTTATCATGCCACAACAGGGGCCAACACTGCTGTGTGGGGCAGAAGAGGCTCTGCCTGGTTAACCTTCGGCACTTTCCAAGGGGAAAGGAAGAGCATCTTTGTGTTTTCCAAGGGGAAAGGAGGAGCATCACCAGTGAGAAGAGAGAAAAAGGCCATTCACCTCCTGCCCTTTTCCACACCTGGAGCACAGACACCTACAACATAGCAGCACCCTCCATATCAGGTGGAGCCTGGCCTCAGGAGGAGACAGTGGTGGGAGCACTGGCACAGAGCACACAGACAAGCCTGATGGCTACCACCACAGCATGGGTGCATGACTATTAGCCATTGCCTACATCTACCCGCAGGAACCAGACATTTGAAAGTGCTTTTGTTTTTCTTTTTCACAGGAGACAAACCAGAGCCACTCCTCAGCAGTACCATGGCAAGTAAATAACTGAGAGCTGATGGATCTGAAGAGTTCTGTGCAGAAAAGGCATTTTAGATTTCAACTATCTCGAGCAATCCTCTGATGTTTAATTAGAAATAATTAAAGAAAAACCCAAAAGCCTGATTCCTTTCATGAATACTTTATAGGTATATGATAGTTATTTCAAATGAGAGCTTGGTTCCAGGGTGGCAGACTCCCTTTGCACAGGAGCTGAGGGATAGAAAACTAATCTGTTAAAGAAAGCGAGCAAAAATGTGCCATATTTCTTCCAAAACAGAGATATTCTTTACAACAAACTGGTTAGTAAACTTAAACAAGATGGTTAATGACAGATAATGATCCCCCACAATCAGCCTCAGGACACAGGTGTTATTAAAAATCAACTTGTAGCTTTACTGAAGTCTTTAAACACTGTATTGCCTCCCAGACATGGGAAAAGAATAAAATTGCCTGAGCAGCTTGGTTTTGGCATAGAAAGAGAGAGTTAATTAAGGAATTGGGTTATTCCCAAACCGTGCTGTTTAAGAAGCCCCATTATACCTGCTGCACAATGGTGGGATCCATTTTCTTTCAGCAACACTTATGTCAGATGTTAATTCAAGACTGTATCGCATTTAACAAATACTCCCCTAAGACAAACCACCTTCTGCTGAGAGAGAGGGAAGTCATGTGGCTGGGAGAACTGCAAGGGGAAGCTCAGGAACTAGAGTATGTGGGTGAAAAGCAGGTGACATGGCAGTGCACATTGAAGCAAGTTTAAAGGTGGAAGACGGGATGTCATTTAGCGTCACCAGGGATACAGGACGAGCAATGGGAAGGGATGATGGCGCTCCTCAAAGCCAGTGAGCGCAGCCTTTGCCACCCTACTACACCTCCCGACTTCTCTCTCGGTTTTGGCGCAATCTGCGATTCACCCCTCTGGAGCAGCGTGCCCTGACCTGAAGAATGCCCCCCTCTGTGCTGCCAGCTGCAGCTCCCATGCTCGGCAGAGCAGGGGGTTGTCACCACCTCTCAAGCATCCTGTGGGAATGCTCATCCTCCCGTGGGAGGCACGGGGGGAGGACGGGACAGAGTCCCATCGCTTTCATGCAGCTGTAAGGGCAACAAGCCACACGCAACTGGTAAATGGGCAGACACGTCGCCTCTCCTGCAGATGTGGAAACAGCCTTCGGAGGCCTTCCTGTGTGAGGGCGCAGCTGGTACAGGGGCTGCCCTCGCCTCCTGCCCCCACCATGCCAGCTGCATGGCCCAGCTGGGCACTCCTCCGGCCAGGCGGGACTGGCACGCACTGGCACGGGAAGGAGGGAGGGCACGGCAGAGAGGGCCAAAATGCACGGAAAGAGCAAAGAAATGAACAACAGCACCCCCACCACAACACTGCACCTCTTCTTAGAAAGCCCATGCCCCAGGAAGCCACCAGGACTTGCCTTCCACCTCTGCAGCCACAACAACCTGCTGGGTGCACCAAAGGGCACCAGGGCAAGAGGCAGGAGCATCTGTTTCAGCAAAAGGACTAAGAAAGCACACCATTCTGGCCAACCCACAATGGCAACTTATGCCTCATTTTAGCACCAGATGTTTGCAGACCTTCTGAGGGTGCTCAGGAAGGTCATGAAGGTTTGACTGGATGCTACATTTTGAAATTCAGAGGGTGTGTTGCACAGGGGACATCAGGTTCCTGAGTGCTGACCATGGAAAGGAAGGAGACTCTGTAGTTGCACAGAGAGGAACCAAAGGCATGGAAGGAGGATGGGGGTAGCACCTCTTTCTTTCTTGCCTCACTGGTCCATTTAGATTTGAAGCTCTCTGGTGCAGGGATTTTCTCTCCCTGCTTGTTTTCAAACTACCTATGAGGATGGAACCTTGAAACTAATTGTGACTTTACAGAAGTTTCCATAGGTATAAATAATATGAAGCAAAAAAGAGGAATTTTAGTCACAGGATGACAATGTAGTGGAGGTATTTAAATCAACCTCTAAGCAGCTAAGCACTTACCACTCACCAGTAGTGCTTTCGCACTACGCTGTGCACTTATTTTTGGCTTAGCAATGCATTACATTGGCATTACATATGAATCTTTTAAACAATTTTTGATCACCTCTTCATGCCCAGCCCATATTTCCTTGCATCAACAAAAACAGCATTTCACACAAGATAATCATCAAGCCCACTGACTGGACCACTTTCTAACTAGACACAGAAACATCACAGCTTCATGACAATCCTTTTCCTTTCCATTCCCAAGGACAGGGCACAGCGCCCCCCCTATTTGATAGAGAAACACATTTTATCCTTGGCATTTGTGTCACTACAGCTAATTCTAATCATAAATAGTGGCACGAGTGAGTCCACAAGCATCAGTTAATACATATCAATTTCAACCACATAACCACAGCATGGCATGATGATCACCCTGGATACAAGGAGATGCAGGACAATTAGCAGACCCTTCTCATAGCAAGCTAACAGACCTGCTGCCCCTGTGAAGTTAAAATGTTGAATTTCATCTAGAGGTCTAGCTCTTGCAGATGTTCCTTCACCATCTCCCAGCCCAGCTGCTATTCTTGCAGTTTTTAAATAATCTGGAGGAACCATCATTATCATTCTGAAGGAAATTCAGCTGCACAAAGCAAGCAAAGACAAACAAAGCTAAGTAATGTGCCTCAATTCCATTTTAAAACTAACAACCATAAGTTGCTTGGACAAGCAAAACCATTTGCAGAACAAATGATAGTCTACAGCCCACCAACAGGAAAGGTCACATCATTGTTATGGCTACTTTTCATGCTTAACCCTTCCCATCTCATTTGCTCTTCTCTTCCATGTCCTCAAACAGTGCAGTCGGAGCTCAGATTGGATGCTTTCTGAATTCAACAGAAACATGTGAAAGAACAGGGAGCCTATTTCACCGATTTAAACGTAGGATGGGGACCTTAAACTGTCCTAAATTGTGAGGGGCCCACTTGTTAACACCCTTAGGAAAACAAGAAATGAGATACTTTATTACTCTAAGATTCTGAGCTACAGCTGTTGCTTAATAGAAGTTTTAAAGATCATTCCACAAATTTTTCAAATATACAGTGTATCTTGGAGGTCACGCATGTAGAAATAGAAGAAAAGTCATCACTGAAACTCGCAAACTACTATCTCTCCTATCAATTGCTTTGTTTCTAAAAGGATGAGTTTAAAGGTAGAGTATTTATGAAGTGGGAAATATATAGGGTTACACAATTTAATAGAAATAACTGAGGAGGGAAAAAAAGACGTGTTCACACACACACGTTTCAGGCAGGATTTCAGACCTGAAGGGTGTACACATCCCAAAGTTACTTAGTACACAAAAATGTTATGAAACAGAGCATATAGTTTAACAACAACAACAACAAAAGAAGAACATCACAATATTATCTAATTTATTCTTGGAGCTTTTTGTTACACGTTCTCGCCCATCCACCCTTCATACTTGTTCCAGGGAAACACACAGTAATTATCTGTGTATATTTTGCTCTCCTCTACAATCTTTCCTCAATATAAAAACATTTTTTTCTTGAGGTGTTCTTACTAGTTCCTAAAGGAAACGTTGACATCAGCAGATCTGATCACAGACCGAGTCTCTCTAATGGTTAGACAATGTTTACGCTTATAACAAAAAAACCCCACCAGACTAAACCCTCTGGGATGAGTAAGCAGAACATCTTCCGCAGTGCAAGTAGCTTGCTATATGTTTCTTCATTAAAAAAACCCCAACACTGAACAACGTGAAAAGCTGAACTTTCTTTATGTTTCTCCAGTGAGCAACGGGTAAAACATCCTTGTTTTTTCCTATGCAGCTGCCCTTTAGCAGTAGACTTTTGAAGGACAGAAAACGCTATCAGCCCCCGAGCATCCCCGAGGCAGTTTAGCCCTGATAAGAAGTTCTTAATGGGCTCTTCCTAGAAGCACACATATTTTCTCATATGCATTTACCTAAGAAAAGTGAAGCAATAAAGCACACAAATGCTAGTTTATGTAAGATCATTCATGTGCAAACACGTACATGAATACCAAAGGCTGAGATCTGGGATCTCATTTGAACGTACTTTGAGTGAAAACATTACGACTACAGGTTCTGGGTGATGGAATTTAAACTTCCCATGGTGAAGAATCGGTCTTGGTCATGATGACACACAGTCGGGTCAACATTGGGCTTCTGAAAGCAGATGCCTGGTATCAAGTGTTTTGCATATATAAAGGCTGACAATTCAGTTACATACATCTCAGACATACTTAAAGCTAAATTATATCGAATTTAGTTACAGATACACCGCAAAGTACATAAGGCTTGTCTACATTCTGTTTTATATTTGTGAAAAGAAGGTATAAATACATATTTTCTTCTCTGTGCTACTCAGTTTTCCTATAGACTCCTATAGACAGAAAAGATGCATTTCATGGACAGAGAGAATTGTTTACCCTTCTCAGAGATGACAAAACACAAGAGAATTATCTGTGTAAATGTACAATTAAGACAATATGTCCTGGTCAAGCATACTTACAGATGCAAACCCATCCCATTCAGAACATTTTCAAGCATGGTACAAAATGCAAAGGAAACAAAAACTCATTACATTTTCCTATCCATTAAGACAAGTTTTTAGAACTGGCTTCTGAATCCATTAGCTAAAACAGATGACTAAAGCTCCTTCAAAACATTTCCCTGCATGGACCAATTATCTATGGGAAACTCATAAAATCCTCATTGTAACAGCAAGCGATCATCATTGCAAGTGCTCCCACAAACACTGAGATGCCTTCTGCGCTGTTTATGATGGAGAGACAGAGGAATTACAGAACTACATGAGGGTTCAAGAAACATTAGACCCAAGACTACCATGCATTTCCTCTCCACTGTGCCAGTGGTAATGTACCTGTGACCTTCCACTGTAACCTCATATTTCCTCTCCTCAAAAAACTTGCTAGCAAAGAAATACTAAGTGCCTGAATTTTGAGTACTGTGATGGAAGAAAAGCCTCTAGGTTATATTCCCACAATCCAGAGCTAGACTATTTTAAACAGTTCCAGATGTCACTCCTATGGCCCTTTTTGAGAACAGAAATCACTGACTAATGATGCCCAGGAGATATTTTTCTACCCTCTGCAGAGCTGCCATCGTTTTCAAGATTCTCCATTCTCCACTACTCATGTACATTTCTATCATCATGACACATTGTTGCACCTTATATTCAATGTAATTTCCCCTCAATTGTATGCCCTCTTTCCCTAGAAAGATGCCAAGAATCACTCTATCATACCATGAAAACAGCTAACTTTGCCAACAGGTCGACAGCAGCTGCTCCTGAACATCTGGCTTAACCTGTTGCCAGGAGCATAATTATCACTTAGTGTGCTCAACTGCCTGAGGTGTTGGCAAGAGTCATAATTTCTGGTATGCTCCTTTTTTTACCCATATAATGGACAGCAATTACCAGAGATAAACTAGAGACCAGAAAAGTCCCTCCCTTTCTAGACTTAAGTGGTTAAGAGTTGCCTTCTCAAGATATGAATTTATATGCATTTTGGGCACATATTCATAAAAAAAACCCCAAACTTTAGTCTTCAAATGCCAGTCTTTCTCCTGGTTCACTCTATTGGCAATAACAAGAGGTAGATTATTGCACCAGGCTACTCAGAGCCACCACTGAACTGCCCCAAGGAAGGGTCTGCCTTTGGTCTCGGTGGGATGTACAAAGGCCTGATAAAACACACATGGTCATAATGAAAGAAGATGAAATATCTATGGACTAGCTAATTTACTGCTAATGTTGCCTATTTGGTTTCATGCTCTCGTCCTTTACATACCAGATAAAACCCAGACTAGACTCCCAGTATCTTTAATTTTGCATTGCTCTGTGCAGGGTTGAGATTGATAGCCCCATGGGTTTTGGGAGTGTACTAGAACAGATATTTCTCCTGAAATCAGAATCGGGATTTCTTCTATATGGAGTGTGAGTGTGAACTGTTCCCAGTGTAACGTTTGACATGGTTTAGATCATCTCCTCAGCTGAAAATAAGCTTATAACAGAGAAAGAAGCTAAGAAGGGAAATGGGTAAGGGAACTTCTAATATCGCTAAGAAACTGCTGCAGAGGTAATAACGTTGTGTTACAGAGTTTAACATTTATTGGCAAATAAGCAAGCTGGAAATTATTCCCATCTTTCACATGGCTTCCTGCCCAGTGAGCAGGTTTCCATCCAAGTTCTTCACATCTTTTCTGAACACGAGCTCTTCTTTGTCAAAAGTGATCCTATCATACAGGCTCAAACGTCAATCACAGTTCATGGCTAAAGGCGTGCCTGTCTTGTATTGAATTCATGGGTACCTTGTCTCCATAAAACTGTCCTTGTTTTTATTCATTAGGTCATTTACATAACCTTGCTAATGGAGGATGAAAGGATGTAAAAGCATTGCCAGAGCTATTCTTTTACCTCCTTGCCATCTCCCCAAATCAGCTCTTTCCTATGTGTCCTGTAAAAATAAGCTCTAATACAGAGTTACTGTAGAGACCTACTAGCTCTACTTTAACACTGTATTCTTTTTTATCAAGTATGAACATTAACTTCCTCTTTTAAATTTAGGGAGGTTGCAATGTGGAAGCATTCAACTCCTGAGTTTTTGGTTATGTTCAAGATTTTTCAGGGTTGAATTCACAGACTGTAATCATGATTTGCTAGGAACAGGGAGAGATCATGCTTGAGAGTGACGTTGTTTACTCCTGTATCCACTGGGGACCCTCATATCTTACTAGGTATTTCAACACTATAAACCACTTAAATTAGTTTAGCTATTCTTTTGTTTACTGATCCTAGAATGTCTTCATATGCAATGTCTTTTTGTAAGTTTAAATGTCTCCAAACCATTGTGGAGACTTCGTTAGTAATCATATCTGGTTTGTCATAAGCAAAGAAGAATTGAGCAAAGAATTATTCTATTCTGGTCAGAGAAGCATACAAGCCTTTTTTTTATTATTATACTTAATTTAGAGCTAAAATATAAAATGTAGTAATAGAGACCTATGCTTGGGAACAGAAGGGAGACTAAAATTTATTCCTTACAGTAGCATGACACTCCAATGTCATTCAGAGAGGCAGTTTCTCTAAGAATAAAGGGAAAATAAGCAGCAGTCATTTCTGAATATGACAAGGTATTTAGAAACTAAAATGTTGAATGTAATATTCTTCATTATAAAGTATAAAAATGTTCTTCCATCTTCAGTGTTCACAGTGAGTGTTTAAAGCCCACAAACTTGAAGAGCACTTTATTAAACTCTTCTCCCAAATGCAGCTGTCAGGGTGAAATAAGAAAAATACTTCAAGCTATTTTTATTATATACATCTACAGGACACAGATGAATACCTATGTGACCCTGCTATAGCTTTAAACACAAAAGAAGTGTGGATGCGAGAACCACACCCAAATTCCAATTTACAAGCAACTCCTGTAACCTGTTTCCAAGTCAGGTATTTCAGACTATTCTGTCTCTTTACCCATTTAGTGTTTTTCTAACTATCTCCAAACATATAGCCCATCTCATGGAAGTTTGGTATTTTAGAGAAGAAATGAAAACAATTTTTTTTCCATAAGATAAATATTTTACTAGGTAATGCCAACAAAATAGCAGATCAACAGGACCAAGGACATCAGATACTGATCTTGTAAATCTATGGCTTTCAATTCTGCCTTCAATTGTGGAATAGTGTGGATTCAGTAGAGCACAAAGGTATTTTCTTGTGTCAACAGAACCACAGCAATGTTCAAATACTTTTTGTACTTTGGCTTTAGTATCTTATGATACATCTGTTGCTTTTAGTAGTCATGTCTCAATCCCAAATTCACATTCAGTGAACCAGGTGAACTTGATTCATGCCCATGCAGATGGCCACATTCAGGCTCACTGGGTGTCTCAAACATCTACACGATCACCTGCCCCAGGCCTCTTGGCTCATATTCATTGCTTAACCAAGCTGTATTGTGCACCTTGTAACAAAATACCTTCCCTCTTCCAGGAGGCCAAATACATTATGAGCCCTTCACCATTTATATTGGCTTTTCTGTATTAGCACAGGACCTCTGTTCACAAGCGTAACAAGGTTCCTCAGTTCAGGACGATTCAGACTTGCTGCATTGCCTTCAAGGAGGCAAGAGCACAAAGGGCCTGCTGGTTTTTAGCCCCCAATCTGCCTCCCAAGGTGCTGCAGTTGTTGCAGACAGAACTTGTTCTAAAGCTTATGTAAGAAGAAAAGACAATGTTAAAATGCAGACAAATTGTCTTTTTTGCTTCCTCCAAGACTTGTCGCTCACTAGAGAAGGTGGCTTCCTCCTCTCCGAGGAACAGATCTGATGTCACTGCATCTGCTGTAGCTTTATTCAATACTGTGCTGAGCAGCAGAGAGCTGTGCGGCCTTTTGCAATGCAAATACTTTTTTTCCACCCGTCATTTGCCTGGATCAGCCCTATTTCTAGCTCCTGATACAGTATTCTGATAACCGTGTTACCAGCCTTATTTTCAACTAACAAAAATTACACTTACATCATTGATATAAACATGGCACAAAATATCATTTCTTTTTGCCTTTACTAAAACGTAGACCCCATACCTTCCACAGTACTTTCTCCAGGCAGATGTAGTAATGGGCTTGTGACATGAGAGACTACTGCAGAACAAGCTGACACAGTATTAAATCACTCTTCTGCCCCCTTATCTACAGTTTCTCCTACAGCTCTACAATTAAAAATAAATGCAATCAGGAGTGGGCAGATCTGGATGGGGGTTTTGCAACTTCAAGCAGAGACCACAAGTAGGGCATGAAGACTCCAGAGAAACAAACATGTTAGTTCAGTCTCCAGGGAATATTCTGAAGATACCTACCATAGACATGTGTTATCTACCTACGGTTGAAAGCAAGCATCATGTTAGAAAAGTGCTTAAATATACTGAAATCTTAAAAATAATCAGGTGAACAGACCAAGCTTATATAAATCAGACTGTTTAAACAACATAAGGAACAGGAGAAGAAAAATGATTGCTTACTAAAACAGCAGTAGAAAACTTTATAGTTGGGACAGCAGTTCTATAATAAAGGTTTATTTTACACACAGATGAGTTCCTGAGATTTCAGTGGGTGACAAGTCAGGTAGGAAGAACCACAGACACTCAACTATGAGGCAGGGTTTTCATATCAGCCATATTTTTTAAGACAGCTTGCTAGTCAAGGAGGACATGCTCTAAAGCCAGAGAGTCCCAGGAACATGCCAAAGGCTAAGCAGAAATTTGTGGCAGAACAAACTGAATTCAATCCTTTAATTGCTGCATCATCACTCCTTACCAACATTAAGGTTAAGCACTTGCAACTTCAGAATCCTTATATGACAGTTCAAAGAAGAAAACCAGTTAAACAGAGGTTAGGTGACTACTGCAGTGTTACTGTGCTTGCGTTTTCATACCGGGGAAATGGCTTCTAATGCAAGATTGTAAGAGCTTTATTGAGAACAAATGTTAGAACATTACTAAGCTGCTGTTCACATGCTCCCACCTTGCATGTAAGAAGCATCAGGAGAAACATAACAATCTACAGATTTTGCACTGGTATCTAACTTTCAGATTTTCTAACTAATTTTACCTCACCATCCACTTACCACCATAATACTGAAAGACGTAGGACAGTTACAATCCTAAGGGGAAAACCCAGTAACTTTTACCTACTTTAGAGTTTCAAAGTGTAGACAACAGCACAAGCTGTCTCACTAATCAAGACATTTGAACTGCAGATGGAGGTTTAAACACCGACAGCTGAGGGTGCACTGAGTTTTGTCATTAGCAGACAGAGGTCGAGCATGGATGAAGTCACCTCGCCATGTCAGAAGGCATCTTGGAAAATGAAAAATCTTGCTCTCCACGTCACATTGCCCTGTGGGAGATGAGGGAAGATGAGCACAGTAAGAAGGCTTCATTTTCCATTTGTAGGACAGAATCACCTATATCTTGTTTGCTGCTGAAAGACTGGTCCCGCTACACAGACACAGCAGACCTAACCTCTTGGAAGTACTGCCTTTGCTATAGACAGGCATATGTGCTTCCTGGCAGGAAAGGACTGATGCTGGAGAAGGCTGTTTGGGATTTTTCCCTAAACATCCTTAGGAAGTAGATTTCAAACAGAAATGTCACTATGCTCAGCCCCAGATGTGGTTGCACACTTCATAAATACGTTTTGATGATTCAATATTATGTACAGTGGCAAGATAGCACCAGCCTTCAGGTAATTTGTATCATGTAGAAGTCATGACTGGAGGGGAAAAAAGAAAAAAACAACCATGAGAGTAAAACGGTACCTTGCACATCAGAGCGTCAAACAGCAAGAGCATCTGTATCAAGGGTGTGAAATGCTTGGGATTACAGCTAAAGATGTTACTACCAGGGCTCCCCTGCCTACTGATAGAGGGCTTTGAGATGGGCTAAACACACACCTACATGCTCAGACTATTGACCTGATAGAATGGGTAGCATAGAAGATGAGCTTTCTTTATTTAATTTGAAATCTATTCCAAAGATTTCGTGTGCGTGCTTTCTCCTTACAATGAGGAAAAAGTGTGTGCTCTCTCTTTACAAGGAGGAAAAAGTGTGCTAGCCCTAAAAAAACGAAACCCAAACGGTGCCTTACATAAGGCTTCTAGATTGAACAGAAATTTCTAAACAGTGGGACAATAACTTGAGATTTTTCTCAATATGCTTTCAGGAGCTTTATTTTAGCAGTATGTAGAAAGTATTTGGAAGCTGTGACCTGAAACCTGAAAGAGCTCTAAAGTTCATAATGAACGCTGACATCTGCTTAACCTCACACATCTATTTCTGTTCCTACTACAGCTATGACTGTCACTGATTTTAATCAGTGTCACAACCTTTCATACTAACTCTAGAACACAAAAATTTTCAACTTCCAGCTGTAAGCATGGGGAGCAGCAGGGAAAACTGAAGGGGGGGGAAGAAAAAATATAGCAAAAAATTTGACTTTCTGTATTTAATTATCAGCATGACCTGTCTTTAACCCAAACACTATGGTTAATAGGTTTCCTGTAGCCATCATGTGATTAGACAAGCTCTTGCACCTGTTAGCATATTTAGGCATATATTTTTGTGTTAACGGCCAGTGTTTCTTTCTAAATAAGCCACGACTACATTTTAAATTGCTTAAGTCAACTTCCTCAAGCAACCACAAAGTGAGAGGTTCTCGTGGGAAAAAAGAGAAAAGAAAAAAGCGCTAGGCATCAGTTTTCAGTTCAGAAAACCTCAATTAAACCTACAAATTATTTTATCAGAAGAAGGGAAAAGAAATTAGAAGCTACCTGATCAGAATAATAAATATAGAATAAAATAATAGGGCCACAGGTGGAAAAATATCTTTATCTATGTTTTATTTTCACTTTGAAGTGCTGTTGCTTTACCCAGATAATCATAGATAACAAGTTCTCCAAGGGTAAACATTGTAGTATTAGTCTACAACTGCTCAGAACAATATAACAAATTCCCATTTGGGGAGAGGACCGAAGGCTTCTGGCCCAGGGCACTTCACACAGTAACTCTAACTGCTCTCTTATGCGTTTGCACCTGGAAAACACAGTCTCAGTAAAAAAATTAAAGGGTTTAGGTTTTGGTTTTTTGCTAGTTTTTGGTGGTTTTTTTTAAGAAACAGAAGAGCTGTTTATCCTATTCCTCCTTTCCCTTGTGCCTCAAAGTATTATCATTAATATGGTTTTCTCCTTCCAGATTATGTTTTAGGGACAAATTTTGTGACCCTAACTTACGCTCCTCCCCAAGTAGCCCATTTTGACCCGATCCTCATGTTTGCTCATCCCTTTTCAGAGCTCCCTGCAGAGGCTGACTCCCTGTCCTCACAGCACAGCCGGCTCCTTTACCACCGAAGGCCCAGGGGGATCACCGTATCTGGGGTGGGTTTCACTTAAAGACTCCTTCTGTTATCAGTCACGTGGAAATCTATTGACTGCAGTTAGGCTTTGTATGTACTGATAAACACACGCACACGTGCAAAGTGCCATCACATAAGGTCCTCCCCAGTTACCAGACAGTCACCACGACAGTGAGAAAGTGCATTTGTTTGAGACCATTGGTACAGCAACATGGAAGCAGCTTTATTTAAGTATCTTTTACCAGCATCATTTATCTATTCATATTACAGGAATGAATGGGAAAGATACTCTAATATAAAATACCACAACACTAGCAGTACCGGTTCAACTGTATTTGTGGGTTGCATAAAACACAGTTCTCTGGAGTAGTTTGGGACGTGCAATTTTTTTTAGCATGGGCAAGACCTGAGATACTATCTGATTTTGGCTTACAGTCAACTAATCCCTTTGCATTTCCACATGGAACTCTCACACGACCTGTGACCAGTCACAGCCCTGTGCTCAGCCTGCTCAAACTGAAGCAAGCAATTCCTCATAAAAGGCTGCTCCACAGGCAGCTACCACCCAGCACCACACAGAAGAGAAAGACAATTTGTGCCTTCCTTACAGCTTGCTTTTTTGTTTGCAAAAGAAGCCATTTCTGCAAAACTTGAGGGTAGAAAGCAGACCTGTTTTCAGGTCTGACATTTGCCCAGGCTGACAAGAAGGCTGGTAGCTTGTAGAAGAATTTGGTAACTAGACGATAAGGGGTGGAAGAGGGAACCTGCTAACTTTCACCTAGCTTGAGACAACAGCCTGACAAAGAACTAGCAGGATAAGCAACCTAACCTGCCACAAGGGCAAAACCAGGAGTCTGCTACCCACATCATCATCAGATAAAGCCCTTCAATTTCTGTGCAGAAATTGCGTTAACCTTCATAAATGCCTTCTATTTCATCTTCCCACGAAGCCATTCACTTCCGTATTTCATTATTGCCTCTACAACAAGCTAGTGACAACCAAGATGTGGTTATGTTGCTTCAGGGTTTATTGCTTGATTTCTGTTTTTGAAGTTGCCGTATCTGCTCTGCTTACTAATTAGGGTTTTGTACTTACAGTCTGAAAAATGATGTTTAAAAAAAAAAAAGCAAGCAAGAGATGAATTGCTAATAACAAAAAGTAGCAATGTTGTTTTGCCTTAGGTTTCGCTATATGGTTTTGACATGTACAATTCATGCATTTCTCAGGCATTAAGCATGTTAGGTGGCCATGAATTAGCCAACTAGAGATTTGGGTTTTCCTGCTTACTCACATTTTCCTAGCCATTTATGAAGTTAAAAAGAAAGCTTCAGGAGTGCTAGGTTATGTGATAAAAAAGATTCATCTGCCCATGCCCAAATGAGCACAGAGACACAGCAGCAGGAGGGGAAGCCAAAAATAATATTCTGCCCTGGTGATTTCCAAGCCCATCACAGGACCCATCAGCTCACCACAACCCAATCTCCACAAGCCCAGACAAGCACAAGGGCAGGCAGGAACACAAATTAAGTACTCAGACTAAGGGACACCCTGCCTGAAACCCTTCTAGGGCTGTCCCAGCAGGGTCTCAGCCACAGTGTCCAGGCATGAAATCCATCAAGATGGGTCAATACTAGAGCACCTTTTGAATGGTTGCGTTGCTGCACAGGAATATGGGACACATTATAGGATGTGGGGGAAGAATATTTTGGGATTACACAACACTTACTATAGGGCGTTTAGGGAAGGCACCAGAGGTGGGAAAAGGGGTGACAGGGGGATGAACAAGTGTGGGGAAATAGACAGGTAAGGGGATATAAAAAGCTGTTCACATATAACCAGTTGGGTGTTTGGTACATTTGTCTGGCCACACACTGTCCTATCTTCTTATTAATTTTTAACTCTTTTTCTGGGTGAGGGACTCTATTTATTATGCATGGGGTTTTGAGTTCAGCTACTGGACTCACACCATGGGTATGAGGGCTAACATGTCCATAGAGTGAGTGTGCAAGTGCTAACCCATGAGGAGGTGAACCAGCCTGGAGGCCAGGGGTGTGTGTCTTCAGGGGCAAAAACATGGGGGAGTTGGCTACTGGAGACCAGGGCCAAAAATACATATCTATTTTCACCCATCCAATGCTAGAGAACCTCTATCCTGCTCAGCCAGAGTGGAGCAGGATGCTGCTTTTACTATTCTCTGGGAATACATTGTCAGCCTCACTGCTCGTTAGGTGAGGCTGCCACATGCCTAGGTCCATCTCAGGCCACTGGTGATGTATTTTCCCCTAACAAAGTACTCTTTTTCTGAATTATTCTTGTTTGCATATAAATTGTTGTCACTACTCCATACCATAAGTATGTTTCATGATGTACTCTAATTGTCAAGAGGGATCTATATGCAACAAATAATTGTTTCAGCACCCTATCTTCTCAAGTCCACTCTTTTTTTTTTTAAAAAAAGTGGTGGTTATTATATTAATAATTCTTGGGAACTTAAATCAAGGCAATTTAACCAGGGAAAATGTAATTTAACAGTCATGACAGAAAGAAACACCTATTTTTCACAGGAAAAAGCAGATACATTTGCTGTTCACAGGCAAATCCCACACTAGGGTCATGATGGACCTCCCACTTCTTCATTTATCCACTAGCAGGTGTTAAGGGCCTTAGCCCTTCAGAGATCAGAAGTAGACATTTAACTCTGATCACAGACAGAGATAACTCCGCCTGAAGAGCGTGCAGACTATATAAACAGGAAAGAAAACATAGGCAGGGAGAGGCAAAGTGTCTTTCCCCAGGTCATACACCAGGTCCTTGACCAAGCCAGAAATAGAGTTCTGATTTCCTGAGCTGCCTCCATCCCACGGCACACCTGGTCTCCCACGTTGTGGGGCTGCAGATTTCAGTCTCATGTAGGGACACCCCTTCAGACATCGGTGCATCTGGAGAACATTGTAGCAGCAATTTCACAGAAGCAACACTTTTATTCTTTTCAGGAACTGAAGTTTCAGCAGAAAAAACTGGGCCAGGAGGTATTATACAGCAATTATGGTATTTTAATATTCTTCACTCCAAAACAGCTGTGTATCCTTTTCTGGATCACGTTTAAGGGATTTGTTTTGCACTATAAATCCATAGTTTCTCCTCCCATGTAAGAGGCTATTTTTATCACCAGACAACTTCACCACAGAGTCTAGTTATACAACTGCTAAGAAAAACGCCTATTTTGAACACTAATAAAACAAAAACCACAGCACAAGAAAAGCCTCTACTAGACAAACATCAAAACAAATATACAGCACTACTGTATCCCCTTGCTTATGAACCGTTGAGGTGTTTCCCACTGGAAGTGATTTTTAGTTAAGCAACTGATTCAAAGTACAGAAATATTCATTCTTTACATATTCAGTGTGATAACAACTGCAGTGTCTGAAATGAATACTGGGGTCCCACAAACAAAATTCATCAGGTGAGAATCAGATCCGAGTTTGCTCTTCTGGGTCTTTTTCTACCAGATGCAGGGCAGCACTTGGGCTTGTTAAGTAACTCACAAAAATCAGAGTTGGAGGCAGTGGTGTCTCATTCAAGAGCAGCATCTGCGTCATTCCCACCCAGCAGCGTGGGTACTCGCTGCTCTACTTCATACCCTCAGGCCTGTTTGGCTGTGTTAATGCAATAATGAGTAGGTGGTTTGGTTTCAGTTTTCTCATTTTCACTATAGCAAAAGGATTTGGAGGAGGATTTGAATTGTAACTTAAGGAAATTATATATACAGTTTGTTCTCAAGCCTTTGGCATTCTTCCTCTTCCAGAAGGAGCTCACCTCAGCCAAACAAAATGCCCTCCCCTCCCGCCCCCAGGTTTGAGCTAATTATGTATATGCTATTCATGTTACCTCAACTTGCAGTAACAACAACCATTCAAATACCAAAATGTGTAACTCTTGTGAGCGCACACAGCTTGGGTACATGCAGACATACATCACCACCACATCAGTCTCACTTACAAGCATGTACTGCCTCACGCGGTCCTGTCCCGCTCTGCCTCCACCTCCACCCCTGCTCCTTCCCACGCACAGCTGAAATGAATCTACCTCTAAAGCCTGCAAGCCAGGGAAAAAGGAGGCCTGGGATCAGACCACACTCCTGCTGGCTTTCCACAGCCATTCAACCCCTTTGTGCCCGAGACTTAGTTGTCAAAGTTGATGCGTTCGCAAGACATATAGCAGAAGTGGCACAGCCCAGTCTACCATCTTCTGAGAATAGGGCTGGGGAGGGGACAGCAAAGCACATGCCAGTGCCCTGCCACAGCCTTGCATCAGGTGATAGAACCTGGCACTGGGTGATCTGCTGCCTGGGAAGGAGGAGGAAGAAGGTGGCTCCTCTCACCCCATCTCCGCTCCTACTCCTCCTGCCAGAAGGCAGTTCCCTGCAGACCACAAGGTAACACATTAGAACGAGTCCCTCTTTTGAGATGCATTACTGTCAATTGGCAAAATCTTGTTGTTCTTCTCAAACACCAGGCTATGCTGGGACTGAAGAATGAAGGACTGAATGTTTTGATGATGCACATGCAGCCTGGAGTAAACCAAAATGAATTAATAACGCTACACCTGGGCAGTTAGTGCACACACTGCCTATTACCAGAAGGCTGCAATCCAAGTGCCATTAACCTCCAAGGCAGATCATTATTCGACCATAACACCCAACCTGTCATGTCTCATTGTTTCATTAATGCAGTTCTGGAAAACCTCTAATAAAGTCAGGGAAACTGTTGCCTCAAAATTAGCAGAGATTACAAGATTTTCCACGTGGATACTGAAGAGAAGAAAAGGAGGCTTATTGTAATAATTTTAAGGGCATTAGAGATAACTGTGATAATTTTGCTTCTGATCTAAAGCCCACTGAAGGCAGTAAACAGGCTCCTAGTCTTTTCTTCTGAAACAGTGATTTTATTATTATAAATATGATTCTCCCCCACTCATTTAGTAAATTAAATTACAAGTTGCCCAGCCCAAAAGAAACCTGTAATGCATGTACCAAAATATTTGCATGGCTGACAAGCTCTGTCTTTGAATCTTCATGAAAGGCATATAATTGTATTTAACACAATTTATTTGTCATTAAAGAAATAAGCTTTGATCCAAACATCTTTGCAACAGAGATCCAAGGAAACTAAAACTCCAGGTCTATTTTAGAGCAATGTGCATTTAAAATTCATTCCTTTCTTTATCTGATTAGGAAACTTATTCCCTTGTAGATTATAGAACTATAACAAAGAAAAAGGTATACTTACGTAACTTTATTCATGCCTCATAACTTAAGGCTCGACTAGTTTGGTTTTGGGTCTTTTTTTAATATTTTTTTTGGTAAAGAAGGGACATTCTTATTGAACTTAAACTAAAACTCTTTGGGAGAAAGATTATTGACCACTCCACCACCCTAGAAAGCTTAGATAGCACCTAACCAAGTAGGTTTCCAGCATTTCAATGAGTGTCAACTGCCAGCTGACAAAAATAAACACAAATCTAACTGGAAAAGAAAGGAGCATTTTGAAAAACTTTAATGGAAACACTTTCATGAATGATTTTGATGACAGTGCCAGCTTGTTTGCGTTTAAGTAACTCTCTGCAATGTGTGCGTGGCCAACAGGGATATTGTACTTCTATCCACAAGGGAGGAACCAGCTAGCTGGGTTGGTTGGTTGTTTTCTTTTTTCCCTTTTTTGGTTTAATCAAGATGTGAGCAAAACAAATGCTCCAGAATGTGATCAGTAGAGAGAGAGAGAGAGAGAGAAAGAGAGAGAGAGAGAGAAAGAGAGAGAGAAAGAGAGAGAGAGAGAGAGAGAGAAAGAGAGAGAGAGAGAGAAAGAGAGAGAGAGAGAGAGAGAGAGAGAAAGAGAGAGAGAGAGAGAGAGAGAGAGAGAACATAAACAAAGGAAAAATAGAAAAAAATAGAAATAGAAAAAATAGATTTCAATAGAAAAAAAAAATGCGTTTTGTCCTCTGCCAATTGCCTCCAGGAAACTTTCCTGTGGGAGTTGGGACATTCATCTCCCAGAATCTGGCCCCTAGTGAGGAATTGCAGGGTGCCAAGCCAAGAACGGCGGGGAGGGGGGTTGGGGGAGGGGTAAAAAAAGGGAAAAAAATTCTACACCGATTGTGAAATAACAGGATCGTCTAATTTCCTATTATGTATGTGAAATATTTCTTTAAAAGAAGGAAAGTTACTTAGGAGTCACAATTGCTTAAAAAGAAAAGCTTTAAAGACCACGCTGATTTGACTCTCAGACTGGTTCTTATCTACTTGAAATTAATTTATTATGGCATTTAAAAAAATATAAAAATCACAACACCCATAGTGAATGGGAACATCTTAAGGCCACAGCAGTCTCTGCAGTCTAGGTTAGCCTGTTTCCAGCACTGGCAAATACCAGATGCTTGAGGAAAAATGTAGGACTAGCACAAGTATGTGGTAACACCTCACCAGATTTGTCTCCTGGGTTCAACACAATTCACACATCTCCTGTTATACTCCTTAAACCCAGAGCTCTTGAACCAATGCGAAGTTCTAGCACCTCTACCCTCTGCTCAACAGCTTAGATGACCTTACAAACTACTGCCCATTGCTATAAATCTCAAACTCACTGAAAATTTTTCACATCCCCTGGATCTCATATTATAAGCAGCAGCAAACAACTAATTCCTTTTCATCCTCCCTGTGGCATCAAAAGACTTTTGTTCACCCTTTCTCAGTGGCTTCTTTCCAAGAAAGGAAGTCCCAAGCCTATTTGCTGCCGTACACAAGATATTCGGTGCCTTCGACAATCACTGCTGTTCTGAGCTGAATCTTCTCTAGTTCTAATCTACCTCTTCTGATGTGGAGCTGCCCTTAGCCCTTTTGTGTGCTGTTGGCTTTTGGCTACTTATCCCATTGTGTGAAGGCTCAATGCAGGCAACAAGGGTACCAAAAGCTCTTCCGAAAATCAGTAGTGAGGCAAGCATCTGGATTTTGGACCCATCATTTCCTCAGGGACTGTCAGACAAATCCATTAGTAAAAAAAAAAAAAAACAAACCACCAACAACTAAGCAAAATCATCACCACCCCCCACAACAAAATCCAGGTTTTCATTTTCAGTCACAATTTTTGAGTGAGGATATGTCAAATTTGTTGTCCAATACATTTTTTTAAAGAGAGAAGATAGCCCTAGAACAGACTCATTGATACAAACAGCTTAGTTAAATGAAATTTCTATAGCTACCATGCTAATTTGAATTATTATTCATACAAAGGTCCTTTTATTCCAACCAGACTGACGTGGAAATTGTCACACTCTAAAGACAAAGCTACTTTAGAGCGCCTGCACAGTAGAACAGCTCAGTCCCAGTGAATTTGTCTCTAGAATACTCTTGTTAATTTATCCCTACCTCTAAAAGGGCCTGAAATAGAATTGCCAGGCTCCTAAGTTCAAAATATCCATTCCAGAAAGTCTGTTTTTCCATTTGTTTTTAAGCAACAACCGGCACATGGCTTTGAGCGTGTCCCAAGAGGTAAACTTGTGTTTCTGTCCCCGAATGGAAGGACAGAATTAGCTGCTCCTTCAGACATTTTCCATTCCTTTCCTTAAATTCATTGAACTCTCCCAGGAGAGGACTACAGAAGTAGATGAGGAAATCATGTGTGTAACAATGTGATGGGGAGGGGTGGGGGTAGTGGAAACATCAGGGTATGAACTGCATTCCCTCTAGTCCTGTAATGACCACTGGCCAAATCTTGCAAGAGGATCCACAGGTCTTGTTACTGCCGTCAGACCCACCAGTAACTCAGGAATAACCGAGCCTGTGGAGCTGTAGAGTTCAGACCCAGAAGTAAAATACAGCTCCACCAGAACAACATAGATAAGCAGAGAGTTCCAGCTCCACAGGGTCTGAATTATGACACAGGGACAGCTTTGGGTTCTTCAGATCTGACCCCAAACCAAGCACACACTGGAGAAGTCAGGAAGTTTTTCTTCTGACTGAAGAGTACAGGTCCAGGCCTTTGGCAGTCTAAGGGAACAAGATTTTAAAAAGCTGTGGAAGCCCAGTCACAGATGCAGAGATGAAGCATTCATAGCATGCATTCTAATAATTTCTGTTTATACAACTGAGGAAAAAAACTAACTAAAACTAATTCCTTTTTGTGTGGGAATCTGCTCTGGTTTAACTCAAAGGTCATTTTTAAGTCTGTATGCATTTACAGTGCTAGACAAATATTTGTCAAATATACAGGCTGCTGGCCTCATTTGAAAGATAAAGGTTATGGGGGAGGAGGGGAAGGAAAAACACCCCACCAATTCAGAACACAAAACTGAATGAACCTTAAGGAAAAGTATCCATCTACCAGAGAGTGACACATTCCTACTAGCAGAGACTGCCACCTTTTGGGGAACGGCTTCAAAAACCGAGCAGAAAAGAGGATGCTTCAACTTTCCCATAAATTTCCAGTCTTGGTTCTGTATTTGCCTGTACGTCAGGAGAATCAAACGGGTTTAATTTCTCAGCTAACTTCCAGTATAGGAAAAAAAAAAGAATATTTACAATCGGAACTCTGAGGTTTTTTCCTGTTTCTGAAAAAGCAAGGTATATTTTTACAGTCTGTTCATCTCGTCTGCTGCTACTATTTTTAAATCTGTTAGCCAACTTCAATCAGATTTTACACAGGGGAAATCTCTCTGATAACAATACCTTGACTCAATTCCTGAGAATTAGCAGCTGAGATGATGAACTACGTTCAAATTCATGCCTCATTTAGGGAGAGCAAATGAGGAACTTGGCTACGACACTTCTTGGCTGGTAGCAGCCAGTCAACCAGCACAGATGTGGCTCTCCACCAGTCACTGCAAATAATCTTTTTTTTTTTATTGCAGACCCCTGTCCCAGCCCCAGACACACAAGGACAGGACAAAGGAGGCTCATTGCAGTAGGCAAACCAGGAGGGAAATGGATCACAGGCCAATCGGTTTCAAACATCATTGGCTCCACTCCTCTTTTGGTGGCTTGCGTTGCTGATATGCAGAGACAGAGCCGACAACAAGGGAGAAAACAAAATACTTCCCACTCTTTGGAAGTGTTTTGCTTATATCACGTGCGAAACATGATTGTGCAAAATCCTAAGCCAGTATCTTTTAGTGTGTTTTACCTGAAATCTGACATCAAAATAGGTCATCAGATTTTTAAAAAAAGCTCCATAATGCAAAAAAAAAACCAAACATCCACCTGAGTTGTAGAAAAAAATAAATTAAAAAAATCTTACCACACCTGTTAAGGTAGAAGTAGCAGATTCAGACATTTCTGCTGTCCTTCTTGCCCCTCTTACTAGATGGGGGTTTGGTTTTATTCTCCCTTTTTAAACCTAGCTGCCAGATTTCAACCCCATTTTGACAGACAGGGATATTAGGTTCTTACAGAAGTACTGACAGTGGTTAGGGAAAGACAGCCTCAGTACCTGAGGGACAAGCTGCAGCCAGAGCTCAGCCACATCCTTTTAGATACAAGGGGCTGTGCAGGAAGCCAGCCATCAGTCTGTACCTACAAGAACCTGAGAGCTGCCTCACTGTGCTATCTGTAGTCACACCCCATTGTGAAATCCCTCTCCTGACCTGCCTTTTTCTGTTTTTATAAAAACCGTTCTTTGCACTGACACTGGATGTCCCTCACTTAGCTCTCTCAAACAAGGAACCCTGCAGTTTCAAAATCACAGCAGAAATCTTCTGCATAGCCCCTGAGGACAGTGATACCAAGGCATACCAAGAGAAATAAAGGAGTTTCACAGGAGCCTGCCTGTCACTGGCCAACTAAACTACCTTCTACCCCTGTAAGATGTTCTCTTTTGTCACCATATAGGAGACTGCGAGGACACTGCTCTTCAGAAGGTCAAAAGCACCTACGTGTTGCCCCTGTACTGCAAAAGGGAATAAGAAAAAAGGACCACTCTGGGAGACACATCAAATGACAGTATTTCCCAGCAAGTCTTCCACTCCACCCAGCTGCTGTCCATACTGGCCTGCTACCTCCTTGTCCCTGTCTGCATTTATGAGATTGAATCTTGATGTGGAGGAGCAGTAGAAACTGAGATGTTAACCTTAAAGGGAGTTACTGGGGCTGTGAATGAAAAAAATGACACAGAGGGAGGAGCAATTAACGTCACACAAGACATTCAATGCTGGAACGGCAAGACTAAAAGAGTTACTTGGGCAGTATGAGAAATTTTGCACGCCCTCTTCTCCCTTCACAGCCTATTTGAAAAGCAGGAGCTTCAGCACATCAAGCTGCAGAGGGCACTGGAAAAAGGAGGTCTTTGACACAGTCACATCAGACCCAACACCTCAGTGGGGCAGTAGAATCTGCCCCAGATTCTGGGGCATCCTGGTCTTCCTGTGCTGCTGATTTTCCTCTCCAGCAAGAAAAGGGAGACAAGTGAATAAGTTTAGCCTCATGTTTCACCTGAAACATGCTGAGACCTCACTGGTTAGAAGCCACAACCCTAGGATCTGAAAACATCAGAAGAACACCAAAGATCTCTATATAAATCACTACAGGCTGGCTAAGTCTTTAAAATGCAGTGAGGTGTGTTAAACACTACAGACAACTGACTAGCTAGTTATTTCCATTTTCAATACTGAAATACCATGGTAGCTACAGGCAACTGAAGCCCACATATAAATTCAAAACCCAAGCCAAATCTTACAGCAGCAATTCTGGACTGGATCCAATCAGAACAGCACTTGTTACAATTCTGATCATAGTTTTTCTAACACCTGACTATCTTAAAAGATGTATTCCACCTTAGCTTAAAATCTAAACCATCTTCAGGAAGGATGCTCTTAAAACTCCTGCTATGACGGTGGCTACAAATCCAACACCTCTGAATTAAGGATTGAGGCCATAATAATTTTCCACCCCCTACAGGTTCTGGAAAGAACAAACATCAGCTTGTGCAAAGAAAGCAAAAGCTGGACATTTTCTAGTCTTGATAGATGGAAAGATTGTTCATTGCACAGGAGGAACACAGAAGATAACTTATTCCACTCCTGAAAAGCTAGCGTTCTCAGACACAGAAATTCAGAATATCCTTTTTTTCAGTTAGACGTCTTTGAAGGATGCTACAACTTTCATGAGACAACAAGAGTTAATCAATTATTTTCCTTGCTCTCCTAGGAAAAGCATTTTCTTCACTGGAACTGCTGTAGCAGAACTGACAAGAGATACCAATTCAGTGAGCTGAAGAATGCTGTTGGGAATACATGACAGCCAAAGGCTTGTCTGAATTCTTTTCCACCCTAGACACTGACACAAGATTGTGCTGGGGCGATCTCAAGTTTCCAGTATTCTATTAAGAAGTGACAAATAACGTGATCCCAGACAATATAAGTAATTTAGCCCTCTTCACTTCTCAACCCAAAGATAAGTAGGCTAACTCTGAGAGGATATACCTGAAAATAATTTAAGCAGAAACAATTTAAGCTGTGATAGTCTTACCAAGCTGCCTACAGCACAGCTCTGGATCGTCTCCCTTCTGCAAGTCTTACTATCTTCCACTTGTTGATCTACTCTCAATGTCAAGGGCATATTTGGCTTGGCCAAAATGGAACATGGATTATGGCAAGAATACCTCCTCTGGGCTCAAGATATTGCCGGAAGGGGGGGGAATAAAAATTATGCTCTATGGGAGCATTCTAGTAAAATAAAACTGATAAGCTCTTAGGCCAGCAGAAACATTCAAATAAGTTTTTGCCATAAAACAAACAAAAAACCTCACCAAAAATCTATCAAGACAGTCTTTAACAGCAAGATAGGAGAGTTTTCTGCAAACCAACCACACGAAGTTTGTCTCACCTTAAATTCTTCTGGGAGAATTTTTTTTCTTAACCTTGACAGATAAATAAAATAAACATTTTCTGTTCTAGGCACCAGAATGAAGCTGGATAAACAGGTCTACCAGCCTAACTTGCTAGTCTAGTTAAACCTAAACAAACGTTTCAGCATTATTTTAGCCAAAGACAACTTTCAGTTCATATACCTTCTTGTTGCCCTGGTCAGAGTACTAAAAAGATGTTACTTGAAAAATTTAAATAGAATAAAATTCAAAGTCATACATGATCATCTAGGAGATTTAGGACATTGCATACTAGCACAGGGCAAGATTCCTTATGGCACTGAAATACCTCCAAAAATTCAGCAAGGTTTGGTCATCTACATCCTTATGGTAACTTGGAACTCCACCCTTGTTACATTTATGCAAATCTTTTGAAAAGCTGTTTTATCTCTAGTCATCCGTCAGCCTCCCATGTTTCTAAGGGAATGAGGTTAGTGGGAAGAAAAAAAATTCACCTAGACAAGATTTGTCTGCCCAAAGGGAACACAGCAGCAAGTGTCTTGAATTGTTTTGAAACTTTTGAGCAGTTCTTCCAAAACGACGACCAACATTTTTAAAAATAGGTAAAAGCAAGGGTCAGTTACAAAGCACAGATGCAAGGGCGACTCTAGCTGTAAATCCCTCTGCGACCAGTGCAGCAACTGATAATGTTCAAGAGAGGGCAGTCTTAGACTAGGGATGAGTCACAGAGGGCTTTATTGCTACACCTGTATCCGAGAAGCTTGGTGTTTAAATAGCACCATTCACCAAAAAAGCCACCTGGATACACGTCAAAACTTACAAGTTAGCCTCCTGTAAGCTTCAAAGGGGAGGGAAATATTATTTCCTTTTTACAAATGACATAACAAAGGCAGCATTCTGCACCTGGATCTAGTCCAACCAAAAAAGTATGCAGTTAAGCACATGCTATTCTTTAAATACATCACTAGTTCTGCAACAGTCGACAACACTTCTCCTTACTTGAGTTCACCAACAGTAAGATCAAGGTGAGGCAATCACACAGATTCTGCAAGACCATATACTAGCACAGCAAAAATAATAATTAAAATATTTGTAATTTATATAGCCTTTTCCCCTCAAAGACAAAGGGTCTTCTAGGCTTTAAAGAAATCAACAAAAAAAAAACCCAACACAAAAAACCCCAAGACAACCTATCAGCCAGATAGACTATGCCAGTCCTGCTGTCTGCTTTTCTTTCTAAACAGAGGCTTTACTATCTAAATAGTAAGGGATAGAAAACCAGACCAGAGTGTTCTCTACATTTCTTCAAATCCTTAATGAAAGCCGTTTGAAAAAGTCAGACCCAAAATACATTCCAATACCTTCTTTCTTGCCAGTAAGTGGACTAGTTTCTAGGAAGACACAAAACTTTACACTAATTCCCACTGCTTCCAACCCCTCCGTGCTTTAGACACATCATTTTGATACCAGTACTTCCAGCCTAGGAAGGGAACCTGGTGGTTCCCAGGCCTTGGAGAGACACCACATTTTGAGTGGTTACCCTCAGCACTCAGAAGACAACCTGTCTGGAAATAACCCAAGCCATTTATCTCTACTTACACCAAAGTCAGAGTCACCAGCTGAAGCAGGAAGCAGCACGCAGGGCTTCAGGGACCCAGTGCTTGTATCAGAGCAGACAGAGCAGCAGTGCACTGGGGGCAGGGGCAGGCTGCCCTTCAGAAGCACTGGAGAAACACCGAAGTAGGGATGGAGGAACAGCTGTGAGCATGGTACTACTTCAAATCATCTAAGTAACAAGATCTTGATTCATTTACATGGATGTCCTGCTGGGGCCCTTACTCCAGCTGCACACCTTCACACTCAGCACCTGTGAGATTCATCGGCTTCGGCCTTACAGATGGCAAAGCCCACAGACATGTGCACCCCAGTCAGAGAAACTGGAGTGCAGTGAATTTTGTTCCTTCAACCAGAATCACCCTCGGCATTTTAGAGATAGACCTTTTCCTTTTTCTCCATCTCTCTCTCACAAGCATTCACATGAAGCCATTTTTGTTCATGCTGGTGACCAGTTTCATTGAAGTTCGGACTTTAATTTTCACTAATTTCACTAAGCTGGTAAAAGAGGTCAGAATTTTTTTTTCTTCTGGTAAGTTTAGACCTCAAAGATATCAGGAGTTTCACAGCAGCAATAAGACTTTTGGGAGCAGAACACACACACAAAAAAAAAGTATGCAGGGGGAGAGGATTTCTTAATGGAAATTAAAATTCTATTAACTACTATTTTCTTGCTTCCCTCACTGAAGTACTAAAAATCCCCCAAACACTCCAACAGCTTCTGCTGCCAACAGAACACCATTAGGGGAAACACCAAACAACTCAGATCAAAGTTACTGCCCAGTGTGCATATACCTGGAAAGGTTTGTGGCGGTAATGAGACTTTTACAACTATACTATCCCATCAGTCTCTACAGTGGAAATACTCTTGACTACTTTTGCAAGCCAGAACAGCTAACTCAGCTACCACTGAGGTTAACAGAATGATTTTCACTGGTTTCAGTGAAAGTTGGACCAGGCTGTAGAAGAGAGGCTATATACATGGTAAGGTCCTTGGAAGAAAGCATTAAGGCAGGCTTTTAAAATTCTCTTCACAACAATAAAACAACAACAGACCTCAAAAGATCATAGTTTTTAAGAAGCTAAGTGACCATTTCAGTAACACCCATCCAAGGTTGGATATTTCAAGTAGTTTGAAAGAAGTTGAGTCCACAAAGAGCTAAGCAACTATAGTTCCCCAGCTCCAAACAAGAAGAAAGGAATCCCAAAAGCGCAGAGTTAATTAACCTAACAACAGTACTACAAACAGCTTTTTTTTTTTTAAGAAAAGCCAAGAACACAGATGTTTATGTAGACACAATGCATCTCTGCAGAGGTAAAGCATGTTGCTTTTAAAGAGGCAACACATGTGAAAGCTAGCCCTTTTACAACCAAAGCACAGACAAAAGAGTAATTCAAGAACATTACTGTAATTTAGGCCAAATTGTTTGGGTCTTTGCAAATAAAATGGGAGATGATAAGGAGCATGGGGTTTATAGTGTGATGCTCCTCCAAAGAGGCTGAGCCCCCACCTGACTGTGATTGGTGGCATCCCAGGTGCAGGCACTTACCCACTCAAGCCTCACCTCCCACCACTGTGGGGGAAAGACAAGCTACTTGCATACAAAACCGCACACTTTTTACACCCTAGTTTTGCACGCTGGGGAGTCATTCTCATAACAGTAACACAACTGGGAGCGAATCTCATTCCACAAAACAGTTTATAAGGTTGAAGGTAGCAGGAAGGACCTTATGTTAATCTAAAGGAAGGCATCAGAAAACCTGAGTCTCTTTTCCCCACTTCTCCCGAACCTCAAGTACACGCATTATACTTAGAAGTTGGCTGCTCATGACTGGTAACAAGTGTAGTACTGGCTTTTAAACCAGTTCCAACATGACTTGCAGCAAAACCATCCAAGCTAGAGGAACAGCAACCCTTTACACAACTAGCAGAACTGCACCTAACTCTTTGCCACAAACTGCTCTGTAAAACTAGAAGTCCTACTATCTGCCTTTACTGACACCCATGGCCCACACCCATGCCTGCCAGGCTTGAGATGGCACACCTGAGCACATTACTACTGCTGAGCAGTAGTTCAGCAAAGGCACTTTGTTACTCTCCTCCCTACCCCACCTCACCCCTCGTAACTGCAATTTGTAAACCATTTTTCACAAATTATTAACCGCTTTCTTATCTGAGTAATGCTTCTTCTGGGATTACACAGACAAGAGTAAAATTAACTTCACACTGTTCAGAGCACAAAAAACCACCCACAGCAGGGCTGGTATCACTCACCCCTGCCTCGTACTGAAGCTCTCCAAGGTCTCTTTGTCCCACGTTCCCAGGGACGGCCAGTGGTTTCCCTTCGGCTGTCACTCCCCGTGCTCTCAACCTGCCCCCGGGAGCAGCCTGCCCTGCCCCGGGGCGGCTGGGGAGGGGATGGGAGGGCAGGACCGGCCGGGCCGGGGCGGGGCTGCCGCCGCCGCTATCATGCCGCCACTGAGCAGCTGCTCCCCAGGCGGTCCCGGGGCACCCGGCGCTCGCTGGCAAGTCGAGGGAGCCGCTGTAGGCAACAGCATGTGGAAAACGGCGTGGTGCCCCGCGTCGCAGCAGCGCTAGAGGACGACGAGCTCCGTCTGGTCGGTATTGTGCTGAGCCCGCAGGGTGGGAGCCAAGGGTCTCGCTGAAGAGCTCGACCGCCTTCAGCTGGGGCTCGTTTGAGCTGCTGAGCTTTGGCGGCGCTGAGACTGGAAACTTGCGGTGCACTGCCTTCCTCCTCATCCCCGCTTCTTAGCTTCCCACTGCAAGGAAGAAAAAAAAAAAAGAAACGGAAAGTTTTGATTAGCTTTGTTAAGCCTGTATATAGGCAGGGGCTCAGCTTAGGCTGAAAACCTAAAGGTCTGGAGTCACCAATTAATTGAAAAGAGCTCATGAACTTTTTGCAACAAAGCTGACTTTGAAGTCTTCTGAAAAAACCCAGCTTCAAGTTTAGAAATAGTTCTAACTAGGGGGCCCAAGAATGAAGCTGCTAAACACAAAGCAAGTTTGGGTTATCTAGTGGGTTGGTGCCTTCCTTCCACTTCTCAGGTTGCCCGTTGGTTTGGTGCAGCACATATCCTTATGGGAGAATGACAAATAAAGGCTGCAAAATGTAGCCCTGCCTAGTAGGTGAAAAAGCGAACATTTTGTTTTGTCAAGATCAGTAACGCCCCGCTCAGGTACTGATAAATCACAAGTTAGCTGCTAAAAACCACGGGAATGATGACATTATTATTTTTATTTGTTAATTTGGGGCTCTTTGTAGTGGCTTTTGAAACTTTAGAATAGCTTTATGCTACAACTCTGAGCTCTTTTCACTTGCTGTGGTTCTCCTGAGATCAAACCAGCTGTGAAATATTGCCTACTCTTAGGCTTAAAATAGCCGAAACCAAGTTTCCTGTGGTTTTACATGAAACCGTACACTTTACAATGAGTGTGCCTATAGTTGAAAAATAAGGCTGTAGGGCACAGCAAGGCAACTCAAAGGGTGTTTTTGTCACCCCAGTGAAGGGCAAGATCTGATCAAAGCTCAGAAGGACCTGAACCAGTTAGGGAGGAGCTTTGATTTTTCTGTTCTTTTCTGTATTCCTACTTCTCATGACTTTGCCAGTGGATTCGTGGTATTTCAACAATTTTTTTGAGCTGAAGCTCCCAGATGCTAGGCAGCTGCACAGAAATCGCCACTTGTAAAATCTAGCTCTCATCTATGTGGGAATAAGTTTATATAGCATGGGTATACATGCTATACCCATGTATAGCATGGGTATACATAATGGCTTAGAGAGCACCTATCAGGAAAGGCTAACCTATTTTTCTCCTTGACTTTTTTTTTCTCCTTGACTTTTTTTTCTCCTTGACTGATTGGGGATATGTGTGTTTGGAATATGTGTGTATGGTGTCTTAAGACTATGTAGTATTATCTCCTGTGTATGATAAATAAAATGCAAAAGGCTACCAACTCCTTCTGCCCCTCCCCAAAACAGCATTAAACTAGTGCTAAAAATAATGCTTCTGTGCAGACACTGTATTCTGGAACTTCCAGTGGTCCCACATCTCTAATTCTAGTTGTCATTTGAATTAACAATATCAAATGCAGATTGATATAATCTCTCCTGTTTATTAAAACCAGAGTTGCCAACAATGAAGATAAGTTGCTTGTGCTACTGCAAACTGTATTTCTATACAGGTTATCTACAGGAAGGCCTTTCAAATTCAGCAGAAAACAAACGTCAGGCTTCTCTTAGCTGTCTGGGTGACATTCTTATGATTTCAGTGAGAGAAAAACACAGATTTGAAAGCTATTTACAGATCTTACTCTTGGGTCATTTACAAAATAAAGTCAAATCACTGCCTTCCACAGAAATCCTAAAGTGGGTGAGGAAGCTTGCAATTTCAATGGGAGCTAATGGTCACTTTTGCTGGAAAAAGAGGAACTGCAGCTGGGATAAAGCTTTTATTCATGTATTTTTGATTGGTCTAGTTCTCTAAATCTGTATATGTAGGCCATACCTATAGCAAGAAACTGCACTGGTTAAATTTCCTTTCAGGAAGAATGTGTCATTGTCCATTTCAATGGCAGACTTTTCTGTGTATGTAGAGTGGACTCTCCTTGTAACCTTCCACAGCTTCAGAAATGCAGAGGCTGTGGAAATGCGAGAAGCCCCTACAGTCTACACTCATTCTGCACTGTCAGGAAACTACCCAGTCATTACTCCTGGATCTGAGATACTCTTTTCTCTATTGCCTGGATTCAGACAGCCTTGTACTTAGCATTGCCCCTGGCATGCTCAAAGAATACCAACTTGACTGAGGTCAAATTTACAATGGATCCAGGATAACCTGAGTTAAACCACCCCACTTCCTCCTGACCGTGGTTTTTTGTGTATTCAGCCTGATTATCAAATACCATTTAGGTGGTTTTCTTCTTAAGAACACAATGCAAAGAGAATGAGACAAGATTTACTAAAATAAAACAGAGCAAGGCATGTGCACAGGGATATAAAGCTGAATTGTGCTCTGATTCTAAGAACAGTAGAAGGTTGATAAGATTGTACTTACTCTAATCTGCCACACCATATGGTAGATTTACCTTTTCTCTGCTGGAAATACCCTCTATTGCATGCCTGAAATAGTGTTAAAAGGATCTAGACACATTCTCACTAGCTAAAATACTTTTTTAATTGGGGCTACTTTTGATATCTTTCCTTATCAGTGCAGATACTTCAGAAATCACGTTAATTATAAATAATGTGTGGGCTTGCCAATGCTTGCTAGTCTATTGCTGATAGAAACTGTGTGTAACTGCAAAGGATGGTACAGCACAGAGGGCAATGCTTCTACCCCAGAGACAGTCCTAATCCAAAGTCTGCCCAGTGCCTGGTAGTGAACACATAACAGAATATGAAATTCTCCTGAGCACCTCCTTCCACCTAATGAATCTACCTCTGAAACCTCTTGATGATGATTTATTTTAAGTAGAATTATAGAATCATAAAATTGTCTAGGTTGGAAGGGACCTTTAAGATGATTGAGTCCAACCAAGCCCAAGTCACCAAGGAAGTGAGATAAAATAGAAAGAACACATTCCAAATTATTTCTTATTTCAGACTACTTTATTTGTAGAGATGAATGCCTCTGGATGATGCCAAACACGTTGGTGATAGAGCATGAAGTCAAATGATGTCATTCAGTCACTATTTTCTTGAGGAAATCGGTTAGTCTTCCATAATTAGACTACTGTGCCTATAACAATAGCTGAAATCCTGCATGTATGATTGGTGTAGTGAAGAAAAGATGATAAAAAGCAGTGAAAGCGGACAAAAAGTGTACAGTATGCTCCCTTTTTTAAGAGTATTTTTTCTTATTTTTGTAATCTTGGAAAATCACAATAGGAAATCAGATCAGTTAATAGGTTTGTAAAAAGTAGGAGGCCAGCTTTTTTAGTGTATAAATGACATGAATAATGACAAAGCGGTACAGGAACAAGGCATACTAGTTTGGGGGCTGGAGTAGGTCTTGGAGTCCCTGGACAAACTGTGGAAAAAGGGAAAGATACATGTCACACAACTCTGTTCCAGTCACACCCAGTCCATGTGCTTCTCTGAGCACCCCTAGCCCTTCTGGTGCACTGAGTTAATAAAAAATTGCTGTGAGATAAACCAGCATATGGAATGACAGCAAATCAGCTATGCTGTGTTAAGTGATAGGTGTCACATTCTCACCCATATCCACAACATGAGCTGGATATGAAATGAAGATTTCTCTCTATGAAATGAAGGTACGTGACCTCATATTTACTCATTAAGAATGAGCGTTCAGGTACACAAAATGGTTTGTGTGAAGTAAGTGTACAGCCATGGCTTTTGTGTATCGGTCTCAACATCTGTGGCACAAACTGTTGCCTGTGTTTTTTCACTGCATAGTCATTTTCATACGCTTACACATGCTCATGGGCAAACTTTCAGGTCTTAATTTAATAAAAGAATTCAGTAATTAATTTCCTTAGTCCAGATGCATGTCAGTCATTTAGCCAAATATATATTGGACCAGATCCGTATGTGTTTTCCAATGATATAGCTTCATTGATTTCATTGGAATGTTTACTTCAGATAATTGCGAGATCCTACCCACACAATATATGCAGATGGAAAACTTCAGGGCTTCTGTGGTGTTTAGCTGAGTGCTATTATTGTGCAGGATCTGAATTACTTTGGTGGATTCTGTCATCCACTCATTTATTCATGCATTTATTATCTGCATCATCTAACTGATCAATTTCCAAGCCAGGAAATTGATCCCATCGTAGAAGCAGGAAACTGATTAAAGTGGTGTTCAGAGCAATTCCTCTGACATTTAGGGAGGGAAAATAAGGAAAAAATTATTGGATCCTTACATCATAAACTTAATTTGTGAGTTAACTGTTCTTTAATATATTTTATAGCAATTAACCATTGTTCATATTGGAGGGAGCAGAAAACTCCATTCTCCTTAAGCGTGTGTATAAGCTGTAAAGATCATCCAGTCGAGCCTAATTTTAAAAGAAGTTACAGTACCACTCAACACACAAAAGAATAAAACCTTACAAATTGCTTAACAGAGAATGTGAATGTTTCAGCCTCTATTGCGCTCAACTTTTTCCTTCCCCTATTTACAGATCTTTTTGCTGCCTGTTGATGAATTTGCTCCATTCTTTCTTCATGAAGCCTTTGTTTTTCGTTTTCCTCATGTTTGTATTTCAGTTTAGCAAGCCCAAAATTCCATCTCATCCTCTCAAGCCCAATATCAGCTGCTGTGACCTGCTTGCCACAGAGCTGTTCCAGCTCCTCTGGATACTTCTGATGGCAAAGCACTGGTTCCTCCGCTCATGTCCAAGTATGCCATATGACATCTAGCATCCATGCTCTCTGTTTTACTGTCTGAGATGAAAGAGGATGTTGTCATGTCTCTGATGGCTCCCTGCTATAAACTGGAGAGGGGTCAACAAATTTGTATTTAAGCTGATAGGTGAAAATAGAATATATTCATTTAAATATTTGTTCAAGTGATTATTCACACATTAGTATAACGACTCGCTAGTTTTCTAATATCTAATTTCTAATATTATTTATTATTTCCCTTTAAAAAGCTTGTTCCTAGAGTTAGAAATCTTACATTGAATGTTGTCTTACAAAATATAAAATATCCACCATATAAAAATTTTCTGATTTAAAAATGTAAAGAAAATTCTAAAAATATTTAATTAGGGCCTGGTTTATCTAAACCAAATACCAAGGCTCTTTGGACCAAATGGAAGGATTTCACATCTTGTGAATTTGATGTTAACCCCTGAAAATGGGAGCCACTGAGGTTCTTTAGGTCTGAGAAGTTACACAAATATCTTATGATCCTTACTCTCCTTTGCACACTAAATTTCCTGGCTGTTTTACATGTCCCACTGTAGCATTATAGTTTTGCCTCTGGAAGAATTGCATATTCCACTTATCTTTTCATGCATCTGCTTCTTGTTATCATTATTGTGGGGTTCTGGGGTGAGTTGATTCTCTTTCTGATTTTCCTCAAGCCCTTCCATAGTTGCTTGAAATGAATATTCTGATCCCTCTAGATTGTGCAGTTCTTCCAAATCTTCTTGTATTTGGTGGTGTTTAGCAAACAGAGTTCCTGTCTCAACATGGAGACCTCCACTGATGTTAAGGTATCTCCACAGATGTTCCGGAACAGAATGGTGATGTCTGTGTGCTGACAATGAAGCAGGTGACCATTATGTAAGAAAAGGAGTGACTCTGAGAATAACATAGGCACATACACATAGGGCATACTGGAGCCTATATGAAAGTGGCCAAGGGTTCAATTCTCATTCATGTTCCATCATGCTCAGATATGAATAAAACAAAAATCACCGGATATAGGTCTGTAAGCTGAAAATCTCAATTGCAGGCTTCTTAAGATGAGACTTTATCAGCAATTCCCTGTACAGTAACCCATGGAGATGGCCAAAGCCCCCCAGGAAGAAAGAATAGTATATGTAAATATCCTTCTGCAGCTCAAAGAAGGATGACATTTCTTTAGTGGAAATACAACTTGACTGAAGATCTAACTTATACTGGGGAGTTTCTTACTGCCTCCAGCATAGTCAGATCACAATTTGTAGGGTACATCTAGTCATTAGCTAGAAGTCAATACTATCCTTTTAACTGACTGGACCTAGGTAGACATTTCAGCATGTGCACTAAGAGTTCAGCCTCTTGTTTCCAGACCCATAGTACTTGCTGCATTTTATACAAGTGATACAAGGCATAGATTCCACATCTGAGAAAAGATTTAGGCAAGTAAGACAACTAAATTTTTCGTTATTGAGTTTGAGGAAGAGAAGCAGAAGAGGAAGAAAGTAAAGCATGTTGATTACCACGGATAACTGATGCCCAAAGATAGGGAAGGTATCAGGCTAAACATAAGGCAATAGTCTCCTCTTCGCAGGATTTCCATACAGAAAATGTGGAAGCAGCTGTCTCAGTTCAAAGGCCAGGACACACCGACTGCAGAGATTCTGTCCTTGGCTGACTTCATAACTGCCCTGTTGCCACAACAGACTGATGCTTTTTGTTGGAATCATCACATTCTGCCCCATTCCTTGTTTGATCACTGGGGCAGTATCCAGGCTCTTCAAGGGGGACTGAGCTTAACTTCTCTGTCACACGCCATCGTGCTTGGTCACTATTTTCTCCCTTGTAAATACATCTACACATTGCAGCAAAGCTTTCTGCCAGAATTTGCGGATTCTCCCAGAATGTCCAAGTGCCCAAGCCAATTAGCTCCTTCTGGAAGGCAGGTTTATTGGATCAGATAAAGCACCATGATAATAGCTACCCTGTTTCAGTGTTCCCAGATAGTTTCCCTTCAAAGTGTTGCACTGAATCTCATGGATGTAATTAGCCCAGGAATCTCTGCACTGTCTTCTATTCACTATTGTAGATGTGCCAGCATTTCATTTTCCCATCTATAAGCTGGAATTCCTGGCAGGGACTGGAAACAAGCTCACAGTGACTTCATGATACAGTAAAGGATGTCCCTGTAGTAAGGTGACATGACCTTTTAAGAATCTTAAAAAACGCTTTCTTCTTCTCTGTTATTCAGGAGTAGGGAAACAAAGTTCTTCCACTGTTACTAGTCTGTATAAAGCACCCTTCAGAAAAGGACCTATCAATTACAGTTTATATCATGTAAATAAACACAGGGACCTCAATTGTTTTTTGCCTTGTTCCATTTATCATATACGCTAAGGCGAAGTCAGTATATTTGCTTGGTAGGTGATGTGTAGAGAGCTGGATGACAGATCCAGTGAAAACAAGAAAGATTAATGAAGTTACTGAGACCACTTCCTTTTACATAATCAACTGTTTTATCAGTTTACAGCTGGATTTTCAAATCCTAACACACACTGCAGACAGAATGATACACAGGGACCTGGAATCCCATCATTAATTTTGACTGAACATATCATCTAGTTTTTAATTGCTTTTGGTGTCAACTATCCAATTACCTAGTTAAACATAGGTCCTAGTTATTGAATAATGAGAAAAGGAGCAAGAAAGGATGTGGCATGTCTGTACATACATGTGTTTATGCATGGTTACCTTATGCTTTCCAAAGGTAATGTGTATTTTCTAAGAAAACACTGAAATGGAGCTGTGGCAATCTTTGTGCTTTCATTGCAGTTGTTTCCCGAATTCCTGTTGGACAATGAAGATATCATAATGCCTTAAATGCTTACTAATAATGTATTTGTTCAGACAGTCTCAAGACATTCTCATGATTGTATACCCTGGTAAATCTTTAAGAACTATAAAAAGGATTTTCATCTCTGTCCAGGAATCAGACACTGTAGTGCAGTTAGGAAATCAATCTGGTTTTGCTGAATTACCTAACTGGTAAGTGGGAGGAATAGGGTACTGTTTGGTAAGCGTGAAATATATAATAATCCTCCTACAGTAAACCGTTCTTGCAAAATCCTTCATTCTCCATGTACCAAACACCTTTCAGTCTTTTGAGCCAGACTCACCACAAGTCACTTCAGAGAGCTGTAAGTTCTCAGCACCTCACATGCTCTTGTCCTTGACTTACTGTATTAAAATGTTTGCATCCACATTCAAACCAGAGAGAAAGCTAATGTAACTTCTTTTTGCACCCGAAGAAATGGAGGCTGCTACTTCCATTTTCAAATGATGGTATGTTTTGCTCTGTTTTGCTTTCCTCTTATGTCCCCAAACTTGCTGTCACTTTCCCAGCAGAGTTGAAGTTAATGCATAGCAGGAAGGTATACTGGGGCTGTTATTTGTGCTGCAGTTATTGCTACACATTGCAAAATTTTACTTTCATTTCCTTGTTGGTATGATTTTTTCATAGTTGCGAGGACAGAGCAGGGTCTATAAAAGCTGGGGTAACTGTGTGTATTTAGACAGTGAGGAACGCTCATGCCTGAGTAGGAAGTCTCTCTTCACAAGATAACTTCTCTATAAAGCCTAGTGCATCTTGTATCAGCATCTTTGTTGCAGGCCAAATTTAGAGCAGGATGTTAGCAATAAGGGATTGTGAGACAGTAAAAGAATTCCAGAGAAAATCCAAAGGTCAAGTTTTTTTGGTACTCAGGCAGTGCAAGTCTCTATGTAGTAATATTTAATAAATGGAAAGGTCAGCAAATGGAGTTGTATGTAGACACTTACCAGCTGTTTTAGTCCCATCCAGTTAGATGACCTTCCAATACACTGGATCACAGTGCTGCTGTTTGGAAAAATGGGAGAGGGCTGGAAAAATAGTTCCTCAGACTACAGCTTCTAGGTTGTCAAAGTAGTCAGACAGTCTTCCTTAGATGCCTGTCAGGAAATAAATGAGTACCCATTTTGTAGCACACACACTATTGCAATAGATTTTTATGCACTTGGGTTAATTTTTGAATTAATGGTGTGGTAAGAGGAGTTATCTCCTCTTTACATATGAGAAATTGAGTCACTGGCTAAACAAATGACATACCCATGCCTGATCTTTAGACTTATGCCTTATCTCTGCAACCATCCTTCTTTGCTCATATTTTCTCCTTCCAAATAGTGCAGCAGTAGATGAGATAAAATTCTTAGAAAGGAAACAAGTATCACATTTCTCCTACCTACGTTGCCTTTGGAAAACAGATGTAGTTATGAAGTTACTGATGTACAGAGGTGTTCATACCAGAAAGAATAGCACACATAGGAAAATCCTGAGGAGACACAACACCACATGCACAGTCATTCTCATATTGCGATCATGCTGGAGGTCCTGTGCATGCACTAGACAGTCAATCTGTGTATAGTGGCAACATCACTAGGACTTCCAGGATGCCAAACATTTAGAAATTCCAGAAAAATGGTCAAATTCCTCTTTTTCTGGAACTTACATGCAAGAAAAGAATACACATTTCCGTGAAATTAAAAGTAAGTCTTGTCAAATATAATGGCCAAAAAATAATGATTGTCCCTTCCAACTCCAACAATTCCGTGATTCCTTGATTCCCAAGGTCTTTAAAGGCTAAGTTTCCTCCTCTATGGATTTTTTTATTCAGTTCCAATGAACCATTTTAAGTTATCCTAGCTAATTGTGCTTTACTGCTCCTTTTAGTGAATTTTGATGACCACTCAGAATATATGTTTGACTTTCCTGAAGATAAGCCCAAAAAACATGGGCTGTACAAACTGGATAACAAAGCCAGTATTACTTAAGCTGCTCTGAGAGAAAGTGGTCTAATTTTACTGTAAAATTCATTCTTTTTTCTTTTTCTACAGCTTGCCTAATAAGCTCAGGATCTGTTCCTGTGTTGGCACTGGGATATTTCATTTTCATGGTTTCTTTCCTTTGTGCAACAAGAAAAGAGGCCTTCCATTTTGTTAAAACAGTGCAAAACTGTTCACCTGTAAGATTTAATAACTACATACAAGCATACATGCATATACGCCTATTTGCATACCTGATTATTTTAAGATATTTGTTTGTCATGAAGTACAGATCAGGAAATACAAATATTTCTATAACATATTAGGGCAAATTAATTTTCTCAGTGATGGTTTAAGGATATGGGTGTTAGAGTAATTTATGATGATATGAAAACCCTCCAGGGATCAGATTATCATCTTGAATAGGTTAGCAAACCTCATTTTCTGCCATGACATTCTGCTATTTTTCATCATGTGAGAATTTGGTATAGAATATTTTGCAACAACTCTGAGGCACTACAGATAAAGTTGTGCTCTTTTACTTGACAAATAATACTGAGACTCCCAAATCCAGGTAACGTCTTACATCAATATTTCATGGAACACTGACAGATCTGTTTCATTAGGCCTATATTTTGGAGCTTCCTTAATTTCAGACTTTACTCTGTACTTGTTAAAATACTGACTATACTCCAGCAAAGATAATTTCTTGAAGCCTGAGTCCAGCCCCACTTGCTCTGGGGAAAAGGTGCATCCTGGCTTCTCCCAGGGCAGATATTAGAACAATGCTGTCAAGCTGTCTAAGCTGGAAAGATAGTTGAAAGATGAGAGTAGAAGGCTGTGCATGTTGTGTCTGACTTCTCTGAGTAAGCTGAGAAAGCCAACAAGTATCAAAAATGAGCACAAAAGCACCACCAGTTTGATTTTCCTGAAATTTTATACTAATTTTGCATAGCTGTAATTGACATGACAAGATTTGAAACAGCACAGTATTGCTGTCATGGTATTTAGAGGCAGTTCTTAGTCAGAAATAACTACATGGGACTTCAACAATGTCCTGAGTTTCAGTAAGGAACTGGTGGTTGGGTTGTAAGATCCATGAATGCATTTAAAATGGGAAAAGGCTTTTTTGACCACCTGACAAGAACTTCGGCAGTTATTCCAGGTACTATTTCTGAATAAGTATAAAATTATTTGCAAAACCTGAGCTACTTTTGTGGCTGGTTTCACTGCAGTCAGCATATCAGTCACTAAAGAATTAATGAAATTTTTCTTTCAAGTGATTTGCTCCAGTTACCCCCTTGGTTAGGTTCTGAATCATTGATGGAGTCTGAGCCAAGCAAAGGCCAGTCCTGAAAGATGAATTCAGTCTTTTTTCTGTTGGCTTTGGGCCATCAGTATAGAAGATGCTTCCTACCATTGCTTATGCCTATATGCATTTCACAACTGCCAGCAGATCTGTTAGAATATAGGATCCCTTCAGAGAATGACAAGCAACTGAAAAAATGTCATTTCTTCCTATGTAGATGTTGGTTGGGTGGTGTCTCATGTTCAAGGTAGTTCTAATTTCCTCTTTATATCCACTTTCAATAGCTGGCAAATCTAATTTTTTTGAATATTCTGGATATCTGTTTCCAGATGAGACAATTGGCTAAAATCAGTGTACCGTATCTCTGGTTAGAAAAGTTAGCACAAACACTGAGACAAGGAGGTGGAAATGGAAACATAGCTATTTGAGAAGCCATCTCCAGCATTCTGAGAACAGAGAGGTACCACGCATGCTGTTAACAACTGGACCTGTGCTTAAGCCTGAGATGCCATCACAAAGCTGACACCGTGATTTATTTGGATACCTGCTCTTATGCTCCTCCTACCCTGGGAACTGGCTCAAGATGACAGCTGTACTTAGAAATACCCACACACTAATGCTACTCACATTAAATGTCAGCCTAGTTACTCAGCCTGCTCCATCTCATACTATGTGGTCAGAACTGTCTCAGTATGACATTAGCATTTGAAATATGTTTCTCAGCTATCAGCAATCCTCCTTCAAAAAAAAAGATAGTTATTACTTCAAAGAGAAAAAATCAATTCTCAAGCCATCAAGACTACATTTCTTCTTTTTCTTTTTTTTTTTTTAAATACACATCTGACATTTCTATGAACTTTTTGGGATGGTTCTTTCCTCTTTATGACTAACTTTACTGAACATTAATAATATGTCTGGTTTTGATACAAATATGTAGATGAGTCCCTATATAAACCAAGGTCAGATGAATCAGTTAAAAGCTCAAGTTGTTCCTGGCACAGCTCTACTTCTGTAAAGGGAGCACATTCCTTATTTACACTAGCAGAGTTGTGTTTTTTTTTCTAGAAAAGGAAATACAATTACAGTAAGAGCAATGGAAGCACAACTGTACTTTCTTAGTCTGGTGGGTGGAAGTTGATAATTCAGGACACACATATAAAGAGTAATTTGGGAGATGACGCTTGGTGTTTCAGAGAAGCAAGGCAAAAAAGAAGGCATGAAAATCCTTACAGGACAAAGTCACAAAAGAAGAAACAAGTCAAATACATGGAGTGAATAAAGAAAGGAAGCTAACAAATAGCTTTAAATGGCAATTGCTCCCAAAAAACAAAGCAAATTAATATCAACAAGACTGAACTCCCTCATGGAGAAGCTCTAGGAACAAAGAACAATAGATGACTCAGAGAGGAGAGAAAAAGCAAAGAAATATTAACTGAGCATAGACTCTTGATCTGAATGGCTGTCTCTGTCTTCAGTCTGCATTCGTGTGTATTGCACTGGGAGGAAGCCAACATTGCACCATTCCAGGGCACGCATCCCCTTGGCAGGGAGTAACTCTGCTAACACCATGTCTCTCAGCTCCCTTCACATTCTCCCAACAAGTTAGACAAGCTCTAGAGAACATTTCCCTTTGGGGGATTTACGCTTACTGAAAAACTTAAAAAGCAACCCAAGAACACCCATCCAGCCTTCCCAGCTGGCTCCAGGTCTTCATACTTAGTCCTTAATATAACTCCTGCTGTGGTTTTCTTCCATTATCCAGGCTATCTGCCTCCTGTTCCCTGAAGGCAAATACTTAGAGATACTCTGTCAGCTAAAATCTCTAGAGAAACTGCTTAAGCACACCCGTTTTTCAAGAAGCAACTCCCAGAGTTTCCCTTTCAACATTCCTCTGACGCACCTAACAGCTGTTCTTCTAATGTTAACTGGGAAGTCTCTAGCTGCTAAGGACTTGGCCTCATTTTCCAGCTGCTCGGCTGCTGCTCCAAGCATCCATCTCTTCCAATGGCAACATCATGCAATAGCAGGAAGGGGAAGACGGGAAGGTTGTATCATAGCCTATACAGCACAACTCAAGAAAGATGCTGACCATCATAACATAGTCAAGGTTTTAAAGACAATACTATAAAGAACAACAGTCTTATATAATGAAAAGTGCTGTATCACATAAAATGACCTGCTGTAGTTGTCATTCTTGCTGCCAGATAAACTACTGTGGCAACATAGTAAGAGCAAAGGAAATGCTTCATTCTGACATAAGGCTTGGCAAACCATTCTGGAGTGAGTCCAGGAACGGCCAATGGGTTTGAACAGCCAGATGTAACAGCAAGGAGACACTGGGCTAAACAGAAAAAGAGGTAACAAACTTCAGGGAAGTGTCTATCACCAATACAGTTACAAATACATTATTGGGAGATGGAGCACATACAACACTGAATAGTCTCATGTTCTGTGTCTCCAGTTAAATAGCAACTAGACTGCTCTGGAATGGATATGTAACTGGCCAGGAACAGCCTATCGGAGACTTTTCTCCATTACTGAGCTTTCTGCAAAAGCAGTCACCATTCAAAAGGGTGTGAATAGTATGTCTAATTATAGCCTATATTGGTTAGGCGGCCACATAATATATTATCAATATCCAGAACCAGGCAACAGCATCACTAGATGTGGGAAAACTTACTCTTATACACAATTTACACCCCTCACCCTACACCCAATAGAGAAGCTAAAGGAGCAATATCTCATCTAGAACACAAAAAGGAAATAGAAACCCAGAAAAAAACAATCTCAGGGAGAGCAGAGAACAGCTCCTGCAAGCCCTGGGCTGCATGGCCTCCAACTCACCAGGTGAACAGGATATTTGGTGTTTGTAGACAAGCTGAACATGAGTCAGCAATGTGCCTTAATGACGGGTGAGAGTCAACAGCATACTAGGCTGCATTAGCAAAAGTGTAGAGAGGAGGTCAAAGGAAGCACTTATTCTCTCTGTTCAGCACTTTTGAGATGACACCTGGAGTATTGCACCCAGTCTGAGCTCCTCAGCACATAAAAGACTGTCAAACTGAAGGAAGTTCAGCAGGTGTATCCTAAGATGAATAGGGGTCTGCAACACATGAATGAGAGATCTGGGTTTGTTCAGCCTACAGAAGAAAACTCTATGGGGGGACCTACCTGCTATATTAACTACCTAATGGGCAGCATTTAGCTGAGTTGAGCTTTAACCATCACTATGAAGGGAGTTGCCTTCAGCTCACCAATTAATAACAGCTTGTTTCTGTGTGTGGCAGTGGCCCCATGCTGACCTGCTGCTTCACTTGCAGTGCCTGCTGCAGAGGCTTGGGCTGTGCTGGGAGCTGTGATTCTGGCTCAGGATGTGGGAGGATGTGGGTTGCTGATGTGTGAATGCGAGGGAGAGCGAGGTGTGAAATTTGAGGGTGGTGCAGGTTCGCATGCTGAGCTGAGATGCCAATTTGTAGGAGTGAAGAAATACAGTAGGAAGCTATAAAAGAAGCCTGTCTTTCTGCGTGTGTGCATTTTCTCTCATGGAAGGAGTCAAAAATACCCAGAACCTCAGTGTCTTGTAAGTCAGATTTTAAAATCTCATAGTTTTGAATCACCTACCATGGAGAAAGGGGGAGAAGGGAATACATTTATGTTATTGTGAAAATGCTATTGTGAGAACCCAAAGACTGTTTTGTAAATATTAGGAAAATGTCTTTGTCATTAGTACTTTGGCAATCAATGGTATGCGCTTCCTTCAACTAATTGGGAATGAGAATAAATCTTTTCAACCCCTTATGGCTCTTGATTTTAGCGCCAGTTTGGTGATAAATGCCAGTTCATATCATAGATATATGATGTGTTAGCATTACACTTTAGTTTTCAGTAAGTAGAGGTGAGGTTAGAGGCTTTACATCAATACATAAGAAAACAAGGAGATGTAATAGCTACCAGTATATGACCAGTAGGTTCCATGCTGGCAGTTGTAACAGGAGATTAAAAAGAAAATAGAAGGAAAGAGATTTTGAAGCAGAGTCAGAGCTGTTTCACACTCAATGTCAAAAGGAAGTTGAAATGGAAAAGATGTGATGCTCAGATGGAATTCCTATCAAAGAGAAAGGACCCTTGCCAGCTCTTAAGAATGGATGATGGGTTCTTTATTAGCTCAGATAAGCTTGTCGCTCTGAACAGTATCAGTGGCCTTTCAGTCTTTATCTGTATGGTCTGATACTTCCCAAAAAGAGGGCAAAGCAATGTGACTACGTCATTGGGTTTATCTGTTGGTAACTCATTAAGATAATGTATGGAAAAACATCTTGAATTAACATTTGCAAAGGTGATTAGACAGCTTTCGCTGGAAGACCTGGAACAGCATTGAAGCATGAAAATCACAGAAGATGATGCACAGCTGGCAAGGATGTGGTGGGATTCAGAAACAAACAAAAAAAGATAACCAAATGTAAAAAGTGTTTGAGGAGGAAATGGAGGAGATATGTCAATAGTCAGCCCACAAATCAGTAAGCAGGATGGGGAAAGGAAGGTTGGGCAGGACACAGAAGGAAGTATCATACCCAGCTCAGGAGTTAAATACTTCTGCATTTTGCTAATGTCTCATTCCTTCAGAAAATACTCTTCAGAAATACTCTTAGCCTGTTTTTAATTAGGTTAGGGAATGTGCCAGCACAAATGTATTCGCAGATAATGCCAAAACACTCCTTGTTGGGAAGCTCAGGTGGATGAGGTAGGTTATGAGAGTTCATCATACTCTGTTATCTGAGTTATACCCTGATGAAGGAAATCAAAAGTTCATAAGAAAAAGAAATTAAAACTGAAAAAATATATTCAGACTGCTGAGAATAACTGATGATGGATGTATGACTTCAGTGTTTTTACCTACCTCCTACAGAAAGTTAGCTCACCAAAGTGATCATCTCACACTTGACATAGACTATTCAAGATTTTATACCATCAGGTACTCATGTCCTCATTTCCAGTTGCCTGTCAGAGCATCTGAACTCTAACTGCTGTTGACACAGGCATAGAATATATCTTCCCTGTTTTGTACAAAATAGAGCCATAGGAGCTGCCTCCCTCTTTGACAATCCTATTATCTATTAGTCCAGTGATTAGACTGCTCACTTGGCGATAAGTGAAGCTTTAAATTCATATCTCCACTCCAAATCAGTTGAGTGATTCAAACAAATTCAAATTCTACTTTTCAATTTTCTGAAAAAAGTCAGCCTGAAGCCCCCATCTCCAGCAAATATGAATCCTATGGGGAGAATGAAAAGCGACCTCAAGAAACACAAGACAAAGTCTGTTTCTCCCCTTACCATTTCCAGATGGCTATATTGAAGTGTCAGGATACCCATCAGCAACCTTTAAATTCCATTGAGTTACTGCTGAAAGCCATAGTTCTTAAATTCCTCTCCGGGTTTTGTCCTTCAGGTACCTGCCTTAAAAATTTAGGAGACACATTTCTGAAAGTATCAGGCACCTAATGACATCTCTATGATCATGGGAAGGCTTAGTCAGTATAATTTTTCAAGAGCAAATAACCAGCTTAAGTGTTTGGCACTCATTAGCTAAAAAAATAGAGATGCCAAAGTCATTAACTGGGTACTTGCATCAGTACAGCTAAAGAAGACAAAAAACATGGATCCTGTAGAGCTAATAGGCAAGATTAAGAAGAAATATGATTGATTTAGTGTTTAACAGATGAAGATCTGATACAAAGCTCCCAGAATTCAAATCATTTTTGTGGGTTGTTAGAGTTGGCCCTTAGGTTGTCCAAGCTGAGGAAAAAGTCTGTGGAGGTCTGGACAATGAAACCAGAACTGAGTCTATTCTGGTTTTTAGCCACTTGATCATCTAATGAGATTCACGACTGAGCTGACTCTTAGCTCAATTTTTAAAAAGGTTAAAAAAACCCAAACAATACCACTGCTGTATTTAGCAGCCCTGTGTAATTTACTGTCAGTCAAAAATGTAACACATGCTGGAGAGCCAAATAAGATTTATTTTTAAATCTTTTGAGAATGATTCAGTAACAGTAGGTCATTCCCCCCCACAAAAGGCTACATTATTCTTTCTCCATAGTGAGTTCTACAGAAATTTCTTTGAAATGCTTTCATGCAATTTATCAGATTCTCTGCTGCCCTTTTTTTTTCAGGTAATGAAGGTTATTGGACATTTTCTTGCTCTTACAATACAGTGTACTCCTTCTCGTCAAAGTAGTGTATCAGCCTGTGGAAAAATTCCTCAGTATTCAAAAAACATTGCCAATGCTTTTTAGAATGTTCAAATGCTTCACTAGTGGATTTAGACCAGGCAAGGTAAATTTCAATTGAAAAGAGATAGTTTCAGTTGACTTTGTGTGACAAATACAAAGGAAAACAAGGGACTACAGTCATGTCCCATTTTCAGCAATGGCACTAAGAACTATTTGTATTAAAATGTCATGAGTAATGATGAAAGAAAGCCTGGATAAAATTTCTCGAAGTGTATATAAAGAATTTTTCCACAGGCTGATACACTACTTTGAAAAGAAGGAGTCAGCAGGTCAAAACCTGATCCACTGAAGTAAAGAGGAAGGTTTCCACCAAAAGCAGTGTATTTTGGCCCAGATTCATTTAAGTAATTGTCCTAATTTTGCAAATATTACATGAGCTCTGTTCTACTAGTTCAGCTGATGTCTACAAGGATGTCATCAGTTCTGGTAAGATTTCACATTCTTCTTCTGGCATAGCTGTAATGTAGGTGACATATGAATGGGACATTCCCTGGAAACATGATTTTCCACCTGAGTCCTGAAAACAGACTCTTTGTATGGCTTGGGAGACAGAAGACATCTACATGGAGCATTAGCACCTGCTGTGTACAGTATGCAAACCAATGTCATCCAAACTGAGTGGGCAGCAGCAACCACACAGAATCGTTTTGGTTGGAAGAGACCTTTAAGATCATCAAATCCAACCATTAACCCAGCACTGCTAAGTTACCACTAAACCATTTTCCTCAGCACTACATCTACACATTTTTTAAATACCTCCAGGGTTGATGACTCAACCACTTCCCTGGGCAGCCTGTTCTAGTGCTTCTGTCTGCTGTTCTGGACACCTCCCACGCACAGGCTTTTCTAGTACCTGCTTCTTATAATAAACTGACAGTATAAATGATCTCTTCCTTTTTAGTTTCATTTGATTCCATTAAGTCTGGCCTAGAGTCTCCATCTATGGATAAAAGGGTTGGCCTGTTTTGCCTTGCAATGGTTCCTTCACCTTTTCTTTCATTCTCAGACATGCCAGATGCTATAATTTATACTTCCTACGCCAGCAATAGATATGTTCTATTGGAATAGATATGTTCTGTATCCTGCAAGTCTTGCTGATACTAGCACTGTTAATGTTTTAGAACAGGCCATGCTTCCTTACATGCTATCTCCATTTATTTGTGCCTTACCCGGGCACTTCTTCTACATCCATTAAAATAATTCCACATACTTTGCCACTGTTTGATAAAAATATGACAATGTCACTGTTGATGAGGTTCTACCCCTTAAACTGTTCTCCAATTATAAATGCTCTAATCTTGTGGTTTTCTGCATACGTTTGAGGTATATTTGTGAAACAGTGAAAACCATTTTGCACTCCATATTTTCCATATTTTCTCATGTGCATGACATTCCTGTTGTTGTGCATGAGGGAACTGACATCTACTGTAAGCCTTCTGTCTCTAAGGCCTTACATGATTTCTGTCTTAAAATGATGGATAGGGCTGCCATCTACCAATCGTTTCCTCATCTCTTTTTTCACGGTGAGTCTGATTGCTGGTTATATTTATGTTTCTATTATATGTACATTGTGATGATGCTACTAAGTACTTTAATCTGTTCTTCTGAAATGCCCTTTATACCATTTTTTTCTCCTCTTTTAATATTTTTTTCTGTATTTCTTTTGGACATCCATGAAGTTATCCAGGAACAACTACATCTGTCAAAGTCCAAGCTTTTATAGCTTTCTCTGAAGAAAACAACACACTTTCAGAGGTTTGAACACCATCATCAGTTCTTTCTGTCTGCTTTTGTGTGCTTACTAGTGTAGACTCATGCTCCTCCATGATTTCTTTTTGCCCAATGTCTATTACAAAAGAGAATTGCTTGCCTGTCAGATATTTTCCTGCCTCAGTTCCTGTGAAGATCAGTTCTCATAATTACTTCCTCTTTGTTAAGTTCTCAAAGTCTGTTTCACTTCATATTCTGCAAAAGGGAGCACAGCTCATGTTTTACAATTTTGATGTTCTCTGTTCTCTTGATTAAAACTGCTCATAAGAAATGGAGACTCTAGGATAGGGCAAAAGAACCAGATATTTCAAAAGTGCCTTTGTACTTAGCTGTTCAGTTCACAGGGAGGAGAGAAACAGCATGAAGGAATGGATACCTTAGAAACATTTTGTGAAACTCAAAAACATTTGCCATCCATCTAACCATGACAAACACTTCAGTGTTTGCTGCAGGTCTGTTATTTTAATCTAAGACTCAAACTTCTTCCCATTTTCCCTTCTCTCTTCTCCTCTCATCAGGGATTGACAGCATCATCTTCCTACTCAATAAGCAGAAGCAGGGCACCATCTTTCCTCATCCCCCCTCCCAGACTGCCTTATATCTTGGCTTGTTTAGATCTTATCACTCCTTCCTCCATAGCTTTGCAAAGACCATCATATTTTGCCTGAGAGACTGCCAAAGTGTTTGTCTATGGACTCTGATAATCTTGTTGCTTGACTACTGTCACCTCCACTTTTTCAGCTCTGTTGCCTCCAGTTCTTTTGCCACTCACATCTATGCCACACAGTACCACTATTTTCCACTTTGCCTTTTGCTTGTCTCCAGTTCTACTTTGCTTTCTTTTTACCATCTTACTACTTTAAACATAAGCTTCTTTCTTAAGGCTTTAAAGACTACTACAAGGTAACATCACTATGATAATTAGATCTCCTTTGATACAAAAAATCACACCAGCAATCCATATTATTCTGCTAACAAACACCGCTGTGAATAACATTCCTGATCTTTCATGATTGATATGTGACATGATATGAAAATCCCTGTCAGAACTCAGGAAAACTGCACCAGTTCGTTCTTCAACTTCCTTCTTAAGTCTTTTCTTCTCGGGGTCTTTCAGTTAATCATGAGTATTTCAGGGGATGAACTAAGACCACTCTGCAGCACACAGAATCACATGGATGAAACTGCATCTCCTCCCCAGAAGAAGCCAGGAAACAGAAGGCAAGCAGGCACGAAAGTAGGAAAGACTGCTTAGTAATCAGGGCTTTAAACCAGGTCTCAGGTAAACTGCATCCTGACGTGGCTCTACTCCAGACTGCTTATATCGGGAAAACTCAACACCATCCAGTTTTCTAGGCTGGAGAGGCAAAGGGCTCTGTGACCCCGTGGGGACAACTCTGCAGCAGGCAGGTGGCAAGGATGGCACAGTGGCCAGAGAAGTCAGCACAGCCGTTCCGTACGCCGGGTGTTGGGCTTGGACATGGGGTGCTGAGCTGACCTCAGCCAGGCTTCATGGAGTCTTCTGCAGGGAGAATGAGAGGCTTGAGAGACAGAGGCTACTATTTATGGGCCTAACATTAGTTTCTCTAATTTTGTACCTAACTTCTCCATGCTAAAAGTAATACTACCTAGTTTCATGTTTACTCACTCTTTTTTTATGCAGACTTCGAACTATGACAGAATTTACAACTGTGACAGGGAGAATTTATCTTTTCTGTTTGATCTTTTTTTTAATGAAAGCCCTCATCCAGGTTTTTTGCACTTACTTGCTAAATAAACAGATCTTCAGATAGCATCCATCAGTTTACCTCAACTGACATCACTTTGAAAGGGCACAGAACTGTGCAAGTTTACACATAGTGATGAAAGTACCCAACAGTCCTTTCTTTAAAACTTTATATGCAGCTCTAACTGGATACCTCCAGTTATAGTCAGGATGAAATTTTTCACTTCTAAGAATAATGAGAAAGACTTTAAAGGTTTGGTCATGAGCATACAGGGCCTGGAAGACAGAAGAATGTCCAAAGCAGGAGAGTCCATATGATATAGCAGGACTCAGAACTGAGATAAGCTTCAAAAACCTTGAAGGTTTTTGGACCTCTCTAGGTGGGAGAGAAAACAGTCTAGTTTTGGCTAACATAAGTGACCTTTGATTTCAGAAAAAGAAGGCAGGCATGACATAGTCATCCTGCCAGATGTTTGTACCGTCACTTAGAGCTCAGTCACATGCTGCTGGCTTGGAATTTAGCACAGATGACAAGGGAAGGCATTTCAAGCAAGGGAAGGGACAAGAGCCTCTTAAATGGAATATTGAATTTGTAAAAATCAATAAACTGGTTAACATTAACCAGCTCTACTCCATGCAGCTTAGAGATGCTAAAATATTCACTAAAATGTAAAAAAAAATATGTAAGAATGTAAAACACATTGTAACTCCAGTGAAAAAATGTCATAGCATTAATAAACAAAATTTTTCTTATATTGAGAGAGCAGAGATACTAATGACTCTAGTTTCTGTATGGCTGGTTCCTGCTGTACCAGAATTTTAAAGGGAAGGCCTCGGGTTAAATCAACATCCTGCATAACACCATTCACTAGATTTGTATTGATGACAAATTTGACTTTTATCTCATTCTCAGTTTCATTCACTGTTATCCCTCTGCTTTTCCCATCCTGATGTCGGGATTCTGTATCTTCAGTTTAGTTATCCTTATCAGTAACAGAATGGATAAAAGGCAAAGCAGCAGAGAAAACAACAGAAGCTCATCTTTCACTCCCCAGCTTAGCCTCCTGCTGACAAGCAGTGACTCCCTTTTTCCTGTAGCCCAGCAGAGCTAAAGGAAGCTTCCTCTTAGGTATTACAATCTTCAGCTCTGAGATTTGACTAAAAGGAAGAAAATCCCTTTTCCCTTCCTTGCCCAAAACTGTCACTCTTCCTATATGCCTATTGGATCATGAGTGTCTTCCAACAGGCAGCTTCACTACACAAAAATTGTCTGTATTTTCCTTTCCAGCTCACTTGCTGTGCAATAACCTTGAAGATACTGCCATACCCTCTGCAAGGAGAGCAGAGGCCCACAGCTCATTCTCACCTACACTCCCTCTGGAGTGTTTACATACAGCCACTCATCTTTCCAAAATTCTTTGCTATAACTGCCTGTCTGGAGTGTATACCTCCAAATTTGTTTGGCTGGAGGGGAATATAAGCAAGGCACAGCTGAGGTCGGAACCTATATTACAGAGGTCACATTTTTTTCTGAGGCAAGGGAGTACTCAATCAGTCAGCTCAAAAATACCCTGTGACTGAATAAATTCTGAAGAAACTGAAGAGGAGATTAGAGGACCAAATCCCAGGCAAGAGAAAACAAGCAGTTGTGATGGTTAATAGACACAAGGACAGCTCATAGGAAAAGAATAATGAGACATGGAGCATGATGTAAAAGAAACAGGCCAGATGGCAGTACAGCTGTGGGCAAACTCAGCTAGCTCTGAAACGAGTCTTCAGTTATTCAGACTGTTGACCGCAGTTCCAAGCCACTGACTGCAAAAAGAGCTCTGGTTGTCTCAAGGAAGTGGCAGTTTGTTAACAATTATCCAGTTGAGAGCAAAGTGGAGCAGGTGATGCCAAGAAATCTACTACAGCACATCTGATGAAGAGGCATACAAGAATGTTCGCAGCCTCTATTCCAATAGCACAGATTCAGAGATACTTTAGAAAGTTGAGTTATAACTTAAACCTTAAGCAACAAAACAGCTAATAACTTTACTCTGTACAGGATTATCCAGTTGACATCAGTTCCAGGAAGTCTTTTGAGCTCACACAATACCTCTGTGGATGACTCAGTACAAAAATAGGAAAATGAATCCATAAAGTAGTGTTGTGAAATAGTCTGAATATGTAGGAGTATGGAATTTCTGTGAGATCATATATTTGTAGTCTAACAGTGAAAAAGACCACAAAGGAAAAATTTAACACTACCCTAATTCAATTCTGATGTGAATCACAATAATTCTTCAGGGACACCAGAGCTCTCATGTTAGATTCCTAGCTCTCCTGCTAAGATTTTAACGCAGCTACTGGCTACCTAATATACAGCATTCTTACAATAGTTAAATGAAGCAGCATTTCAATCTTGGAGCAGTGTGCTGAAGGAAGCTCCAGAAGTCTCTTTTGGGTGATTTGGCTATGAACCAAGAAGCAGTCTCCAAAGGAGTGAAAAATAAGTAGCAGCAATGACCTCAAGACTTCACATGCAAGTTCCTAGAAGTTGTATACTATTTGATTCGTCACCTGGGATTTAAAGAAAAATTCTGCAGCTGATACAAAAATGTAGAGAATATTGCTGTTCCTGCCTGTGCTCCTAGAGCAGAAAAATAGCTTAAGGCATAAGACAGAATTCAGTGCCAGAATATTCAGGTAATTGGAGAAATTTTAGTGTGCACCATGAAACCATGAATGGTTTGCCTAACTAAGCAATGCCATCAGTCTGCAATTCATTGGCACTCTCCCATGCAGCTCTAGTGGTTTTCAGTGGATCATGACAAGTGTCAGTGCCAAGTGCTTGTCCTTAAATATATTAATGGCTGGATCAGGCTGTAATTCATGTGGGAGGTCAACTGTCTGCCACTGTACAAGCAGTGCTGGGAAAGGCAGAAAGAATACATTGGATTTCCCCAGCTGGTTAAATCCTCCACTGTATATCACCATTTTTTCCTGGTTTTCCTACAGCCTGTTGAAATGTTACAGAGTATCTATGTGCCACAAGACCAGATTGCATTGTTTTTATACTGCTTCATCATCATGCTCTGTATCTACATAGGAAAAGAACTGCTGTTCTTTTTCACTGAGAAGCATCAGCTGTTAGTGTACCGACTCTGTTATATCTAATTAAAAATTAAAAATCTCTGGAATTATTTGATTGCTATTCTTCCTCTCCCATATCAGCCTTTGCTGGAATTCCTGACTCTGATCTACAATGATCAGATGTAAGGATGAAAGGCACCTTATGAGAAGGATTAAGCCATGTAATATGATCCATTGGTGTTTTTTTCTGGTACTTCACTTTTGGAGAACTCATCCTCTCCCCCTGATGACCTATCAGCCCTGTAAACTATTTCACTGATAATAAGCTGTTTCCTTTATAAAAAAATCATTTAACTAATTGAGTATGGTATAAGAATGGATGAAGAACATATGTATTACAACATTCTGTCAGCTTCTTGGGAGCTAACAAACCATCTTCTCCAATGCGATCTGCAATGCCATCCTAAATATCCCAAGCAAGAGAATCTGTCTTTACCATGGGAGGTTATTCTATAATACAAGTCTATTGCCAGGAACATCTGACATTGTGCATTTCTCTCTCTATACTTTCATGCTTTCTTTTCCAGGTATTAGTCGTGAAGTAAACCACCATCAAGGAAAGAGAAGACCAGTACTTTTAACAAATAATGGCACAATCTTGTGCTGTGTTCACTTTAGACAGCATTGACCAGTTAGAATCCAGATTAAAGAGATTTCTGTCAGACTCCCTGATCCTAGATGACTGCTAAGCAGAAAAAATAAAGCCCAAAAAACCCAAACCAAACCAAATAAATAAAAAAGAAACAACCAAAAGAATCACTAAGCACAACAAGCAGAGAGAGAGAAATTAACAACAATAGATCAGGGAAGAAAATACTTGTAAAGATTTGTTTAAAGGAAGACTGAAGTACCCAGAAAAAGCTCTAATGCACTGCTGGGATCAACAGAGCAGAATAACAGAGCTATTCTGGGAGCCAAACCAGTTCACTGAGACCCTCTTTGTTATTTTTACAGTGATTATAGCCAACTGAAGGATATAAAAGGGATTACATGGCACGGCTGTCTAAAATAGTTGAGAACAAAATTAAGGAAATCAGTTCTAGTCTCAACTTTCTAATTCAGCCTGCACTAGAAAAAAGATCCACTATGAGCCTAGAGGCCATTTAGAAAGAGAATATTCATACCTCTCTCCAGTCATGAATCATACTGCTCATTTTTAAAAGTCCTCTATGAGCCTCAGCTTGGCACCACTGTAAATCTATTTAGACTATGCAAGTGTAGACTTTGGCTCAAAACAAACAAGCAAAAAGAAGAAATGTATATCAAAACCTCATTCTGCATTCCCAAAGTCAAGTTGGTAAATAGAACCAGCCACAAATCCTGAAAATGTTCTTGACTTTTACTTTTTTATTAAACTTTATCACCCATGCAAGTCCGGCATATTAGCTAGACATACACACTAATAAAGAGGAAGAACTCTCACAGCAGCTATAACATGAATTAGCAATGTTATGCTTGATTTACAGTTTGATGCAGAATAAACAGATTTTACATCAGCATTACTGTCTGGATGCTTTTGCTTTGCAGATAGGCTGACATTCTTCAGGAAGAAAAAAGTTACTGCCACACTGCAGTTCCAGTCCACTAATTTGCTACTGCAAGGTGTAAGCTAGATACCCACTGTTCAAGTGTATCATTCCTTTGCACCTTCAACTGTCTTTGTCACTCCCCTTGTGAAAGTATTCATGGCTTCTAAGATCTCTACAACGTCTCTTGCTTTCCACCCCCTCCTGGACCATCCAGCTGTTCAGTGTCTACCAAAACCGCTCTCTCCTGGGGATAAATGGGGATAAAGAGAAATATTTCATAATCTGCAGATCTCTTAAAATGCTAGAAGAAAGAGGAACAGCCGGCTTGGTTTCCTTGACAGACTCACTTCCTGTCTCTCCATAGAGGTTGGTTGGTTTGTTTTTTTGAAAAACAAACCAAAAGAGATTATTCGCTTTATTGAGAGAATAACCTGAATTTCAATAGAAGGCCATCAAGAAGATTCCCAATGTGTTGAGGATCTGGGTCCTGAAAGTATTTCTTACCAGGTATAAGAAGTAATTCTAGCTGATGTAGAGTTGGCAGTGGATGGCAGTGAAAGAGCTCTGCCATTAGATAAAGAGTGAAGAAATATGCTGCCAGTTGTTGGTATGGCCTGTGGCCTTGTTCCATCTTAGTCCTTTTTCTAAATGTATTGTCACATGGACTTCTCATGGAATAATGCCACTGATGAGGGTTTGTCTTATTATCTCACTGAAAATATATGTTCTTACACAGAAACTGTGATCAGAGCTATCCTGTGGAAAGTTTCATACATGCATTTGCTTTTCAGTGTAGACAATAATCACATTATTATCTACAATTATAAACAGCTGCCCATTACCAAACAAATACCTTGGATATTAGAATAACTTATTGTATGGTGAGATGTACAGAGACTACTTTCTTTCTCTTTTCAGGGTAAAAGATGGAGAGGGCCTGACCATCTTAAACCAAGAGACTTCTGTCTCAGCAACTCAGAGGCAAGAAGAACATTAACTGTTTGAAAGCTGAAGTCAGAATATGTGAAAAACACACAGAAAAAAAACAATTCAGTTTCTCCAAACAGATTTTCCTGGTGTCCATCATGCCCTAAAGCACTGGTGAACTGTGACAGTTTTATAATTGTTTTTAAACACAGAACATTGTCCAGCCATTTATACCAAGCTCCAAGATAACCACTTGCACCATATCAATCTATTAGAAGCTAAAGTTAGATGCTGCAATAAACAGCACTTGGGGGACTAGGGTAGGTCATTCTATACCTTCCTATATTCTTTAAATTTTGGGGTCAGAAAGGATCCAGTCTGGTCTCTGGCATGATTCAGAGCATCCAGTTCTGCTTAAAATTACACCCTACTTTGCTGAGCCAGTGGCTTTTATGGAACTGTCTTCTGTCCTACTTCCTTACTCTAAGGGACATCACCTTTGTGGGTGAATAAGGGTTGATTATCTCACCTGTATAGAGCACCTTTTTTTGTTAGGGAACCCTGTTACTTATCCAACTTTTATAGCTGCAGAGTGATGGCAGCTGAAGCAGATCCCAGAGTCAGGTCCTACACGTTATTCAGGATTCCTTTCAGGACAGGAAACCATCTTGCCATTCCTCCATTGTTAATTCATTTTTCTGGCCAATGAAATGAGCTAAATGGCAGGTGCTGGCATGCACAGTGGAAGTGAGTGTAGTAACAGGAAAAGTGGATGAAAGCTGCTCCAATAAAGGAGAGAAGAATTTAAAAGAAGGCACAGTGCCATGTGGACAGGAAAGAATTAAGCAGCAGATTTAGGGTGACAGGCATGATGATGCTATAAGAAAAGAGGAAACGACATGCTGTTCAGCATACATAAGTTATGCATAAGCATAAAATGAGGATTGAAACCGCCTTCATTAGAATGCCTATGAGGCAAAGCAACGCCTATGGGATATACAGACAACAGAGCAGGAAAAATAACTGGCAATCATTTTAAAATACTTTTCATCATTTCAAGTCAAATGATTTCATATTTCCCAGATGCCACTTTTTTGAGAGCTTGCTTGGAATAAGGAGAGACAGGTGTATGTGTATAGAACCCACATAACAGCTAGTTACTAAATGCATCTGACACAAAATCCATTTTTGCATCTATTTTTTTATATTAGGATGCATTAGAAACAGGCTTTACTCTGCTCAAAATACCTCCTTGCACTCAATGGACTACAGGACTTTCTGGGTGAGTATCAGCTGTTCTGATGTGAAAACTCTCTGCGTTTTCTAAAGATATTGGTAATAGTAAGCAGAGTCATTTCAGCCACGACTCCGCTTTTCCGCTGAAATGTGAAGACCCATCTTCCTCAACCCGGGGGCTGGGGGTAGTGGTCGGACAGAGCAGCCAAACCCCAGGTTGTGGGGCAGAGCCCGGGGCACCACATGCCACCCATGCAGGCATCACACCGAAAGCAGACGGGGAAGGTGGAAGGTCCGGGAGCCGGAGCGAAGGAAGGGAGCCGCCGGAGGCACACAGAGCCTGATTTAACCTCCGGGCTGCCCGCCCCCACGCCCTGCCGGCAGCCCCCGAAAGGGAGAGGGCGCTGCGAGGAGACCCGGCCCGGCCGACGTGACCCGGGCGGCGGCGCGGCGCCGCTGGCGGCCCCGCTACGTGCGGCTGCGGCCGCCGCTTCCTGCGGGGGCCGCACCGCCCCCCGGCCTACGTGAGCGCAGGCAGCCGCATGGGCCGCGCCGCCGCCGGGGAGCTGTTAGACGGTCCCAGGGGCCCCGGCCACAAAGCGCGGCCCTCCCCGCACGGTGCCTTCGCGTCGCTTCCCGGGGCTGCCGGGCGGCAGCGGCACCAGGGCCGGTCCGAAGTGCTCGTTAGCGGCCTTGGCAGAAGCTGTCGGACCCCGCTGGCGAAATCTGTATTTGAACGTGAGGGACCAGAATGGCATGGCTGGGCTGAACCAGAACTGCCTGGTGCAAAGCCGGGGTGTGCTCTCCCTGCGCAAGATGGGCATCCTGCAGGGAGAAATGGTGGCCTGCGGAGATCGAGATAATAGAAATGGGATGAGTCCAAGTCCATACGTTTAGGGATGAATAAGCATGGTTGATGTTATAAATGCATCCATTTGGAATTGATTGAGAAGGAAGGATCCAGGCTACGAGCTGCCACTCATGCTGTGAGAAAAGAGAATGCGATTCTAGGTATTTCCAGTAGGAAATGCCACAGTAGTCGTGTATTTAGGAGAGCACAGGTGAGATGCTATACTAAGTTCTGGTTCAGTCATGCGATTCTGGTCACTCACATTCAAATACAGGTGAACAGAGATTAGCATACCCGCTGAGAAGATTTAAAAGGGAGATAAACAGAACGGACAAGCTGTAAACCTTTGGAAAACAAAGACTGAGAGCAGATACGATCACTTTGCATAAATACCTTGGGTGACTTAAGCCCCAGAAGAGACAAGAACTATGTAAGCTAAAGGTGAAGTGTTTGCGCAAAAGAAATCAAAGTGTAAATGGGTTGCAAATATGTTTTGCTTGGAAATCAGGAGATTAGTTTTTCCTGTAGAGAGTGATAGCCTGCAACAGCCTTTCTATGGAATTAGGAGGGCGAAGAATACTGAATACTTAGCTAGAGCTCTAACAGTTTGTGATAGAAATTATAAACATATTTGTAGTGGCAGGAGAACTGGACTTGGCCAAGGTGTCCTTTCCAATCTTCTTTTCTTAAATGGGCCAGGACTGTCTAGATACCACAGTGATAAATCACACAAAAAAGTAAATATATAAATAGTAATGACATTTCTAATATACTTATCCAGGAATCTCCAACAGCCTTGCAAATGTGAATGACAGATACATCTCTATCACTTGGGAAAGCTAGGCAGGTATTATTAGCTTCATGTCAAGCTGGGGAGACAAGTATAGAGAGGCTGAGTATCTGGCATGAGCCCATTCCAAGAGTGTTATTTTCAGTGACTGCAATTGGGCAAACAGAAGCTCTGGAGTGCAAACGCCCATGAAGAAAGCTTTCCTAGAGCAACAAGTGAGAGCTACACCTGCCTGTCTTAAGAACGGCCACTTGCTTAAGACTGGCTGAGGGCCCAGTCAAAGCTTACAGGGAGTGGCCTATGTTGTACTGTAATACAGCTCTCTTTATTTCCTGGGGATAATAGAAAATAATCAGAATCAGCTATGCCAATTAGAGTAGCCTTGAAGTGGCTCTGTATTTCATTTCAGGACATCACAATAATGAAAGAGTTCTCCATCTGAGTAAAAGAACAGTGTGACTGAAAAATAGGCCATGTGAATAAGTGGCAGAACTGAAAGAAAACCACAGTAACCCTAAGTTCTCTTCTAACCACAGTGAATGCAAGTCTTCATTTACATTCAACCAGCAGCAAAAATGAAAAGGTGGGTTACTTTGCATCAGCCCTTGTTTTCTGGGCGATACTTCCTGGCTATTTGTCCATGCCCTCAGCACAAGCCTGTAAATCTAGGCAGTCTGGCGAAAAAGCAGACACTTCCCTTGGATAAACTTTGCCCAGAAGAAACAACTGGCAAAAGTCAGTAAGAGGCTTTTAAGAATTTATCAAAGGAAAAGTGTTCATCTACCTGTGTAGGCACATACCTTGTAACAAAGGTCAGCTCTCAGAATGTTCATCTGCAGTAAGGAAAAAGATGAGGTCTGTCCCTGCTCTCACGCAATCCTTTCTGTTCCACGCTCTAGTCCCATGGGATCAAGCAAAGCTAAGACACTTAACAAAATCTCACCTAGAAACCATCACTCTCCCATTATATCCAAGTTCTGGCTTGAAAACATTTGTATATAGCAAATAATACATCTGTCTATAAGGAGTTCACTGTTGTCTTCTTTTTCGCCCTGTAGGTTATATTTCTGTTCCTTAAATACCCAGCTTCTTCCCTTAAGCATTAGAAGAGCCCAGCAGAGACCAAGCACCTTAACTTTCTAGCACTTCTGATACCTGCAGCACTCCACTTAGTGGTAAGCTAAACCAGACCTTTTCCATGATGTGGGGTAAACCTTGGGGGTTTATCCCAGTTCTTGCATTGATTTACTACGGGATTTGTACAAGCGCATGCCTTTGTGTCAGTTTCCCCCACTGGAAAAATAATAGTTCAGTTTAGTCTCATGATGTACGAGTGCCTCTTGAGTCATGAAAGGCTGTCAATCTACCAGACAGAAAAGAATTCCCATGGAATGGCAGTTTTGTTACAGGTGAGTTACTGGTCAGCTTCACCTCATAATTTCTGATACTGTCTATTTATCTTTCTACAAACACATCTCCACACTTCAAACCTTTACCTGGGAAATGAAATGAAAGAAATAGAAAAAACAGCTTTAAGCAACCTGTTTGCTACAACAGACATCAACATGGCTTTTTAATTTGTTATAATTTTTCCTTCCTGTGAGGCATTCACCATGTTGACACAGCACATATGGCAGAAAAATATTCTGAGCTGGACTCTGTACTACTGATGTTGAGTCATTTACACCATTGCTAGCGATCATTGAGTGAAATGGTTGTGTAAACCTCCTCCTTGGACCTTTATAAATGATGCCAAATGCAAAGCAGTGGAGCATCATATATTGTGCAATTTCTTATATATTTTAGGCTTCACATTTCCCCATATTTCTAGGCAGTAGTCATGTTTGTATTTAGGCATGCATCAAACAATTCCATAAGCTCATATGAGTCCAAAGCTTGTCTTTAAGAATGTCAGGTAGGAAAATCCATTTATTTGTAATTTATGAATACTGGATAAGGTTATAAAATTGCTCTATCATAGAAAGGTTAAGGTTATAGTGAATCAGTAATTTGCTACCACAGCTGGCGTCATATAACTCACTGAAAAGGGAAAAAAATGTGACTCACTGACATTAATAGTCTTCCATTTAAATAGGACTGTCTTAGAAGAAATGTATGGCTGCCCTTGCACCCAGTGGTGTGTAAGAGCTGGGGGTGTGTCATGGAAAAATCCCAGCAAAAATGAAGGAACAAAGAGCAGGAAGTGGATTTTGAAAACACGGATGTTAAGAGTTCAGGGCACTCAAAAGGTGCACACTGACTGAGGGAAGTCTTTTGACCATTGTATTGGGAGAAGAAAAAGGTGACTTGTTCTGGGAGAAGGAGGTGGGTTTTAAAGCACACACAGTCTGTGGCAGACTCCCTCTTGGGAGGGAAAGGGGCAGGAGAGAAAAACATGAAGCTAAGGAGATTCTCCATGTCACAAGGGAAGTAGGAGTATGAAAAAGATAGGGTGCAGGAAGACGGCTCTTATGGAGAGATGCAAGAACTCTGAATGTCTGCAATAAAATCTACTACATCTACAGATACGAAAAGATAAGTGTCTCCCTTGTCAGTAGAATTGGTTTTTTTATCCAAGAGATCTGAAAAGTTTTGGATCTTTGTTCTGTTGTTTAATTTCAAGAGCTTGCTTTCTTCTGTCTTATAGTTTCTGTATATTCAGTCTCCCTATTTAAGGATGACTGTTCTAAATTAACCAATCTTGGCCAACAGCCCTACTTGCAACAGCACTATCCAAGCAATGTAACTTAGGGATAAGCTACAGTCATCACAACGTGGCTGTGAATAACCACCTACTCTGGCTGCATTTCCCTACAGAAAGCAGAAAAAGTGCTGGGCTGTGAAGGAACCCAGACAGGAATGTAAAATGGTAATAGGGAAAGGAGCATCTTCACATTAATCTCTTTCAGCTGGTGATTTCCTGGTGTGATGAGCGTGCACTGAAGCAAAACAGAGCAGAGTTTAGGAGACTTGTTTCTTCATTGTTGCCATGGGGCTGGAACGACCATAGCTACATCCTTTAGCAGTGGAAACTTCAGTTTTTTCTTTAGCTTGTGAGGAAAACTGAGATCCAGTGCAGCCAGTACCAGTGACTGGAGAATGCAACTTCGCTTGCAGAGAGCAAGCAGAGGGGGCAGATGGCCCTGCTCTGGCTCCCCTGCACAATCCTCAGCCCCAGTGAAGACCTGCCAAGCATCATCTCAGGTTTTTGGTACCAACACACTGGGGTCAGACAGACAGTTCAGTCCCCTGTTCTCTGACTAGTGGCAACTGAAAGAAAGGAGAAGCGCTACCGTAAGGAGTGGCTAGCTACTGAGTTTTTTATAGACTGGCAGAATTGTACCCTCTGTCAGTGGTCAGAGGGATAAAAGAAGCTCAAAGCTTTAGCGGAAAGATGATATCATAGACTTAAACAAATGTCCTGGGTGGGAGGAGGGTGGGGAGGTGGGAGGCAGAACCCAAAACAACAAAAAAATGGTGCAGCTGCATTTGGTTTTTCATTATCTCCAGACTGGGCATTAGATTTTAAGAGAACTCAGGGGAACTGAGCCACCAAATCAAATTGCTCGTAAATGTAAATTAAAGCCCTTTTAATCACAGGTGCAAAATGTGCTTTTTAACTGTTCAGAGAGTACAGTTTAGATTGTATTGATGCCTAAGCATTTCTTATGTAAGAGCGATAAGGTCCCTAGGTCCCTGTAGAAATAAGGTGTATTTGTCAATGACAGGCACAAAAATTGAAGCCACCAGTTCTAAATGATGACATATTCAGAACATGAGGGCCAATGTTAAACCATGATTTAAAATTGGCAATAGCTAATTTTTAATGACCTTAGTCAGTCCTGAGCCATTGACTCACTTGGACTCTCTGCCAGCTATGAAATATAAATATTTTTGTGAAGGCAGAAATGGTGCTTAACGTGCTACATGCTTGAAAATACTTCTGTGGTCTCATGACTTAGCAGAAGGTAGCTGATAAGAAGCATATGAAAACAGAAACTCCTCAGAAGACATTAAATGCCTATCTCTATACCAAAGATATGTTTCTCTGTACAGGTTATTCAGCCATGAGGTCTCGGAAGACAAAACCAACTAATGCCTCTTCACAAATCAGCTGGAAGCCTGTAGTTGAGTAATAGCAATCTCCTCTGAAAGATGAGAAAACAGCCTGATTTAGAGAAGGGACTTGTTGTGTCTTCCATCTGTCTTCCATCTTTGTCTAAGTGAGGCAATTGGTGATTTAGGATGGGAGTTTCTCCTTCTGGGGCTGTTTCAACTTTGAATCAAAAAGTAAATACGGCATTGAGAAAGGCAGCAAGAGCCTGGCCTTACAGCTAGCTGATGAGAGGGGTCTTCTAGGGTGTCTGAGAGTCATGTTTGAACTTCTGGCCTTAACTCAGGAAGTCATCTTGAACAAAGCTCTCTTGTAAGCCAGGAGTCTACTTCAGCTACCATGCTTAGACTTACCAGATCCATCTGGAACATAATTGTTCTATCCCATTAATATTGCAATGGGGAACCTTCTTCATCTGCAACTACATCACCTTTAAGAGTCTATTTTCCCTCTGACCTAGTTATATGACCAAAAACTTTGATTGTCTAGGTTAAACTCAGATGTCTGGAAAGTGTAAGAATGCTAATCTGAAGAAAAAAAATAAAATCTTTGCTTTCTGGGAAGTTCATGGTTTCATCTTTCATGATAGGAAATGGAGAAGTACCTTCAATCTTCAGAAACTTTAACAGCATAGGAAAATTATTTCTTTACAGTTGTAGTAGTGTTGTAGACTATGTAATAGAAATGGTATGAATGGGAATTTTCTGGGTGTCGAAGTATTGGAAGGGGCGCAAGGTAGGAAAAGGACTATAGGAATGGCATGTATTGATGCCACCTAGATTAGCAAGTCATCAGTGTCCTGGCACACGTACATGTGCAACTTCTTAGAACATCCATCCTGAGAAAGGACCGTAAATCCTGATTACTCAAACAGGTGGGACAGGATAGACAGATCACTGTCAGCTCAAAAAAAATACAAAAAGGTGTATATAAAACTAGCACATTGTCACCAGCCTGCAAAGGACACAGGTATGAGGAGGACTCAGTAGCCAATGTCCTTGTGCTCTGTATCATTGCAAGGAATCCTGGCCAGACTGCTTGAATACATGTGTTTTGGTGCTTATGTGCTGGACAGACTGCTTGAACACTTCCACGCACACCCCCAGTGCCTGACCGCTTGGCATGTTGCTTGGATGCGCACATCTTCGTGCTTATACGTGGCTCTGAGAGCGCATATGTGAATGAATGTCATTTAGTTTGTTTCAGGTTTTGATTTTACTGTAAAATCACCTTCCCCTCCTATAGGGTATGGCATAGAGTTTTGCTACACTGTTAATACAGTGTTGCAAAATTTCCTTTTGCAAAGTTTCCTTTTCCTTTGTATTTCTAAAGACCATGTGCCTTTATGGTCTTAAGTGACTTCCAGAATTTATTTTGTGTGTGTGTTTGTTTTGAGTTCACAAAGCTATTAATATTTAAATAGTTTAAAGGGGAAAGTTAGATCATTAGTTCCATTTACAGTCACTGGTTTAGACAACTGTTCAGCAATCCCCATGGGTGATGCTGAGTACTGTAGCTATCCAGTTGGATAATAAGAATGAACACAAATTGAGTCATTGAGCCTATATGATTTTAATAAGGCTGAGAAAGATCTATGGCCACCAAGATGTTGCAGAATACAGTTTCCTGAGTGAATAGAGAGTCTTGTTGACTACAAAACAGAATTGAGGGGGGCTGTGTGCATCATTGTATCTTAAATTAATAACAGAGTTTCTATTACTCAAATATGCATCATCAGTGTGGGTTTTTCACTGTGGACACTGGAGAGTGTTGAAGGCAATGTCTACCAAGTGAAAAAACACTTTTGTGATTTTTATTAGCATTGCATAGGAGATCTATGTATTAGCAGGAAAACAAAGAGCCTGATCTCACTCTTGGGTAAAAAGGATAAAGTTATATATATATATGCTTGTGTATATATATATACATACCCATATGCATAAGCATAAACAAATATGCCTTTTACTCATCAGAGTTATGAAGATGCCAGTAAGCATAATCATGACTCAGCACATATGTCTCAGTCTGTGTTTGAAAGGATATTAGCAGGGCAATGAATAACTGATGAATTGGGACAATCTATAGTCTTTTTAATCCTTCATAGAATATGGTTGGTTATGACACTGTAGCCATCTTCTGACCTTAAAATGAGATTTAAAAAGAGAACTCACACACATCATCTCAATCTTTCTATCTTCCCCCTGTCACAACTACTGGATGTCAGATCCAGATGTCAAGTGGGTACTACACAGGCCTCAAAACTACAATACTTGAGCTTGGATTTTGCTTATTCCATTGGTTCTTGTACTTGTTCACAGACAAGTCATCTAAGCCAAAATTTCAAAATCCTCAGCCTAACACTGCTATTGCACTGTCATTAGTGCTCAGATACCTTTTTATGACCTTTGATTCAAAATCACAATCTCAAATTCAGCTTTGTCTAAGCAGAGCTGTGACACTTGCAGAGGTCATTCTTGTGCTCTGGGAGAGCTTGGTGGCATTATTTAACGGCATGCTCTCATATCAGAGAGCATATGTATAAGGCAGAGTACACACATCAGGATAAAGATCAGAAAATCTAAAATTAGCCATCACCATTAAAGTAATTATTTTGCTGAGACTCTTTTATCAGATACCACTGTTAATGGCACCCCTACCTGGATGGCAAGACATACAACTTTCCCAGGAGAAACACATACTCTTCCAGAAAAATTCAAAAGACTGGGGGCTAACCTTTGCCTCAGATGCTGCTGTCCTGCATCACTGCTCTTACACTAAGCCATAATGGCTCAACACCTCCTGTTGCTTTAGAACAGCAAACCCAAATCTTGTGTGGTTTGGGTGGAGTCCAGAGGTGCTATTTTTTTCTGCAGTTGCCTCAGAGCAGCCATTGGTGAAGACTGCAGTATAACAAAGCTAATGGGCAGGACTCTGAAGCTTCACTCCTTAAAGTACCACGGGTTCCTTCTATAAACACTCATCAAGTCATTTAAATGCAGTGTCCAAATCTGTTGGTTTCTAAGACAGATCCTGATTCAAAGCCCATTTATCTCAAGCCACAGTAAAATATCAGTATGTTTTCTATTCACTACATATTTTTTAAACAAAAGATAAGATCACTGTAACTATAGACATTGTGCATATGTGTGTGCATGTAAAATATGTATATGGGATAAAAAATTTGAGCTTTTGTATGCAAAATTTAAAATAAAATGTTCTTCCAGCAATACTTTTTCACTTTTATCATAACTTTCTTGCTTTCAGGAAATTCTTTTTTCCTATTTCCATTTCCAAAAGAAACTTGCATTAGAAAATATATATAAAAAAATTGCAAAATAATTGGCATATTTCAATGAGCTCAACTAAGAAGACTGCGGGTTTCACTTGGGTATTTCCTGCCTTGAAATCTGTTCTGGTATCATCACACAGAAGTAATCTGCTGAGAGTATCTCTGCTCTGAGGGCCCTTCTGGGCTATGAAGAAATGGTTTAGGAGCTCCACATTGGCTTTTCTCCCAGCTCCAGCATACAAGGATCAGGAGCACAGCTGGTAAACGCTAAGCCCTGGGTAGTCTCTGCTTCACAGGACCTTCAGAGGCAGTGTAACTTATGCTAGTCCTAGGGAGGCTCTGGCTTACAGTAAGAGTTGTTGCGGCCCCTGCAGGACTACAGAGTATGAGTCCAAAGGTAACTTCAGATAATTTTGCTTCACTGTCTGCAATCCTTCCCCTCCTGCCTGAAGTGCAGGAATGGAGTAACTGAGCATAGATCCGTTATGTCCCTCTTCAGCACTAGACTATAAAAGCCCAATTTTCCCCCCCACCACTGTTAAAGCTGGATATACAAATCAAAACCAGTACTGCTGGCTCTTAAAAGCCACTAGTCATGTGATTACATGATTATACTTTCTTTTCAAATTTCCAGCTCTTGTAATTATGAAAACTCCAGAACAAGACTCGAAGCCCAGAATCCAGATGATAATTTAAAGAGCTCTAAGGCTCTTATTTGCTTACAAGAAAAATTCTTCTAAGTTTTAAGCCAATCATGACTTTGACATCTGACTAATTCAGAATATTCGGGTTTAGCAAAGGTGTGGAAAGTACTGATTTTGTAGCCTTAAAAATGATGTGGTTACAGACCTGAATATAGTTTTGGTGCTTACACTGTTCTTCAAGAAGCATCCTGCATACAGTAGAGAAGAAGAAACAAGTATTAGTACAGTGGTTTTCATAGCAGCTGCCCTTTTTTTAACTGAATTTTGTGAAACACATTATAACAATAGCAGTTCTCGCTGCAAAAGTTGCAACTGTCTCAGGGAAGCACTACGTCTGAAATGCTATCTTTGTATAAGAGTTTGTCAAAAGTCTAGTATTTTCTTTCTTTTTAATAGATGTCCTTTATGGCTTAGTTTTTGCTTGGCTCCCTTCTGTCTTACTACTTCTGCAGCACTGCAGAGGCTCAGGATCATAACAGAGAGGAGATCACTTCCGTAGGAAATAAGGTTGTCCAATAAATCTTGAGTCATAGTTGACCAAAAATATCCAGTTTCCCTTCTGTGAGTACATTCACAAACTGCACTCTCAGCACATAACTTCTACAACTTAAGTTCTTTACCTCAACTTGCTTTGAACTTCAGGGTAAGGGACATCTCTTGACATCACATTGGACTGTGGTTTTTGACAAAGATGAAACTGGAGAAATTCCATAAATGCTGCCAAACAGACTGGTGCTACCAAAGATACATATCAGGGTTAAAGCCATTGTTATCTCTCTAGCTCTGTGTTATACTTTGAAACATAGAGTTTTGGTTTCTTTTCTTATTAATAACTGTTTGATCAGATGGGCTTAAACACTGCCAATGCTGGATCAGAGGACTAGCTAGTTTGGAACAATTTCAGCAGATGCTAAAGGGCAAAACAGTCAAATACTGCAGTTAAGACATATACTTTTTGAGTGAAATATTAGAGAATAAAGCCTGAAAGAGTGAGTGCTCCATATGCTTTCACAGTTCTCTCTGACCATCATATAAAAATGCTGTGCTGCAGAGACCACTCACATATGCAATACCTGGTGTTGATAATTTTCTTCCAGATAGATACTGAGTGGATATATCATCAGCTAACATGTCCCAAGAAACAGAGACACTCTTGGAATTGACACATTAACAGACTGTCTTTGATTTTCATGTATTTCTTTTCCAGTGAATAGAACACAGAGCCGAAGCCTCCTGTGATGCCTTAAAAAAAGGAATTGATAATTACTTTGAGCACTGCCAGACTGAGGAACCACTGGTCCTTGACAAAGAGCACTTAGATAATCCTTTTGGTACCACCTCGGTTCTTTGTAGACCTTTGGTCCTTGACCTTTTGTCATCCCTTCAGCAACTTCAGCTCTGTTCTCTTCTTCACTGTTTGACTCCAGTGAGGTTCATCTGTGAGGACTCTAAAGCATGAACTTCATGCAATGAATGCATCAGGTTTGGGTGCTGAGCTTGACAGGCACAAGCAACTTCAAGTCACAGTGTGGCGGCTCTGTCTGTGTGTAGCATTCACCCTGTTGGCTTATATAGCATAGAAGGTAAAGCTTAGTTTGGTCATTTACACTCTATCAGAGCAGCAGTATCTTATACAGTACCTCTGCACTTTCAGGGACACAAGAAGATACAAGTTGGTGGTTTATTTATGTGATAAAATGTGCACGATACACAGAGAAAGTGACATTGCTGAGGTTAACACTACCAGAGCATTGTTCTGATGCATTACCATCATATATGTATTTACAAACCAGAAGATGCCTTATCATTTACTGATACTTCTCTTGACAACTGTTTTGACAGCTTGACTACTGTATTAGGAACAAGGCCTAGGAATCTGTGAACTCCCTTGTCAGGGAGAAAACCTGCTTACATACAAGAGAAGCCATCTACCTTTTGTGAAATTCAAGTGCAAACTGCAGTTTGTAGTATGTATAATTGAAGTTAGGCAAATTGCTACGACAGCCTTGATGTGTCTCTCTGTGATATTTACCTTGCTCACCATATTCTTTTAACCCAGAATGGGAACAGTGCAAACACTGCAGCAAAAGGAAGAAAACTGTGTTTTTGAGGGAACCCACTGCAGTATTAGGGAAACATTGGGAGGATAATGACTTTTCTGCCTTTGGTGTGATTAAGCACATGAACACTATGTTTTTAAGGCCACATTAGTAATTCAGATGTTTTGGTATTTAAAACTGTAGGATATATGTCAGTTTAAATCCATATAGTCGGGGATTAGTATCAAGGCTTATTTTAATACAGAAACCACACAGGATTAAAGGAAACACTTGCTTTTCTTCTCATACAGAGAGGGTGAAAATAACTCCCGGAAAGCTCAAGATTTATGCATGAATTAAGTCCTGTTCTGGTGATGCTAAGTAGAGTATTGTGATGCCTCTCTGCATAAAGGTGACCTTAACCCAGTGGGACTACCTCAAGGTGTTTATCTGGCCCCTGTCAAGACATGTAAGAGAGCTGAAAGTGTTTCCAAGGGCAGATTTTATAGCACCAGGAAGAACCTGATTAAATTATCCAAGAATTCTCCAAGGTTTTTTGGCAAAACTCTCAATCCAAATATTCTATTTAAATATTTCTTGAACTCTGGCACTGTGTTTCATGAAAGGCATTTGTATTATTTAAATGTCTTCCACATGACTATTTCTAAATCTTGCTTCTAATCTAACCCTTTTAATCAAGTTCTCTCTATTTTAAATTAAAACTCTGTATACACTTTATTGCTGACTTATATCCTAAATCACTGCTTTTCTACAGTGTTCCAGAATATGACCAGACTGCAGGAGACTGGCATGCTGGAGTTTTTGCTGGAGCCTGCATGCCAGTAGATGTACAACAGTCTTCACTGGACACATGCAGATTCAGCTCCCAGTAAGGTCAATCGCACCGTTCCCCTATGAAGCAAAATCTCTGACTCAAGAGTTTAAATTTAGCTATATCAATTACAATCCCCTAGTCCTGATAAAAGACTGACCAAGCAAAGTAACCTAGGAATTCCTATTTAAATCCCATAGCTCTCCTTTGGAAAGCAGTCAAACTTCTAGGAAGGCATTCTCTCTTGACATAGAGACTGTAAAGAACAGGGAGTTCATTACACCTGATTCCTAACTATCCTTCATTGTTAAAAACATGCGGCTACAGCCTGAACTGTAGCAAGACAGTTCTGCTCCCTACAACTAACTGAAGGGAGGTCATAGAGAGGCAGGGGTTGGTCTCTTCTCCCAAGTCACAGGTGATAGGACAAGAGGAGTTGGCCTGAAGTTGCACCAAGGGAGGTTCAGAATAGATATTAGGAAAAATTTTTACACTGAAAGGGTTATTAAGCATTGGAATGTGCTGCCCAAGGAAGTGGTTGAGGCACCATCCCTGGAGGTATTTAAAAGACAGATTGACATGGTTGACATTGCTTAGTGACATGGTTTAGTGATGGCTTTCTATCAGAGTTAGGTTGATGGTTGGACTAGATGATCTTAAAGGTCCCTTTCAACCTAGACAATTCTATGATTCTATAAGACTTTCAGATACCCACAATAAGCTAGATCTCTTATTTCTAATCTTTTTGGAGTCCTCCTTCCTGCCTTATGGTGGGGTTAATTGCCAGTCTATTGCCTACAGGAGAGCAGGATCCTCTTTTTTTTTTTTTTTACCTCTGAGGGAAAGTTTATTTTGACCAGCAATCATGTGACTCCTGGGATTCTGTGGGAGCATTCATGGCTATAAATGGCAACAGCAGGCATTAAAGCTACTTTCCAGTAATCACTGCCTTCTACTTTTGTGGGTCCAGAAAACCCAGGGTCTGTAGTGAAGCAAGCAGAAAGGAAGACAACACCTCAACCTTTTGTATCAGCACAGAAAACAATCCCAGACTAGTTCTGAATAGAGACAAGAAAGCAGGATCAGTGTCTTGCTATAGGTCTGAGGGACAGATAAATGCCACACTTAAATATTCATTGAGGAGTTTTAATGATTTAGCTAAAAATATGGCATCACACTGCTCTAGTTCAACCAGTTCAGCTTTGTGTGTATACGCATACTCTCTACTAGCCTGAGGGAAACTTCACAGGGGTAAGCAAGGTTTAAAGGGACACACAGTTAAACTGGTGAGACCTCATCCTTCTAATGAAACTGATAAATTTCCTTTGTACAATGAACTGGTTTTGAGACCCCACTGCCTTGTCTACATCATCATTTACACCTACAAGAAAAGGGTACCTTACCAAATCACCTTATCAGATCAAAAGTTCCCAAGCCAACTGCAAAATCAAGGCTAAGCTAATAATGCCTCAATGCCTTTACTGGTAGCTTTCTTATTTCTAAGGCAATCCAGGAAATAGCAGGGAGTATAGGTCAGTATGATTGATCTCCATAAGCCTCTGAGTATGGGGTAATTGCTTATTTGACATGTTTCTGTTTCCATGCAGGATTCTTAGCTAAGCAAATTCCTCTCTGTAAATAATCTCATCAAATACTGTCCAAATACTGTCCAACCCATACACCGTATGCAAGGTGCCAGCAGTTCTATGACACTGCATCTGTGGATCTCAGGGAAATAAAATCCTGTCCAAGAGTCCACATGGCTATTACCATTTGACTAAGCACAGTGAAGGTCCTTGCTGCTTCCTCCAGTATAACAGCACTGGGAGGCTGAGGTGTGCTGGTGGCCTGCGTACTCCTAGGTAGGTTGACTCCTACCTAGCTAAGTATGCTACAGCCCTCAAAGGCTGTCAGCCTGAAAGAGAGAGTGAGCACTCAGAGGATGCGGTATTTCATGGATTCACCCCTGAAACATGGCAGGCATTGAGCTCCAGCTGTGAGACACACGTATAACACTCATGCTTTGCAATTGCTCTGCGGTTGACTGTCACTGGAAGCGTCAAGCTATGGAAAAGAGTGGGCAAGAGGGGGTGAAAATGGATTGAAGTTCATTTCATTCCTTCTGCCAGTTCCCCTGCCAAGCATACTATGCCAGAAAGGTCTAATTCCTGTTCTTCACTCCTTCAAGATCTCCTCTCTGTGGCACAGGCTGCATAGAGGAGTGTATGTTCCACAGATAGATAGATAGCTGTGAATAAGCAGAGATCATATTTATCTAAGAGCTCCCCAACTAGCCCCAGTGGCCTGTCCACAACAGAGTGCAAATTCTTGCCTTACTGTCCCTATCTTCAGGAACGGGGAGTCCAGCACATCTGTATGTTTTGAGGTAAACAGAAGCCACAATGCCAGTCACAGACACATGACAGGAGCTAGGATCTGTCTATTTGGTTGTCAACTATATTCTGATACCTAAAAGAAACATTATCCCTTGCTTTGTAAGAATAAGCTTATTTGCTTATGCTTTTTATATGAAGGGTGATTCTAATGCTGTCTGCTTTAGTTATTCTGCAAGGCAGGAAATCTGCAGTCTCTCACTGAAATTATAGCAAGTCCCATATTTGCTGTGTATATGTTATGTAAGAGTTACTATTCTGGGCTGTGCTAAATTTAAAAGAGAAATCTATGAGGGACTCCTAGCAGCAACTTGGGCATTGAAATGTTCAGGAGGATCTCCTGCTTTGATTAGGCAGATTGCGAGCAGAAAAGCAGAGTTTAGAAGCTTAATTTAATTCCCAGTGCAAGTCAAAAGAGAAAATTGCAATGCCCTAGGAAAATTATCTAGGGCAATGATACTGTCATTTACTGTCTTGTAAATTATACTGTCATTTAGTCTACTCCCAGAATAAAATTTCAGTTACAGTCAAACATAATATTTGAAGGGGGAATATCCTGAGGCCTTTCATCAATAAATTAAGTTCCTCACCTAGACTGGCTGGGGTGTGTGTCTGGTGTGTGTTATAAAACTATGGATGGTCTATGCTCAAGCCATATCAACTTACTGGAAACTTGTAAAATAACGTTTCTCCAGTCCTGAGTGTTACTGGTTTACGTGGGGCTCACAGAGAGACTTTGTGCTGCTTTACCTCATAAAAGTAATTTTTAACTACTTTTAATTGTTAAGTGAATATGTGTTAGATTGTTCGATGCTTTCACTATAATAGCATTTTACTAAGTAACAACAATAACTTGATAACTACTTAATTTACCAATACTAAGAATTAAGGAAAAAATTAGCTAAACACTAAGAGCTAGATTTTCAAATGTTTAGAGGCACCTAAATGTACGGTATAAACCTGTAGAAACCTAGATGTTTTGATCAATGTTTGTAACACTGTGAATACAGACTGTCTCTGAAGACTTTTCATTCAATGATACAGGACAAGGGATTGCAAAAAGGCCTAAATAACACTTTTTGGAAAGCTTTAGCAAGAAGAAAGCTGAAGTGAGATTCCCCAAGGGATGATGCTGTGACAAACAGGTCAATACCTGAAACCGTGACTGATCCCATTTTGCTATCTACAATACTCCAGGCCACTCTCATTCAGTTCGAATCCAGCTCCAAAGGATATGTAAGCTGTTGGAAAGTATGGGAGCTTTCACTCCAGTGTCACCTGAAAGGCTCTGTGCCTGCTGTCTGTCAGCGTAGCCCAGCAGAGGGGGAGTGCCATTCCAAACAGGGAGTATATCAGCTTTCTCCACCAGCCTCAGGGTCACACCACTACCCACCACCACCATTTGAGGAATGATGGTGCTGATTAACAGATTATTTTTCCCAAATACTCACTTGCAATTCAGTGTTTTACCAGAAAACACATTATCATAGGGCAGGCTCTAGGTGAAAAAAGGTGCCTGTGGATTTTAAATCTTGGTGAAATGCTGGGAGCTGTATTTTCAGCGATGTGCACTTAAAAGCACTTAGACCCTGAACAGGAATAATGTCTGTTTATCACCATGGTATCTTACCTTTTCAGCAACTTGTGTGTTGTAGTGGAAGAAGCAGTCCCTTGCTGATGATGCTGTTTTCACTGCAAAGGTGCCTTCCAATACGCTGGAAAGGACCTGGGCCTTGTCACGACACCCGAAAATCCCCACACCAGGGTGGCAGGTCTTTGCACAAGTGTGGCTCTCCACCCAGCCCACACACAGCACGGGGGGGCATCACAAGGAGATCGCTGAACCTCTTGGCCCTTGGCTTGCTGCACTGAGAAGCAGGCAGCTCTACAACACTGAAATGCTCTAATTTTCGTCCATAACAAGAAGGGCAACAGGTTCATCAGTCGGCCCTTGCTCCGGGTGCCGTCTCCTGTCACCAGCCCTCGGGGCCACAAGATGGCGCCGTGGCGGGCACTCGGCTCCCAACATGGCGGCCACACCAGGGACACACCACTGGTGGCTGGAGCTGGGCAAAATCCAGCGATATGGCTGAGCATGCCCACTTTCCTGTGGGCAAGCTTCCCCTCTGCTTCAGAAAGGCCTCCTGACTGAAAGTGCTGGCTGAAAGCATTGCAGAAGCTTGAAAGTGAAAGCTCGAGGCTGTGGCAGAGCTGGACTAGGACAGGTGGTGCCATGGCGATGGCAAGGGCTGTGTAGGCCCTGCTGCAGGGGTAACTCCCTGGGCGCCAGAGTCGCACACATTTAGTGACTGTGGCTGTTTTTCAGGTCTCTTGGAAAAACTTAAGGCTGAATGCGGCCACCCACTTACCCTTGCATCCCATGCCCGCCCAGCAGCACCTGTCAGTCACGTTCCTGACACAGAAGATGGCAAGAAATGAGCTGGTTTTCCACCCTGGAAGCTTAGGAAGGGGAAAAGGATCCAGCAAATAAAACCAAAATATTCTGATGATCTCCTGCAGGTCTGCAGAGCCTGAGCCCCTGGAGGTAGTCTCGGGTGCCATGGAGGAGAGGTACTGTGCTTGCTGGGGATGCCTGCTCAGTCACCCAAGCACGCACCACAGGACTGGGAGCACCCTACAACACAGATGCCTCCTAGGCCAAAAAAGCACATACACTGGATCACCACCACACCTTCTAAGAAAACGCGAAGGGTTATAGTTGTTGGGGGACTCCTTCCTGAGGGGGACAGAGGTGGACCCTCCTCAAAGGGAAGTCTGCTGCCTTCCTGGAGCCCAGGTGAAGGACGTCACCAGGAAACTTCCTGGTTTAGTACAGTCTTCAGATTACTGAGGGTTCGAGACCTCTTAAGGAGCCTGAAGGTGCGTAAGTCCATGGGACCTGACAAAATCCATCCACGGGTGCTGAGGGAGCTGCCGAATGAATTTGCTAAGCCACTCTCCATCATATTTGAGAAATCATGGCAATCTGGTGAAGCTCCTGCAGACCGGAAGAAGGGGAACATAACCTCGATATTCAAAAAAGGGAAAAAAAAAGACCCAGAGAACTAGGGAACTATAGGCCACTCAGTCTCACCTCTGTACCTGGCAAGATTATGCAGCAGATCCTCCTGGAATCTCTGCTGAGGCACATGGAAAATAAGGAGGTGATTGGAGACAGCAACATAGCTTCACCAAGGGCAAATCGTGCCTGACAAATTTAGTGGCCTTTTATGATACTGCCACACACTTGGTGGACAAGGGCAGAGCAACAGATGTTGTCTACCTGGACTTGTGCAAAGCGTTTGACACTGTGCCACATGACATCCTGGTCTCAAAATTGGAAAGTCATGGATTCAATGGATGGACCACTCGGTGGATAAGGAGCTGGCTGGCTGGCCACACTCAAAGGGTTGTGGTCAATGGCTCCACGTCCAATTGGTGGCCAGTGACGAGTGGTGTTCCTCAGGAGTCCGTACTGGGACCAGTGCTATTCAACATCTTTGTTGGAGACATGGACAGTGAGGTAGAGTGCACCCTCAGCAAGTTTGCTGATGACACCAAACTTGGTGGTGCAGTTGACACACTGGAGAGAAGGGATGTCATCCAGAGGGACCTGGACAGGCTTGAGAGGTGGGCTTGTGCAAATCGCATGAAGTTTAACCAAGTCAAGTGCAGGGTCCTGCACCTGGGACGTGGCAATCCCAGGCACAAATACAGGTTGGGCAGAGAATGGCTAGAAAGGAGCCCTGAGGAGGACTTGGGAGTGTTGGTGGATGAGAAGCTTAACATGAGCTGGCAATGTGCACTGGCAGGCTAGAAAGCCAACCGCATCCTGGGCTGCATCAAGAGAAGTGTGGCCAGCAGGTCACGGGAGGTGATTCTGCCCCTCTATTCTGCGCTCTTGAGACCCCACCTGGAGTATTGTGTCCAGCTTTGGAGTCCTTGACACAGGAAGGAAATGGATCTGTTGGAACTGGTCCAGCCACAAGGCCACAAAGATGATCAGAGGGCTGGAGCACCTCCCCTATGAGGACAGGTTGAGAGAGCTGGGGTTGTTCAGCCTGGAGAAGAGAAGGCTCCAGGGAGACCTTATAACAGCCTTTCAATATCTGAAGGGAGCCTATAGGAGAGCCGGAGAGGGACTCTTTGTCAGGAAGTGTAGTGAAAGGACAAGGGGTAATGGTTTTAAATTGGAAGAGGGGAGATTTAGATTAAATACCAGAAAGAAATTCTTTACAGTGAGGGTGGTGAGACACTGGAACAGTTTGCCTAGGGAAGTCGTGGATGCCCCATTTCTGGAGGTGTTCAAGGCCAGGCTGGATGGGGCTTTGAGTAACCTGCTGTAGTGGGAGGTGTCCCTGCCCATGGCAGGGGTGTTGGAACTAGGTGATCTCTAAGGTCCCTTCCAACCCAAACGATTCTATGAATCTATGACTGGGAGCCCCTTACTTATTCTGGTTAAGCAATAATACCCAACACACATACACACACATGGTTCTTCCTGTCCCCAAATTTTCGGTTTTCACTTTCTTTCCTTTGGGAGACTGAATAATCATATGAAGGTCTTCAGCAAAGTCATGTAACAGATCAGCAACAAAGCATGGAGCTGCTGGCTTTTTCAGGAATGCTCATGCTTCATCTGGGATAATCAAAACAACGGTTGCTTTTCAAGTAAAGGTGTTCCTGGAGCTGCAACCCAAACGTGATTCAAACCCTATGTATCAAAAGCAGAGAAATCCCATCCTGTTCTGATATGATGTCAACATTAACAAGGCTAACTAGGTTCTTACCGTTCCAAAGCATTACCACTGCAGTAGATCAGAATAACTGTGCTACGTTTCAATCCAAAGAGAATATAAGCAACATCAGGCAAAAGAAGGTTTAGAGACAAGCAGTTGTACAGAAGGTTATTAATTTTTATCTTTTGAACAACAAAAGCTGAATTGAAAAGTTTCAGGTCTGTAGTCTATGCATAGCTGCAAATTGCAGATGCATTAGTGAGAAAACTCTAAAAAATAGAAAAAAAGCTGCACTTTTAGAATACTTGCCATTGGGATCACTCAGCAAGTAATTGCAATTGTCATTTCATGCATGGCATAACTTGCCATGGGGGTCAGTGCCAAAGATGGGATTTTAATTTTGGACTTTAAACTCTCAGCCAGCCTCAACTTTGGTCCCTGTGTAACAGTGCTGTGATAGAAAATTATCCACATGGGGCCCATTGCACCTTTGGAAATTTCCAAGGTGGGGTTCCCCTACATGCTGAAGTGGTGTTTGGCTATTGACAGAGCATCATCTTGTGTCTTCCTCCCAGAACCCTCCTGGGACTCACATAATCAAAAATCTATGCAAAAAGGAATGGACAGGCTTAGGAGGATACTCAGTACTGCTGGAAAATCTCCAGAAAATTAAATACAATTCCAAGCTGTTCCATCCTTCTGCAAAATCACCCTGCCAGAGCATTCAGAGCAGCTTCTGGGGCAGTGACAGGGCAAAGACAACCTCCTCATTGCTGCAGCATCCTCCCACAGATCCCTGGAGGACATCTGAGCTTGCAGCAGTCCCATTGTCTGCAAAATAATCCCATGATCATGGAGGCATTTCTTCCCTCTGTTGCCCTTCCTGCAGATTTTTCCTTGGGACCTAAGCCCATGTGACTTGGGATTCAATATTTTTAACCTAATAGCAACTGTAGTGCACTTCACAAGTGGAAAAAAAGGAGTTTTGCCTCACTGCCACTGTTGAGCAGCTGCTTAATAGCCCATACAAAGTATGTCTCTGTGTCCAAATTCAGGTTTCTCCTTTAAGTAACTTAGAAACTCGCCTTCTGTAAATGCCTTCTGCTTATTTAAGTGCCAGTGCTGCCCTCATCACTGGGGAGGAGGGGAGAGAGACGAAATATGAGGTCATGTTCTAGTCACGTGACTGCCGCAGCATCTGTCAACTGTGATACAATTACTAAGCCATAACTGTGCATTTATGACATTCAGACCTGGTCTGCAAAGCCTCTCCTTGCCTCTCGTCCCTTTCTGCACTTAGGGATCATCTTAAAGGTTGTCTAAGCAAACCCATACCATGAATCACAAAGTGTGCATTTTGCTATACCGAATATTGCAATGTACCATGAAAATACCATTCTAATTAAATCCTTTCCCTGCAAAAAGCTTCAGAGCAGTCTCTTGGGTGGGACTGTTTGGAGCAGCAATTTTAACCTCTGTGATTCAGGAGAGGTTTGAGCCTGCTCAGTGAAGATGAGAGTGAACAGTCTCCTGCCTGCAGGAGATGGGATTTGAGACTCTTTCCAAACTATCAGACTGCATGATTCTCACCTCAGCTGCAGTGTGCCTGCGCAGGATATGCAATTACTGGATAAGGTAGTATTATATTTTTTTTTTCAGTGACTGTTTTATGACTACAAGCATAGCCACTTCTGTTGCAGGTTATGTCAGGAGGTGCAGCAGCACACCAGTATTTTCTGTCTCACTGTAGCCTGCCTTCTGTATTGCAGACTCAGAAGCATTGCAAGAACAGTGTGGGTGCATTCCCATAGTTTCCATTTTTAATTGGTAGGCTCATGGCAGAGAAGAATGGGTACTACTGCGTGCTAGGTAAACCCCCAATTATTAGAACCATATATATATTTCATTGCATAGGGTCCAGCAATATCCTATTCGTTGCAAGAGGTAAATTTACCAGAACTGTACAAGTCCTTATAGATGAGCCCCTGCATGACACTATAGAAAACATATTAGGCAAATGCAGAATTTTTAGGAAAAATATAACATACATACCATACCAAAGGTCAGCTAGCTGAACATCTTATCATCAACAGGGGACACGGCTGATGCTTAGGGAATGTTTCTCTCTGAAGAGTGTTTCTTCTGCTGAACATTGTGGCACCTTTTGGTGAAGTTAAAAAATTTCCTGAGTCAGAGGTTGCATTTGGATCATCATATTTAATAGCCAAGGATGGGATCATCCTCCACAAATCTTTCCAATCTTTTTAAAGCTCGTTTATCCATTTTTGCTGCCACAGCAGCTAATGGCTATGAGTCCAACAACAGTATTAAGCACCATGTTAAAGCAATTGTTTTCTGTTTGCTTGAAACCTGCTGTGTGGTAATTTCCTTACATTTCAGTTCATATCAGTTCACATTTATCTCATATATTAAGCACCATAAAACTATTAGTCACATTCAATGAGTTATATGCTGATGCATATACGTTACTCTCAGAAAGTCAGAGAAAAGTAATCAAGCTATTGAACTGGTGGGAAGAAGGACTAAGATCTTTGCTGGCAGCTTTTGAGCTGTCTCTGATGCTGGCATTGGTGATGTGGCAGATGAGGTGTACTCTGTAGCTACCCTGCAATACCACTCATATAGCTGCAAAGGACAGAAGAAATCTGGTACAGGGGGAATGTCAGAAGAAAACCATAAAGGAGGAATGCAGAACCTCTAAGGCTCTTGTAGCTGTTGATTGGAAAGGATGAACAAAGGATCACCAACAATTCCCCTCAAAGCTCCGAGTCCCTTCTGCTTCTGCAGGCCTATTGGTGAGAAACTAAAGATACTCAGCTCTAAGCTCCTTCATGTATTCCCTAGCTTGAAGGAGAGCCCTTACCCAGGTGGTGGAGACCTGAAGGTTAGGTTAAAGATCACAAGTCGATGAACACACTGAAGTGTCCGGAGGATGTGTTTGCCAGTAATGCTTCAGGATTGACATTGCAATTGCTGGGAAATTTGTGATCCTTAAATAATTTTTACAGAGCCTACAAAAATTGGCAGAGGCTAGTTGATTTAGCTAATATATAAGGGAAAGATTTCTGTGAATGTTAGCAAGGGAGAAGCTGAACAGGCCTTGAAACAATTTGCTAGCAATACACAGCTCTGATACGAGTATCAATAACAGCAAGAACGAAACCATCCTTTACATAGCCAAACTTGAATCAGCCTCATCCAATGCTTTAGTGTTTTAATTACAGAATCACAGAATGACAGGATCACTGAATGATACAGGGTTGGAAGGGACCTCTGGAGACCATCTAGCCCAACACCCCTGCCAGAGCAGGTTGCACAGGAGCCCGCACAGGTGGGTTTTGAATGTCTCCAGAGAAGGAGACTCCACCACCTCTCTGGGCAGCCTGTTCCATTGGTCTAAGTAAAGAAGTTCCTCCTCATGTTTAGATGGAACTTCTTACGTTCAAGTTTGTGCCCGTTATCTCTTGTCCTATCAGTGGGCACCACTGAAAAAAAGACTGGCCCCATCCTCTTGACAGCCACCCTTTAAGTATTTATAGGCATTGATCAGATCCCCCCTCAGTCTGCTCTTCTCCAGACTAAAAAGACTCAAGTTCCTTGGCCTTTCCTCATAAGAGAGATGTTCTAGTCCCCTAATCAACCCCGTAACAGCTGGGTTTTTCTCAGACTGAAATCTTGAAGAAGCCAACATCTTACTGTAGGCCATAATATGATAGAGCCTCCAACTGCAGCAAGGTCTATGAATGCCTTTGTTTGTATATGTCGTCTTCTGCATTTGATAAATTAGCTGTGCAATGAAAGAGATTTACAGTTACAAGAAATTCTCCAAGAGCTTCCTTAATAGAAACAGCATTTGATGCTTGAAAGCATAGTAACAAGTTGGCACTGCATCTAAGCCTTTTATAACAGTTTAATTCACACCCTCTCTCCAAATGTAAATTAATCCAGATTGGGAAATGTTGGAAATCTGAAGCAATGTATATAATTTGGTACGAGTCTAGGGGTGGGGAAGAAAGAATAAAAGAAAATATCCTGCTCAAACCCTTATATGAGTATTAAGCCAATTTTTAAGCCTCTAGCCTTGAGCCTAATAGTGCAGCTAACCCCCTAACAATCAGAAACTGAGACTCAGACCCCAAACTTCCATCAGACCTGCTGAAAATTGCTCTAGCGTTTGAAATTTTAAGTTCTCCTTTCCACCTTTTCTTCACAGTCAGGAGGGCAAAAATTTTAATGAAACCAAAGGATTTTCGTAAGTTAGGACTTAGGAAATTATGACTCCAGAGCATGGATTTTGAGGAAAAATGAACCTCTCTAGGTTCTTAATAAAAACAATATGGTAAAAAAATACAATTTTTGCAAAACAGAGCTTGCTACATGTATAGGAAAAACACACACATACAGACTGAGTCATGTTTGGAAATGCTTTGTTCCATTCTCACGGACATTCTGTAACCCAGTTGCTTTTTTTTTTATATACAAAATTTTCCCTTTTAATGCTGGCTCTTTAAAAACCAGGCCACTTCCCATTAAAATGTTCTTGTGCATGCCCTAGCAGAGCACAAAGGCTGGCATCCTACAGTCAGTCAGACAGGTGGCAGGGCACTTGCATAAAAGCTGCCATTAGCACAAGCACTTCTTCGGTTCTGCTAGTGCTTTTTGCACTCAACTCTTTTCCATCCTCTTTTGGAAGGATGGGTGGATGAGGCCCCTAACATGGGAGCTCTCTAGGGGCTGTGCCTGTGTTTGTACAGGTGATGCAAATGAGACTGGAGGTGTTTTAGTTACTGCAGATTACCATTTGAGAAATGCAGGATGTAGCAAACAGGTTCACCATGGCTACAACAGAAGTTAATGCAGGGAGCAATACTTTTGTAGTCCTTGTGTTAATACAGCACCACTGCATGCAGACACACAAAACTGACTTCCACATAACTGTGCTGCATCCAGCTCTACTGCCAGGAAAGGACTTGAGGGTTTTAATTCAGTCAAAGTTGTCCATGTTTTGGAGTACTCTGTAAGGTCATTCATAATTATGCGTTATTACTATCTTAGGGGGAAGGCGACCTACATTACTTTCCTCTGATGTCTTTACTGTATGCACTGCTATTTCTGCAAATGCTTATGTCCTAAGTTCTTGTCTGCCTCTTTGGGTTTCTCATGATCAGTAAAATACTAGAAATCCACACACAGGAAGCAGTAACTTCTTCTCCAGCTAGAGGACAATGCAAAAAGTGCACTTCCTTGTCTGAAAACATTACATAGAATTTTCTATTGGCTTTTTGGATAACCCAAAGCAGGATGACCAGTAAAGGAACTGGGATTTGTCTGAAGCCAGTGGACAAATCTAGAACAACTCATCAAGCTTGAAATTAAAAAGATTTACAGCCAGTATTTGCAGCATTTTGGCAGTCATTCTAATGGAATGAATGATCATATGACTTATTTCTGAAAGAGGAACGGGGCATAAATTAGAACCTGTGGGAAGAGGTCCAGTTTCATTTCAGAATTTGTGAATTCAAAAACAGGCCCATTTTGACTTGGGAAGAAACAGCTCTCTGAAAATATTTTGCCTGGTTCCAATCACACTTAATCACTGCTTGCCCCAGAAATCTTCCTCAGGGAGATGGAGTTGTCTGTGCCCGAAATCCTTTTGTTTCTCTCTTGCACTGCTCAACAGCACAAAGGCCACGTAAAAATTATTTCTAAAGCAAGATCTGCTTTGACTGGATTCATCCAGTGACCAAATTCAGACATCACAGAAGCTGATGCAACTGGGCTGACTCATGCCAACACTGAATCTTTGAATATTTCAAAGTCTGTTACTATATGTTAAAGTCTACATCAGTTTTATCTCATTGAGCTCTTGTTATTGCCCAGCATCAGCCACCACTTTCTGATGATGGTTGAATGGGTGGAAGGAGCAGTGAGTTTGGTAGCAGTGCACTCATGCATATTCATGAATATGTTGAACCGCTTAGGTGTTTGGTCATCCCTCAGTTGGCATGATAATACCAGTTTTCCAATGGAAAACATTTCTTCATTTTATTCCTTAAAAATTTTATTTTAAATGCTTGAACTGATCTTTAAAATATTTTTCTTTGCTGTTATCACCACAGCTTTTTCCAGCCATCCTGGGAAGAGGGTTTGTAGGTTATGGAAATGGAAGATCAAGAAGGTTGCAGCCACCTTTAAGAAAGAGACAGCTCTGATATATAGCTTACCTCACGAGAGGGAGGGAGCGAGAGCTGTGCATCCTCTGTTTCCACTGACACCACTGATCCTTCACCCCTATTATCCTGTCAACATTACTGACACGCCACAGCATTTCCATCCTATTTTAGAGATGTAGAACTGAAAAATTAAGTGATGAGTTCATGGCTGAGTTTTGACAGACCTTGGACTTTTGACAGACCTTGGACTAAAGGGTTAAATTACCTGTAGTTGTCGGTCAGAACTTCAGCTTCACTCTACCATTCATCTGTATGCAGCTGGGATCAGTGTTTTAAAAGGTGGTCATGTACCACCCAAAGAGCCCACTCAGGTATATCTGAAAATCCAGCTGTCACATGACAGTGAGATCCACTAAATGTGTAGTTTGGGATAACTATCCTTTTTTTTTTTTTTTTTTATCCAAAGAGATAGGAGCTGAGCTCTGTTGAAACTAGTGCAGTGTTTGTGGCTTCAAACAACTATACATACATTTTTAAAAGCTAGTTTCCTGCTAAAGAAGCCTATTTATTGTTTGCTCGGTATTTTCTGACTGCTATTGAAAACAGAACCCATGAAGGCAATAAAGAAAATAGCAAAATGGCAGTGAACCCCACCACCGGTATAAAAGAGCCAGTCAGCAGGAAAATGTTTAAGACCAAACCACCACCCCACACAGAGCAGAAAAAACCCAACCCAGCCCACCATTGCCTCATGCTTCAGGTCCTTACTAGAAACTTCAGGACTCCAGTAGCTTCATTTTTTTTTTCTGATCCTGAATCACAGACCAACACATTGCAAAGATGGTCTCTCTAAAGCTTTGTTTTGAGAATCAAGGAAACAGTGAATTTCAGGTCCATAAAGCATCTCTCCTTCTTACTGACTGACAAAACCCCTTAATTAATGCAGAGTTAGAATTTCCTGGCAGTAGTTGGAGCCCTTATAAAATATCAGCTTCAGCAAGATTCAGAATTTTGGAAGCCAGGAAATAGAGAGTTTAGGTCAACATTCAGGCAACCTTTATTTTTCCCTCCTGGGAGATGGCAATAAGAACAGGGAACTGGCGGTATTTGCTGAGTTGAATATTCTTGTGTCAAATGGTAGCAGACTTAGTAAATTATGGTAGTTGGAAAGATGAGAGGCCATACCTTTCAGATGGGGCCACAGCTCCATCACTTCTGTGGGTGGGATCAAAAGACCAACATGTATATGTACCCTGAGTCAGCTGCATACCTCACGATTGAGTTCTGTATGTTCAGTCAGCACTGGGAGGCAGAGATGTTTTAGCCACAGCACTTGGGCAAAGTAAAGTAGGGGAAATATTCTGTGGGCTTAATAATATGTATATGCAAATATTGAGTAGTGGGAAAGATCAAATTTAATTATTATGGAATTCTTTCTAGGAAATTCATTCAGTATTCATGTAAAGGAAGTGTCACTGCAAACACAGTCCCCCTTCCCAAAGAGAAAGTGTGCCTGAGCTACAGTAGATACATAACAATGTCCACTGAAAAGACGCTTACTGCAAAGGTGAATTATTTCTACTATAGATATATTGAGGCATTGCTATGAAGGTTGGAGTTAATATTGCTTTATTATCCTCTGTATTTCCTAGTTTCTCAGAGGCTTGAATTTTGCTGAGCTCGACTTTATGGAAGCAAGTGAGCAATCTTAACCATATGTTAGCAAATCTTTTCAGCAAAGTAATGTTTTTAACAGGGACATATTTTTTGTAGATCTTTAGAGAATTTTTAGGTGCTTGTATTGCAACAACAGCACTACTGAAATGAAATGAAGGGAACCTTGTGATTTTGAAGCCCTGTTCTCTCCATTGTTATATGGACCAGGATTGTCACCACTCACTGAAATATTTGGAGGATGAAGATATTGACAGTGTGATGAGAGAATCCTCAGAAATTATAGTTCTATGTTGATTACAGTCATAGGTTTAGGTTGGAAGGGACCTTAAAGATCATTGAGTTCCAACCCCCCTTCTCTGGGCAGGGACACCTCCCACCAGACCAGGTTGCTCGAAGCCCCATCCAGTCTGGCCTTGAACACCTCCAGGGATGGGGCATCCACAGCTTCTCTGGGCAACCTTTTCCAGGTCTGTGTCCTTCCTGTGCTGAGGACAATTAACACCTAAGATGAAAATAATGGGTCTCCCCTCTTCTTCCTCCCCTCCATTTTCTATCAGAATATACATAACCCTGCCTGAGAAAATTTCCAGCATGCCCTTTTCTTCCAGCTCTATGAAGCCATTAACATTTTAGAAGCTATTAGCTCTTAAAGAGTTTCCCTTTGCTCTCTGGTACTGTGCTGCTGTAGGCCTGCTTCGCAGCAAGCTGCTTAGAGCCCCACACTCTTCTGCACGTGCCAGGTTCCCCAAGTCTGCATTTCTGTCCCCAGATCTGTTTTTGAATCCCCTCCAGCATTCTCCACATGCCAAATTACATGAAAAGTTGTTGGAGAGGACAGCCAAGGAGGGACTTATCCTTTCCCTCCTAGTGCAGGGAGTTCTCTGCCTTCCCACTCACTTCTCCCGTTCTCTGCCATCCACCCCCATTTCCCAGTGTCCCATCCATCGCCATTCTTTACCTCCACATGACACTAGACTTTACAAGGCACTTCATTAGGAAACTGATAACTAGCAGAGGTTAAAATATGGCTAAAATATTACATTTTTCTGTGTGAAACATCCTCAAATCAAGAAAGATTTTTTTTTCAGCATTTGGCTTTAAAATTGAATCTTACTGGTGCAGAGATTAACTAGTTTTGGGGCTTCCATTAATCAAGCAGAAGCTGATGAAAGAAGTTCAGGCTTCATGAAAATTCAAACCCAAATCCAGACTTCATCCAAGGTTGGGGAAAATCCAGAGGTCAGCTTTAGGCACAAATTCATTTGTAATATGTGGAACTAAAAATCATATTTTTTTCATATGTATAGGTTCAGAGCTGTAGGATTTGTTGGTTGGTTAGTTGGTGTTTGCACGGAGGGAAATATTTCCAGATTTACTGGAATTAATCAATAATAAATACTGGTAAAAACCAAGGGAAATAATTTGCATTGGAATTAGTACAGCTCAGTAAAAATGAAATTCGAAACACATAGGCCTTGTAATGATGATATCCATCCTAGTAAATTACACAAAGCCAGGATAGAACATTTTGGGGGTACTTTTGGGTGGAGCAATACCAGGACTCTCCCAGGGAACTCACCAATGCCGCACAGAAGTCAGCTTTGACAAGGCACTATTCTCAACAGAGCATGAGACATCAGTGTCTTCGACATGGCCAGATTGTGTCTGCTGGTTCTAGAGCCATGGAATAGGCTCAGGCACAACTGAGTTCATCTGAAGGGTTACAGTTTGTGGCTGTTTTGGCTCCTTAAAGATAGTTTCCATTTAGCTAAAATTAAAGACTGGTAAAGCTTTAATTTTCCTTTCCAAGAGCCACATCTGGGATAATCCCAGGCAGAAGCAGCAAACTGGGACACAACACAGCAGTGATCCTGGTGTCCTCTGGAAGTCTAGTGAACAGCCAAGTCAAAAACTGAAAACCTGTCATCTCATGGAGTCATCATGCAATGCCCTTCACTTCCAGTAAGGCCAGTAGAACTGGAGGATGATTCGTAACGTACAAAATGATGCTCAATTTTAACTTTCCAGAACTAGACATTTCAGGGGATTAGCTTTGTTTCAAACTACATGGTGTCAGGAAGGAGTCAGTATTCTCTGTGCAAATCCTGCCCCGTTCCTGTAACAAGAATACCTCGTCTGGTCTCTGGTTCAAGATCTTCTTTCTCATTCTCCATTTTGGTACACTGTGGTTCCTAATAAACATGCCAGACTATACAGTCTTCAGCATTGGAATGAGTGAGAGGTGTACATTTCTTAGCAACCATGAAAGGGATGTTCTGATACTATGGTGATGTATGGAGCCATGTAGGTAGCAACAACAGAGGATGTTAAGTGCTCAGAGGAAGTGTTTGCTTGTTTAGTCCTCCCTTCTGTGCCTGGGTATGGTGGTGCCTCTAGCTGTACGAAAAGACCCACCGTGATACGGATTTTACTTCCAATAAAATGTCTGGTGAACTGCAAGTAATTGTCCCCAAGTTGTCCTGAGGAAGAGACTTGTTTCTTTTTGACACTTAGCCCAGTGCTAAATAGCTGAGTAGTGATTTATTCTGTTCAGGCTCTTTCCCTGAATAGGGAATAGCACCAAAAAAGCTCTAGCATTATTTATTTTATAGTTTAATACTGTATCTTGAAATCCCAGATTTTTCAAGAAACTTTTGGGAGGTAGATGCCCTAATCTCACCAAGTTTCCAAGGGATTTATTTTCTCTGGTGCTTTAAATCCTTGTGTAGAAAACGGTAAATTATATTGGCGTGAATAAAACACAAGCTTAATTTTAGGCACAGGTCTGGGTCTGTGGACTTCTCATATTTGAAATTAAGTACCTTCTCGGAACTTAACTGGATCAGTCACTTTTGTTCCTTTTTTGGTTGTCTGTTTCTTTTTTTTTTTTTTAAATACCTCTTCTACGCGTACATTTTCTCATTCTGCCATCTCTCTCCATTTCTTGCAGCATCCTACACCCTGCTTTGCCTTTCAATCTCTTTTTTCTTCCCTCCCTCCCTATGGAATCTTCTTTACCAAGTGTAGTAAAGTAGTGTTATATTTCATTTCTTCCCTAATTTCCTAAGAAGGGCTGGTAAATAGCGTGCTAATGAATTTGGCAGCAACCACTAATTTGGTAGGTATTACAGGGGTCAGCATGGCATAAACAACCCTAGAGAAATCAAGATACAAACAGTAAAAAAAAAAGAGAAGATCTTTAGAAACATTTATGGAGAAAATAAACACAATTCACAGTTCTTTCTTAGGACAGAGAAACTTGGAAAGTTGGACATGTACCCACGGTTTGTATCAGCTTGATCCTGTCAATTTTAACCCTGACTTCATTCACTCACTTTCCTTTTTTTATGTGTTGCGCTGGTTGAATTTATTCAGGGATTGCATCATAAACTTTGCAGAAAAGAAGCTCTTTTCCACTCTATATTTGAGCAGTTCCTATTCAAGTCAAACACCTTAATTTAGGACACAAGACTATAATGATATGGTACAGTAAATATTACTAATAGTGTGGCAATGCAGCATTGCTGCAAAATCAGATGCATCTGATGGAATGTGCATCTAAAAGAGTCACTTAGAAGCAGACAGCATTTGTTGGGTGCTTCTACTTGGATGATGATGTTGAAATCTGGGCGCTTCATTACTGAAAACACCAACAAAGTGATTTCAAGTGAAAAAAGATACTGAGAGTTAAAGGCAACTTACTATCTTATCATAGTTTAGCGTGCCGTGAGCATGAAGGAGTACATAAGCTGCGCAGAGAATGAAAATTCAGTTTTATGAACATTTTTGAGATTTGTCATTGTCCTAATTTGGAATGCCACCTGACAATTTTGAAATCCCTTAAAAAAACTTTTAGAAGAAAAATGAGGATGATTGAAATGTTTATTGATTACATCTTTTCATTTATGTTTCAGTATATTCTAAGACTATGCTAACTTAAATTGAAAAAAGTGATTTTGACATGAAAGTGTTTTGCTTTTAAAATATAAAGACTGGATGCTTTCAAGCTGCCATAACATTTTTCTGCCTTTCTTAAAACACCTTCAAGGAATTCACATGATTTCAGAAAGTATTCATCTCAAAGGAGCTGCCTTTTCAGAGAAAAGAGTTCCACTGATGTATTTTCTTTGACCATCTTTAAAGCTCTGTTGCTACAGTTATTAAGAAAAAGAGTAGTGACTGTGTCACTTTCCAGTGGCAAGTGCCAAATTTATTTTTAAAGCATTGTGTCTCATTCTCAGGAATGGGCTCTAGTTTTGATCCTAGTGCCACTGCTTTTCTACTGGCAAGCCATGTATAAAGCCAGCTAAAGACTCCCATCTCAGACTCTCCCAAGCAAAAAAGAAGGAAATTATTTAGGGTGGTTAATAAAGTATCATGAAGGATAATAGCATAACAGAATGAGCTGAGACAATTCCAGAGTTGTGCGGGAGCTCTCCATAGTGTGGGCTGCACAGGGTTGCTCCCTGATGAGAAGAAGTGCTTGTTTCCCCTGCTTATGACATTCAGCCCCATTCTGAGAAGTGAACAACTACAGGTACATTGAAAAGCCAGTGAGCTCTGGCAATCAGGCAAATGGCTACAGCAGATGACCTAAAATGCGTCATCCCGTTTTATTCTGATTTCATATACTGCATGCCTTTGCTTGGAGCCATCACCATGTGCATGAAAAATATTATGAGGGAAGCAAGCACGCAGTCAGGACCCTTTAAATTGAGAGGAAATTAGTACCAGTGCTGCTGGGAATGATTAAAAAAACATATTTGGGATAGAGTACAGACTGACATTCAGAAGGACCTGGATCTGCAGCTATCTGCAGAATTGCCTACCCATTTTTGGCACATTCGAAATATGTGATTTGTTTCCTTTATACTACCTGGGATATATAAACATTCTCTGCATTACATAATCTTGGGTAGAGAAGCAAAACTGTAATGATTGGGTTCATAAATTGTAAAAATGGCATCCTCACCACTTACGACAGCAATAAGTCATCCTGACTGAGAGCCAGGCTTGCGTTATGTCCATTCGGGTGTTACCTTCTGCTGCTTAGGGACAGCTCTGCTGGAAAAAGGGAGATTGATTGGTCTGAAAGACGATATGCTGCAAACAGGGCATTGGGATGACATTGCCCTTTTCACTGACTTTCCTCAAGACTTAACATTCCTTCTAAGTCTAAAAGTGTTTTTAGAGAATTGTAAACCATGGTTCCAATCTTGCATGGACTGGGATGCCAAAAGAATGAATCTTCTAATGGACTTTTGTGGGAGTAATTTGAGTGGTTTTCCCACATCACTTTGAGCTTTGGCTGGGACCTGGCATTTTTAAGGGTGTTTCGCTATTCTCATGAAGTCATTTCACCCAACATGGGAGGACACCCACCTCTCTAGTGAGATGTGTGGCCACGCTCAGGCAGTTCACATTCATCTGGTGACAAAGTGAGGCACTGCGGAGAGCAAGAGGATTTAATAGAATCATAGAACAGTTTGGGTTGGAAGGTACCTTAGAAATCATCCAGTTCCAACCCCCCTGCCATGGGCAGGGACACCTCCCACTACAGCAGGTTACTCAAAGCCCCATCCAGCCTGGCCTTGAACACCTCCAGAAATGGGGCATCCACGACTTCCCTAGGCAACCTGTTCCAGTGCCTCACCACCCTCACTGTAAAGAATTTCTTTCTGGTATCTAATCTAAATCTCCCCTCTTCCAATTTAAAACCATTACCCCTTGTCCTTTCACTACACTTCCTGACAAAGTGTCCCTCTCCGGCTCTCCTATAGGCTCCCTTCAGATATTGAAAGGCCGTGATAAGGTCTCGGTGAGTATTTGCTCCTTTATCACGCTGCTGTGGGTGCTTGCTGGAAAACACCACCTGCCAAGGGTGAAAAACAAGAATAAGATATGCTGTGGATGAAACCAGCTGAGCACTCACAGTCTTATGCTCCCACAGGTGATCCCATGGAGCCACATCCATGAGGCCGTGGGGCTCGTGTCAGGTTTTACAAAGTCCCACTGCTGCAGTTACGCGACTCGCCATGGCTGTGCCACCAGCCAGGCTGTGAGAAGAGCTGAGGCCAGCGTTTCAGTTTACCAGTTCATAATCTTCATTTTCTCTAAATATTTAGTGCAGACTAATTGGCCATCCATTGTCTGAGAGAGATGGGAGACTGGAAGAGAATCATTTGGCTGAGACTGTGCGAGTTCAAAATGATGATTACAGGATTTGAGAAGCAACGCTAGCAATTAAGCAAGCAGCAGAGCAGAGGGACTATACTTCCCACTGAGTGCACAGGCGGTGGCCTGGGCTGCTGTTGCCCAGGGCTGCAGGTGGTGGGGGCTCCTAAATGTATACATTGGCAAATACATCAAGAAGGAAGTGGATGTCACCTAGGCCACTGAGTATTTGCAAGTTTTTGACTCCCTCATGGATAGCTGGGAACCTCTAACCTGAGGTAGCACAAGTCAGATCCCTGGAAAGCAGTTTTCCCAGACCAAGTCCCAGACCCCATCCTGAAACAGCTGTTCGTGCAGGACATACCTGCTCATTAAGCAAAGTTGCTCTCTGGGAGACCTGTGCGTCCAGCTGCCTTCCTGGTAAATCCTGCTTTCTTTTACGGCTGGCATTTTCCAAAGGGCTGAGGAAATACCTCCTGGGGCAGCCTCTCTCTGCTGGTGGGTTTGGGTTGGTGCTCTACAGATGAATCAGAATATCGCAGCAGGGCAGTCTTGGATGTCCTGCTTTCCCCCTCCATGGTCTGAAGGTGTGAAAGTTTGATTGACTAAGCTAAAAACTTGCAAAGTAATAACTCTTCTATTTTGTCCTGATTTGAAACCATGTTTTAATGAATATTCAGATAAGCTTTGTGCAATGTGGGATTTGCATTTATTTTCTCTCTCAAGTATGTCAGATCAAATAGAAACACAAACTGTACGACACAGAGGTCTCCTCGCGGTTTGCGCGGCCGCATGCCATCTTTTGTCATAATGGGATCGGGCTTATAGCATAAATCTGCAAAAAGCATACGGAACAGAAAAGGCAATTGTTTCCTGTCTGACTATAAGTGTATTTCACGTCATTTGAAAATGTGAAGTTGGAAAAAGCTTGTTAGAGTGAAATCCTAGTGTCACTGAATGGTGGGATTTTTGCCATGGACCTGAGCGGGAGCATGATTCACCCATTTTTCGTGCTGTATTGACTCTCTCTAGATATTGTCCTCCAGTCCTTTAGTTTTTCATGTGGGAATTTGGGACTGTTGAAACCACAGACGTTAGTGCTCTTAAATACATAACCCCTCCTGAATTTCAGACCGAAAGACAATAAGCTCAGCACAGAAAGAAAAGAAAAAAAAAAAACAAAAAAAAAAGAAATAATCCTTTCTCGTCCCGTTGGTTATTTTCATACCTACCGGCTCAGTTACGGGCTGATCACGCCGGAGGACGTGACAGAAGTTTCCTTTGTGGAAACCCCCCAGGGCGATGGCGGGACGGGGGCCAGCACCGGAGAATTAAGGAGCCCCCGGAGCTTCGGCGGGGCAGGAGCCGCCGGCAGCGCCCGGCATCCCCGCGGAGCCCGCCCGCTCCCGGGGCAGCGCCGGGGCTTGCTGTGCGTGCGTGCGCGGGCGGGCGAGCGGCCGCTCCCGCAGGCCGGCCCTGCAGCCCCCGCCGCCGGGCCCACGCGTGGGCCGCCCCTCCCCGCCTCCGCGCCCGGGCGGGCGCTTCCCCTGCGCGGCGCGGCCGCGGCCGGGGGAAGGCGGCTCCCGCCGGGCCCAGCGCGGCGGGCGGATGGCGGGGGGGCCGCGGCCGGCGGGGGCCGGCGGGGGCGCCCGCTGAGCGGCGGCGGCGATGCCGGGGGGCCCGGTGCGGCGGCGGGGCGCGCCCGGGGGGCCATGAGGGCGGGCTCCGGCCATGGCCCATGGTGGCAGCGCGGCGGTCATGCTGAAGTGCGTGGTGGTGGGGGACGGCGCCGTGGGCAAGACGTGCCTGCTGATGAGCTACGCCAACGACGCCTTCCCCGAGGAGTACGTGCCCACCGTCTTCGACCACTACGCAGGTGAGCGGGCGGGGGGACCGGCCCCCTCTCCGTCCCTCCATCCCCCGGCCTTTCTCTGCCGGGGGTGGGAGGGGGGTGGGCGGGTGTGGGGGGGGGCAGGTTGGGGTGTTTCGGCCGGGGTTTGCCCTACCCCCCCCCCCACCTTCACCCGCTGTGTTTCTCCCCCCTCGCAGTCAGCGTTACCGTCGGGGGCAAGCAATACCTGCTGGGGCTGTACGACACCGCCGGGCAGGTGAGTGCCGAGCTCTGCCCGCCGCCCCCCTGCCCCTGCCCCGCACTCCCGCCGCTCAACTTATTTGCGGGGCTGCGGTCCGGGATGGCCGAGTCGGAGGCGGGTTGGCGGGGGGGGCGCTACGCGAATTGATAAAATCTGGCTTTAAAAGAAAAACATCCATCCAACCCTGGTTCCCGAGGGCGGGCGGGCGGGCGGAGACGGGCTTTATTTTTAGCGGGGAGCGGCGGCCCGGGGCGGCGCGGCGTGGCCCGGCGCTGGGCTGTGCCGGTACCGGCGCCGAGGGCAGCGCTCCGGGCCGGGCATCGCCCCCTCGGTGAGACCCCCTTCCCCGGAGCGCCGGTGGGGAAGATGTGCCTCCTTCAGCAAGGCGGGGGGAAACTCGGTGCCTGGAACGCCTGAGGTCGGAGGGAGAGGCAGGCTGCCGCAGCTTCCCTTGTTTACGCTTCGCGGCTCTTAAATAGCTAGAAAGAGTTGTTCGGCTTAAAAGGTGGAAGATGATAAAATGTAACTCTCACATAACCTGGCTTCCTTTTGCTATCGCAAACAGTTCCAAGTGATTCATGTGGTTGAGATTATTACAGCCGGTTGTGAAAGATGCTATGTCAGCACGTCTCTTAAGTAACTTTAATGATGGGTAAAAATGCTTGACGTTGGGGGGTGGTAGGGGGGCTGTCACCGGTGTAGCGGTTTCTAAAGGGCTCCGTTATTTTATTCGAGTCACTTCTTCATTACTGCAGCTTGCCCTGCACCAGCCGTGGGCCGAGCCACCTGGGTTAAAGTTCTCCCGAGATGCCTTATCCCAAACAAAGCAGCGTGCGAGGGGCCAGACCCCGGGAGGTGAAGGCCTCTCCCAGGATGGTGCGGAGCGGGGACGGAAATGCCGCATGGGTTGTCGTAACGTTGCCTATTCCTTATATTAAAACTTCTTCTCTCGCAATGTGAGCATGTGTTTTGGTCTCACATGACCTGGGACATGCTTCCTCGTTGTAAAGAGCAACTAGTAAGATAATCTCACTGGAGTGGCATAGGCTGAAGCCATATTTTTTAACTGTGTTATTTCCTGGACTTAATTGAACAACCGTTGCATAAATTTTAAATTAGTTTCTTTTTAGATCTGCCTACGAGCCTCAAGTAAGGGAAGCGGCATTTAACTGGCCTTTTATATCTTTGTGAGGCTTGAAATCAGTAATAAAACTAATTCCATGAGAATTGTAGGAAACGGACCCATTTCCAGAAAGCTAACACCCAAAGGGTGAGAGTGTCCCCAAAAGGCTGACTTCATGATTGTCCTCTCACTGACATAAACACAAACCAGGCAAATTTATGCCAACTAAGTGTATTTCTTACTACTGTTATAGTCCTGTTTTTCTGTAGCAATTGGTTCAAAACACAGCTTGTAAAATATTGCTTAAATATGCTACAAAATGAGGATCTAGTGCTTAGGCAGATAAAGCATTTGGTTAATATGCATCTATTTTTAATTTTTTTATAATAAGCATTGGAAAATGTAAAAGGGACCCTAGCACTACTGTATGTACACATAGCTTATTTGTAGACACCGTCTCAAACTGGCTTGTTGCTATTAATGGGAGCGTGTGTTGTTAGCTCTGTGTAACCTTAACTAAGGGGGTTTTGTGGTGTCCCACTCTGCCCCAATGTGCCGAGTACTAAACTGAGTGATGACCTTTGGCCCTCTCAAAAGCTGGTAGGGTCAAGCAGACAGTTTGCAGCTGAACAGCAAGTGAAGATATTCTTGTTACACTAACAAAAACTTTTCAGTGAGAGATTGTATATCCAGGTGTGTAAAAAGTTGAGGTAAGCCTTTTTTTTTTTCCAAATTCTGAGAAGCTGAAATCTTAAGCTTGAATTACAGAGCAGTTTCTGATGTACCCAGGATCAGATCTTGCTGGCCTAATTCAGAGGAGCCTTAGGTCACACAGGGTGTTTTAATGAGGCTACCTTTACAAATGTTAGTCGCTCTTGGCAAAACTCTCCTGTTAGTCAGACCCGCAGCGCTAAGTTCTTTACCATTATCCCTGTCCCGCTTCAGAGTGCTTGGGGGACTGGTGGACATCTGGGGCTGCCCATGGGAGCCCCATCGCAGGAGATGCTCATGGGGAGTTTGTGGGAAGATGCCAGTCCACCAGTTTCATTCTTTCAGCTGCTTAGTCAGAGAGAACACTGACAAGCCCGTCTTCCCAGAGCTATGCAATAACAGAAAGCTTACTTTAAAGCATAAATATTTATAGTAAAGAGCAGAAAAGGCATGAGTTGATGGTACCTTCTCTGTGTTGAGGAGACAGTGTGCTGCATCTGGTGCACGCCTGCTGCTCGCACAGACTTCTATGCGGCTCGGATTCTTTGCTGCTCAAAGTTGGGATTTCTATACCAGCATATGTCAGTCTTTTTATTTCTAATTCTGTCACCCCCCAGATAGTTTCACTGTAAAATATTGGCCTGATAGTATCATTTTATCAAAACGTGGCAGCACATGATCACTGTGGTGTCTGAGCAGTTCATAGCCTTCTGCATGTTTACACTCTGCTGTGGACAGACTGCATAGGTACAATCTACAGATCTCATTTTGGAGGGAAGAGGAGTGAGGGGGTAAATAGAAGTTCAGGCAGTGACCTACTCCATATCCACACAGGAAGCCGGGAAGGGAGCAAGAATTAAAGTCTTTTTGATTGCTAGCTGGTGCACAGCAGGCTCATTGGCCTGAAATACCGACTGCCAGCCTGTGGGTCCCTTTAACGTGCGTGGTTGCGTATTTAGCAACTTGTGACAGACTTCTCTTTGGCAGAGGAGTTGCAAGCTTCTGAGTTCATGGCATCCAGTACTTGTTTCTAGCTTGCTTCTTCACAACACACAGAGGATCACGTGTGGTAACTCTGCTGATGACATAATGCCTCACAACTTTGTGAGTTTAAAGTAGGTTGAGAATAAAGCTATTAAAATCCCCCTTTTTTTTTCTCCCCCCCCCCCCCCAAGTTATATATAGTGGGGAGAAATGACACGAGTGCTTCACAAACTTCAGTCTGTAGGCCGACAGACCGCCCCCCCTTTGCGTGCGTGCATGCGTGTGTGTGTGTGAATTCAGGCAGGCTTTTCTCTGGCTGAAAATACCGAGGCCCTGGTTGAGCAGAAAAAAAAAACAAACCACCAGTACAGCTGCTGGGCAGTGGAGGCGCTCAGAGCCCATTTGGGTTTGCAGCTGTGAAGGCAGGCTTCTATGCCAGGGAAGCGGGTGGGAATTCGGTGCTGGTGGTGTCCGAGAGGACATTCCTCCTGCAATTCCACTCAGCTGGCAGCTCCTTTTAGCCTTGTGGCTGTGCATAGCCTGGTGCTGAGACGGGCTGGGCTTGGCATGGGTCCTGGTTTCCGCAGGAAGGTGAGAACCGTGGAACCTACATGCATTGCCTGGAGCTGGGAGCATCAGTGCGCAGAAGTGTAAACGCCAGGTGCTTGTGAATACTGAGACTTGGATGCCTTTGGCTTTGCAGGAGCCTCTCTTGCTCTGGAGGACCGCCTGCCTGTCACTACTGCTCTTCGTTGAGCAGGGGCACGTGGCAAAATCAGCCTGGGAAGAGAACCCTGGTTTCATCTGGGTTCTGTTAACTTCACTGCGATAGAGTGATTGTCATTTTGATCTTCTGTAATACCAAAAATAATACTGCCAGCTCTCATGAGATTAAAATTTTTTGAGAAATGTCTGTAAGCACTAAGGAAGAGGTGTGCTGTATGTCCCCTTACCACATCCCAAATGATCGGGGTAAGTGGGAGGATACACAGGAGTTACTTCCTGGGGATTTCGCTCCATACTGAAGGCAGCTGCTTAAAATAGCAGCCAGGGCCCATCCTCCTCTCTGTCCCTTTTGCTGTGGGGTTTTCATTTATGGTGTGGTTCCTTTCTTCCAGTATGTGCTGACCACATACAGGTGGAAGCTTTGCTCTGCTCGTGTGTCTTCGTGCTGTGAAGGACTGTCAGGACCTGGAGGGAGGATGGGAGGGATGCAGGGATGCAGGGGCAGAGCGTATGCTGTTCCTGCTGCCCTGGGAAGAGATGCTGAGGCACAGCGTGGCTGCTTTGGCACCAGGCCAGCATCCGGGCAGTGCAGAGCCAGGTACAGAAGGAGCAGAGTGAATCTTACTATGGTGTGGTGCCTAATAATAATATTTATATCCCTCAGCATCCCTTACTGTTGTGATACTAGCAAGGCCTGGTTGGACAGAGCTGTGGTAAACTGTGTTCCTTGGCCTTCCACTTTTATTTCTCTGCCTTAAAGACCCTAATATGTGTAGGGCAATCTGTAGGTCTGATACAATAAAGCTCTCGGTGCCTTCTCAACTGTCACTGCCCAGAGTTTTCTAGACAAGTGTTTAAGCAAAGGCAGGCTTTCCCTTTTAAAGGAAAGAGACTCTTACCTTCAGATTGCCTTTTAAAAACGGCCTTCTGACAATAATATTCCAGTGCAAAGCTTACATGCAAACGCCTCTGTGAGCTGTGACTCACACTCTGAAAGTGTCTTATCTTTCCTGGAAAGGTAGGTAAGTGTTGTTATTGCCAGGTGGGGACTCTCAGGACGGGAGATGCTGCTCCGAGTTCCCAAAAGCATTCACTGAATATATGTGGTAAACTCAAGGCAGTTAAGTTTCATTTTCAGAGTGTCTGAAGCCCCACGGCACTTCTGAACAGCGGCACTAAGTTATGCTAAAATCAAGCGTAAGGGATATGTTTGAAAATGTAGATCCAGAGTGTCTTCACCAAATTAACTGTAAGTTATTGGCAGACCAACATAAAGAATCCAAAGCAAACCAAGTTTGAGAAGTTCTCTGAAACTTCAATTTCTGATATGTTAAAAACACATTTTTATGAAGACCTGCTGACCTAGAGAGGCTCTTGCTAAACATTGATGATGTGGTCAAGTAAAAATCCCTTTTTCCTGGGTTAAGAGTCAGTAGATAACCTTTAGTTTGTAACAGAGTTCTCTCTGAATTTTACTCCTTTATAATTTCATTGAGGTACAGTGACATCATTCAATGCTGTCCAAACATCCGCAGCTGAAAAGGCAACGCTGAATACCAGCAATAATTACTGCTCTTCCAGCACAATGTTACTGCATATCCTCCAACTTCCTGACTTCGGTGTACGATGGGGTGTGCACCCGTGCTCTTTTGAGTCTCACGTACTCTATGGCTGTTCTGTGGGAGGCAAGAGTGAGGGAGTGGGACAACTGGGCAAGGTGGCATGAGCCGGCAGAGTTTTTCTGATGGAGAACATAGGAGACCCTGGGAATTTTTGGCAGGTCCATAGTCAGACTCGTTGATTGAAATCTGTTGCCTTTGCAAAGAGCTCTTTATATTTTAGTAAAGTATAAAAAAAATGCACTATTTTTCACTTAAAGCCTAACTTCTGATTCATCCTCCAAACTACATCTTAAACTAAATCTAATTTAGACTAGAGTCCTGCCTCTGTAGTGCGTACCTGCAATGCAGGAGGATGGATAATGTGTGCTAGGGTCTGATCCAAAGCTCTGTGTTAGCGGGCTCCCTGTTGCTGATTTCAGTATCTTTGCTCCAGTTCCTTTATTGAGAACACATGGACAAAGTGGAGGTAAAACTTACTTCAGCAATATCCAGGTTTTGTCAGTTCCAGGCTTTCAAAATGATGAGTCAGCTATTCCTGTCCACAGGCACCACTACCTAAAAAACCTAGGAAATCAAAACGGTTTGAGATCTTTTCTTTTACCCTTTGCTGGATGTGGATTTTCTTTAAGCCTTTGGGCTTCATGTGTTCAAACTTTCTCTATATCTGTGGGGGACTAGAAATTTGTCTTTCATTTAAAGGTAAAAAGGCTCTGATTTTTCTTTATATGATCATAAGACTACAAGAACCTGGGCTTTAAGAAATAATATAAAGCACACTGATTGCAAATCCTGCAGTTTTATTGTGAATTATGAAAACCAACATTACTAAAATGGATGTGTTGGGACAGAGCTTCAGGACTTTTTTTTAAACCTCCAAATTACCAGTTACATTTCTAACAAAACTGCCTTTCCTCTAATTAGAAAAAATGCAAAATGAGGGCAGAGAGAAGGGGAATCGTATCTTTCTACTGCTCTGCTCAGTGGTTTTATAAGCAGTCTATTGGTTTGGACTCGTGACTGGATGATTTGTGTTAAGAAAAACGTGTCTGAACGCGACGTGACTCTTTCAGCAGTTCTGAAGAGGTTGTGTCATTTGACATGTTAGTGGCTACTGTCCTCAGCCTGGTTTAATTGGGCTCTGTGCTGCCTCCACGCTGTGGCACGTGTGCAATAATGCTTTGTGGTGGCCGGCACTCGCTGGTGTGTCTGTAAAAATGCAGGTGGCAGCATTATTCTCCAGAGCAAAGGACCATCTATCAGCACCCTAGGTGAGCTTACGGCTTCTGATGAGTAAAAGAGAGACTGAAAGTGCTGCGGGCAGCTTGCGCTCCAAATCAGCTGTAGCCATGAATGTTAAAACACCATGGGTGGGACTTCGCGATAGTTCCTTGTTGGTCTGATTTCCAGTTGGGATGCAGTGGTGGAGTCTTCTGTCTTACAAAACTGTTGCTCTACACTGGATGGAAGAATGTGCTTTTGGGGCTTATTTGTAAAAAGTGAAAGGCCACAGAGCACCTAACTCATCAGTCTTTCTTGCCTGGGCAGGATTTATACAGCTACTAAATGAGAAGACATCTGATATGATATGGATAACTACATTAAACCATCTCTATTCCACAGTCTGTTTTCCATTTGAGAACAGAATTATCGATGGTCATATTCTTCTGTAAAAATCAAGTTTAAGAACCCATCTTTCCTAAGACCAGGTTTTGCAGAGGATCTACAAGTCCCCTGTGCCAGGGTGAATTTTATTTTTTTCCATTGATTGCCCTTATCTGAAAAAATGGAAAATCCTGATTGTTCATGGCTGCAACCACCAAACCTGGGGTGAATTTCTTTCTGGATAAAGTGGGAATCCTGTGTGGAAAGTGTGCTGTTCATAAGGTCACTGATGGTGGGAAAGGAACCAGCATGGGAATGTAGCATAGCCTTGTGATTTCTCAAGGATAAGGAGTGAAAGGGCTTGCCCACGGCAGGTACTCTGCCGCTTCTTTGGAGATCCACAGGGGCTAAACAACTGGTAAAAGGTGTTTAAGTGAAACTGTGGTTGCTGATACTGCTTGCAGTCAGTTAAATCCATGTTCTGTTATTATAAACACAAAAATAGTAAGTTTTATAGAGAAAATTTAGGGACTTCTACTTTTAGAAAACCACGAAGAAGCCAGCAAGTTGAAGTTCCTATGGAGAGAGGGAGTGTCCCGTTGAGACTGTCGAGGCAAATATTTTAGCATCAACACATGTGATGCAAGTTGTAGGATTTGGACAGTATTTAATCCCACATTAAGACTGGGATCAATTCTGATCACTTAAAGGCAATTTTTTGTATAATTAAAGGAATATTTTGTTCTTCTTGTCCTTAATGCTCTAAAATCCATCTTACTAGGCTCCATCTTCCAGCTAGTTATTTCTCACTATACAGAAAAGCTTCTCAGACATGTAAGCAGCTGCATAGCCTTCAAATTTGCCAGAAGGAAAGTTTTGTTGAAAAAAAAAATTGTAATTCAGAAACCCTGGGCTTTTTCAATGTATAATTCATACTGCCTTTGAACAGTCCTCCTTGCAGGAATTTAGAGATGGATTTAGATCAGCTTACTTCATTTTCAGAATACAATGGAAGAGCACTTACCCTGCATTCTTGCAGTCTTTTCTATAAATTAAAAATAGATGCTGGGCCCAAATTGGCAGCTTTTTGCACTCCCTGGGAAACCCGTGCGAACAAGCCACAACGGGACAGCCCTGCTTCCTTCAGCGATGCAAGCTGCATCCCCCAGAAGCCTGTCAGGCACTTTCCCCCTGCAGCCAGGGAACAATCACCACGTCTTGTTTTGCACGTTCAGTAGCCACTGGCTACAGACAGGGGGGACTGAAGAATCAAAGGTGGCGATCGCTGTTAACAGGGCTGGGACTGCAGAACTGGAGAAGCAGGCGCTTTAGGGCCATGCTGCGTCAGTCCAAAGTGCTGCTTGCCAAAGGGCCCTGCATTAGTGCTGCCTCCTGAGCAGCGGTGCCAGGAAGCCGGCGTCCTGGGGATGCTCCTCCCTCCTTCCCTGCAAAGGGGTACAGCTCATAGAGCCCAGGCTAAAGAAATTCAGAAACTTTTCTTTTTAGCCAGGGAAGCCATTTGTGCTTGGCACGGGCCAGTACAGACAGCTTCCCTCCTTCTCCTCCCCCAGCCGAGCATCTCGTAGAATCAGAAACCACAGGGTGATTCAGCGGGTGAGGGCAGTTTCCTGGTGTGCTTCTGCAGCGGGCAGTTGCTCTGGGAGGCTCTGCCTGGTGCTTATGGCAAAGCTGCACATCAGCCTTTAACTCCAAATAATCTGGGGGAGACAGCAGGATGCCTCCGCTGGGGTAGCCACGAGCTGTTATTAAGTGCTTGGGGCGCACATTAGATACAACAGTTGTTATGGTTCACTGGTTATGTTTTCTGAAGTTACCGGGGGCCTTCTGAAATGGAAATTTATTTCCAGGCAGGAAAACTATGAAAAATGCAGTCTTGAAAGATAGCTTTGAAACGCACTTCAAAAATTAAAGCCTGGGGATTCACATTGAGAGAGGACTTTTGACTGTCATTACCAAGCCCTGCTATGAAACGGGTTGCAACTTGGACTTTTAGCTGGGGTTTTGCTCTGCAGAAAGCAGCTAGTTCCCTGCGTGTGCCTCACTGCAGCCCATGGAGCAGCAGCAGTCATTACCCTTCACTGCATGAAGGTTGGATTCCTCCAGCAGCTCTGCCTGATGTCTATTTTTGGCTTCCCCTCTAAAAACAGATGGTTGGGAGTGAGAACCTCCTCTTACGATGGCTGTTGTAAGCTGTGAAAGCAACAGATGGTTGCTAACACAGAGATCACAAACCCAGAGTTGATGAGCTGCAGTTTTTCTTCCAGTGGTGCAACCTTTATTTTGTTCCTTCCCGTCCACTTTATACTTTCTCAGAACAGAAAAGAAATGGGCTTATCCTTTTGTTCATAACTGTACGTCTGTATGATATGACTGGAGATATATCGTTAGCATTTCTTTCCTAAGCTGCAAAACACATAGAATCATTAACCTTTGGTTCCATGAGAGGACAAAACACCAGGCCTGGAGTAAAACAGAAGCATGACACACCTTGCTCAGGGCCCCTGCCACTCATGTTAATGACATACCAGAATTCAGTTTCTCCTATTTGCTTAAAGATGCCAATCCTCATATTTGCAAGGGAAAAAAAGGAAAAGCAAACAGATCTAGGTTAACATCTTCACCACTGCCTGTAACAGCAGATCTGAGAGGTGTGAACTTCCCCAAAGGTCTTGGTGAAGACGTGGGAAGGTATTGACTCCAAAGGTGACTCTTCTAACTGCCTTTCATCTCTCTTAATTTGATAGAGAGACCCCTGATACCATTCCAGAGGAGAAAGAAGCCTGGTGTCTCGCATTGCTGAGAGAGGGGGTACGGACTTCTGTCTCCGTCACTTTAACTTAGACAGGGAGAAGGGTGATACCATAACACAGGGGAGCTGCAGGGGCTCTAGTACTACGGGATCTCAGCGTGCCTGCACCTCTTACTTCAGTTTTCTAATAAATACAAGGAAATAATGCTTTTTGTGGGTCAAGAAGGTTGTCCAGAAATTACTGGTCTTCACTTTTTCTTAGTTTATTTAAAAAAAATTATATCCCACTGCACATAAGCTGCGTACATCAAAGGCTTTTGGAGTGCTTTGCGAAGACTAATGCATTATTAAGGTAGCAAACCCCTATGGGGCACCCTAACAGATGGGAAGATGCAAGTAGAGAGAGGATAATAATTTGCTCAGGGGTACCTATTATGTCAGTGGCAAGAGGTAGGAACAGGGTTTGTCTGTTTTTAACTATGCCTCTCAGCTGATATCCATGGATTTGGGCAAAAGTATTAGTTCAAAATAATTCTACAACTTGAAATACGGCACTGCATTCTGCTTTTATCCTGAGCAAACCCTTGAAATGAAGAAGAATAAAATGCTGCAGAATTGCAATACCATTCTTTGGTCTGCAAACAAAAAGCTCCTCAAGACTTCTGTTTTTGAGCAGGTAAATGTCAGAAAAAGAAACATCCAACTTTTGCACATGCTAAAACAAATCCACCTGACCATCCAAAATACAATGAATATCAGTGATTCAGTTTACAAGTACAAGGCAGTGGGCAATCTAAGAAAGGCAGATTATTAGGGACTGTAACATGGAAAAAGGAGACCTAAAGGAGAGATTTTAGGTAGCTAAGATAAAGGCAATGCTAGATTTACCTACAGAAGTAAAGGTGAAAAAGTAGGGTGAAATTAAAAGTATGAATTTCCATTCTCCCCTCTTAAAAACAAACCAAAAGCCCCAAACAGTCCTTCCCAGTTTGGAGCTGAGAAGCCAAATTAAGTCATTAGTTCTGCATCTCACCTCATTTCCCATGTCTCTTCTCTGTTGGCAGCTCCCCTGGGTTACCAGAGAGACAGAAGGTAAATGATGGATGTTCCTGTTGCAATGTAGTATCTTTTATAGGGATCACAGCTCCATATAACACAAATTAAGCCAACATATTTGCATCCAATTTGTTTAAAGTTACTACAACTCATATTTTCACCATGTTTTTCTATTTGTGTTCATCTGCTTCAGCAAATGATTTTGTTTTTGAAGTCCAAAGAATGTTGGAAATTGAGCCATTTCACTGTTATAGCCTGGAGTTTTTGAGACTTGTATTGCGTATTTCGATCCTTAGTGGCTTTCTGGCCCATCTTATTCACACTGAAATATTCCAGTTAAATTCTTTAAATATTTTTATGCCTAAATACACACACAGTGCCTCCCCCCAATTAGATTGGAAGCCTAATTGCTGTAGAGTGTGATGTGTACAGGCATTGAAATTGGAATTTATGTTGACTGGCTAGTATAATTACATTGTGCCATTGCATTTAATTTTAGAATGAACCACATTTATTTCCCTTACGCTAGATTCAGGAAATAAATTATAGTTGGAGCAATCAGATTTTTCCAGGCTTCTCTAATATTCAGTCTAAATTCATTTGGTATTTCAGATTCTTTTACCAAGTACAGCAGTTATTTAGGCCCAATATGTCTCTAGATAAAGTTTCCAGGTTTGGCTGTTCTTTCTGAGGGGCTGTTGGGGAGCAGAAGGAGTCTTCAAGCACAGATGACCTACTCGATGCTGGTAACATTTCAGGTAGGGGATGTCTTCGGAGGACCCAGGATCAGTCTAATCATGAGGCTTTATTAGAATTATCTGCTACTATTACTATCAATACAAACCTCATTTTCGTAGCACAGACAAAAGAGCCTGACAGCACTGACTTATTTCAAGCAGCAGCATTGTTGGGTACAGCCAAATTCTCTGTTAATGTGAGTGAACGTAAATGCAGTGAAGTCACTGTAGTGGACACCATGCAGGTCTTTGGCCGTGGTACATGATGTGTCCGGTCACACTGTACGTGCCTTAAGTTTAACTTCTTGATTACAGAGGATGGACCCGCAGCTCGCCCAGGGCAGATGGAAGAGGGTTTAAATCTAAAGGCATATAAATAGATGCAGGAACAGGAAAAGACACCTTAAAAAGCAATACCCCTGCTCGCAGCCAGATGAGTGCTGATGAATACCTGGGAAGTCAGATGCAGTACCAAGATGCAGCTAAATGTGCAAGGATTTCTATCTAAAGGGATTTAAAAAGATAAACTAAATATGAAAGTTTTGAACTAAACCACGCAAATGTAACTGGGCTTAGAGATCAGAAAACGATTAGTATTTGGTATGAATAAAAGGTCCATTTGTAATTTGAAGTGGATTAACTTAAGAGGTATTTTAAGGTCAGTGGACTAGCAGTCATTTCTGGTGACAACGAAGTGTTTTCTCCATTCCAATATTTAATGCAGACAGTACTCTAGTTACTGTAACCCAGGTGTGAGATTTTTAGAAAATATTCAGTATAGTGAAGGCAAATCTTTGATAGTAGGAATAAATTATGACTTTATTTTTTTTCTTAAAACCTTTTCAGCAATAGCCTGCATATGATTTAGTAGAGCTGAATTTGAGAGCAACTGACGGATCTGCCTGTGTGTTCTTACATGCAGATTTTGTACTCCAGGGACAGTGTAATTTGCAGTTGGGAAGCTTCTTTTAGAATTTTGATCTCCACCCTAGAAAACAGTGGCGATCCTGAGCAGGATCAAACTACATTTAGTAGTAGAAGTGAAACATAAAATGTCTAAAAAAAGAAGCAAATGCTAAATAGTTTTAAGTTGCTGTTGTGATTTTTAAAATTTATTTCTGCCTTCTATGATGAACGTCCACAGGTGTGGAAAAGGCATGGTTAGGAGTGGGGTTTTTTTAAAAAACAAGATAGGAGCGTTAGCTTGTCCTATAGGACATTAGCAGGGAAACAACTGATCTTCAGAAAGGCCTGTCAGATGCTGTAGTTTCATAGCAGTTTCAGTTACTGGGGTTGTGAAATTGGGAGCCCATGTTTACAGCCAGACATGTACTGGCTTATTGATGAAACTGTGGTGTATACAAGACAGGGAGTAAGGCGTACAGTCAAACTGGCACATGAGAATACTGATTACAAATGAGGATATTGTGTAAATAGACACTGAAGAGCATTGGCCAATTTATCTCCTTGCTAGTGCAGAATCTACTTCAGTGCTTGTTGCCGTATGTCTTTTCTCCATTTCATGTGGAGGGTACTGTTGGCTTCCAAATGAAAAGGTGGGTCTAGCAGAAACTGTTCTGAGGAATTTTTCACAGGTTTTCTGAAATTCTAGTGACACCATCTTTAAAACTTAACAGCTAATCAATGAAGGGCTTTTTTGAGGATGCAGCTATAGGTTAGTGATCTGCTAATGTGACAGTTGCCGAGGAAACAAAAATTTAATTTTCTGGCTCGTTTCAAACATGAAGTTGAATTACATTTCTGTCTCTACATTTAATGAACAAATCATTCTAGTATTTGTGAGATTTAATTAAGATGGGAAGCTTGCATGGGGAAGAGGGAGGCTGCTGCAGCAACTATAATAAACTGGTGTTTATTGTGGAAGAGAAGGCCTAAGGCCAGCATTCTTTGCTGTCTCTGCAATGCCTGGGCTCAGTCTTAGTTGCCTATGTTTAAAAAAAAAAAAGCCTAACGTAGGACTGGTAGGGCATTGGTTCACTGTCATAGACCAAAGGAAGTCTTGCAGAGAGAAGCTGGGGCATGTTCCCTCCTGCTTTTTACTAAAAGATGTGGCAAAATCAACTTTCTCTCTTGCTAGAGGGACTCTGTTCTACAGCAGGGACAATGCTCCTGGGTACCTCTGTTGCCAGGGTATTGCATGCCCTGGCAGTAGGACTGGTAACTTTAAACGCTATGATTCTAAATGACCCAAATAATAATCTTTTCACACTACCTCAGCTCTCCCCTTCACCTCCCTCACAAAAAAGGGGCATTAACGTTCCCCTGATAGTGTTCTCGATGTTTAGTTTCTGGCGTTTCCCACTTGTTGCTGGACTTGCTTACAGAAAGCAGAGTCTGGACAAAAGTCTCTTCTGATCCTTACTTTGTCTGCCCTGATCATTAGCATCAGGACAGTATGGTTTCTAAGAGACAGAAAGGAAATTCTAAGGAGGGACTCAAGTATCACCTCTACATATGTTCCAAAAGAGAACGTGGAAGTGTGTTAAATAGCCTAAATATGGCCCAGCTTTGTATAACCTGGATGGCTCTACAGCAGTCACATCTGCTTACTCTCTTTGATCTGCAAGTATGTTGGAACCATAAGCTTTTCTTTTTTTCTTTTTTCTTAAAGTGAAAACTGTTTAAAGGGTAGTCTTCTATATATTCTCATAAAGAAGTAAGTTTCTATTGGTATTAACACATAGGGATTTTTATATTTATATTCACATATAATTACCCTCATATGCAGATTTTGCTCTAACAGCTACACTAACCAGGAATAGTTGTAAACATTCAGAAAGTTTGCTTCAACAAAATATGAAGTGTTTCTAAATATAGCTGTTGAAATTAACAAAATACAAGCAACAATTTAATATTGCAGATAACAGAAATTTTTCTTTCTCAGGAAGACTATGATCGTCTGAGACCTTTATCTTATCCTATGACCGATGTCTTCCTTATCTGCTTCTCAGTGGTAAATCCTGCTTCATTTCAAAATGTGAAGGAAGAGTGGGTACCGGAGTTGAAGGAATATGCACCTAATGTTCCCTTTTTGCTAGTAGGAACACAGGTATATCTGGATCTGTTCTATTTTATTTAAACAATTGAGATCATTGTATGGTGCCTTTGCTTTGGGCTGGCAGTTCAGGCCCAACAGGACCTGAGCAGCATCTCCTTCTGGCTTTGGTGAAATGACACTAGCAAGCAGCAGAAAAACCTACATCTGGGTTGTTCTCTAATGATCTACCTCCATTTTGTTAAAATATATGGATTGTAAACTGGGTGGCAAGGTTGGCCGTATCTCTCTATGTGACCACCTATAAAGTCATGGGACTTAAGGAACAAAATTGTCTGTTCATACCCATGTTACTGGAATGACTTGGGTCTGCAACTGTTGGTCACGTCCAATGTTTGCTGACGCAAAGGAGGAAGGAGAGAAGTGAGATGATTTCCTCTTGCTTCATGTGGGCAGCATACTGGGTTTCAATTATAAGGAGACCCACATGCTGATATTACGTTTGCGTTAATCTTTCTGCCACTGCTGAGTATAATTTCTCGTATTCCGAGATGATCACATCTAATAAAAGAGCTGAATTACAGGATAAACGTTTGTTCCTTCTGGATTAAAGCTAGTTAAATTCAGAGCTTAAATTTCTAGTGAATTTGGATCAGGAAGGGTCCACAATCTGAATCATGACATGACTCCATTTTTATACATATAATATCAAATAAATAATTCTGCTTTAAAAAGAGGGTGTCATGTAGCCTGCTGGGTTTTGTTTAGAAAAAGTATTCCAACATGACTGCAATCTTTCTTACTAGATTGATCTTCGCGATGACCCAAAAACTCTGGCAAGACTGAATGATATGAAAGAGAAGCCCATATCCATGGAGCAAGGACAGAAGTTAGCAAAAGAGGTAAACTGGATACTCCTAAATGAAAGCAAGTAGCAAAGAAGAAAAAAACAACCCTATTTCCAATTGACTTTTTCTTTCTTTATCACTTTGCCCAATTCTTTTACCAGTCAGCATATGAAACCTTGCGATTGGTTACCAGTTAAGAATATTTACTTACATTGTTGAGTACAGCTAACAAGCAGACCTGTGTAATAACACTTCCCTCTTAGTAACAGTTCAAACTTGCTGTGTAGACACTCGTAAAAATACATAAAAATTACATAAGCATTAGGCAGAGTGAATTAAAATCACAGAGTGGTTGAGGTTGAAAGGGACCTCTCCTGCTCAAGCAAAAGGTAAGAAGTATCTTAAGAAATTATTTGAGAATGCCATTTTAACACACTGCATGGATAATGCTTATCAGGACACTTATTTATTTATAGAGTTTTATTTTTGAAACATGAATTGGTCATGTAATTCTGTAATTCTTTCTTGCTATTTAGTTACCAAAAATACCTTAGGACCCCACTGCAAATCCAAAGAGCTTATTTAATATGCTTCCTTTATAAACCAAACCAACTTAAATACATTCCAGATCTTTGCCCAAAAGACGAATCTTCTGTTCTCTTAGTGGGGAAGCACATTCAGATAACTTTTCTATATCACAGCCAAATATTGTGGTATCACTATAAAAAAAAAAAAAGCAGCAGAAGTGCACAGATAGAACTGAACAGCTGAAATATATTGCTATTGAATTTACTTATTTTCCTGACAGATAGGTGCCTACTGCTATGTGGAGTGTTCGGCTTTGACACAGAAAGGACTGAAGACCGTTTTTGATGAAGCTATTATAGCCATTCTAACTCCAAAGAAACACACAGTGAAGAAGAGAATAGGCTCAAGATGCATAAACTGCTGTTTGATCACGTGAGATACATTTGACAATGGCCAGGCTTACTGTGAAATTCTACTGAATTTAAATACAATGCATTAAGTACACAGCGAACTTGCTACAGGTTTGAAAGCTAAAACTATGATTCTGCCTTCTACAACCAGTGAAATCCAGAGGAATAAAATCAATCTCAACGAACTTGTAATAAGAAGCCACCACATCTATTACAAATATTTTATTCAGACTGGAAGGTACAATCTCTCAGGGTTACATAGTCTAGAGGAAGCAAAAACTGCATCATGTTGAAACGGCATCTATGTGATTTTATTGAGTGGAGATGCTTGGCCTGAAATACTCTAAATGAATTTGGATAGTCTTCTGCTTTGACTATACATATATATATATATATTATAAAAACAACAACTTTTGCACAGTCTGTATGGAATCGGCACAAAGAAATACCTTGTCTCTCTTTGCTCCAGTTATCTGCTTTTGTATGTAAGCTGCTTCCGGTTCCAGTGTATCCACAGAGGTGCAATAATCAGACCAGCCATATAGCCAAAGGTAGCTCCCAGGGAACAGGAAATGGGCCACACCTGAGGGGAGAACACAAGGTAAAAGCAGACAATGAGGAAAATGTTTGTGTTTTTTTGTACTTCGCGAGCACAAATTCTCAGTGTAATCTAGGTACTGAAAGATGGTTCAGTCTTATTCTACTTTAAAGCTTGACGCGCTTTCCTAAAAATGCCAAAAGTGTAACAGTCATCTTCATGAACACTAAATGCTGTTGTACAGTTTTTAATTAATATGCATTAAAGTGTAACCAGGCTTCTGACTATTGCAGACTTAAGTTTGATATTCCCAAAAGTATGTGAAAAACCTAGAAGTATTTATATCCCCTGAAGTGTTCAGCTAACCCAACTTACTGTTCTGTTGCACGTGTTTGGAAACCTACAGATTTCTTGGCAATTCCTCCTCCTAATTTCTCACAGAATTCTGAAATTTTAAGAGGGGTGTGTGTGTATAAACAAACTAATATTCAAATGAGGCCAGAAACTGAGATGGAGAGGGTTTTTCTTTCTGTTGGTTTTGGAAAGTAGGCAAAGGGCTGAATTTCCCACTGGCTAGCAGGAGGGAGGGAACATAATTTTGGAAACTGACTGAACATCTTGCACCCAGTTCCGCAAACACGTAGTAAGCCAGTTATGTTAAAGAGAGCTTTAATTATAAGCTCTATTTCTTAGTACAGGAACAGGGATCTGACTCAATACAGCTGACTCACGTTCACCAACCATCTAGTACTGAGGCAAAGAAGTAATGTGATTCTCCACCCCACCACCCCCCGCTTTTTTTTTTTTTTTTTATTGGCATTGATTTGCAGGGAGGAGGGGCCAAAACAAAACTTAAACAGTCTGTCCTTAGATGTAGCTTGTATTACCAGTCAGCTACATACTGCATTTGATTAAAGTCTCAACTAAGTTGGTGATTAAGAATTACTACTTACTGTGGAATAAACTGAATTTCTATCCCTCTTCAAAATTCTAGTTTGCATACCTTTTTTTGTAAGGACAATTTTGCACTTCCTGCTGTACAGTGCATGTTCCTGAAGTAAGTACACAGTACACACTGCACTCTCCTTTTTTAATTTTATTTTTAAATTAAGGGGGCTATTTCCACCTCCTATAGTACTTGAGACTAAGAAATCCACTAGACATTAAAGACATGCACATCTCAGTGTCCAGCCTTCTGTTCTATTTTATTTTGACTTGCAATTCCTGAATATCAAATTAACTTACTCTTAATGGTACTGGTTCCTCCTTTCATTCATTTCCCTAGCTCTGATTCTTCTCTTTACTTCATTATCACTTGGAGAAATGTATTTATTCCTTTGATCATGGGAATTTTAACTAGGAGTAAAAGTAATGTATTTATCCTCTGCTATTTCATCTTCATAGTCTCCTCAGCTGATTCATCTTCACATTCCTTAGCATTTGCAGTTTTATATATTATTTGGAGGTCTTAAGGAGTGTAGCAAAGATGACTAAACAAGGTGCCTTAGGTACTCTTTATTGACCTTGTTTCATTCTTCCGTTTCTGGACATTCTGTCTCTGCTATTTGTTTTTTGTTGCTGAATATTTTGGCTGTTGCCTCTCAAACCAAAGACTTGCTTGTTTTCATTCATTCAACAGCGGTATTGTAGATCATCAATAAATAGCCTTGAGATGCTTAGGCATGGTAAGATATTACGTATATTTAAAACTTACATGAGTTTGTGGCCTTGGCTAAACTTACACTTCAGGTGGATCTTTCCAACTTTTAAATGAAATGCAATCAAGTTATTTCTAGCAGTTTCAGGCTATTGCACGTGTCTAAAGGACAAAACAATAAGAAAAAAAAGTCCCTGCAACCCTAGCTGCTCACTCAGTAATGCTCAGTTTGAACAGGAGTTGTTCTTTCATATCCACTGATGAAGTCAAATACCACTTTAATATCCACAAAACTATAGACAGAGGCCTCATAACTCAGTGGTCTTTTTGCATCAATTTTTTTCAGTGATCAGTGATCCTTCAGTAATTTTACCTACATTAGGTGAATCTGTGGTTGCCTATTTGCTTTTCAGAAATATAAGTAAATGTTAGAGTCTTGAATTTTTCACGTCCCCTTAACTAAAGAGTCAATATCCCTGATGACCCATTGACCCTGTATCTTTCAGCATTTTGTGTATAGTGGGCAATTGTTGGTACAATTAAAAGGATATCTGATGATTGTTGTAGCTTCCTGCAACTTGGAATGCATTTTTTTAATAGTTATGTAACTTTTAATATTAATTATGCCTTTGTCTGCCTTCCAAAACATTCAATTTCTGCTTTGCTTTTATAAAATCAGTGTTACCTCACAAAAATTTGAGGCTGTCTCACTTAACACATGACTGTCTGACATCTAACCCTCCCGGGTGGCAGCTGGCTCAGACAGCGGGCAAAGGGAAGAAACCACACAATACGCCATCTCACTGACTGCGAGTGAGACGCAGAAGGAGCACCACCTCGTCCCTTTGAGAGGCATAGAACAGAAGGGTACTAGGCCAGGTACTCATTTTTATTATGCTGGTCAGATGGCCCAGAGCAGTTCTAAAGGTCGTTTGATTGGCCTTTTGAAAACTCTCTAAGCACAGAAGTTAAAAGCCTGAACTTAAGAGCGTTGCTGCCCTTATGCTATTTTCTCTAACCCTTCAGGCAGGGCAAAAAACCCGTAGAAAACAAGTAATGATACTAGTTTTATTCTTGACTGCTGGCCTGTAATCTACATATAGCCAGATGCAACCGTGGGTATATCTAAAGCAGCAAGTTACCAGAGACAGATTAAGCACATCTCTTAAGCACATCAGCTGCACTAAAATAACAGCCCTTGCATATGCTTTTTGTCGGTCTATGAAAGTGGGTTGCTTTATTTTGCATTAGCTGCTGGCCTCATTTTTCTGAGACCCAATCTCTTTCTGCTGGACCTTTTCAAATGAACTGCTTGATTGCTCTGCTTTTGCCCTCTCTTTCATATTATGTCTTACACTTGCATCAACTTCACTAACTTGGTACAAACTGCCTCTATGTGATAAAAATCTAGGCTGCTAATATCTGTCTGCCTGTTCTAAGAGATTCCATTTATTTAAAGTATGCAACTTTTAACACTCCCTTCTCCTCCCCTGAGAACTATTCACTTGGTTTCTTCTACTTCATACTGTCTTCTGTGCGAGCTGTGAGGAAGCTGACATATCCTCCAGCACTGATGTCATGTCTAGGCTGGGTTAGCAGCAAGGGAATAGATGTTAGGAAACATGGCCTGACCGCACTTTTTTTGAGGGGGAAAAAAATCTGGAGACAAGAGTGTGGGGAGCACAGGAGACAGAACAGAACATTCTTCAGGAACCTGTCATGAAATACTTTGTCTGTCCCAGCAGCTGGGAAGCATCAGCACCATCCTCACAGCCCAATACAAGAAAAGTCAGTTTACTTACCAAATGCATATGGAAAAGGGCAACTTTAACAACCTGTACATGATTACTAGGAAACTGAACAGCACCTTGGCAAAAACAAATCTCCATCTACATGCTTAACAAGCACAAAAATCGCATTTTAAGGGGCAGAGCACGAGCCAGTGGTTAATGCAAAACAATCCTGAATTCTGCTATTTGTTTTTTTGCCTTCTCATCCGGCAGCAGTGATAGGACTAACAGAGATTTCTTTAGGCTAGCTAAATACACACTGCAAGGTTTCTAGTATATGTTAGAACTCGTTTTAAGAATAAGGATTCAAAATAGGAATTGCCAGTCTTTCAGGATATAAATGAGTTTTCTCAGTGCTCCTTAGAACACCTATGAGCTGATACGAAAATGCTTAGCATATTGCATGGAAAGCAGAGCATGTTGCAGGACGCCAGCAAGGTATGCAGCTCTGCTCTACTGTGCATGTGGTTAGTTAAAGCAGAATTCTGACTGCATGACAGGTTTGTCATCTCTTACAAGTCTGTAACTTGCATCCTGTGCCATGGGAATTATGCACACATTGATAAAGACATAAAGGCCAGATACTTATAGGCCAGAGCAGCAACACCCTAGTAAAGTTTTTAAGGATATTATAAAGTAAACAGTGCTGAAACTTGAATTATACAAATGCAAATACAGTGAGGCAATCTACTGTACTTACTTTTTTTTAATAAACTGGTCCCAGTCTTTAGATGAGTGCTTTTCTCATATTCCTAAACTCGATTTTTTTGTATGCTTACTATTTCAAAAGATCCATTTCTGCCTGTCAATTAGAAAGCTATGTAAAAATTTTTGTTTCATTTTAAAACTGAATAAATGAGCACAATTACTTTCCCTTCCTGTTTCTAACATGCCTTAAATTCCTAGTTGTTTAGTCTGTACTGTCTTAAAAATTTGAGTACATGCCTTGAATCTATTTTGGTTGCATGCACATGTTAACTAAAAGTGTCTTATCACGTTGTACAGAATGTGTGTGTTGACAAGCACATGCCGAGGAGAAGAAAGTGTGAGGGTTTTTTTTCTGGCTGGCATTTGTAACTAGAAGTTGGTTTTGTGGATTTGTGTTCTAAAGTTAGAGCAAGCATAACTGCCTTTGATCTCACCATTAAGGTTTACATTAAGAAAACCTATCATTAAATAAACAATGATAACCACACTGAAGTGGAACAAGCTTTTACCTCTGTTTAAAAAATTTCAAATACTGGGTATTATCCCTTTACTCACATAAAGCAAATTATTTTACAACAAAACTTCCACAGTACATAGTAGATCCAAAAGCAAATACAAGATGAAACTTTCTGAGCTGTGTTAAGAATAACAAAGTAGTGTGAAAGTTTATAGTCCTATTTCAGCTTACAGAAGTATCTACCAAAAACTGTACCCAGTTATTGGGTACAGATTATTTTTCAGGTTACAAGTATCTGAGAGATATCTAGACTAATATTTACAGTCATATTGGCTAAATTACATGGCAGTCAATCAAATTTGAATTATATCAGGACTACCTATTAAGCTTGCAGTATCCAGTATGAATTGGGAATATATCATTAGGTAAAAGTGAAATTAATATGAAACCACTGTAGGCAGAATAATGTTTCAAAGTCACTTTTTATCATTAGTAACAGGTACTACATATCAAAATAAAGCTACGAAATGGATGGGTGGGCACACACACAGTAAACCCAGGAACATGTTTTAAAAGTCTGTTATTAAAACATGCAAGAAATCCAGGAAGTTGACAATTTCCAAAATGCAGTTGCTGTCAATGATGAATCGGGTGTCTGGAATGCTAGTTCCACTGCATATAAAGCATGCTGATAAGGTTTTGTTGTTTAATTATAGCATCTTGTTCTGCAGCTAAATTACCTCAGGCTGAGCAGAGAAAGGATGTGTCACAATGTGTCTAGTAACACCTAAATGATCCCATTCTGTTTCAGGGGTGGTGTGTTTTAAGGTGCCACTTCTGAGATGACACTTGAAGCTAGGATCATAATCACATGCTGTTACTAAAAGTACACCAGCAACTTGAAATAAGTAATGTGAAAAAAAAAAAGGAGCAACTGTAACAAAGGAAGTTATTTTCTATTTCTTTGCTAGAACTGTCCTAACTAATTGTAACGCTTACATACCCACTGTGCATCAGAGGGCTAGAGGCAACTAGAGATGGATGTACAATTCTTCAAACCTTTTGAACACTGTCTAGAACAGCCTTATTTAAATGACAATAAGTAAGCATTGCAAAAAATTGTTTAAGAATTAGATAGTAATTTCAGAACATTGGCAAAATTGTTGTACCAGTCTGACACACATAATAAACTGAAACATGTCTTGCAGAGTAAGTCTTTAAAAATTGGGGGGGGGGGGGGGGGGGGGTGGCGTTTGTGGTGAGGTTTTTTTGGTTGTTTTTTTTTGTTTGTTTGTTGGGTTGGTTTTTTGGGGGTTTGTTTGGTTTTTTGTTGTTTTTTTTTTTTTGTTGTGTTTTGTTGTTTTTTTGTTTGTTTGTTTGTTTTGTTTTTTTTAAGTACAGAAATGTAACTACTGTAGGCACTAACTTTCATTCCTGTGAGGCAACTATCTTCACTCTTGTCTGAGATAGGCTTAATTCTGCAGACCTATAACCAGGAACAACCTTAGAGTAGGCCTCCCTGACCATGAACAGCTGTTTGGCACAATTACAAAGTAAATTTTTCTGAAAAAGTAGTAGAGGAGCAAGAGGCGTGGCCAAATTATGTTAAAAAATTACTTTAAGAACAGCAGAATAATGAAAAACAATCATCAGGATACCAACCGACTTTCAGCAATATATTTTATATTTTTAACATAAATCCTTTATATATTTTTCATTTCCAATCTGAAACATTATTCAGATAATTAATGCCATTTTATTTCAAAAACAATATTATGTTCCTATTAATATTTACTTAGTGTAAAAGTTTTTGTATGCAAAAAAAAGCATTTTACATTATTATTTTTAAATGTAGACAGGCCCAGTAATCTGAATATTCCCTGTATGCAATTTTTTTCAAACATAAATATGGAAAATAAAGTGAAGATTTTCTGAGACATCTGTATTCATCTCAGTTTTGTTGTGTGTCACAAGAGGTATGTGTACAGAGCCAATATGCTTTCTTTGTTTTATGAATAACTCAGCATGAAGTAGCATTTTGATTTTGGCCATTAGCAATGAACTGGAACTCCTGATGATGAATTTCATACCAAGTTTACTCCAGAGGTGCTTCCAAGTCTGAAGTACTTTGAAGTAAAACCAAATTCTATTGAAAGAGATACAAGACACATTGACATCTGATTTTCTGATCAGGTAAGACATAGGTAATGGTACTACAAACTTCCCAGCTTCTACTAATACATTTCAAACACTATGGAAAGGGATGAGTACCATATAACTTTTCAGTTCTTCTGTTAAGATTGCAGGAAGTGGTGCTAGTCCCAATAAAGACAGCTAAGGACTGGGAAATAGATTAGCAAAAAATTAAACTATGGTTGCCCTCAATTGCTTTTTCTTTTAAGGGCACAAAGCAGCAAAGTGACATCAGAAGAACTGTCAAATGTATCAGTGTGGCAATTCAGACAACAGGTACCTTACAGAAAAGTTTATGCAGCTTTATTCAATATTCTACTGGAATTCCAGCATCCTCAGTACTTACTTTCTTTCCTTCAACCTCTTGTTTGCTTCAGGGGAGTGACTACAGGCCACTTCCATTTGAAGCCATTTCTCTGAACAAAAACTGACCTCACAGAAGTGGCTTTACATACTCCACTCTCTGAACTGGACTGCAATCAATTTAAAAGTAGACTGTAGACACTGAAATTGTCTACAGTTTAAAGTATAAACCCTTATCAAATGGAAGAATATACCAATTCAAGACATGATGCTTAATTATTAGAACGTTCTAACAGTGCTAAATGAATAGCATTTTTTATTCCAAACTCATAGTACATTTCTGCATCTGCTGTTTTGCCAACTTGTGACATTTCAGAGCTACAAACAGAGCACGAAGGCAGCAGCAACCCTGTGGTTTCTTTTACCATGTGATATTTCTCAACTATTGTTGACCCATCCAGTTCTTGTAATACCAATTTTGCTTTGTCCACAACACTTCTTAATTAATGAATTGTTTAAAGCTAAAGGTACAAACACAGCTGTTTCCATAACATGTTGTTACACCACAAACACTAACCATAACAAATAGAAACATCAGAACCAGATTTTGCAACAAACAGGGGAAAAGGCCTTAACACAGTTGTCCAAAATTATAATATCACTTTAGTGTTGACCATATAATAAGATTTAAATCACATTTTCTGTTTTAAAGCATAACCATTTCCACTACAGATTTAAAAAAAAAAATAATGGTTTACTACAAAAAGTCTAAAATACAAGAAGGAAAACAATCAGTAATGAAACCTGTTCTTATCTCAAAAGCTGGTTCTTCAGACCAAAGACTAAGTTATTCTGTTTGAGTCCCTTTTTGGATCTGAGAAGGGTAAATCCAAAAATGTAATCCCGAAGTTCTCTGCTTTTAGGCTAATACAAGAAACAGCTGATGTCAAATGCATGACAGCTTAATACTTTATTCATGCAGATGCCCAGAAGTAATTTGGTTTTGGCTGGGCTCTGATTATTTTTAAGCCTACATTAAGATTTTTTGTTTTTCCCAGACCTTGCTTGGACTTAATCTGTAGGTATTCCCATAAGCATTCCAGGAGGACTAGGTTCTACACAAAACACTGCCAGTCCATGTCTTTTGGGGGATTATTTTTTAATTAATTATACTAAAAATTATTATAATAATTTTAATTATTTTTAAAATAAAGAACTTTTCCCTGCACTTGCATCATGCACAGTTTGGTTTTTTTTTTTTTTTTTTTTATTTTCTGTAAGGGAGTTGTTAGATCAGCCACTCGGGAGACAGGCAATGTGCACTACAGATTTTCTTCCCAAACCAGATCTGGAACAGCAGCACAGTTCTTTATGACAGCCATTATTTCCTCTCCCTTAGGCTGAAGATAACACAGAAAGCACCTCTCTTCTTTTCATTGCTAGAGTGAAAGAATCTATTATGAATTTCTGCAGTCACCTGACGTCAGGTAGCAAAAGGGAACACTCTTGCAAAAAGGGGTTTTGTTGCTAGTTCTCAGTGAGCTTCTGAAAAACAACAGAAATGTCTCTTGGCTCTGAATGTTTGGCACAGCAATGCACATGTGGTAACACATGACTCAATATATGTGTTGTTGAATCCATACTACTCAGCAGGCACAGAAAGACAAGACTTAGGTCAACTGTTGCATGAAGTTCAGTGTTTCCAGAGAACCCAATCCATACGTATCTTTGTATCTCAGTTTGGCAGGACTAGAAAGCAGTGTTTCCTGGACAACTATTGAAAATTTGTGGCCAGAACACTTTAAGTCTGCCTTGGTGACCAATATTTAAAAGATCACCTTCACAAAAATATTAAATTATCGATAGGTGACTAAAAACTTCTGAGAGATGTGAACAGGACCTTTAACAAGCCACTTTAAAAGAGGTTCATCTCTACCTTGAGGATTTGCTACCATTTCAGTGCTTCATCGTGTTGCTTTGCTGAGATAATTTGACTTTAAAATCTACGTTACATTTAAAAAATAGCTTCTTTCATTCCCCCTTAAACAGCAGATTTAAAAAAAAAAAAAAAAAAAGATGCAGTTTTCCAAAAACGTTTTCAAAGTGGCAGCCTGTAGGACTGATAAGCAAACTTCTCTACGGCTGCTCTTAAATCGCTCAGATGATGATTAAAGTTCAGACCCAAAACGGAAAGCAAGATTTCCTTCCCCACACCACTATTTTAAACCCTAAAAGGCAGAAAAGTGGGGATAGAGAAAAATGAGGGGAACTCAAGGGAAAGAACACAGCAGCAAATGCTCTGGATTAGGCATAGGAAAATTGCTTTGATGCAGGAATTGATAGTCAGAAACTCTCCCCTGGCAACTCTGGTATCAGGAGTATGTTAGAAATGAGGGTGGAGATGGTGAAGGAAAGGGAAAATGCAGGTTTACAGTTTCTGCTGCTGCCTGAGTTCTCTGGGGAGCATTCATGCCCAGAATCAGCTAGTGACGAGTTATGGTATTTGGGGTTGCTGCAGATGCTTTGCTGTTCTGAGGCATCAGATAATATCTTTTTTAGATGTCTAAGTATAGATTCTAAGGCGTAACTTTTGTCAGTCATATTGGCTTTTATCGACTGGGAAGAGTTTTCAAACAGAAAAAGCTGTCAGACCATTACCAAGCTTGTGTCTCCTGCTGTGGCAAGATGGGAAAATGGACAATCAAGTAAAAAATTAATTGTATTTAAAATATCTTTCTTAATCTATAAGTATCTTTCTTTTGTTAGTCAGAACCTACTGGTTTGGTGCATATCATTGGTGCATAATGGGTGACATTTTTATACATAGCATATGTGTAAAATCTCAGACTTTCCTAATATGTGCGCACGCATGCATGTATCTGCATCTGCCTAGAAGAGACAGAGTAATCATATGGGATTTATTTGTCTAAATGTGGATGTCCAGTACAATTTTAGGCATTCCACTATTCTATGTAGTCTCCAACTACTGTTCTGAAAGGTGATGGGTCTCCTTTAGGTCCTGCACCATATCCAGCAGTCTCACATGAATTTCTTGGATGCATCAGATGGCACTCAATATTACATTTATGTTACTGAATATAATAACGTACATAGACTTACGCTAATCCTAAATGGTAACCAATATTTTCTGCAATTATTATTCATGCACACAACTGCTTCCATCCCCGATTACCAAGCAAAGAGGAGACAGAGAGGGTTTTGGATGTTCTTTGATAAATGTGAATAAAGCACAGAAATAGACAACATGCCATTATATGCTATATAAATGCAAGTTTTCACAAACAATTCTAGACTGAGTCAAAGCCCAGATGACAGTGAAGACACTGTAACAAATCTTGACTGCAAGAATAGGAATAGGAATAAAATAAAACCTGCCAGCTGTGACACACCATTTAAAAATCCCAGCTGAGCAAGAAAAAAAGCACTTGCCTGTCATTGGAACAGGAAGGTGAATGAGACTTCACTAGAAGATCAGAGATTGCATTTCAATTAAACCCTTGATTTTTGGGCGATATTCATGTCTGTCAACAATTAACTAGTACCAACACATATCTACACCAGATTGACAATGAAACATCTTACAAGAGTAAAACCAAGTGTTTTTAGGGAAGAAAACTTGATTCTTTTTACTTCAAGTATTAACCTACTCCTCTACTACTATTTTTGAAATAGTGATTTTGTATCTCAGTGCACTGGTGTAAAGAAAGGCTGGTGGCATAAAAGCAGGCTGTCGGCTACTTGAGGAAGACAAATTTCCATTGCAGCTGTAAAACACAATGTCTACAATATCAGAGGGAAAAGCATATCACCTGTTATACTGATTTCTGAAAGAAACCTTTGAAACCATCTGCTTAAGAACAAGCTTGGTAGATAGCATTCATCTGAGCACATATGAGTTTGGTAACCAGAGGAAAGAAGATATCCACAGAAGGCATTAGGAAAAAGTGTTACTAGTGTCGTAATTTTATGGCAATTGCAGGCTTCAGTTATAGTTAATGGAATAACTTCTCCATGCCAACCAAAGTATTAAGAAAATAGCACAGATGTTTGAATTTATGAAGACAGAATCTGCAACGCCAGCTTCACATTTTTTATTGTACAACTACAAAGCTAATGCTTGCCTTCCTTTGAAATCAGAAGGTAAATTTTTTGTACAGTGCTTCAGCCACACCATTTCCACAAATCAATCCAAATCCATTTAAAATGCATTCTTAAGTGCTTTTATGGAAGACAGAGGGGGACTAAAACACTAGGAAAGCATCTTTCCTTCCTTACCCATAAACAATAAAAGACACTAGACTGAAAGCAGACAAACTTGGAGCCATCTTCATCATGTCACATTTCTCCTCCTTCTTGTCTACCTTCTTCATATCAAAATCCTTACAGCTCTATTTCATGATAAAATTTGCATGCAACAGTCAGTCTGTAACAAAGAACCTATTAAAAAGGGAGGGAATACTTCTGCGTTTTACATCCTTATACTTTAAGTATAGATGCTTCCAATAATTTTTTAAATGTTTGGCATAACCCTGTAGGAACAGCTTATGAATAAGTCCAATATACCTGTACAGTTTCAAAGCAATTTTGCATTGCATGTATATGTAGAAAATTCATATTTTTACAATGATGAGAAAATTGCAGATACTAACCTGCCAAGGCCGATCCCAATCAAGAGGAATAGGAAATGCTCCAAACCAAGCTCCTAGTATACTGCACATGGTAGTAATCTGTAGACTGCTTTCCCAGACGGACATAGCTCTGTAAAAACAGTGTGTTGTTAGATTTCAAAAGCATAAGTTATCATGTCAGAATGCTAGATCTGATTTCTCCCAAGATTTTTGAGACTACTGATTAAAACAAATAAATCAGTATATTTGATAAATAGCATGCAGGTTTCTCCTAAGAGATACACACTATATGTAAAATATAAATTGAATATTTTAGCGATAATCACAATCTTTCTGTATCACACATTCAGAGATATTTTTTTTCCCTTGAAACGCTTACTGTAAAAGGTTATTCATTTTACCTGGAAATACTCCTATTGAGCTTGAAACCCTGTTTGAGCAAGTTAAAATACCACAATGATACTGTGTGCATTGTGCAGGAAAGCAGATAGGAAAGGGTAGCGGGGGATTGTATAAAAGAGTTCAAGCACAGTCACAAAGTACTCTTCGGTGGAGTCATGTTGTTATTATTTGATGACTATGACAATTTAATATTTATACAAGTCCACTATGTGAATATTCTAAAGGAAATTTCCATCAACTGAAAAGAAACATCATGAATTAATGTAACCTGCATGTTGCAGCCCATCAGCAACATTACATCCAAGTTCAAATACACTGGCTGCAGGATAAATTTACTGCATGCTAAAGAATTCTTGCATCAGCAATCAAGGCACATATACCATAACAAAACATTAATGACTCCAGTTCTCAGTTCATAGACTTCAAAAGTTTTGGCAAAGCTGGGTTTCTCTTTAATAGATAAGGCCTTATTGTCCACCATCAGTTTACCAAGTGATTGCTCTGCTTTTCTCAAGCCATGCGTTTGAGTGCTCAGTACTAATTAAAAAACAAGAACGGAAGTCCAGGACACAGTAGGGCACAGTTCTGAGACAGAAGAAGGGGGTTAAAATCCCTGCTCCAAATCAGTAAGGTAAGAGGATCTGAATCTTTTAAGTTCACTTTATCTCAGATTATAAACAGAAACCAAACTTTAACCAACAGAAGAAAAGAAATGGGCGTTCTTATAGCTATTTACTGAATAGTAAACTCCAAACTACATATGTGCTGTTTAGGCTGCAGACATGAAAACTTTAATCGTAGACCTAGTTTTGAAGAACCTAACATTTCTGACTTGACTTCTGAGTACACACAAGTCACTGCTGCATTTGATACTGACCGAAGGGATCACAAGTGTAAGGCCAACACTTTTTTATTGTTTGTAAAACAAAGGTCATAAAGATTATACTAGTTACAGTACAGTGTTGACATTTTGAGCAGAAACTGGAACTGTTTCTTCTACAATAATCCCATACCTCTAATTTACAACACTTGATTTCAACTCATAATCCTACTGGCTTGAGAGTTCTTTTTAAAGAGAAAGGTCCTGATTTAACTATAAAACTTCAGGAGTCTCCACATAGAAAATTATTGTAAATTATTTTCAGAAGCTGAATAACTAAGCAGAGAGCTGTTAAGCAGCATAAGAAAGAGAACATTTATACCCCAAAAGACATTTTATCTGGTAAATCTATGCACATACTGCTCCACCACACAGAGGTATCAGACCGAGTCCAAGAGCAAAACAACAGAATTAGCAAGGCACAGTGCCCAAATGGAGAACAACCATTGGTAGTCTGGCAAACATCTGAGCTTCTAATTCAACCACTCCGCAGGATGGGCACTGGCTACTCAAATATGACCAACTTGTCCTTCAACATTATCCTGCAGCAACACTGCTTTGTGTCTTCTCTTTTCTGCATGTCATGTGACCTATTGGGACTTTTGCAGGTATTCTTTAACATACTAACCCATCACATCATTTGCATGAAGCTGACAACTGCAGAAACACTTATAAACTTCGAGTTTAAAGGTTTCTTAATTATTTAAGCTATGAATAAACTACAACTAAAACTATTCTGCAGGCAAAACTAGCGATATTCAAGATGATAAACGACCACTATGGCAAAAAGGCCTTTTAAAGCCTAAAGTAATTAGGCTATAAATAATACAGTACATTACGTGTTGGTTTTAATAATGTCTTCATTAAGAGGTTAGTTAACATAAAATAATTTACTAAGACAGCTTTTGGACAGGTAAGATCTGAAATTCTGCGCTGTGGCAGGACACCGCTTTGGTGATCCTCACCTTTACAAAGAATATTTCCAAGTCTGTAAAGCTATGCAGTTCCCAAACAAGTCCTCAAATGGGCAAAATAAAAACCAGGAGCCCTAAAATTATAGTTTTATACAATTTTTTTGACAGGCTCCAAATAAAACCCATTTCCTATCCAGATGACACAACTGCTATTATACCCAAAAATTCAACACAATTACTCAGACTAGTGATTTGAAATAAACAGTTGCCAAAAAGACCAATAAAAATCAGCAATTGAAAGCTGATTTCTTAAAGGCTTTTATACAGGAATGAAGAGCACCCTATTTACAGCTTCATTACTCAGAATTGAAGTTTTTCTCATGTAGCTTACTTTTCTCACATTTTATGTGCACATACACTATAAATATGTGGGTAAGTACAAATTTTTCAAGCTTCCTAAAATTAAGTGATAATTAAAAAAAAATAAAATATCTATTTGATACATCAAATCAACATTTCCAATTCAAAAGCATACTCATTTTGAAAATGTGCAGCATGTGAAATTTTCTGAGCTACACTTGTTTCACGCAACTGTTTCATGTATACAAAAAAAACCCCTACACAACCAGACAACACTTCCCCTCTACTGCACCAACAACCCAAACTTTATACGATGAACAATAACCCTGCAGTGTCACAGATTACATGTTATCACATATAATCCACCTCCTCTAGGCATGTGCTCTTAAAGTGATCTTGTAGTAACTTTCTTAGAAGTGATTTTGCCAGCAGTGACTGCACTTTCAAGTGCTGCAAGTGGAAACAGAGAAACCTACCACCTCCTCAGAAAAAACAAGTACTTTGCAAAATATTTAAATCAGACTGACTTAGTTGGACCATAGCTATTAGGATGCAATACATTACATGCAAGTTACTTGAATGTAACTTTATGAATAGTCCTATCACAAGACATTACGCGCATCAGTGTTTTCACACCAGATCACCTAAAACATAGCAGAAAGCTATCCAGAGCAATAGCTAATTAATTTCTGTTTCTTATTTACATTTTCTATGTCAAGATAAACTTTCTTTTTCTACAAGTTGCTTTCTGTCTTTCCACAACGTCAATAGCCCAAGCACATTTTTGATCTTATAAATATTGCACATGTAAATAAATGCCAGTAATTACTTAAATCTAAATTGTACTCAGATATTTTTAAAACAAATTCCTAAGTTATACTCTAAATCAGACTTTCCAGCTTGCTGTCCCAGTGCAATTCAATTTGCTAAACTCTTCTTTCAAGGCGAACAGCTGTGCTGATATTAGCTACCCATCCTTTTCCTCCATTCAAACAGCCCCCCTCATTCCACATGGTTAAGTTAGAGACAATCTGTTAATAGATCATACCTACTCTCAGCTCACGCTTAAGTGCAAGATGTTCCAACTCATTCACGAGATCAAATGAAAAAAACACAGATTTAAAAGAGCAGCTTGCTACAATCGATAAAAAAAAAAGAAATCAATTCCGTTTTTCTTTGTAGTTTATTTTCATTCAAAGGCTAGTCTAAATAAACATCATCCTTAGACGGCTTATTCAGATTAATGTCACATGGCTCACTAGTAAGAACGATATACAAGTTGTCACAGCAAAAATGACAAAAGAAGACAACCCTGTTTTCTGAGCAATAATTGTGATGAAATAACATTAAGATCTATACTAGGAAAGAAAGAAGTTCACAGCCATTCAAAATCTAACCTGGCACAAAGACAGACTGCTTGACAAACATCTGCTTGATAAACATCTGTATTCAACTATTATTTCCAGCTTCAAAACCTCCGAAGATAACTAAGTAAATCAGCAACGTTTTGCAGCAACTTTGCAGCAAAGTTGCAAACAAGTCCATGCTTTAATAAGTCTTGCTAGCTGTCATTTCCATTACTCTATTCAACCCTTCCACTGAAAATAAAAAAAACAAGCATAACTAACCTGAGAAAGGATTCAAGATAATTTTCAGTAAGCTGAGAACCAAGATAAACTGCAAGTCAACACCTTAAACTACCATAAAAAGTCTACTTTTGTCCTCCTCTGCAGAAGTTTAAATCAAAAATAGCTCCACAGTTAGTAGTGTTATACAACTTTTCACTTTTTTTTTTGAGATGAAACTTCGCCCTATGAATTATTAAAATGGAATGAATGCTAACAGCTAATTATTAAATTCAAGCATATGGGAGGGGCTTCTTTATGTTTCAGCATCCCCATCTTTCAAAAAATCGTGTTATTTAGTGAGTGAAAAAATGCAGAAGAGAGAATACTTCTGAAAAGCACATTATCCTTGATGCATGCTAATGTCATGGCTGTCAGTGAGGTGAAAATGAAATTAAGATGCTCATTTTACTTTAAACATACTCTTGAAAAAAGATTAAAGCTTGAAAACTCTGACACTGAAAAGAGCTTTCTTCGAAATCTGAAAAATAGCACAGGTATACATCGCGTACTTAAGATCAGAATAGACTATATGTAATTTTCACCATTATATTCAAGTTAAAAATACTGTTAAAATAGTCTTTGTTCTGGATTGTCATTCCTACTTTAAAAGCTGTGATCATGAAGGTACTATTGGATCACGTGCAAGAGTTTCCCCTTAGAGTTCAGTCTCAGGTCTCCTCTATTTCACAACCATCATACTGGATTGCACAATGGTTTTACACCAATACATTGCATGTTTGAAACTTTACTTCCTTCAAACACACATATAAAGTGAGATTCAGTGTCTGGACACCAAAAATAAGAAGTTATTTTTCTGAATCAACATGTTCAATGTAAATAATAATTTTCTTCATCAGAAAAGCTGTCATAAACTTGTAATTGCCGATATGAAAAACACCCATAATTCCAGACATTTTCCTTTCTTTACAAAAAAATTCCATTATATGTTGTTTACATCAACTCTGTCCATTTCTATTCTGGGTAAAATCAGAAACTTTGGAATAGAACTTACCCATTTTTACTAAATACCCGTATCCATGCTTGTATGTTTGGTCCCAGTATACACAAGCATTGTAAAGTAGTAAAGGTAGACAGGAGAACTGCAAACAAAAACGTCTCAGTCACTGACCTATGAAGAAGGAATATTAAAAAATTAAGTGAGGTAGTCACTAAGTCTTCTAAGAGTTCCAAGATTTAGTAAAACACACACCTCTCCCCATGCAAGTCAACTTGTGAAAGCATGCATGCTTTCTTAAACCTCATGTAGAAGAATAAAGTACTTTTCTCTTACTCTATAGAACGGTAAAGAAAAATTGAAAAAATTATGGTATCCGCTTGTTATCTCAACAAAGACTGAAATACAGCAATTGTTTTAAATGCCTAATATCTGTAACATTTTAAAAAACACAGGAGTACCTCATACAGAATGTTAGTTCTGAATTGAAGTACACTTGGATATTTACTTCATTATTCCATTTATTTTGCTAATTTGATGTTGTGGAAGCAACCATGAAACCAAACTACATGATGCCATTGTTAGAGAGTAGCTTCGGATCTCTCTCAGAAATCAGGCTGCTTCATGTCTCTCCTTTTATTTTTTCTTTTTTAATCATTCCTAAAGGTTAAAACACTAATATCAAAAGGATGAAAGATATGTAAGATGTGTGGTTTAGAATCTTACGGGGAAAATGACTAAGCAAAACACAGAAAAATGTTTGTACCCATATGCTTAACAAAAATACTAAAGTAAAAGGAGCTTTTTGTAGCTGTCTTGAACAACACATCTCCTAAAATACAGGAATTGTAAAAGACAGCTTCTAAGCAAACAAACAAAAAAGAACAAAAAATAAGCCACCCCAAAAAACAACAAAGCCCCACAAAACTCAAAACAGCCCTCCTTCCCCCAGCCAGGATCTTATTCTTTCATTTCCAATGTACCAGGAAAACAAGTACTTATACCAATATCTGCAAGGAGGACTGCCCCTTAAAACATTTAGGGAAAGACAGGGTCGTCTGACTTACTCTATAAGAGGTGCTCCATAAAGAACAATAATCGCATGAAACAGTATGCAAGACATGAAAAAGTATATACAGCATTTTAGAAATCTGGATATCTAAAAAAGAGCAATAAAATATCAGAATAATGTTTCAAAAGAGAAGAGAAGATTTTGACTATATATGTTACTTATGTTATCACTAGCATTGTACTCTACTTATTTCTTTAGGTTCAGTTATAGCACCGTATGATAATAGCATGGCATATTTCAAAACAGTTTTCTCTATATTTAATACTTTAAATAATTAACTAAAAATGATCATACTCCATCTAAATTTTTTTCATGCTCCTATTATAATAAGGCAACCATACAAAAAATATAACTGGAAATGAAAAGATGAAGAGAGTTAATTTTATTGGATATTTTTACATTTCTGTTTTACATCTGAGTGTTATGCCCACTCGTGAAAAGGCGTCTTTTACAAAAAGTGAAAAAATATTTAAAAGCAAGAAAATACATAGTACGGGGGAAGAAAAAGACATTCAGAATCAAATATAATACTTAAAAACATATGAAATAAGAACCACTACATTTTGAACTTAGCATCTTAAATTCTAAATCCACTTGAGCGATGTCCATGACTTTCTACAAATCTGCAAAACATGTACAATTTTCTATGAATTTAAACAGCAGTTTCTGGGTACTCACTATATCTTATAGAAGTATAGCCACTTGATAAACAGTTCCGGTTAGGTCTGTTCTGATCAGGTCACCAATGGAAATCCTTAATTTCACTTGACCACTTTTTTTTGACATTTATTCCTTATGCTAGGCTGGGATGAAATTTCACCTAGAACATGAAGCTCGCTTCATTTTTAAATCACAGATGGTTAAAATACTTGTTTTCCATAATGATTTTGTGTATTTCACATCCCCCTCAGTCAGCAAAACTAGACAGAAGCCTTGCATGCTGCTTTCAGGGATGTCTGCTTACATTTTTGAGAATCACCACATCCGAGCACTAAGTCTTGTCTGACTCTGCAGGCTGGAGTGAAAGACTATCCAGCTGACTTAAAAACGCCAGTGTATTTCCTCACTCCTAAAGAAGCTGTGTGCTGCTCTGAATTTGCTCTGTGCAGACCTACTTCATTGCGATTTAGTGTTCCTGTTTAAACTGTAACTACAAAAATTTCTCCCAGATTTAGATTTTTCTGTGTGCAAACTCCATAATTCAAGTATATGCAGCCATTTTAATACTTTTCCATGTATTTTTTTAAAACTTACCAACTTTGTTGAAATTGTAATGGGCTAGTCTCTCTTTTATGTCTCAAATTCTAAAAATTATTTCTCTTCCTATAAAGTAATTAGAAACTAATAGCAGAAATTATCAGTAATTGCTTTCTTCATAACACTGAAGGTCAGGCCTAGACTATTAAACAAGTTCTGCACCCACTCAATTTCACCAATTTTTGTTTCCATGCAAATTGTTGGAAGACCAATTGCTGGGACTATAAGCAACAATATATTGACAAGAAAATGTAAAGACACAGAATTGCTCACCTGAGCAGGTTATGTACAGATAGAGAAAGCATAGCATCGTTTGTTTCAAATGGTGCTACACTCAAACTCATTCATGGAAAACAAGAATTTACCACCAAAAATTGTCATCATCTTTCTTATTTGATTATTTCAGTGAATGAATTTGCTTCCCCTCTGTATTGTCTGGTAGCAATTTAAGAATAAAAATCTTACCTTGTGAGCAAATGAACTTCTCTTAGGAGTCAGATTTGGCCTAAAGACTAAGTGCAAGATTATATTAAGAGTACTAACACAAACAGAACAAATACACAGCCATGTGAGGTGTGTTCCCAAAACTGTGAATCCTTTCCAGAAGAAAGCCGGAAGAACTGCTGTCAGTATAATGGAAAAAACACAGAGGAGGTTAGCAGCCAGAAGCCTCCTTATTTCTCCTTCTTTCATCGTGTTCCCCATTCACCGACCACCTGCAAGACAGCAAATCGCACTGTTACTGAAACACAGCACAAGCGCCACGGGGTAAGACTTCTTTTAGTCACAACGCGCCAGGCAGAACTCAAAGCCGAGTTTGGGGCTGAAAGTTACTATTTTGGGGCAGAAGAACGTCGCTCATCTAAAAAAATCAACCCCAGCCCCGCGGACATGGCAGCACCAAGCAGACGCGCAGCCTCCCCGTGCACCGGCACCCGTCATGCCGCCTGGTGCCCTTCCTGACAGGGGGAACCGCCTCACCGACGCCGCGCCCCGGCTTTCCCAGCCGCCCGGGCCAGGCGCTTCCTCACCGCTCCCTCTCAGACGGGAGGCGGCAGGGCGGCCTCCTGACAGGCCTTAGGCCGCAGCCTGTCCCAGTGACACCTGCCGCGGGCCGAGAGGGGCCAACGGGCCGACACGCTTCTTACCGCCGCCGCCGCGGGCCGCCCGGCAACGGAAACCGGCCGCACCGGCACGTCAGTTCCGGGGCGACCCCGGAAGTGGTGGTGGTGGTGGTGGTTGTTGTTGTTGTGGTGGGGTCGGCCGTCATGGTGTGCGAGAAGTGTGAGTACGGGCGCCGCGGGGAAGCGGTGGGTTTGCCCAAACCTCCGGGGCCTATCCTGCCCTCAGGCACTGCTCGCCCCTCGGTGGTCCTGGGCGGTCCCGGAGCTGAGCCGAGCAGCAGCGACGGGTCCCAGGCTGTAGAGGATGGGCTGTAGGTGGTGGTTGCAGGAACGTCTCTGTCATTCCCCCGCAGGCAAGTGCTTGTTGTGGGTATTAATGCAGCATACTTCTAATTTTTTTCTCCCTTGTAATGTTTCCTTACGTAGGTGAGAAGAAACTCGGTACAGTGATCACTCCTGACACATGGAAAGATGGTGCAAGAAACACTACAGGTAATCTCGTGGAGGTTTAACATTTGTTTTTCAGGTATCTTAAAGCTGGTTAAGCACCTGAGCTATCTCATAGTTTTCAGGCTAAAACTTGAAAGAGCTAATTAGGTTAATTTTTAGCTTCTGTAGTTTTAACTCCCTGCCTTGGGAATTTATTTACCCTAAGCTCTTCTGTATTGAACTTGTCTGTCTGTTTTATGTTTTCTTTTTTTCTTTGAGCATAGTGATGATACAGAGAACACACGATAAAGCGTTCCATTGTCCCATGCTTTTAAGCTGTGCTATGTGTTTTATCTCTCACAGTGACTTTATTTGCACGTGTGTAAAAGCTGTAAACTATGCTTTCTTTTTAAGTATGCTTGGAAGAGTGAAATTTATTGGTTTATGATTTTATTCTTTTTGTAGAAAGCGGTGGCCGCAAGTTAAATGAAAACAAGGCATTGACCTCAAAGAAGGCAAGGTTAGTATTTAATACTAATTTCAGCTAAAAAAGTCAGTTTGCTGTAACGAAGGCCTGTTTTCTGCATATCTGGGCAACTGCTAAAAACTTGTCCAAAACATACGTATATTTTTTTAAACAGTTTTTGGGAATATGACATTTGATTAGTTGGTAAAAGTATGTCCATACGTATTTTGTGGGTGCTTTTTGCTGACTCATAGAGCCTGGGCATCTATTTTATTGCAGTCCTCACTGAAATTGTTAGGGTTTGATACTTTACTTAGGAGAAGAGCTGGGAAGGCTTATTTTCCATGTGAAGATTGCCAGTACAATCTCTTAAGTATTTCCTTAATGTCCAGGGGACATTCTATTATGCAAGGGGGCAAAGCACTGCTGGAAGGTGTTTAAGTTCAAAATAGTCTAATATCTTAACAAAAAGACACGGGTTTAGTTCTGTTTTTGTTAAGTTTGTGTCTATAACACAGGAAGTCTCTCTCAATGGGGAAGTGGGAGCTTCTCTGTAGACTTTGTGTAGCCTATTAGAAATAATCTTTGAATGTCCTTTTTATAAATTATAGTTTTTGCTGGAGTTTCTGTCTGTGCCCTCTGGTTTAGACTATTTAGGATGAGGCGAAGGAAATACTTTATCTCAAGGTGATAAATAAAATACTTTTTCTTTTCCCCAGGTTTGACCCTTACGGAAAGAATAAATTTGCAATATGTCGGATTTGTAAGAGTTCTGTCCATCAGCCAGGGTCTCACTATTGTCAAGGATGTGCCTATAAAAAAGGTGAGTTTCATTGAGTACCAAAGTAACCCGGTTTGATTTGAAATTAAAAAGCAAGTGGAACTTTCAGGTTTTTCTTTCACCATACAAAGAGAAGGCTAAGATGAGAATTAATTGCTGTCTTCAACTACTAATAGAAAAGTCTGACTCTGTGCTCTCTATGCCTTTCTGAGCTGTATAGTAACAGAATAAGAGACCACGTACACAGGTTAGAATGTGGACAATTCTAATTATGTACAAGGAAAGCAATTTTCACCACGATAGTGCTCAAATATTGAAGTAAGAGGAACCCACAGAGATTAGGGAACCTCTGTGGGGGAGTTATTTAGAGTTTAACTTGCAAAGCCCTGAGCCAGCTTCATGCAACACCCAAGTTGGCTGTGTTTTGAGTCGGGCAGGGGCAAGGGTAGAGACTCTTGGGAATCCTTTCCAACTGAAGTTACTTATATAAAATTGTTAGACGTAGAACTGCAGCTAACCAGTAGTAAGTTTTGTTTATGAAATTACTTTGTTTATTCTATAAATGTGCACTGTGTCACTGAGCCAATGATTTAGCAGCCTCCTGTAGGAGGGTTGCCTTTTCTAGTTGCTAGATGCTCACCAGATGGCTGCCTGTATCCCATATGGTAAAACCTCTTTCTTAAACTTATGGCTGGTTTGGGTGGGCTAGAGGATTTTGTCGTTGTCTGCTTGTGTGTCCTTCCAGGTTGAATCTGTTTTCTTCATAAAACTCAGAAGTGCGTTAAGTTCTAGTTCTGACCTTTAAAGACGTGGTTGTGGCATGTTTCTTGAATCAAATTCAGTCATATGGCTTTTCAGTCATATGGCTTAGTTCTTCAACTGTTGCGTATCTCTGAAGTTGATAGGCACCCTAAAGTTGATTACTGCTCAACTTAGACCTGAAGTGAACAGCCTGTAGGCTGGATTTTGATTTCCAAAGTAAATCAGGTGGCGTGTTCCAGGCTGTCCTCTTTCCTAACGGACTCAAATAACTGTCCAGTCACGTGATGGCAATATATGAAAGTACATGATTTGGAGAGTTAACAGGAATAGTTGCCACGTGACTTTTTTTTTTTTTTGTCTCCTGGTGAATTATCTTGTAGAATGAGATTTGGCTCTACCAGACAAAAGATTTAGCACCTTTCTGCTTTAGAAGAGGGAAATGTTGAGAAAACCCACCCCTCTGCCCCTACTAAACTTGTGTGCTTTCTGCTGCTCGTGTTCTGACTTGCCACTCTTTGGGTTTAGGTCAAAGCCCTCTGGGACATCAGTGGTCATCTTCACTTCAATTCTCAAGTATTCTTGGTGTCCATTGTTTATCACTTCTACTGCACTATAAATAGCTTAATTCCATGAAACTGTATTCTTCTCAACTTTCTCAGTTGTCTGAAGCTCTCCACCAGTCAATCTTCCATTTAGCAGTCAGTTTGTTGGTGACTGTATTTTCTCAGCCTAGCTACTTTCTGTCTGTCTCAGGCCTTGGTTTGTATATAGGACTTACAAAGTTTAATAATACACCATTTTTACCTGTTTGCCAGGTGGGAGCCATTCCTGGCTCTCTTCTGGTATTCCAGCAAATTACAGAGGCTTTGGACAGTGTTGTGAATCATAATGCTCTCAAAAGAGAGTTGTTGTTTTTTTTTTTTTAATTATTTAGTGTTATACATATGCTGCTAATACTAATTTGTATTAGAAGTCATATTATTACTTCTGAATTCACAATATCTGGTGAGAAAATGCATAGATTGTCAATGAGAGCTCATTTAAGCAATTTCTGAAATACATATCAATTATGTTTTTGAAGAAAACTTTATTTTAAAATAATTTACATACCTTTTGTGTGCTTATAGGCATCTGCTCAATGTGTGGGAAGAAGGTGCTGGATACGAAGAACTACAAGCAAACTTCTGTCTAGTTGTCTTGACTAGTCTTTTTATGAACTTGTAACATTTGTGTCTTTCTGCAGTTCACTTTTCTCTAAAATAATTTGTGAATATTACTTTCTGAAAGATAATTCATTTGGAATGAGATGAGAGGTAAAGATAGCCTGGTTGTTTGCCTAGAAATGTACATAATATTTGATTTGTTGTTTTAGAGCTAATGTTAACTGATATTTGAAGGTAATGGTTTGCAGCAACTGATACAGTTCAAAGTGAATAGAAGATCCTAGTGGATAGGTTGAAACTATGTTACCATCATAACAGGTCTTGAAGATTAACACTTTTATTTTTTTGTGGTATCTTGAGTCTTCTGCTTGTCTGATAGTAATATTGTATACATGTATAAAATATGAGCTTGTATCTCCTCATTAAAACAGTATCCTCATTTAGTTCTATGCTTATAGGTATTTATAATTACTCTCACCTCAAACTATTACATCCTCCCCTCTAAGTATTGCTCTTAAGATTTTATTGCAGTTGTCCTGTTGAATTTTGTTTCTGCCTACAGTAGGGTAGGTTAAATCACAGATTGTGAAACTACTGAAATCTAATGTGTTGCTCTGCCAGTTCTTACTTTGCCAGTAAGACTGAGTAGCTGTTCCCCTCTCAGACTCTAAGGAGGCTTTACATACAGCATCTCGTGGCTCAAGGCAATAAAATAATGAACATTGGTTTCTAAGGCAAAATCTCAGTCTTATAATTTCCTAAATTAGTCTGGCTTTCAAATACTTGGTTTGAAACTGGCTCTTGAATTCTATGCTGTAATTGCTTATATACATGTCAAATGTGAAAGATCAATACAGGCTGCTTTCTCTTCAGCATTGGTTTGATGTAAGACTTGAAGTGAGCCTCTTTGAACATGAGAGGCTGAGTGTGGCTCTGCATTTCTTTTGTCCTTTGGTTAGTTTCTACATAAGAAAGCAATTTCTGTTAGGGAGAGTACTAAGTGTTCCAAGTGCATGCGTTTTAGGTGAAGAGAATGGGGGGGGGGTTAACTAGACCTATTTAAGTGTTTACTCCTCCCAGCAATCTCCATTTGGCAATCTCTTAAGCTTTTGCAACTTTCTTTCAACTGTAACAGGAAAAACTATCAATGGGAATTTCTGAATGAATAGATACTGTGTTAAGGTTTCTTTTTTTTCTCATATCTGTTACTGAGACAACTGCATGACTAACGGAGACTGAAAAATCGCTGTTCTTTCTATGTGTTAGTGGGAGAAAATAAAGAATATTAGGGATATAGTTATTCTTTTTGCTCTTACCTCCTGCCATGCTGTGGTTGTGCTATAAGTAGCCCTCGTAAAGGGGGTTGCCTGACAGTTCTTGTCACTCTTAGTTGCATTATTGAGCATTTGTCTCTAAAGTTTCTTGTGCCAAATGTGTTGACATCCTGCAGTTGCTAAAATGGTAATTCTTTTCAGAACTTTATTTACTAAGAAGCTTTGTCAGGATAGTGGAATGAGCTGTGTCCCTCAAAAGAAGAGAGGAATGCTGCTGCTTTTAATTTTAAAAGCTTCAACTACCTTAACAATTGAATGTGGATTAATTGTAAATGGATTAGCTAGCTGGTGATGGCTAGCATCCTGCAAAGTTTTTTTCACTTGGTGATGGCCACTTGTTTCCAAACACATCAAGGAATTCTAGTATTAGTGTACATCTCTATGGCACATCCTTTGTATGGATGAAAAGAAAATGTCTATTAATTATGCTTCAAGTTTTGCAGCAAGTGCTTGTTGCCAGAATGTGTGGTGATTTCAGATGGCAGATTCTCTGATACTCTCTGAACTCTTCCCCCTTTATGGGTGTATTCTATAAGATAGATTCACTTTTGCTATTCTGTGATTAAAACTCCCTTTCTTGTCTTCCTAAAACTTGCCAGTATCTCCATTTTAAAAGCATTACTGTTTGTAATTCTTGCATACATGGTATGAATTGAATGTTTATTGCATTCTGTAAGTATTGGCACTGAATGAACTCTTACCTCATTTTGTAACTGATTTAAGAACAGGGATTTTAGTATGATCCTTTGTCCATAATTATTTTGTGAATAGAGCTTTTATGCACCTGTATCCCATTACTGGGCAGCTGCTTTTGCATGTTAAAATATATTTTTGTTGGAAAAGGAGGACAGGTTTTATTTTGGGGTTTTGTTTGGTTTCTGTTTTTGTTTTAATAGTGACCACAAACAGTGGCTTGTTGTTCTAGTGGTTTGTACATGCTTGGGATCTTCCATCTGTAGCTCTCAAGCCTTCTTAGTGTTGTGAGAGGTTCAGTGCTTGAGATCTGTAAAATTTGGTGGTCTAGTAGTCAACTTCTAGAAAAGCCCATTTTCCAAGCATTGTTTTGGAGACCCGTTGCTTTAGATCACAAGCCCTCTCCTGCACCTCTGAGATGTACCACAGTTCAAGGCAATCTTGGCAAAGAAGCACTTAAAAGTTAGCTTTTAAAATTACATATACCTTCAGTATAATTGAATTGTCATATAAAAGCAATTTTGTTGATACTAAAAATGTCTTGTTAGCATGGGACGCCTTTCCTGTAGTGAAAAGCAAGAAAATCTGTAATGGAAAGTTGCCAGTTTTGTTTAATGTACTGAGAAGAGCACAGTAATGTTCCCAGATGATCAGGCTGCCCTCTAAATCACAGGTTATGTAAGAGATTTGTGCTGCCAAATTTAGTAGGATTAGAATTTTCCTCAGTGCTGCTGAATTCCTATACTGTCCTTGCTGTTTCTGCATGTTCATTGGCCAGAGCTATTACTGAGCTAAGTACAAGCAACATTTTGAGAGAAAAGAACAGATTAGCTATGAAAATGTTACTGTGGCTGTAGCAGCCAGTCAGATAAAAATTGAACAGGAAAAGGGTCCTTGTGTCAGGGTGTTCTCACATTCTTCCCAATCCTTACCGTTTGTTTACTGTGGTGGTTTATTTGCTTTTTTTAACCCTGTTCTTTCTGCTGCAGAAGCTGGGGAAAGGACCATCCCAGATAGTCCTAATGCCTTGTAGCAGTATTGCCAAATGACTATTTTAATTGTTTACCTGTAGAAATTTTTTTCCCCTCTTAGGTTTATTCTGTTCCTTCGCTATCAGAAGGATAGCAAGAAAGACTTCATCTTAAGTACAGGGATGTCACTGACTACTTTGCATTCAGTTTTTCTTGACCAGACTTGCAGAAAATCTGTTATTTAGCAAAATAAGGGATATACAGGTTTCTGATTGTAAGTCTATTGCACCTACATACTTGTTCTTGTATCACTCCCATCACCAGCCCACCTCTCTGCAGTACCTCAGATTGCACAAATATTCCAGTTCTATGCTAGCTGAGCATCACCCTACGCAAGAGACACTTAGGCCAGGACCCTCTGCCAACCTCACCATTGTAAATTCTGGGTAGGAATGCCTGTATATTATCAGTGGACATAAGAAGTATGTGCAAAAATTAAAAAAAAACTCAATAGATTGAGTAATGATTGAGTAATTACAAAGTAATGCAATGAGCCATGTTGCTGTATTTTCCTAATACAGAGCTGTAAGTTTCCCAGCTGCAGAAAGAATCCCCAATGTGGTTATTCATTGAAAGACAGTAAGCCAAGAGCAGGAGCTGTGGCTCTTTACATTTGGTATGGCAAAACTTAGTTTATGATAGGACCTCTACAATGAGAATAAGATCCTGGGGCTAATGAAGTCTTCAAAAAAAACCCACCCTCTCAGACAAGTAATTTGTTTTCCTTGCATTCAACCTGGGCTTCCTGATCTCCTGTAAGTACATATGGCCTAAAGACGGGCTCCGTTTTGTCATTCACTTTGGATGTTGCTGCCCAGCCACTGACTCGCAGGTTGCTTAAACTGTCTGCTCAGTGAGTGCTGCTTCAGCATGGGATCATGCAAGTATCTGTTTTGCTTACAGTATCTTACTACATCACTGGTTTAGAAAAAATAATGTTGCAGGGTCAAAATGAAATACTCGTGATGGGAAAACACACTAATTCAGTGTGAGAATGGACATGTTGCTGTATCACAGCTGAAGTCTGCTATTAAGCAGAAATTTTTTTGCTCTCCCAATCAGCAGAACTGGTTGGACAATCTGATACGGCATGATGGCAGCCCGTACAAATAACAGAGCCAGATGTTTCTTTTAGTGAGGATTATAAATGTGCCTTGCAAAGACTAGTTGGTTTTGAACTGCTTGTCTTCTTCCCAGGCTTGTGCTTTTATGGAAGAAGTTATAATCTGAAATTCATCAGAAACTGATTTTTCATCAACTTTTATGGGTGGGGCCATAGTTCGCCCTGTGGAACTTGCATGAGGTGTACCTCTGTTTATTGTGTCTGGCTAACAACTGCAGAAAATCGAGTTCTCTGACAAGGAGCACTTCCTTCTCCCGCTTTAGGACCTGGAAGAATTTGTCTGAAACCTTGCCAAGAAACTGAAGGAAACACATTGGAGTATTCTCCATGTGGGTGTTGCTGGTAAAGATTTTTTACATGGTTCACGAAGACACTTCTGACTCTTATTTTTTTTGCCTTGCTGCCATTCATTTGTGATAAATAGCAGGTAGATTTTTCAGGCACCACAGAATTGATGGCCAACTATCTATCTAATTAAGCAGAAATTTCCAGATTAGCCTTTTAGAAGAAAAGCTTTAGAAACTATTTCTTCCTTTCTGTCTCTCTCTTTGCCCTGGAAGATGCAGACTGAACTTAGCAATGTTCACGATTCATTAAGCATAAATGCTTCCAGCAAATGCACTTACTATGTGCTTGTCTGCCGAGTGGTATTGGGAAAACAAATGTTGAGGGTTTTTTTTTTTCTGCCTCATCATGGTTATCATGATTAGATATCAGTATTTTTAACTGTTTCAGGTCACAGGCAAACACACAGAACTCACAGTTGACATTTTATACTGGCTAATGGGTCTCATCACAGGCATCTTAAATATATCATTATCAGTCCAGTCTTCAGGAAGTAATTTCTTGCTGTTCATTTTCTGTTTGTCCTTTTGCTGCCGCAGAAGGTAAAGTTTTTAAGTTTATACAGCTCCCAGATTGCGTCATGGACGTCTACTGTTCTGGTATGTTTGCTACTGTTTGGTAACACATCGGTGCAACTGAGACTACATGTGACAAAAGGCACAGCTCTCAGGGAGTTGGCATCTAGCACAGTCCAATTGTCATTTTTATTGATTAAAATATTTAAATGCTAATTGGATTTAGCAAAGACTTTACTCTGCTGACTTAAATCTCTGCCTGTCTATGGAAGCCTTTTTACAAAAGTGATGGCGTGACATTTCAGTGATGAATGGCTTCCTTCTATGACTTCTAAAATCATTGCTTCCTAAAGGACAGGAAGTAAGTAAAAGTGATACCTACTGATTTTTCAGACTTTTTGTTTATTTGTTTTGTCATATTTTTCAGATAGTCCCTACTTACTAGGGTTTCACAGAAATCTTTAAAAGGTCAGACACATTTTCTGCACGTAGTGGTGACAGCCTGAATTTGCAGAGAGCCTGACGCAGTGACTGAGAGAGTAGCTGCTTTAAGCTTAGAAGAAATCCTTGTTTGGATAACGAGATATTAGTAACATTAATTGTTGCTGTTCTCATCAGAACATGTGAAATACAAATTCAGAAACTCACCAAACGGGCACGTTTCACAGCCTAGGTTGGGAATATTGGTCAGTAGACCAATATCAATTTACATAGATTTGGTAGGGCTGCAGTGCAGAGGAAGAAGAGGGCGTCCTGCAATGCTGCTGTGGAGGCTCCAGGCAGAGAGGCTCTGAGTGCCTGTCCTGGCAGTAGCTGAGAAAAAAAGCATCTGCTGGCAAGGGCAGCAGAATTCAGGCTTTAGGAATCAAAAAGTTCAAATTTAATGTCTGTCTAGGTTCTAAAACATTACACATAGTGAACTGTGTGAGTGAATCTTTGAAGCTTCTAGGAAAACTCTGTAGAGAACAGTGAAAGCAACTGATTGTTAAGATATTGCTGGTAATACCTCAATTTTTTTCTGTTTTATCCAGATTCCCTATTATAATTACCTCTCCACACCTGGCTAATATACAAGCATATGTGATTGCTGAACTTTTCAGTAAGTACAGCATTAATAGTTGCACTGAATTAAAAATAGACAACCAGGTGTTATGGTACATGAAGAAAAAAAACCCTCCGTTTTTAAAGACACTCACATGTATTCATTATAAAAGAGAAACCTGTTAAAAATTATTTATCTTAGTTAAAAACAAATATGAAAATATTAAATAAACTAGCTTGCAATCTCTGTGCCTCTTTATTCCAGAAAAGATTTCTGAAGGTTGAGCTTTTTTTCAGAAACAGCTGGGTGCTGTGGGAGGTTTTTGTTGTTAAGCTTTTTTAAGCAAATAATTAAAAGTTTCAAATCCTTCCCATATAAGACTATATATGGCAAGGTCATGAAGATCGCTTGGAGGTGTATATATAGGTTAATCGGGATTTCACAAGTGCGCCTGTCATATACTAACTGTGAAATGCAATTTTAGAAAGGCTGCTCTGCTATAGAGTGCCATATACTCTGGCTTTATTCCTCCCTTTATATTTATAATGAAAAGTCAATGCTTAGATTGAGGGAGGAAATTTTAGTACCTGCAACAGTATATGTATGTGCAGCACAAGCACACGCACTCGGTAAGCATTATTTTTTTATCACACTTCCATGCGAGGTAGATAAATAGGAATCATTCAGCTCATTTTTCCAAGGCTGCTGAGAAAGGTGGTGTCAGGTTGGGGTTAGAACTCATTTTAAAAAAACTATGGCATATGTAGATTGGTAGGAGATAGCTTACCTATGTGTGTTTTCTGTGTGTGTAATACTTGGCGTGACCAGGGCAGACTAAGACAAGAGTTTGACGCAAGAACCCCTTTAATGAAGGAATTGATTAATACAGAAAGCAAGTAGAGCATAGTTTTCCTATGGGATATTTTTCCCCATCAAGGTCTATTCAAACAGTTCTCCAGAACATTTTATGTGTCTGTATATGCATATATATAAGTTTCACCATCAGTACTTGATACTTTGGGCTATACAGCTGTTTTATTTGTATAAACGCTTCCTCTGTGTAATTATTCAACTATAAGCATTGATTAAAGTTAGGCAGAAAATGTGATATTTATTGAACATTTCATACATAAAACTATCAGTTTATCTTGTTCTTATTTGGAGACCCATGGGTTATGATATACTATCTCAGTTTTGCCAAGGATTAAGGCATATCCAGGTTGTTATATGGCAGTGTTTTATCAAGAAGATTGGATCAATGGGATTACACTGCATTGAGGAACACACAACTCTATCTCAAATTATATTTGCGTGCAAAAAATGTTATATTTGTGAAATTGGTATAACTAAGAATGCTGATGAAAGATCAGGTATTAAAATAAATTGGTACCATGATAGGAAAAACCCCAAACATAAAGGGAAAAACCCCAAAGATAAACTTTTGTTTCAAATTCAGGTTAACAGTCAGATTTTGCCACTCTTGATTAGAACAGTATCTATTTTTCCAAGTGTTGCTCCTAGTTTGGTTCAGACATGGAGATATTTAATGGTATTTAGGGACCTAATTTCCATTGAATTGGTTTAATTGAGAATGGGTCATCATATAAAGCTGTATAATAAGGTACAAAATGTGGTATATTAGTGATGGTATATAAAAAATGTCACTTGTTCTGTCTCATTTAGAATTTATATTTGATTTACTGTTATTGCAGGTTTATTTCCAATAAAGCTTTAATAAAAATTTGGCTTGCCACTAACAGGTAAATAGCAATACAGTAGCAGCTGATCTTTTTCCTATGCATAAGGATCTGGAGAGACTAATCCCAGAGATCTTAAGAAACAGCATTGTTTTACCTTGTTGGCTCTGTATTCCCTTCAAAAAGTAGCAAACAGGACTTCCGAACTGAAATAGTCAGCTAGCGATAAATAAATTACTTTCACAGAAGGAATTAGATTAATTAAAAAATTTCTGCTGGTGAATTTTAGGAATGGCCACATAATTGCTGTGCTATTTTTCCAGTGGACTATGACTTCCAATGGGCAGTTTGTGAGACAGCAGTTTCTGGACAAATGTGGCATGCTTGTCTTGCCATGCCAGCTGGGAATTTTAGCTTGCACCCTAATTCTGCTAGCCAGAAATTACAGAGGGCAGTGTACAAGCAGATCATATCAATCCTGTATGTTCTGGCTGTTTATAGGGGGAATACTATCTGGGGAGACCTGGGGTTTTTGATCAAAGCATCTTTTTGAAAGTAACTTGTAGAATCCTTTGAAATGGGACAGAATCCCCAGGAGCTGGTCATTCAGCTCATACTGAAATATGGGTAATGCCTGAGTGTCTTCATAAAATTTGTCTTCTGTTGGCTTTGTTAGTAGTTGGTATGAGTTGCTTTGGTTTTGATATCTTGTATGGCGATGAGTAGGTCATTTTAGATTCTGACTAGTAAAATGTTGCAGTGGCATTATGCTATGAACAGTGAAAAAACACCTTGTCTGTTTTTTATTGGTTGGCTATGAATTAAATACGTTTATCTCTTAGCAAGAATTTTAGGAGACTGCAAGGTGCTAACGAGAGGTGAGAACAAAGCTGTGAAATAGCTGTTTCTCTTGTACAGATTCTCCAAACATAACACAAACATGCCACATATGGTAATCAGTGTCTGGCAATTGTTTTTACTGTTAGTGCCATCAAACTGTGATTCAGAGCTGTTCCCATTTAATTCTTGATCAGCATGAGAAAATTCTTCATTGGATTTTGGATCTTCTTGCAATACTGCAAGAATGACACTGGTGAATGTTCTGCTGCTCGTCAACACTGAGCAATACCACGCATATGTGTCCACAAAGGGATCTGTTAAGTGTTCAACCTTAGTTTAATATTCTAAAATATTATAAGTCTGGATAAAAGGTATCATTCTTAACCTCTGAGAACAGCTCTGAAATGAACTGCTGTTTTTCAGTTGTCAATATTTAAACTTGCTTCAGTTAATCAGAAAACACATATTACCCACTATGTATTTCTCTTTCCTGTAAGAATGATCTGCCTTTTATCTCTAGAATGGAGTTCATGGTGAAAGTCTAACCGAAGACATGTACGTCTTCTTCATCTTGGGAATTTGATATCTAGCATCCTTTAAGTGTGAAGACCTTAATACAGCTTAGGTAGCTTCTCACTTAGATTGTTGCTTTTTGAGAATCTCATCCTTCAGTCCCCAACACCACACAGGGTTTTGTGTGGGAAAGATGCAGTGCCCATCTCAATGCTGAAGGTCCCGTTGCTCATGAGTTGGCCTAACAATGAAGCACTGGAACACTGACATCTCTTTTGTGGTGCTAGCTGCTAATGATTTCACCAAGGCCATGTTATCTGGGTCATTAGCAAAATCAGCTTGAGGAGCTGGCTTAAAATCTCCCCTAAAATCTCCCAAAAGGGAGATGACAATGATACACTGGGACTGTGTAGCTGTTCCTGGCTTTTTAATAGCAGGCACTATGATTAAACTCCAGGAATAATTTTACTTCTACAATTGTGGGCACCCCAGCGGGCTTCAGAGCTTCAGTGACTGTAAGAACAATCTGTTTTGTAAGCTGCTCTTAAACTAGAGGAAGAAAAGTAGGATCTTGTAAACGTTGCTGCTACTGCCAGTACTTGTGCAACAACATGGAGATGGTCCCACTGCATTCCAGGTACACACCATCAAATTCTAACACCAAGTAATTAAGTGAGCTTTTGTGCTAGAAGCATCTCTTCAATGCTTTGGAAAGCCAGTAAGTGTAACGCTAATGAGGGGTACTGGGCTGGCAGCTCTGAAGCTGTTAACCTGTTAGTCAATATAAATGATTGTACACCACCATATGTAATCTGATTATAAATTAGTCATCCAGGCCTATTTATATCATCTTATATACTAGTTGCCATTACTATATCCTTCTTTGTAGAATTCTCTCAAAATATTTTGGTTTGGGGATTTCTGTGGTTTTGGTGTTGTTTTTTTTTTTTTCTTTTTAAATATTCAGATGCTATTGCGGTTTGGATTATGTGATTTATGACAGTTCTGGGGTGCATTTAAAGAAGCCATTGGGGACTCAAAGTCCTATTAATATTAGCCAGTGAAGTACATGCCTCACATTCTGTGGTTCAGCTATGGTTGAACCCATTTGCTACTGCCCTCCAGCCTAGTCTTTGTCAGGCTGGAGTTACACCTGCACCCACTTACTTTAATCCATGTCTTTTTTAAATGTAGTTACAATATTCCAAGGTCAGCATATGAAAACCTATGCTTTTTCTGTGAGATGTCTGTCAGCCAAAACAGATCATATTTTACCAGTGTGATCTATTTCCAGTGGATTATCACCCTTGCTGTCACAATTATAAAGCAACCTTCAATATCACAGTGTGTCTGTTGCAGTTCAGAGTGCAGTATGAATGTAGCATGGTCACCGGCAAACTTTTTTTTTATTTTTGTCTCTGGTTTGTGAAGTATTTTTTCAAACATAAGGAGTATGCTCGTTATTCGATAGCCTCAGCCCCTTCAACAGAAAGTAGAGCTCATCATTTGCAAGTCTTTTTTTCAATCCAGAAAGAGGCACCAGTCTGAAAGTTATGGATATCTCTGGTTTGCTTTCAAAACTGATCTGGCAAATCTAGCAGATGACCAGCAGGGCCATCAGCAGCTGCCAGTAAAATGTGTACGCTTGGTGGTTAGATCTTAACTAAACAGATCACAGAATCTACCCTTCATACAGACCTTAGCTCCCTGCCAATTCCCTCCCCACTGAGAAGTCTGGGCAATAAGAAAATATTTTCAGCATGCCCATGAGGCTATTTTAGTTCAGGGTGAGGTGCCAACTCCTCAATTAAGGACCTCTTACAGAGAACACCCTCCTGCCAATCTCTTTCTGCTTGTAGATGATGGCAATTGGTCTATGTGTAAGCTTTCAAGAAGTCTGATTGGGAAATGGTGTCAGAAAAGATACCATTTCTGTGGCATGAAAAATCCTGCCATGAAAAAGCAGTAACTATGTATAAAATCATACTATGTAAACCCTAATTTCCCACTAAAAAATATTATTTTGAGTCCACTGTCATAATCTTTTTTACTAGAATAAACAAACCACAGAAAATCTATTGTCACTATTCCTGTTATCTATAAAAGACCCTTGCCTCCCATGTGAAGGGGGAAGGTATTCCCGGAGCCTGAGATGGCATTTCACCTGTGTACCTTCTAGTTGCTCCTTGGAGGTCTTTCCACTTCTTCAGGCTAGGAGACACTACAGAGCTATCTGCCAGGTTTTTTTCATGGCTGAAAGGAACCACAGTACTACCACAGTATCAAGACTTCAGTCCTTTTGAGTGGCTCACCACCGCTCAGACTCAGTTCTGAAAATGAGATTTGCCCCTTGCACCTTAGCTATAGTATTCCACAGATTTGGTTGTCTATATACATCTAGTTACATTGCAAGCTTGCTTAGTGCAACCATTTTCTTCAGAAGTATCTGATGCATAGCTGCAGAAAGAAAGGGTATAAGTGCTTAATGACTAGTAGGAGTGATCCTAGAAGGAAAGGTGAAGTATAAATAACGTAAAGGCTGAAGAGATTTTCTGTGCCAAGTCTATGGGGCTGCCCATAGTCACAGCAGCACAAGTGCAAATCAGAAGCTATAAATACCAAGCTCTTGAGCTGAGGTCTTCAATCCTGCGTGTCTTCCTATTAATACCAATAGGAAATTCAGTACTGCATCTGAAGTTCTGAAAATGTTGCCAATAAGTCAGACACATAAAGCAGGGTAGCTGTAGAGTTAAGCAGTGTACTCACAGAGGTGCTTTACAGTTGAGATGCTAAGAAGTGGATAAACTCAATTTCTTCCAGTCTCAGAATAAAATTACCTTTAACATTCTGAATTATGCAACACCCAGGAACAATCATTCAGTTCATGAAGATAAGGTGACATTTAAAATGGAATTTTTCTTTTAACAAGCCTTTTTATTCCTACAGCGAAGAATTTAACCTGAGTTTATCCAACTAATAAAACACTACTTTAATATTCTGAATGTTTGTATTATATTTGAATGCCAATTTGCACCTAAACGTAGCTCAACACTAATCAGGAAACAAACAGAAATCAACTCTGAGAAATAGCAGTTACCTTTTTCTATCATCGTAAAAAATAAACATTAGAAATCTGAATAAATGTATGTCACGTTAAATAAGTGCTTGCGTAACATGTCTTACTGATTAGCAGAAAGAAGACCCAGTTTAATGTAGAGGCTACATTATGCCGCAAATGAATACTAGATTGCTAATCAATGAGAAGTCCAACTTTTCTCAGGAAGAAATAAAAACATGGGAATGCAAAATGATAAACTATTCAAGTCAGGGATTTCCATTTGCGAAATTAAGTCATAAATAAAACAGTGATTCAAATTATTAATGTCTATTTGAGGCACAGTTTATGCATGTCTGGATCACAAGTAGGATTTTTGGTAAGGAGGAAAGCAGACAGGTATATTTTTGCACATTCCAAATGATACAAGTTGCCAAGGATTTGCATGGAGCAAGTACTGGGGCCATAAACAGAGAAAGCTTTAGCTGAGTAGTGCTTGTGTAAGCAAAGTATGGCTGAAGGAAAAAAAAAAGAAAGTTCTACTGGGGAGAAAAGAATCATCTGGTTTGTTTAAATGTCATTCTAGCAAATGAATGCACTGGGAGTTTCAGTTGTGGATGGATCTCAAGATTAAGCCAGTGACTGCAAAATTTGGATTAAGTTTGTCTGACTTTGGGTACAGATATTTCCTTGGTACAGTTTGCATAGTGTTTACATGAACTGCTATAGCAATTCACTTCACTGGGAATTCTGAATGCCTCAGGAGAACAGCTTTGCACCTTACCAGGACATCAGCTTTTGGCTATCTAGCTACAGAAATAAATGTTACTTTGTCACTTTTGGTGGATATCTAGTCACCAGCTCTGGACTGCTTTATGCCACAGATACAACTGCTTTCCCATTCATGCTCCGAAAACTACTGTCATATGAAACTACTGTTACATATGTCTTCTGGGAAGAATATTTGCTACTGTGGTTTACCTCGCTGGGCATTAAGAACTTGTATAATTACCTCTTGTTTTATTTCCTTTTGTTCAATACAACATCCAAGACTCTCAAAACCAGATATTTTCCATAAAAAAGCTTGAGAATAACTAACTTACAAAAGAAGGGGAGTAAGTGGTGCTTATAAAGGGAGAACCTGTCAATATCTTTCATGGTCATCATCTCATCATGACCTTCATCAAGGCATCATCACAGAGTGTACTTAGAAGGATAGAGAGGAGGTTTTACTGGAAAGAAAATACCTGGCCTATAGAAGACTCTGCTTCAAAGGGATTTACAGTTGTAATGCAACAAATGAGCTGGACAGGAAAGAGACATTTGCCGAGTGGGAGCTGCAGGTGTACATTCCAGCCCTTGAAAATTACTTTAATGAAGAAACCTGCAGTTAAACTATGGGGTTATTCTGAAGACTCAGTAGTTGTAAGAGGAAGTCGGCGTTTGAATCCAGACCTGCCCTTTCCTCTTTCCATCCATTCAGAAAAGTGAACATTATGCTCTGGGTTCAAATCAGGTACATTTCCAGTCTTGAACTGTTCAACTGGATCTGAATGTTGCTGGGACTTCACCAAGTCTGAGCTCTAACCAATTTCATTCTTGGTCACAATGTGATAAATTTCAAGAGTTAAGCTTGATTTGTATAACAGTTTGTTTTACTGATTGCAAATGAAGGCACAGTTGCATGCCCTTCTAAATGTGAAGTCTTACAATACCCGTAAGGTCATTTTTCAACATTTTGACAAATGATGTGGATTTATTATACAGGAAAAAAAATATCAAATAAACTCTGAAAAATCAAACTAGACTCCCAAGTTTACAAGTAGTGAGTGTGCTGAGGTGAGGGAATGAGAAAATAGGTCTTCCATGCACACTGCAGCAGTAGAGGAACTTCTTTCCAAACATTTAAATTACCATACGAGCAGAATGAAGTTGACATATAGAAGCCTAAATGAAATGAGAGTCACAGCAAAAGCGCTAGATAGATAATTATTTTCTTTTTCACAAATAAAAGGCTGCAGCCCAGGAAGCAGTGATAAAAAAGAATGAGCATTTATTTGAGAGGAAGGAAATTTCCCAGGATTAGAGAAACTGAGCAGAAGAAGATTCAATTAAATTAAGGAGGGTCTTTTTTTGAGTGAAGCAGTTTTCACTTTTCCATAATACCTTTCTTTTGTATATACTTCTTCCCAGCAGTTTATCTGCCACATTCTTAATTCAAATCCTTCCCTTAAGTCATCACTGCAGTACTGCCTAAAAAATGCCTTTCTCATTTATTAACAACGTTACAGTATTATCATAGCCTTAAACTTGCCAAAGAACTGAAGATCTTGCCAGGGGAAAAACAGAGGTAAATGCCAGGTGAACTTAGAAAAAGAAAGGGAAAGCACAGTCAGACTAAGTAAAAAAGATAAGCTCTACAAATCTCTCATCATTCACTAAATGTTCATTTTTAAAAATTGCTCCTGGATGTTTTTTTAATCTCAAGAGCACTGGTCGTGACTACTGTCTGACCTGATGTATGTGACTTGATTAAGTGAACATTTTGGCACAAGCATCACTTTAATCATGTTGGTCCAGGCAAACTCCATGTGAACAGAGATAACACATACATGTAAATACTTTCAAGATCTAGTCTTGGGTTTTAGCATCAAGTTGTCATACATAACTGAAGAGGAAGCATCTTAAAAGGTGGCTCTGGAATAGATTATCAGAATGGAAGATAAACAAAATTGTGTAAGTGGTGTTTGTTCTTATTTTCATTTCATTAATGACCAAGGTGTTTGTAACTACTTGCTGATTTTCTCTTTGCATGGAGATAGCTTTTTTAGTTCATCTTTAAATACTAACTTATAAAGAACCCCTACTAAAAGGCTTATCCTTGACATACTTTCAACAAAAGAAAGAATGGGTGGACTTTCTAACCTACTGCTATGTGAATATCCAGAATTAAAAAGATAAGAATAGTAATGGTAGAATCCATGTGTGCAATGGATTTCCAAAGGAAAATGAAGATTTTAAAGCATACAAATGTGATCTGTGGCAGTAAAGGTCAGATTATTTATCACCCATGTTATTAAAAATTGAGAAAAAGAAATAAAAACTCTATGGGGTTTTGGAAGCGGGACCTTTTAAAAGAGAAACAAAATCATTCCATTAAACAGATTCATTACATGTCTGACGTGGCAGACCCATGAGTTAAAATAGGCCATTATAGCAACAGGGTATCTCATTAGATAAAAATTTCTCAAGAAGTAGGAATATGATGCTGTTCAGAAAAGAGGACACCAGCCAGCCTCTGCGTGCATCCTTTGTACTGTAGTGACTGGTTTTCCTGCCCTTGGGAGGCATGTGCTAAAATCTTACAGCTGAGAGCTGTAAGGCATATTTCACGGACTTCAGGAGACAATGGGTGAAGAAGCTTCTGAAGCAGTTCATAGCTAGGAAATGACAGTTACGCCCAAGGGCCCTCCTGCCCCATTGCAGGGAGGGGACATCACTGGTCTGAATGTCCTGCTGAGCCCCAGAGCGTCCCTAGGATGTTGGCATCAGCAGCCTCACATGGCACACTCCTTTTTGCATCTGACGTTAAAGCTGAAGCAAGAGGAGGCTCTGAGAGCCCTCCTCCACAGCCCTGCTAAAACAGGACATCTAGGTTTAGGACCTTCTGATAAGGAAAAAAACCCTCTGTTTACAGCAACTTGACAAGTAAGGGAGCAGGTAGAAAAGAATCCTGTTAGTACAACTTTCTCCTAGTTGACTGGTATTGAAATTTATCTCTTTGTGGGGAAGGCTGTCTTTACACAACTCTCACAAAACTTTGCATCAGAAGGTACAGCTTTGAGTGAAACCTGGCTATATTTATTTACAGCAGTTTGAGCCAGGAAAATCCAAGCACCCTGGATCTCAACAACTGCTGACTGCGGGGGGGTTGGACTAGATGAAATTTGAAGGTCCCTTCCGGCCCAGTTGATTCTATGATTCTGTGAACGAATTTCCCATTACAGATAACACCTTCTGCCAGTAATTTCTAGGATAGAGAAATTAGGAAGAGGCAAATCTCAGGAGGCATATTCATACACCAGTGGATGAGCAAAATAGAGTGGAGGTAAGAGCAGTGTGGTGCCAGCCAGGCTTGCCTGCAGCTCAGAAAGGACCATGCTGCCCCATAGATGCCTTTGCCTGAAGCCCAGCTTGCCATTCCTTGGGCATCCCTGCCGCCTCCAGTCATCCCCCAGCCTGTTAGTGAGATTGCATGGGCTTTCAGACCAGTACATCCCAGCATGTGTCAGTATGGCATGACTTGTCGCACCTAGGTATGTCCTGTCTGCTATGGGATGTGCCAGCACACAATGGCATGGCACAGTCTGGTATGGCATGAGCTGAGCCATTATGGCCCAGCACATCATGGCTCACTGTGGCACATGGCACAGTTACCCACCCGTCGGCTCAGCTGCACTCTGCCTGGAACCCACAGACCCCACAATTCCCTGGTCCAGCTCTTCTTCCCTGCATCCAACTGAACCTACCTTTGAGTGATGCAAAACAGCCTGTTTTCCTGAGTCTTGATTCATGTATCTTGCTGCTCCAACGATCCAGGCTTTCCCTAATGACACATTTGCACTTTAACCCATGCCATTGTGAAATCAATTTGTACTGTGTTTGAAAAATGTTCATTACAAAGAAAATGGTAAAACTAGCAGAACTGCTGTGGGGCTCCCAGCACCAGCATGAGCTGTGCGCACAGCAGTAGGCACAAGGCAGGCTTGCCCTGCTTGATGTGCAGAGGGAAACTGTGAGTTTCTGCACTGGCCAAATCAGAGCAAGTAAAATCTGTTCATATCTATCAATTTGAGACAATATCTTTATGTATACCAGCGACTGTTCTGGATCAAACAGTAGATAATCTGGAATTGCTCTCTGATTTGCCCATTCACCTAAGGTGTGAAGTTGTTAATTTACCTTTTATTCAAGCAATTAGCTGAAATTAACATATGAACCATTGGCAGACATCTCATAGATATCTACAAGGTCTAGAAAAGAGAAACAGTACACATTCAGCTTCAAAGAGAAGCCAGAAATTATAAGCTCGTCAGCCTAACTTCATACCCTCTACAGTTTTGGCAAGAAACACCAAAGAATGAATGTGTGAGTGCCAAGATAAGACACTGATAAGAATCCACCCACAACCCCCATCCCTCCCCCCCTACTCTGTCATTAGATGAACCGGTCCAATTTTCTTTAACAGGATAACTAGCCTAGCAAGCAAGGGAGAAATTGTAGATGTGTGTATAGAAAATAACCACCTATGTAGCTGTACAGCAGAAAAGTATGTGGGAACAAGGGTATTTTACAACTATAGATGAGTCAACTAAATAGTGTCATTCTGAGATGAATGAACAGGGCTGTCATATTTTAAACAAGGGAAGTAATTATTCTGCTCTACTTGATCCTTTTAAAGACTCATTGGAAAACTTTGTCTCATGGCAGATTTTAGAAAGCACAACTTAAAGCAAAGCTTAAGGAATTAATTTGTTCAGTTAAAAAAAAAGAAGGTTATGGTTAGAGATTTTAACAATTTTTCAGTGCATGAGTGGATATTATAAAAATGTAGTGCTCAGCTGTTCTTCATCCTTACAACAGTAAAATGTTTTATATGGTAAACATGTATCTTCTGTGCTGCAAATGAGGATGATTTATTTTCATCATTCTATTATACAAAGTGCTAAAATAGATGATATGGGTAGGTTGTATAATAGCCTTCATTGCTGTTTTCCAAGAAAATGGACAAATCTGAGCACGCCTTAGCTGGCCTTAATGCATAGAGTTGGACTATACTATCTCCTGAAGTCTTTTCTGGCTCTGCAGTCTTATGTTTCAACAATTCTGTTCTAGTTCATCTTTTAGACAGAAAACTCTTTGAGGCAGGGTATGTCACCATTGTGTTTGTGCAGTGCCTGAAACGATGTCCTATATAGTGCATCTGTCTGCATAATTATCTAGAGAATAGTCAAGAATTAATGCTGCAGATCACAAAAACTAATGTCATGACAAGCAATACAGTGAAAAAGACAAGGTAAATATACCTAGGATCATTATCTAAGATATGTATTTAGTTTTGTTTATATTTTCTGATACAGATCTTCTCTATATTATATCTTAATCTGTATACCATTTTCTTCTGGCCTGTGATACTTTATTACCATTTAGCTAAGACTATTAACAAAAAAAAAGCTCTAGTTTTAATTGACTGGCATGCTATGGAAAAGAAAATTATTCTAATTCTTCCAAAATTTCCCTGCAACCTTGGGTAGGGATGCCTAGTTTACTGGAATCAGAACAGCTCACTGAAGCTCCCTGACTGTATTTTAAAAGACCCTGTCAACTGAATCACCTTGTGTTCTCCTTATCCTCAGTGAAGAGAAATATGTATTTCCAGACTGTGATTCATCCCATCTTAGATGTGCATCTTGCATATCTTCCCCTGGCTTGGCTCCTGCATGCTGGAGGCGCTGTGTGAGTGCCCCTCTCTGACTATCTCAGGAGATGACTTTGTACATGGCCAGTGGCTGAAACTCAGACACCCACCGCAGAATGAAATGAGGATCTCGGGGTTTCAGTGCAACCTTCAAACTGAAATTTTATGCCTTCTGAGAATTTAGCTCACGTTCCCTTCTCATTCCCTGCCTGGCTTGAGAAATAAAAACAGATGCCTTTTAGACTGTAGATGGTAGGCAAAGATGTACAGAAAATGCAAGTAAGTCATGGATGAATATTTAGGTAGTACTGACATACTTCATGCATGTACCAGTTGTCAGCCAGTGAAATCAGCTGGGAGCTGATACATTGACTGTTTCCTCTTTTGAACTTCAGAGCTGAAAATAGTAATGAAAATTCCCTAGTCACAAAACAGGGTAGGTGCCATAAAGAAAGTTCCTTTTCCTGCTAGGGTTGTATCAAAGTTTTATAGCAAAGAAGAACCTAAAATATTGTATTATGACTTGCAGACTTAAGTGCTAATCAGACAGATAAAGAATAGTAAGTGACACACAAGAAATTCTTTGAAATTTCATCCATGGTCCCCTGATTTGGTGGGAGAGTCTGCATGCCCTTTATGGATCAGAATGCTCTGGAAATTCACAGGTCATACCACAAATTCATTTCTGTGAAAACAGCAAGCAGGTTTTTTTATGAATAGCAGAATAGCACAAGGTAACTAGGTATGCAGAGCTAATAAAGTACTTGGACATTTTATGAGCAGTATATTATGTAGTTGCTCTTGCAATAGTTTCTCTGTTGTTGTAGAAATTTGAGTACAGTGGATGAGCAGCAGATCAGATACAGAATTAGATCAGTAATCATTTTTGTACTAGTCACAGAGCCCTGGAATTTTGAAAATCTCTTCATATGTATGCATAAGCAATTGCATATATAGATGTTTGCCAAAGCTGTATTATATTCTATATATGACAGAGGTTTCCCTCTAGAAAAAACCAACCTGATGTGTTCTTAGATATTTTTGCAGAAGGTCTTCTAACATCCCTTCCAGTCTGATTTTATAGAAGGATTGAGGCAGATTATGATGTAATTTAAACAGCATTTTTTAATCCATTTTCATATTACCTCGTGGTAAGATTACTTTTGCTAACATGCTACATGACTTTTCCCCTTTTTAAATTTTGACTTTTTGGACTGCCTCTGGCATGATGGGAGAGCTGAGTCTGTTGAGAATCTTTGGGAAATGTCATGGCACAGAGAATAATTATCCAGCACTGTGAGAGAGAGGCATTAACAATACCAAGCATTTCAAAGTGAATGAAACTCCGAACTGTGAAGCTGATTTAAAAAATATAGCATTTTACCACAAATTATTTTTGGACGAGGGACTTGGCCTTCTTATTGTTGAGCTCTTATTATTTATGGTTTTCCACCTTTCTCTGTATCTTAAAAGCAGTTAAGTTACTTTTTTCCTTCTGTTCTTTTTCTTTTTTTAAGATGAAAGCTGAGAGTTTCACAAAACTCTGGAAACTTAAATCAATTGCATTTCATGAAATTCACGCAATTGTGAACAGCACTGGGATCCTTCCTTCTCTCCACCTCAATAAAGACCTGGAAAGGGCAAAAACATCTGTTTTTTACATTTGGTTTTCACTTTCTGGAATAAATCCTGGAATAAAGGTAGTTCTGACATTCGGCTCTAGCTCAGCTTCCGCTGCAGTAAATGAAACAGCTTCTGATGATTTCAGTGAGAGCTGGGGCAGACCCTCATAAGCATTGCTTTTCTCCCACATCTCTGTGTTCAGGAAATGGCTCAGTACTTTGTGACAATTTGCTAACCCACTTTAAATACGGAGAACCTAATAAAAAAAAAGAACTTTAATCTTTTAACATCATCAATCTAACTTCCTTTTAGGAAGGTGTTGAATCAAGCCAGATAAAGCAAAGCCTAGCCATAAATTTAAAATCTGAATGGAATCTCGATAAAACTGATAGCCTTGAGAGAGTTTCTAGATAATAAGCTTAATACATTGCCAAGCCAAAATTCAGAGGGCATGTACAGAGCAGAACAAAAAAATGTAGGCAGAGTGCATTAAAGTGTTGGGGGGAATTGCTTTGTCGTTGAAAGAATAAGTAGGTAGATTTAAATATAGAAGCAAAGCAAATTTAAATTAAATTATCAGACACATTTTTAGGCTAGTTGATGTGTAATAAATACTAGATGTAGTTATTGCTGCAAGAAGTAATTTTCCAAAAGTCCTATGGAAGTAATATATCCAGCTCTGGCTGCAGGCTGTATCAGCACATTCAATCAAAAATGACTCAAAGTAGGACTTGTGTAATGTCAGTATTTGATGTGTCAAATCAGGGTCTGCAAAGCTTCTTACTCAAATGACATTTATTAAGACTGGATTCTGTTAATGACACTGCGTAGGACTGCATTTGGCAAGCAGCATAGCTAAGTGTAGTAGTTGCACACTGGCAGTTTGACTGCTTTGTCCTGCTGTCACTCCCAGCTTTCCCCATTTCAGTCCTGAAATGCTTTTGTGTTTCTGGTGTCCTTACTTTTGAACAGAGTTACTAGTAATGATTACAGTAATGCCATATGGTCTTAGTTGCAGATGAAGCCTGAGTGACCCTAGTCCACAAAAAAAGAGCGAATGGAAACTGCCACCACAAGCTGAGATACTACTGTGTGGGGGTAGCATTAGCAATGCCAGCATTGCTAATGTCGTTTTACCAAAGTGTCTAAGTACCAATAAGATGCCTACATGTGACCAGAGAAGGTGGAAATGGCATCACCAATTCTGGAGGATTCTTTATAGAAACAATGAATAATGTTTCAATTCTGAGTCTCTGGCTTTTCTCACATTTCACTTTCTTCAAAGCTGTTTGGACCGGGCTGTTTCTTCTAATCCTTCATTGTTTTGTGGGAGAGCTGCGAGTTTTCAGTTGGTATTGTAAATGTTTGTTTGGGTCTACAAATGTTAATGAAGGTTTTGCAATGACTCATGAGAGCTCAGACCGTGATTCATCTAACCTCTGCTGAAAATTCTTTCTAGAGCCAGGTCTCCCAGACTGAGAATGCTTTGTCCTATCCTCTCACGCGCTACATGCCAGGCGTTGAGATCTGATTCATTCCCTCATCACAATCCTTGAGCCTTTTAACTCAAATGGCTTTCAAAGTGATAAGACACAATTTAGCTTTTAGTCTTAACTAGTTCTTCATGCAGTATTGCTATCACTTCAGTGTATTCCTACTTATTTCTTCCTGCAATTTATCCCCCAGATTACTAATTCTCTTTCCTTCTTGTCTAGCTGTGTCTTACACTCAGAATATAATGTTCTCCATGACTCATATTCCAGGCAAAATGCCATTCATCTTAATAGAGTGAAACAGTATATTTTCCTGCTATTAATTTACCCGAATCTGGTATTTGTTCAGAGCATTTTCTGTACTTTCAAATAAATCTTATTTGTTCCTAACATCTTCTAGCTGAAGATCTCATCAGGCTTTACAGCTTAACAGATTAAACCTTAAAACTTCACTATGAAGCGTGTAAATAATAAGATTTGTTGGGTTTATTAAAATGAAAAATTCAAATATGGATAACTTATAAAATTTGTTAATGGCTATAAACTGGTAAATGAGCTGTGATGTGATTCAATACCTCATTATTCCTTAGCCTGAGCTTAACTCCTACTTACTTGATATGTAAGCAGAGTTTCCTAGGTGAACATGTGTGTAAAACTCACACTTTTGAAGGTGAAAATTCTGGCATGATCTGTATCACATAACAAATTTAGTTTTAAGTTGGGACAGAAAGTTAGGAAACACAGTTCTGACACCTGTGGCCATTTTAATGCTCTAAAATAGTTCTGTCTTGTAGGCTGAAAATACTCATGTGGTCTGTATCACAAAATAGCTTTATTTTTGTAAGCTTCTTGCTAAGTCTAGGGAATGAGCATCCTCTTTACTGGCTGCTCTCAGACACACCCACAAATTCATCCCTTCTGAGCCTGAACATTGCAATGTGAGCAGCACATGTTTTAAGACCTTAGTCATTCCTGAGAGCTTTTGGAGGAGAACTATGATGGATCCATTTCCAACCTCATATTGGAAGTGATGTGGTTGACCTGTGCATTATGTACTATTCAGGCATATATAGTGGATATGTTGTTATTTTTCCTTTTCTCTTGTCTCCAGTAAAAAGGGGTTAAATTAAAACCATTTATTTGATGTTTTGCTTGCTAGTGGGGAAGTTTTGCTTATTGAGCATTGCAGCAGTGTCACTTAGTTTGCAGATTCTTGGCTTTGGGCTTGAGTTAATGCTGTGTAGGTAGTTTTGTAAGGACACCTAGAAATTGAAGTTAGTCTTTTGAAGCTAATCAGTGTTTGACAGATGGTCTACAATTACAGTGTTAGGAAATGAGACTGTATCTGTGAAGGAGTGCTTAAGGTAGGTCAACAAGTCTGGTCAACAAGGCTGCATTTGGACCATAAATGCAGTTCTACTCCCCAGCTTGTGCTTATCCCCAGATGGTGAGAATTGTAGCCATGTGTCAGTAGCACTTGCTACTCAGTAGTACTCAGGACTTCCCTGGATTTCAGGGAGTGGTGTCGCAACAATTGGCTGCTCAGACAGACATGACTTGAACCTTGAGGTGGCTGATTCTCAGAAGAGTTTTTAACCAAAGTCCTTATTTCCATTATATCCCTAATGAATGGGTAATAGATTCATCTCCCATTGCTGGCATTCTCTTTCCTTAAGAATATTTCACCTAACTTTGCAAAATGTAACTGCACCAAAGTAAGATTGAAAATGACCCCTTCCTAGGAACCTGATCTACCCACGTACTGTAAGAGTGACACAGTGCACCCAGTGGGCGTGTGAAGTAATTCTAATCTGCAGAGGAACTGCGCAGGAGGTTATGGACTTATGGAGGTTTGTTCCATAAGCAAAGCAATGCAAATTCCTGAAATATTTCAGTACAAAATGTTTGCCAATTTTTAATGGCAATTGTGAGTCTCCTCTTAACCTCAGTGTCTCAACACTGAATTTAGTGGAAATCAATCACACAAATGTCAAATAGGCCCCTTCATTTTTGATTTATAAGTACATTTATGGATCGCATTAGTGTTCTTGGCTACAGAATCAGATCAGAAGCTGAATTCTCAGCAGACAATCTGCCTTATTCATTGCCAAATCCTTTCCAATGTCACATCTTCACAGGACAGATCTTCCAGCTTTCACCTGTTGTCTGAATATGATCTTTTATGCTTTCATACTAGATCTATATATTTATGTTTGATTATATCTTCTGCTTGTGTCCAGTTGACTATGCCACCCAGATTATTCTGTATTATTGACCTGTCTTCATTCTTCACAACTCCTGTAATCTTTGCTTGTATCTCTAAACATCATTGTCAGCTAGGCATGGGTATACTGTTCTTTTCCCTCTGGTATGTTTGTCTGTCCTATGCACCCTCCCACGACAGCTTCTGTACAAACGTTTCCTGAGACAACATAGTTCCACTAAATGCAAGATGTACAAACAACAGAGACACGGTACCTTCTGTTTGCTCAGGCTGCTTTATGGTGGGCTATATCACATCATTTCTGTTACCTGTGGACTGGGCCTCACACTGTAAGCCTGTAAGCCTACTCATAAGAGATACCTGTAGTCTTGTAGACCAATATTCTAAAAGGAACTTGATTTATTTACATACATGCTGCTGCCACAAAAGACATGAAGACACAACCCAGTTCTCAGGAAACAGTTTTATATCAAGAGTGGATCCAAAGAACCTTCTTAAAGATTCATGTTAGGAGGATTTAAGAAATGGTACTTATTTCTCCACTGAGAAAATAGACTCTCTGTCCAGCTAGATTGGCATTTATGAGATGTTCCTTATGATAATCCTTCTGACATGAGGACCAGGATCTAGCATCTGTACTGACAAATAACAACATGAACTGAGCCCTTCCCCCAAGACTCAGAAAAAAGATAATTGCACTCTCTTGCATATCCTTGTCAGAAAGAAATTCTTCTTCCCACAGAACTCCAACTATGTACAAACAGGAAAATCTGGACTGGGAAAAGAGAATAGCATCAATAATTTGAAACAATAGAATATCAGAATAGAAATGCTAATGAGGTGCCAAATATTCCTTCTTTTTCTGCCCTTTCTTGCTAGTAATTTAATAACAGTCTTCTCACAAACTATCAAGACCATTATCTCACAGATAATAGCCTCATAAAAATTGCCTCAGGAAAGTATGAAACTGGCTTGCAGAATGGCTACAGATTTTTTCCCCAAATATTGCTGTAAAGCAGTATGCAGTGGATATTATGCATTTATTTGAAGTTATGGTAATTTGTTTTTCATTCACTAGAGTTTGGTCATACAGTGAGACCAGCAAGACTATCATATGGAAAAATGTATTTTCTGTTCAAAAAAAAGCACTAAATCTAGAAAAAAGTTAAAGAGTTTTACCATCCTTATTATGTAGGCACAGATACAGTTTGCAGCCATTTGCATTTTTGAACCTTGCAATCATTGTCTGTAGTTAAGTTATAAAATAGGTCAACTAGTATTTTTTTATCTAGGAAGAACAATGTGTTTTTGAATTAGAAACACGTTTTTGGAAAGTTTGACATTGTATGTTAAAGTTTAAGCCAACCTATAGGCACCAGGCGAAGACCAAGGGTACAACTCTCATTATCTGCTTGTAAAGGGCTCTATGGGTTTCTTTGAAGCACTTTGTACCAGTCACTGTCTGAGAAATGGTTTGGACCAAAGGAACGTTGACCTGCCCATGCTGGTAACATCCCTGTATTGAGACTTCATTTCTGAATTGCTGTCCTCTCTGTAGACTCTAGCACCAAATTACCTGTGAGTTAACCCGAGGGTTACTGTTATCTTGTACAGAATTTTTTTCCGTCACTTTCTAGGAAATGAGAGATTTTGACAGTAGATTTTGAATTAATTCACAGAACTGCACAAAGACCAAAGTATGCCAGTATTGCCATTAAATAGAGCATTTTTCTTTTAAAGTCAGCTTTTCTTTATATGCGTGGACCATTGGCACCATCTAGTGTTTGAAAATGTAGACCAGCTCTAGACCACTGAGCACAGAATGTCACTACAAATACGTTTGACCCATAATAAAAGGTAATGTTGCTGGGAGTCATCACCAATTAATTCCACACAATTAAGTTTTTCCAGTTACAGAATACAAATATACCAGAGCAGGATATGCAAGAGCTTTTCCATGCCTTTGATTTCCAATCCTTTGTCTTTCCCATGATGTTTTACTGGAACTAATAGATCAATTCAGTGTCAGAAATGAACATCTGTGTGTCCACTGGTGGCAAAAGTACAGTACTTTTCATGGAAACAAGTGTGGTTTTAGATAAATCTTCAAACACAGCCTGAATGGAGAAGATGGTTTTCTGTTCCTGTTCTAGAAAGTGGCATCTTCTGACCCAAACCATAACAGCAACTGTCTGCATCCCAAATTTAGCTGCTGATCATCCCCCTTTTGGGGGAATGATGTTGACCTTCCAGTTCTTCCACGGACTCCTGCAGAAACAGAACCATAATTACATATATATGTATATATATGTACTGTATAATTGAATGTGCTACTCTGCAAAAATCTACCAGCAAAGCTTTTCTGACAACAGTTTGTACTTCATGAGTTTGTTACCAAAACATTCGTTTTAATAAGATCAGTAAAGTGTGTATAGTTTTAGCATAGATTTCTATGGCTTCTAAGAAAGCTGAGACGACATAGTCTCTGATTTCTGGTACCATGGGACCATTACTTGCAACAGCTGAGTGAAAAGATCATGTGAAATGTACAGTGTGGTTAGCCAAGTGTGAAAGGGAAAAATTGCTGTGATAGCAAATTACCCTTCCTTCTACATGCTATGAGAAATGTGGTCAGGCAAAAAAAATGAAATGAAAGCTGGGGAAAGGAGATCTTATTTCTAACTGATAGCTTTGTCTTGTTCTTGTGACTCCATGAATGTGACCCAGCTGCTTGTTATAGAGGTATTGCCAGGAATGGCTGGGAAAAGGCAATCTGCTACAGATGACTAGAGCTAGAGGCAGAGGATGTGTGGAAGAGACAGAGAGGATATTCAGCATTTAAATTAAACTTCATGGATTTTCATACATATACTGAAATTGGCTATGCATGGAACAGATTATGAGTGCTTTCCTGTAGAAGTAATCAGCTGGACTGAAGAGTCTGGCCTGTCATTAAGGAAATAAATGTGTTTGCATTTCCATGGCTATCAAAGAATTGGACACCTGGCCTAAGGCTGTCCTGGTCACTCCCTCTCTCGTCAATGGAGAGAGGCAGCATGTTTGGGAGGTGATTCATGCCGCGTCTCCAAGACATTCATTTCAGAATGGGGTGAATCCAGAGCTCTGGTGGCACTTCTTCCTTTCCCAGACTGTAGAGGAGACCGAAAGGGGCTTAGACATGACAGCAGTTTTAGATCAGTTAGGTGGGATGACTCCTCTACTAAGTTGGAGGTAGAGGGAAGGCGAGGAGAAGACATCTGAAGAAAAGCATACCATTAGTGGTATGAAGCCTCTCTCTGTACTTTATTCACCATACTGAGTATAAAAGCAATAGGCACGACAGCCTTGAGGCCCATGCCCTGCCTGTAAGTATATAAACTGACCTGCTTGACATCTCTGTTCCCCACTGCCCATGAACTCCATTTATATTTGTTTCAGTTAATTTTTTGTTGTATTAAACGTTCCAATGAATACAAGGATCTATTCATAAAACTGGTCGCAGGATCAAGCCTTTCTCCGGGGACTAGTTGCACCCAGGTCTCAGTGCAAACTAATTGTGGCTGGTGGATACAGGCCCCGAGGCTCTGTTTCCTCACAGCTGTCACAACACAATGTGATCTACCCTCCTCTGTCCCTCAGAGTCAGCTCGAGGGTCTTATGCAGGGCTCATCACAGAGGAGAACCAGGGGTTACATGGGTCACAAGCTGAGCGTGAGTCAGATACGTGGCAGGATTGCAAACTAGACAAATGATGTTCTGGGAAGTGTTAATAATAGGGCCATACATGAGCCAAAGAAGATCAATTCGGGGGGTCTGTCTGGCACTGGATTTTTCTTTCACAGCTGGAATTGTGAGTCCCATTTTGGGTACTGAGTTTTAAAAAGAGTGAAAAACTGGAGACAGCTGAGAGAAAAGCAATGGAGATGACAGGCAGTTCAGAAATCCCGGGCTCTGAGAAAGGACAGAAGGAAGCTAGGCTAAAAAAAAAACAACAAAAAAAGAGGAAACTGAGGGAAGAGCAAATATAGCAATCTGCTGAGTATAGTTTCAGTTGTCATGAAGTTGATTCAACTGTTGTCTATGTCTAGTGCAGGTATGAAGTTAAGAAGTAATTACGTTAATTTATAACAAGAGAGATTTAGATTAACAATTAGAAAAAAATCCTAGTTAGAAGAGGAATGAAGTAGTGTGAGGGGATGCTGCCTGCTGTCTTTGTGGAATCGCCTTCATTGGAAGCTGTTAAGAAATAAGCATCTGTCAGGAATAGCTTGATATACGTCATTCTGTAACTGGTGCTGGAGAATGGAGTAAATGATACCAGGAAATTGCTTCCAGCTATAGGTCTCAAAATCTCATTAATGCTGTCAAAATTCAAGAAAAACTGTATTTACTTTGCTCAGATGCAGTGACAGATATATATGAACTTTCCCATCAATTTAATGATATGCTTATCTTTTTTTTTTTCCCCAGAACTTGCATTCCTTGGCTGCCACTGGATGTGCAAATTGCAATGGAGGCTGGAACCCCCTTGTACCTGACTACCGACCTGTGAGTACCTGTCTTGTCAAGGACGGTGCTGCCTTCCTCCCTGCATTTCTTACTTCTGTCCTGGATCACTGCACACGTTCTCATAAGAACAAAGGTAATCCAAGCTAATTCAGAAGTGTCTACCTGTACTCTGTATTGTATCATACACAGATAATGGCATGGCATGGGGGTTGATCAATGTAATGCCTCATCTCAGTGAAGAGCTAGTAAAAACTAAATGCAGTGAACCTAATTGAAATTTAAAGTACAGGCCATTACAGAATGTAAGGAAAGATACATTCCTCATTGAATTGTGCCATATTGGGGCCACATTAGCAGGAGTTTACACTTTATTGTAAAGTGATTAAGAAGTTCTCCAGCTGCCCAGATCTCTGAAAGACAATAATTAGCTTTTTCTGTCTGATGCAGAAACAGAAGGCGAGGGGGGGAGTTACTAGTGGTGACTATCCTTTGGTAAGAGGAAGAGGCAATGGAGCCATATGAATGAAACATTTCATATGCTCCCATTTATTTGCTTATACACCTCCTGCTAGAGAGGCCATGCCTCCAACACAGAATACAGATATCAGAATCCAGTATTAAAGGGTATCTCATAGCTCACTTCGTAAGGTATTTATAATTGTCAGTCATCCTGCAGATTTTACAGCTGATACTAAAAAGAGAACAGGTTATTGTCACATTGTGTCTTGAAGGTTATAACTGCCTACACTCTTAAAATAATGATCTTGTCAGATAAGAGCTGAACAAAGGAGGACAACGTAGTAGTTAAGTATGTAGTTCTTCCAGTCCTGCTGTATGGTATTTTAAATAATGAGCTGTAATATTTAATAACCCCAATAAACAGGCTTCCAAGATGGCAGGAGAAATAAATAGTGGAAGAGCTGGAAGTACATCTAGTAGGATACTTTTTCCTCTTTCTGTCGTCTGCAAGGAATGTTCCCAAGACAATAAACTCATCATTCAAATGGGAAAATGGTAATTGTTTTCCACTCCTGTCATCAGGAAACTGAAGTCAGAGCAAAGTGCTTAATTCCTCTTATCACAATCAGAGATGTCTGTAGTATTGCCCCCACCCTCATACCCCCAAATTGTTTGGTGTTTGCATTCAGTGAATTTAGCACTTTAGGAGAGGTTTGTGAACTGTACATGCAGCTTGAAAGTTCATGAATGAAAACAAAGGAAATTACTGCAGAAGTATTACCAAGGGTTGATTGTAGCTGCATGTTACCTTCTATGTGCTTTATTTCGAGTTGTCCACTCAACAAGATTTTAGCTGGCAAAAATCAGTTAGGACCGAGAGGGATGTATTCAAAGCTCAGGAGTGGCTTTCCAGCTTTAATGGGTCAGATTCTGGCAATTTCCATCAATCATTTCAAGGAAAAAAAGACTCCTTCCTGAGCACCCACTGCTGAACCACTGAGGTATTGGAGTGTTTTTGAGTTCCTTGGAATACTCAGGCTGGAAATGCAAAGCTACTCCTTAGTTTCTCCAAGGATGAAACTTCTGTTCTGCTAAGTCAAAAGGAGTTTTGCTACTGTTTTGAATAAAGACAAGAATTCTTCTCAGCAGGGAGTGACATGGGTAGCAGGCAGTGTTTCCTCCAGCAGTCTCAGAGGAGGGAAAGAGCCTGCCTTGCTGGGGAGCAGGGATTACAGGGACTCCTCCTCCACCCTGGATCTGGATGGAGGCTCTAGTAACTCTCAGGTGGTCTCAAAGGCAAGAAGTGGAGAGGCTGCAGGTCATCCTGCATGCAACCTTTTCAGTCCTTTCACACCAAGTGCTAGATATAGGGAAGACCTTTAAGAAGTTCCAGCTTCTTCTCCAGGGCTAAAAGGTTCCTCTATGGTGGATTCTTTAGCTGTTATCCTGTAACATCTGCCATGGTATCCATACTGGGAAAATAAGGCTTCTTTGTAGGCATGTGGTAGCTTGCTGGAGGGGCCTGCCAAAGACTGGCTGAGCAGCTACTTCTCTTTCATCTTCGTGACCATACTTAGCACCAGGCCCACTGGCACAGGTAAGAAATGAGAATCTCATCTAAGGACTTACTACTCCTGCATCGCTGGTTGTGTTTCTGAAGTAATCTTGTTCAGTTACATACCAGTTCTGGTGTCTGCTCAGTGGCATGGTATGGTATGGTATGGTATGGTATGGTATGGTATGGTATGGTATGGTATGGTATGGTATGGTATGGTATGG
>JAOTQQ010000023.1:29042151-29066927 GCA_026546715.1 Gallinago undulata
TGGTATGGTATGGTATGGTATGGTATGGTATGGTATGGTATGGTATGGTATGGTATGGTATGGTATGGTATGGTATGTGAGTTACCTCAATCTCTGGCTCCTGTTTGTGCCTTTTATCAGCTTTGCAAGATTTCATGAACAATTAATGAGAAAAACATAGAGGACAGAGAGGGAACTGATCAACACTGGCTCCTGAATAAGGCACAATCCCTGAAATGTGCATGTGCAAAATTGACAACTCTTCTACAAGTGATTTCTTGCATCTACAGATACAGGAGCTGGTGGGAACCACAGTGTATGGATGTATCCTGTTTATGTGCAGCTGTGAATGTTAGACAGTAGGTGATTCAGTTGCCTAATCAGAAACATCTAGTGTATTTTTAGATACTGACAACCCTCCAGCTACTGCTGCAAAAGGGCTTGGATCTCCTGTAAGTCCTTATCATACCTGCCAGACCAATGCAGATGTCTTGGACAACCTAGGTCATCTAAAATGGCATAGATCCCTAGCTCAGATCTGTCCTGATCATTCCCAAGATGTCTGTGTAGCTGGGAAAATGGGGTACATTTGAAGTTTGAAGCTTATATTTTCTGTATAGAATAAAAGGGTTTCCTTTGTCTTAGCTTAATAGGTCATTAAGAAAACTATAAACCCTTCATGTTTTTGAGCATGAAAGGAAACCCAGAAGGTCATGAGCTGTCATATGCAATGAAAAAGTGTAAGTATATAGTGTGACTGTAATCTGTATGTAAACCACAGTGTAAAGTGCTGGTTTTGATGTCATCTGACTGTTCTCATGCAATCAAAGGCTGTGGGGTTCATTGATTAAGAGTTTATGAGAGTTCACTAGCAGCAAAGACTGTCACTATTTAAACGTGAGTAGACTCTTGTGAGAACTCAAGCCATTGTGTGATAAGAAGAATGTACTGTTTATATGACTTGCATGCTTCATCACAGTTTTCTACATTAATGGGTTTCTTTCCAGAGATTATTTAAACCTGCTTTGTGCCATAAGACTCAAGCAATTTCATGAAAGAAGTGAAATGAAATAAAATGGAAATAACCTGAAATCTTTATCATTGCTCTAGAAGCACATAATTTTGTTATGTCTTGCAATAGTAGGGTGATGTGGAGTTCTTAAATCTAAGTTATGTCATGTGTAATGGCAAAGAAAAATGATGAATTCTAAGCCTAAAAAAGTTGACATAAAAACCCCAACCCCAAAAAAGATTTTGGGGTGCTGCATCATGGATTTTAAATACTTGTCATTAGCAATACCAAAATAATATACTGGGATTTAACTTGCCAGGATCTTGAGAATATTATGGCTGTTCTAGCACAGCACATCCTGTGTCTTGCTCCACTGATCTACACTGGAAACCTTATTTTTTCCAGTAGCTCCAGGCTGAAGTTCAGCAGCAGTAAACCTCATGTGCCAGCAATCCCACACACTCCTCTTACTCTGTACTCCATAACTTCTGTGAGTTCTGAATCCCCTACACCAAGAGTGGATGTGTAAAAGCAAGTCATTGCAAGATTTGCTCACCCAGACATCCAGACTGAAAGGAAAGCAGTTGCAGGGAAAGGATTGTGGATTAGGAGAGGGGGAATGCAATGCCACGCTTACATGGGCTGCCCATGACATAAATAAGTTATTGAATGGCTTCCTTATGACCAGTTTTGTCTTTTTTAAACATATATATGCATTTTTGCTCTCTCAGAAAGCTCTTTCTCTCTTGCAGGGAAACAGAGAGAAGGACCTGTGCAAAATCACAGGATCTACTGAAGGAGCAGAGGGGAAGCAGGAAGAGGAGGTCATGCAGGGCAGGACAATAGGGAAGAAATTTGGAGACAGGCAGAATTAGTTACTTAAGAAGTATGCAGACTTTTGCAAACTCAGAGATATATTTTGGTCCCTTTTGAATCAGTATGAAAGACTGACTTTGCTGGAATGCATGGAATAAATGTTAAGAAGGTGAGAGCTAGGCCTCTAGTCTGCTTTTTTCCTGGGGCATTCCTAATTTATCCTTAGTTTTCCTCTAGCAACTTAGCTTTCCAAGGTGGAATTTCCTCTATGTGACCATAAAGACCAGATGCTCAAAGAGCATAAACGTGCCTGCTCATGCAGCTGCACACAAAAACTGCCTCAGATTTTGTGGTCACTGCTACTGGATGACCAAGAGCCTTTAGCTTATTTTGTAGACAGACAAGGAGAGAAGGGATGGAGCACACATTGAATCACCTCACTGTACAAACACATTAAATAACCCATGGGAGGCGAGCTTTGGGCATCTACAGCGATGAGACACTTGAAATGTTGCCACCAAGTCATTCTTGAGGATCTGTACATCTAAAAAGAACTATTAAATGTGTATGTCGGTTATGTAGACATCATTATTTCAAATAATGTTTTGGATTATTTAAAATGAAAGGGAAGTGATTAAAAACAGACAGGATAAACAATTATCCAAGCAATTAACTTTATCACAAAAATATGCAGTGGGCTTCAAGAGACAATTTCATATGAAGCCATTCTAACTCCTAAAAATCATGTTAGAACATTGAAAAGCTGACTGGCATTTAACTGTAATGGAGCTGTAACAGTAAGACAAATTTATTTGAAGAAATATTAAAAGCGCCAAGATAATTAATGTACTTATAAAGCTCTCTACTGTCTTGCAAAGCTCTCTATTTTTCCCTGCTGATTTTTACTCTGAAGCGAAATAAATGTTAGCAATAATAGTGGCTCATATCACCTTACAAAGCTGTAAAATCGTATATCATAAGAAATGGTGATTCTTTGCCAATGAAAATAGAAAAAGATTTTTGCATTCTCAGATGTCTTAGCTTTTGGCATTTGGAGGAAAACCAACTCTTTCTGACAAATAAAACACTATTTTATGTAAAACTTATGTTTCTTAAGAGTCTAGAAGCTATAAAAAGAGGCTTTCTTGAAATCATTGCATTTTTTAAAAACAATAATGCAACTCATATGTTTTCTAAAACAAACTTAATTAGTTTTTAGTAAATATCTCAGAAAAAAGAGTAAATCTTTCTAGAAAGCTAATATATCATACCAAAATTTGCAATTGTTTTCCAAAGTGTGTTGCTACTGTAGCATATTGATGGGATCAGTCAATTAAAGTTGAAGAAAATTTCAGAGGTGGAAAAATACATTGTGATAGAATGAATGACACATGGGAATCCCATGGCCACGGTCTCAGTGCTGTTACAGTGCTGTGTCAGTACTACTCTGTCAGGAGCAGAAGGCAATTACTACACAAAAATAATAAATCATTTCAGATTTCCTAAGTGCAACAATAAAGGTGTTAGAAGTGTTCAAAATACAGATTAATTCCTTTACCTTAAAAAAGTATAAAGCAAAGTACATGAATCTTGGGAAATAATAATTTGAGGGTCATTTAGGCTTCTCTAACACTGCTTCTTGTGCATGTGAAATATTTACTGTTTCTTACGTGCAAGAGGACTCCCCAAGAACAGGAGCTCTTTCTCTGTGACTCTTCATCTCTTCATTAATTCATAAGCCCTGCAGCCAGAAAGAATCATTGCAGATCAACTTGTCTCACTCTGACATAATAGAGGCAGTTGGATTTCACAACTCAAGCCCACCACTTCCAGTAGAAAGATACCCAGTCTGGCTTTTGAAATAGCAACGGCCGGGGGGTCCACAAGGCAGCTTTCTCCAATTTCCCTGAAGCCCAATTTCCCTCCCTTTCCCTGAAGAGGTGAGCCCAAGAGCTCTGGCCTCCCAAAAGAAAGGAACTTAACTGTGTGGAGTGAGTGACTTGCAAAAGTGTAGGGAAGTCAGAAGGATTCCCTCACTGTCATTCTTACTGAAGGAAGGTATTGCGGCAGAATTTCCTTAATTTACGTGCAGAAGCCCAGAATGAAATCTACAGTGTTGGATAAGGGTAGACAATTGAAAATTCAAGGAGAAAACTCCTTTTCAAACTTTTAAATCTTGACAATATTTACTGCAGATCACAGAAGTCACATCACCAAACCAAGTATTTTTTTTCTGCCAGAGTGTTTCAAATCACACAGCAGTGCTAAACGTACAGAAAAGAAAAATAGTAATTTTTAAGTCTTTTTCTTTGCACATTTCATAGTAAAACAGATTCTGGCCATATTACAGAAAGCCCCCTGAGTAGAGTACAAATCTTCCAGATTTTAGTCCCAAGGAAGGAGAAAAATGCTAGGAGAGATCTCTAAATAATTCCTCCGATCAGACAGAGCTGTATTGCTGCACCAGTAGGTATCAATCTGCTTCAAGAGCACCATAATTCTATATGCTGTGAAAGGATAGCCAAGAAAGTCGAAGAGATTTCAAATGCATTCAAATTTGAAGGGAAAGTGAATAAAAACAACAGTTGTCTTTATTCACAGTGTAATGAATTTCTGCAGTGTTTTGTAAAACACCCTGAATTATGAAAGTAAGTTCAGAGCATGCTGAAAAAAGACGTGACCATCTTTGTAACCATTCTGAAAACATAGTTACACACTAATAGGATTGAGCATCTTCCTGATAATGAGAGAAAACTGTGCTGCTGGCTACACATTAAAGCAGAAATTTTGGTCTCATTTGAACTGAGATACCTCAACAACTCCAGAGCAGTCAGCAAAGATCTCTGGATTTACTCCTGTGGAAAAGACGACAGAGTCTGGTCCTGAATGAATTTCCTGCTTTCTGCTCTGCATGCACAAAAATCATAAAGAGAAAAGAAGGATTAGCTGATTTTAATCGAGCACGTTGGTAAAGAGGCAAATCTGTTCTAACATACTTCTTATGTTTGTAGGGATAAAAGGGAAAAGAATAACAGAATGAAAACAATCTTACAGAAAGACAAGTAAAGATATGTGAAATTCCACATTACTGCTATTACATAAAATAATTTTTAGAGTTACTGAAACAGGAAACTACATAATTGTGGGAGAGGGGGAAAATTGCATCCTAATACCAAGGAGTTACAAAGGATCTGGGAACTGAACAGCCGTGAAAGTTCATGTCTAAACTTGCTATCTTGATAGTGTCCATCCCAAGTATACTGCAAGCATTAGGAGGACAAAAAAGAAGTTCATTATAAGCATTATTCATGGTTGTTGAAAAAACCTGTGAAATCTCTGCTGTGACACAGCCTGTTAACTTTTAGCATTTGGTACCTTTAAATCAGAAAGAGAAGCTAAAGCAATCCACTCAGAAACTCAGCTAACAATCTTCCAGCAACTAACTGGAAAAAAAAAATGTAAAAAATTGAAGGCAGACTTAAACTGAAACACAGACAAAACTAATGAATTGCCAGTACTATGAAAAAGGAGAGACAAAGTGATATTCCAGACGGAGATTATTTGGAGTTACAGCAGTGAACTGTGTAAAGCTAAAGGAATGGTAATAAAGAATGAAAATGAATCTGTTAAATGGAGGGGATAGGAAACGGTGCCACTGAGAGATGGGTGTGAGCAAAATGGGATACTCTTTTTAAGAGATTGGCTCCAGAGCTGACAGTCCTGCAATGTCCTGTCTTTTCACAGCAAACCCAACAATTCTTATTAAATATCAGATCATCCGTAATGAGTTCTGAAAGCCGACTTGCCCGTGCACTATTACTTGACAACAGGGAACAGCAAACGGCTAAACTAACTCCCTCCATCCTTCCCTTGCTCCATGGGCTGGCCAGCAGAGACACCTTGCACTACTGACTCTGGGAGCCTCCTGCTGTGACAGTGGAAGCTGATAGAGCAGAGAGACCCCATGCTCCAGGGAGATGGGTGCTGCAGCACCTTTGTGCTGGAGCCTGAGTCCCTGAAGCTTAGTGACAGTGTCCAGTGAGCATTCACCAATTTCCTCTTCACTCTTAAAGGTAGTGGGATAAGGGATAACAAAGGCATCTGGGGTGTGAGAAAGAGTTTGAAGGAGGCTCCCTGGTACCATCGAAACAAATCATAGTCAAGGTCTCAGGTGCTTAGTATGGTTTCTGAACTTCTGTGCCCTAGCTGGCCAGACAGGGCAGGTTTGGAGGGCCTCCCTCGGACTATGGGAGCAGCAGCTGGGAAGAGGATCCCGTGCACTGATCTGCTGTACTGGAGGGCATCAAAGCATCTGAATCTTTCTTAACACTGGAAGAATTAGTTACAAATGTATTTTGTTTCAATGTGATGTTAGGCCACAGATGACATTGACATTTCCAGGTTTCTGCACAGTTCAGTTTCCAGTTTGATCTCACTTCTCTTTACCAAAGACCACCTCCAACCCACTCCAGCTGAATCCTTCACTGCAGTCTCAGACAGCCTGTGGCCATATTAAATATTTAATCTGGGGAGTGGCAAAATCTTTTCCCTGCTAAGGACTGAAAGCCTTCTGAACACCTTTAACAGGTCACAACTTGACATGCCTTAGTATTATCCAATAGTAACCAGAAAAATAAATAAAATACATGTTGGCAAGAAGCCTGAATTAAAATCACAATGAGGCTTGACTCCTATCTCCCTCTCTCTTGTTCTTCCTTTATATCTCACTCAGCAATTTAAAATCTTATTTTTTCTCAAAGCAGCCGTGTAAGGCTGAGATTGGGGAATAAAAGCCAAAGCCTTCAAACACCTTCCTTTCTCCCATTGTCTAAAGAGATGCACAGCAGCAGCTGGGAGGGGCCTTGTCCTCCTGGAGAAAACCATGCATTGAACTCCAAAATCTGGGTGTCAGCTATTTCTGCACCAGCCTCCATTTGTCTGGCCCACTGCTGTTGTTTGCTGCTTCTCCTTCAGTTTATTCACTTTTCCTGATAATCTTTGTTTTCGCTCTCACCCTCCTCTGTCTACCTTCCTTCCTATGCAGTTGCTCCTTCCTTTCTTCACCTCTTTAAACCTCAGTGCCTCTTCACATCCCCCCGTAACATCCAACACGGATATCTTCTGCAGCAGTATGTTTTGACCTCTCACTTCATGCACATGCACACACACCCAGTATGTGACTCGTACATATAACAAGACATGATTAATATAGAAGTCAATGCCTAGTGATCTTTGTTCATCAGGTTGAGTGGAGAGAGATGACTTATTCACACAGGTACCTGCTCTTTGGAATGGAGTCACATCAGAGCGGTGGTTTGTTCCCTACTCTGCTGCTTGATGTTCAGGATCATCCAGGAAAGAAGGGACAGGTTAGACCATTTCTGTCCCAAGGGTAAAAGCAGCAAAGAGAAAAAAACCCAAACCAAACCCACACAAAAGAAAGCAGACAAGACCAAAGTCCTTCTGACAGAAATCAGGTCAAATGTTTAGATGTAGGAACAGTTATCATAGAGGAAAACTTTATATGCCAAACATCACATCATGTGTGGTAAAAATGTGAAGCCAGATGTCACTGAAACTTCAGAAGTCACATGTTGACATCCTCTGTATAGCTCCTAGGGGAAGGAAATATTTATATTTAAAGCCTCCTGTTTCTATATTGTTTCTTAAGTTATATTTATTGCTTGACAGGGAAAAATTGATCTACACCTGTTATATCTAAATCTCTTAACCAGTTTGAAGTATGCCGGAGTGGAACATCTATTTGACATTTAAAAGAATGAGTCAGTTGTGTACTGTCTTTAGCTGTGACAGTCAATCAGCTCATTTTTATGTTTAATACATTGTACTCACAAAATGTGTGAAATGTTTTCTAGATACAATGGGAATGTAATCCTGACCTTTTAAAAAGAGTAAAATCTAGGTAGTCCACTTGAACTTTTGGTATATTTTACTGCTAAGACATATTTAGCACAGTGCTAAAATGGAGATTCTTATAAGAGCTAACCTATAGTGGAAAGTAAAATTCAGTAACAATGTCCCTAAATTAAACTGTATCAGTCTTTCCCACAGTTCCCGTGGTATGTTCCAAACGGGTGACAGTCAGATGGTAATTATAAATCATTGCTTTCAGTTCTCTAACTTGAGCACTATCCAAGACAGACAGTGAACACCTCTGAAATAGCTATACAGTCACCTCGAAGACTTCAGGAAGACATTAGGTTTGCTGTCGTTCTGGAGGACTTACATGGCAAAATCTGTCTTCTCACATCAGGCTTTTTCATTCCTTTGCAATCTGAGAAGGTATTGGGCAGCAGTGGAGACTCTGGAATTATCTTCTGCAGACTCAGGAAAATGGTATTATACTGTGTCATTCTCAAGACACATTTGAATTTTTTTTCAGGAGCAGCACTAGAAACTTTTTTTTTAAATGAAAGTTATTGGCATTCATGGTGGGACATCCTTATTCCTGATGAGTGGATTTTAGATACTTTTTATTGGATCAAATTCTTCTATCTGTCATTAACTCACAGAGAGCTGTTAATACTGTTCGAGGATAATGTATTGCACACTTGATTTGTGAAAAGTATAGAGTAGGTGGGTTTCCTACTTGCAGTTTTCTTTTGCATAGTTTACAGGGTCCTGTTAAATGTCCCAGCAAATTCAGGATGCAGTAATACTAGAACAGCTACAGAAACTGTTGGATACACAAAGATTGAGCAGTGGGCAGTAGGAGCCCTTTCAAAATGAAGGTAAAGAACACATAAATGTTTTTCAAAGAAAAGTCCTAAACTGGGTGAAATTTGTGCAGATGCTTAACGTCTTACTTGAGGTCCATTTAAATCAATGAGGCTTCTCACAGCATGTAAAACCTGACACATACACAAGCCTTTGCAGGATGAGGGCCAGAAGTTTTTTTGAAGAGTGTGACTTGCTTGGAGACATTCCAGAGGAAAAACACATGTGGGGCTTTATATAAAGTTGTTGGCAACATTCTGCTTATTAAACAGACACGAATTCACTCAAATAAGATAAGGTCTAGACATTTATATCAAGTATATGGATGTTTGTGCCTATTCCAAAGTTAAAAAAAATAGCAATAATGCTTCTAGATTTGTACACTGGGTTGAATTCTTGATATAGATTTATTTATATTTTTATAATATTACCTTGATATTATCTCTCTTACCTATTTTACTGTCTTACCTATAGTTCTGCTACCAGACAAAATTTGCTCTGTTAGCTAATAAATCGCTATAACTTTCAAGCAGACTGCACAGAAAATAGTTTCTATTATTTACTTTATGACCTCAGAAGTGGCAAAAAGTAAATCTTCCTATCTTACCCCAAGCTAATCCAACCCTAAGTATATAAGATGAGAATTTATTGTTCAATTTGCAGCTTGCATATTGAAGAACAATATATTCATTTCAGGAACAGTCTAATTTTAGATCAGTATTGAAGGTGCCATGAAAACGCGAATGCTGGGAGTGTCAGTAGGACTTTTCAAGAGCAAGCCCAGTATAGTTCTTGAACTACAATGACTGCGATATTAAAGAAATCATAGAATAAACTTTACTGGTCTAAGTGGAACCTGTTATATACCTGAAATTATTCAATCCCTAGTTGTTATCATGGGCATAGCCTCAAACTACTTCAGATAAATGCTTCGACATTATAGCTCTTCAAGAAATAGTCATTTGGCCCACTGAGTGCTGAAGTGCTTGGTGGTAGATGCTGCCAGCACTTTAAATAAGCGGCCTAGGGAGACACGTGGAACATCTGGCGACAGCGGCTACTTTTAATCACACAGGCCACAGCTCACATTGTACCACAGCACACAAAACCAGTGTCACATCTAGCAAAGCATGTTTACTTGACCACAAGGTGTCTTTGAGGTCAAATTTAAAAGCTTGTGCAGATGGAGACAGGAACCCAGCAGGACTCCTAGGCTGGGAATGCAGGGGACCTGGGTGAGTTAACAGGGACAATTGCTACATGAGTCAGGTACATATTTGTTAACAGAATTGCATAAAAAGTCTTGGAAGTCTTTTTCATCTCCTGGGGTGTGGTAATCTCTGTGGATTTTTCAACAGAGATATATACATATATGCAGGGAAAAGAATAGTTTCTTCACCATTTGGGCTGGGCTTGGTGCTTCAAAATTGTCTTTGCAAGCAGGAATATCTCCCTTCTCCTCCCTGGTGCTCTCCAGCCCCACACCCGGACTGGCTGTGCTGGAAGGCATCAGGCCTCTTCTCTAGACATGCTTTCTTGAGCAACTTCTGCATTCCTATTTTTAAAAGTTGCACATTTTGAAGATATGGCAACATGTGCTCTTTGCAAGATAATCTGTAGCTCCTTCCACATTCCACACAATCACGCTGCTCAGTGCCAATTTATTGCATTGCTGGAAGGTCTATTATAGAAATATATATGTACTAGATTATGACTTGCCTGAGAAAAAATGGGTGGTGGGGAATGTTCCCGAGGAAGTTAATTGCATTTTCAAGATTTCAGGGTGTTTAGAGCTAGAACTAATGAATCCAAAGCAATGTCCTTGGAAAACAGCAAATGCAAGGACCAGCAGAATAGCACTAGATGGCACTACAGTAATTTTCACTCAAAATGCATAGGCCAAGCTCAAGGAAAGATGGACTTGGGTCCAGCTGTGAATGGGCAGCTCAGATTTACCATCTAAATTCTACCTACCTGGGTAGATTCTGAGGAATCTGAGCATAGCAGTCTTTCCAAGGATTATAATATGTAGCCTTGAGTAGGTTTGTAAGTGATATAATATATATGATGAAGATAATAGATCTTCAGATAGAAGAATGATAGACCTTCATGATCTTAGATGAAGATGATAGATCTTCAGATCTTAGATGACAGATGTTTGTGGGAAACTACCCGAATGCTTTCATTTCACAAAGTGAGTCCACAAGGCACCTGAAAACCTATTGTGTTCTGTTGAACCCAAGGTAAGGGCATCCAGACTCAATGTAACTAAAACTATCTCACTCAAAAGCACACCAAAAATATTATGTGTCATCTAGGCAACTGCATAGTTCAACATCTATCTGTCTGCAGATACAAACTGGCTGTTTATAACTATAGTGTTTTGTGTCTGTTGACTTAGCAGGCCAAATCGGCTAGATTTTTGGGACTAGCCTCATAGTTTGCATTTCCTATCACACAGAGTTAAATGCTGACTATTGCAAATTTCTTTTAATATTTCCCACAGGTGGTAGCTAACATCAAAGCTTGATACATATCTTGTTCCTAATAACACAATATAGCCTTATAAGACAATATAGCTTGTTTTTCTAACAGGTAAGATTTTCTCTAACAGGTACTGCAATAAGCTGATTTGAAAGACTGCCTTTAGAACTTTGCAGCAGTGTAGCCTTCTATAGGACCAACTGAGTCCTTATAGTCCATCTGTATGTAGATTATAATTTCAAATACTTATAGGAGAAAATAGAGCCTGTTGAAAAAATCATACTCATACTTGTAAGTTGAACTGTTTTAAACTAAATTCAGGTGGTTGTTGCAATTTGAAGGACATAGTCTCTCTCAGATTTGAATTCTAAAACATTGTAGAACCAGACATATATCTTGTAAATCCTTTTAAAGTAAATGTATAAGCTCAGAATATTCACTAGAACAACACTACAAGTTATTTTTATAGTATCATAATTATTTTTCTATTATGCATTTCTGTGAGCTACATTTTGCCTTCTGTTATGCTCCCGGTTCAAATCCTCAAAGGGTAATTAGTATCTATTTCACTGGAATCAGTGGGTGTTAGTTATTTCAGAGATAGGGAACTCTGACATTTAAATTTTAAGGAAAGTTGTCACGAATGTTTAAGTATCTTCAAGTAAATCTTATTCTAGTTACATAGCTACATACACTTTAGGGATATTGCCTGCTAAGAGGCCATCTACTTGTCAGTTACAAATGAAAAAATCCACTTAGCCCAACTGGTGACGATAGGATTGCTTAGAAAAATAAGCACTGGAACCAGTAGTATTTTTTGATCATAGATTGTGCTCCCACCCAGCCAATATGTGCAGGTTAATCCAAATGGGCTTTCAACACAAAAAGGGTGGAGAAGAGGGGTCATCAGAGTCAGAGCATAAGAATCTGGCATTGCACCATTGCTTCAAACTGCCAACTTTTAAATAGCATCGTTTAATAAGAAATTAAGTGCCCCTTGTGCTGGAATTAGACTGTTTGTCCATGCATCGCTAAACCTGTGGTAAAGATGAGAGACATATGATGTCCAAAATCACTTTAAACTTTTTTAGTCATAAGCCATTGGTCTTTGAAACGATTCCTGTGTGGTTCTGAGCACATCCTGAGAAAATGTTCTAGTTGTCCTACTTCTTCTAATGTGTACTCTAATAAGGGCTCCTTTAATCTGTGCTTTAAATCTCCTTTAATCTGGTCACTGTTTTACACTTTGAGATGTACCCCTGAGGCCTCCTCTCACCTCAGAAGAGGCTAGAAAACACCCATAACTTGCTGCTTGCTTTCTTAGACATGTCTATGTCTACATTCCTGGAGTTGATGCTGGCCCTGATAGACATATCCTAAAAGCAGACTCCATCCTAGATGCAAAAGTGGTCTGTGTAGCTGGGAACGAAGCACAGCACTCGCAGAAATACTCACTGGTCAAGTGAAGGTCTGATGAGACATGCAGTTTTTTGTTCAGCCCATTTTGCAACCTGAGTCACGTAACCAAAGTCGATCCCAACAACGCATTTGAAGTCCAGAAAAGCAACTGGAGAAGTTTCCTGAACGGTGTGGTATGCCTGTGGGAAACAATGACAGTGTCCCAAAGCTCACTGTTTTCACTGTCACTTCAACAGTACAGGGTGACATGGAAGTGGGTGAAGCAGTGGCTAGTCTTACCTTGAGAAAGTACAGCCGTGGTGTATGGCTGCCCAGTTGTGCAAGCTTGGAAAGAGGTTTGCGCTTGACAAATGTGCTTGGTTCAGTGCTAATTACATTGCCAAACCCCTCTGTGCGTGTAGATGTGGGAGTGTGAGGCAGGAGATCAGGGAGCTGTCTTACCTGAGCTCTATTACCTGAGCACCAGATATCTTGCCTAAACTAGTCACCTATGCTCCCTTTGTGTCAATGGCAAAGTAGGTAGGATAATACATCCTGTTCTAACCTAGGAGTTAAAGCTCAGAAAACTAATTTAGAAAATAAGTAGCTACTATTTAGCTGAATATGTGAGAAAAGTCTCCCCTCATTAAAAAAATTAGTCAAACTATCATGAAATATTTTCAAAATATAGCATATTTAAGACAATTTAATTCCCTTCTAGGCTTAAATTTCATATCTAAAACTTTCTCAACTTCTTTAATTTGTCTATTGCGACGAATATTGACCCTCTCCATTTCCAGCCCAGCCTGACTCACTCCTTAGGCAGCCTGGTGACCCTGAGCTCCCTGGGAACACCATACTGATGATGGCCTTAATGGGGACACCTGCTCGGCATAGCCCAATGCAGCCCCTGACCCCTGGGCTCAAGCGATCTCGTGGACTCAGCCTCCTAGGTATCCGGGAGTGCAGGTGTGCACCACTGCGCCCAGAAAACAGCATGCCAAAAGCATCCTGGACTGCGTTAGGAGGAGCATTGGTCAAGAAAGGCAATCCTTCCCCTCAACTCAGCACTGGTGAGGCCACATCTCCAGTACTGTCTCCAGTTCTGGGCTCCCCAGTACGAGAGAGAGGTGGACTGACTGGAGAGAGTCCAGCCAGCACAGGGCCACAAAAATCACTAAGGGACTGGAGCCTCTTCCATAGGAGAAGAGGCTGAGACAGGTAGAACTGTTCAGCCTGGAGAAAAGGAGGTGCAGGGGGATCTTAATGATGTGTGCATATACCAGATGGGAGGGAATGAAGAAGAGGGAGGCTGACTCTTATCAATAGCGCCCAGAGACAGGACAAGAGGCAATGAGCACAAACTGAAACATATGAATTCCATCTGAACATGAGAAAACACTTTTTTACTGTGGCACAGGTTGGCCAGAGAGGTTGTGGAGTCTCTGTCCTTGGAGATTCAAAACTCAACTGGACACAGTCCTGGGCAGCCTGCATTAGCTGACCCTGCTTGAGCAGGATTTTGGACATGATGACCTCCAGAGGTCTCTTCCAAGCTCAGCCATTCTGTGATCCTGTGAATTTGCTTCAAGAAAAGAAAGCTTCAAGTCTTTATTGAGTTAGGTCTTAAAGGGCAACATCTTTTAATATCCAAACTGTAGTAAATCCAGACAGCCCTGATACAGAAAATGGGCGCTAACTTTAACATAAGTCTGGTTTACCCTTGTGTAAATGACAATGGATTCACATGAATTGTATGTTTATTAGTATTCTATCCCTTTCACTCTCATTTGCCTATAATTTTCATTTGTGCAGCTCTCTTCAATGATGGCTGTAGTTGTATTTCCCAGTTTGTGTTCTCCCCTCAACAACAACAAAAAAATCCCAAACCCAAAGAGAGAAATAAACACACTGTGTATTTCCTATGTTTCTTGATGGTGAGTTAAGAAAATTTGAGATGTGTTCTTTTTTTTACTACCTTGCTATTGATTACTAATTTGTATTTATATTTATGCATACACTCCTGCACATGCCCAGACACAAGATCATTTAAGTTAAATCATTCAGGTGTTTTGACGTTGTATGGACTCCTTCAACACTTTATTCCATTGTTTAATAATTCCATTCTTTAAGGCTGTCAGCCTTCAGAAATCCCATTAGTAGCCACTAACATTAAACATTACTGATTATAATCAGATTTTTATGAGGGTAAGAGATCTAAATCCTCAGACCTATACCACTGATCTTCAGCTATCTGAAAACAGAACAAGTTCGAAATGCCTTTGCTAGAAGGGTGGAAATCTCCAAATGGAGTGAAGCCACCAGCCAGAATGTCTCTCAAATCACCTTCTGGTAGGCACTGCCACAGAAGAATATATTCTGCACAGATATTCTTGCAGACTGTTCAGCTGCTTCAATGTATACTCAAGTTATGCTGACAGTCAAGTGACCTGGGAAACAAGGAGATGTTTTAAAGCAACTTTGTAGGTCGCTCATACTGATATTAAAAAAACCTTGGCCCACACCTCTTGCATTGATTCCTTACCCATTTGCACCCAAATTTTGCTCTAAAATTCAGAAAGATGGAATAACACAATCCTGTACATGCTGGCACCTGAGTTACACATCATTTTGCTTAGCCCCTTTCTAACTAACTGTGACTTCTGCAGATGAAAAGTGCTATATCTGTGCTGAAAACTGGTCTTCCATGTTGAATCATGGAAGGCACGGTCTGCCAATCTTGCAGCACATTACGCAGTCACAGGGACCAAGCACAGAAAATACAAGCCTGGAATGTATTTGGGTGGCATTAAGTAGGTTTCAACCCAATCTTTACCTGCTGCTGCTGCAGCCTGAAAAACTATGCAAATGCATTGCTGCTGAAGAAAGGAGGGAAAACGAAACAAGTCCAGACAACAGAACTGCCAGCTCATATTAATATTTCTGCCACGATGAAATAAACCAGATCGTTGAGACAAAATAGGCACAAATGAAGGTCTCATCAGGAGCATAGCTGCTTGAATAGGAATGGCTCTAATCTCAGCAGCCACAAATCCCCTTTGAGAAAATGAATTTTGGAACACTTTAAATTTTTAACTGTTTTTCAGTTTCCATGGAATAGCACCATGCCTCAGGCCACTCTAATAACATTCCTGACTTGCCCTGCTGTAACAATCTGTGAAAACTCATCCAGTCAGATGATTTGGGTTTTTGTATCAAGTTGCTTTGGAGAACATTCATGGTTGGAAGTGCATAATAATATATTTTATTATTGCTGTTAAAAAAAATAAAAAAGAAAAGCCAGAAGAGAAGTGGTTTGCTTTTGCCCACTGGGGAGCTCTGGTTTGTTATTACATTCTATGCAATGATAATTAATGACTCCACAACAATCACTAAAAAAGTGTTCCCTGGCTAAAATTTTCAAAAGTAACCAATGATTTGGTGTTTCTTTTCCTTTATGTGTTCAGATTGAAATACCTTAAAGAGGGACCTGCTTTTCAAAAAAATGCTAAGCCCTGATTTTTTGCAGATTGTCTACCTTCCTCTTAAAACCTTCGGACACTGTCATTTTAAGGTCATGGTAAATGCTGTTTACTAGTAACAAAAGCAAAGTATGTCAATTCACAAATTAGTAATAGAGCAGCAGAGAAGATCACAAATAAATCCATTTCAAAGGAAAATATTTTTAAATGATACCTTTCTTGCACCTGCAAGAACAGACTTCTAGACTCTTGGGATGATTGAAAGCTATTTAATGAACAAGCATGTAAGCAAAAGAGGGTAGGCCGGTTCTAGCAGTTGTTTTGTATTACTCAGTAAAAGAAAGATCAAGACCACATCCTACAGTCTTGGGTGGTGCTTGGACGTGTCAGAGTTCTTTTGAATGCCACTGCATGTGTTGCGCCTGCCTGAAGCTGTCCTGGAGCCCGGCTGTCCGTTGCCCAGCAGGAGGAATCACTACTAACACCTCTGCAAAGTGGGGAACCTGCAACTTCTTCAGAAGGCTTATATTCCAGCCTTGGTGTTAATGCTCATTCAATGATGGAGAAAGGAACATCATAGATGTTATTATTTCATCCACCGAAATGACTCAGCTTCAGAAAAATCCAGAAAGGCTTCCAAGGTCTTTCCCCCAGCTCAGCTGCACTGGAGCAGGCAGAAGAAAGTGAAGGAGAAAGCAAGTTAAGTGCTTCAGAGCTATTCCTCTGCCACAGTGATTGCACCAAGGTATCCTTATTTCACACCCCTCTACTTCTAGTCAGTTAGCCCAGATTAAAAACTCTTGGACCTATGTCTCCCCAGCTTAGTTCCAGTCATGTAAGCAGCCTTGCCTTTTCTTTGAAGAACAGTCCCTGGCCAGGGACAGTGTGCTGGATGTTTATGTCAACATTTCAAAAATACAGTTCTCTTCTGACACCTGCGTTTCTCACATTTTTAAGTGAAAAATTGCCTTCTGTTCATTTGGGCAAGATGCGTCTTGGTCCTGTAAAATTAAGAATGAATATGCTTGCGATCACTGTGCTGTGGCTGATTTTACATACAAGCAAAACTGTCAGAGGTCAGCGAAGACAAAGCAGGGTAGCACTTGGTAGCTCAAGGTACCCAGTTGCATGGTGCTGGCTGGCCTGCTGGTGGGGGTTCCTCAGTTCTTAATCCTAAATCTGTTCTATTTTGGGGTTATTCTTGTTGGATTAGACACCAGGCAAGGCTCTGCACTTGTGTGAGCTTGCTCTACCTTTCTCCACTTTTGCTTTGCAGAGGTCTCTGTCCCTATTGCAAGTCCGTCTTCCCAAATCTTGTGGTTTATCCAGTACATGCTCATCAACCTTTTGCTTCAAGGTGTCCTTTGCTGGCAGGATTTATCCATAGACACCAGGATATCCTCAGCAGGATAATGAAAGTGGTAATTGTTTTACTTCAGCTGTCTTTCCTTGCTATTATCTTAGATTTTCCATCACTAATTCTTCTCTGCCTGGCTGGAGGAGGGAGGAGTGTGCATCTCATTCTAGTCTGAAGGGAAAAAGCCTGGAAGTAAGAAGGCAGCATCAAATAATGACACTTCTGATGACTGCTCTGACTTTCATGGGTAATCCTCTGGCTGTGTGTCACTATGGCCTAGAAGAGGCACCCTAGGGCAGGAAAGTCCTAACACTATAGCTGCACCACAGTTCTCACAGACACATGGGCTTCTGGGCACAGGGCAGGGATGCTGGGTCTGCAGAGAAGGCTGCTGGCTATGTCAGCCAGAATTGAAAGAGCACAATTTTGCTTTGCTGTACTACAGTTTGGTTTTACAACTCCTGACGCTCTAACTGAGGTCTGGTATGTGACTTATGCTGCTGTTAGGAGTGAGGGGAGAACATGTGCCTTAACTAACTTCATCAAACTTCATGAAATTCTGTTTGGAATTTAAAAGTTTTATTTAAGGTCTCTGCCTGCATTTGCTTTCTCAGAATTGCTCTAGGCCACAGAGAGGATAAACCCTGGAGAAGGGAGTGAGAGAATGTGCTCAGAGCCAGAGTGGCAGAGCTGGCCAGGGACAGGCAATTTTTTTAAGGAGAACCAGGATCCATCAGGGACACACTGAAAAACAGCAATCGGGCAGAACCGGGCTAGGAAAATGCAGTTAGTTTGGTAGCTCAGGGCCGGTGAGGCAACCATGGTGGCTGATAGCACAGAAAGTGGGCAGCGTCACCCAGGAGTGGTATGCTGAGGGCAGTGGGCATGGCATACCCAGCAGTGCTGCGCTGCGTTGTTGGCAGCACACACAGGAGCTGGCAGCATGCCTGGGAAATAAACATTGAAAGATGAAAGCAGGCCAATGTGGGAGGTAGCAGCCTGCTCCATTTCCAGCCTCTGATCACCTTCTTCCAAGCCCTGTTTCTTCACAGTGTCCTCTTGTCCTCCCACAATGAATGGATCATTGCCCTCCATCGGGAAAATGAATTGCCTTATGAAAAAGGGGATTGCCCAGATGTTTCCCCAGAGAACTGCTTTGCATTCAAGGGCATGCACACATCCTGAGAAAGAAGGTGATCTGTTTTCTTTTAATAGACTCATTACAGCCTCATAATCTGGAACATCCACAGTTGCCCATTGCTGTCTCATATCCTTCCAAGTCCAGCTGATACAGCTCTTTAAGATGTCCATACCAACACATTAGTACTAAAATACCACAGCAAGTAGCATTATGCTTTGAGCTCTCAATGTTGATCCCGTGCACCAATGCTTCCTCCCAAAATCTAAGCAGATCCCACAGCTGTGTGGATCCAGCTGGTGAAGCCTGGGGATGATAACCACCAGTCGCACAGTCTCCATCCTGCTGGGCCCTTGCATAAGCCTGGCTCTTCTGGTATTAGGGAATTTTCTTCTTTGTAGCAAGTGGCAGCCCATTTTCTTTCATTTCCTATCATCAGATCCCCAGAATGAAACATATGGTAGTTAAAATAAAGCAGTTGATTATTTCCCTCTATTCAGTTACTAGTTCTTTGCCGGAGTAGCAGACCAGAATGGCAGGTGTTTTCATTAGATGAAGATGACTGTTGCTGAACCTTAATCCTGACAAAAATGGTAATATCAAGAGGATTTACTCCATGAATAGGAACAGATATAACAAATCCTGGTGATTTTGTTACTAAAACTTTATACTTCTGAGAAGTTTGTAAGCATAAAAATATTTACTGCATACTAGAAATGAAAATGAATGCTACTTTGCTACAGAAGTAATTAAAAAGGGGAGCAGCCTACAAATTGAAGTTAAAACTGATTTATGGAACTTTTATACAAGTGGAGTCAGTACTGGATAACTGCAGAAAAGATTGTCATGGTTTAACCCCAGCCAGCAACTAATCACCATATAGGTGCTCACTCACTCCTCCCAGGTGGGACAGGCAGAAAATTGGAAAGGCAAAAGTGAGAAAAGTTGTGGGCTGACGTAAAGAGAGTTTAATAGGTAAAGCAAAAGTCACGCATGCAAGCAAAGCAAAACAAAGAATTCATTCACAACTTCCCATCAGCAGGCAGGTGTTCAGCATCTCCAGGAAAGAAGTGCTCCATCACATGTAATGGTTACTTGGGAACACAAACTTCATCACTCTGAATGTTCACCCCTTCCTTCTGCTTCCCCCAGCTTTATATACTGAGCATGACATTGTATGGTATGGAATATCCCTTTGGCCAGTCCTGGCTGTCCTGGCTGTGTCTTCTCCCAACTTTTAGTGCCATATGAGAAGCAGAAAAAGTCTTGGCTCTGCATAAGCACAAGCAGTGACCACAACATTCCTGTATTATCAACACTATTTTCCAGCTCAAATCCAGCACAAAACATAGCCCCATGCTGGCTGCTATGAAAAAAATAATGCTGTCCCAGTCAAAACCAGCACAAAGATAAGTGATGCTTTAAAAGCAAAATCTTTCAGGTGTATGGTATTAAATGTTACAGAATCACAGCATGGTAGAGGTTGGTAGGGACCTCTGGAGGTGATCTTGTTCAGCTTTCCCTAATCATGTAGGACCAGCTAGAGCTGGCTGGCCACGACCATGTCCAGATGGCTTTTGAACATCTCCCAAGATGGAGACTCCATGGTGTCCCTGAGCAACCCGTTCTAATGCTTAGTCAGCCTCACTGTGAAAAAGTGTTTCCTGATGTTCAGGCAGAACACCTTGTGTTTCAGTTTGTGCCCATAGCTTCTGGTCCTGTCTCTGGGCACCACTGCAAAAAGCCTGGCTCCAGCTTCTTTACAACCTCCCTTCAGATATTTATATACATTGATGAGATCCCCTGAGCCTTCTCTTCTCCAGGCTGAACAGTCCCAGCTCTTCCAGCCTCTCCTCACAGGATGGATGCTACAATCCCCTAATCAATTTACCGGCCCTCTGTTGGACTGTCTCCAGTAGCTCCATCTCTCTCTTGTGCTGGGGAGCCCAGAACCGGACACAGTACTCCAGATGTGGCCTCACCAGTGCAGAGTAGAGGGGGAGAATCACCTCCCTCAACCCGCTGGCAACATTCTTCCTAATGCAGCCGAGGATACCGTTATCCTTCTTTGCTGGCTCATGTTCAACTTGGTGTCCACCAGGACCCTCAGGTCCTTCTTTGCCAAGCTGCTTTCCAGGCCAGTCAGCCCCCAGCATGTATGGGCGCCTGGGGCTGTTGCTCCCCATGTGCAGGACTTTGCATTTCCTCTTGTCAAGCTGTTAAGACTAACCAGATCCTGGCTATGCTGCCTGTATATTTATTTTTCCTGTTGTTACTACTTGTTAGCTCATTCTTGCACTGTTTATGTAGAACTGCCAAGTGGCAATTTAGCTGCATCTGTGCTGGGCGCACATGAATCCTTCATGAGTGCTACCCTGTTCTAGAAATGTAAATTCACACATTGGCCTCATCAGTATCATTTTGAATGCAACTAACATCAATTATGTATGTTTCATTATATTTTTCATCCTCTTCCAAGGTGCAGATTTGCTTATACAGTGTATTATTTATTTCATCTTTGGTGGTTTTGCTGGTAATGTATATGCTAGGCTGTGCTCTGTATGCAGAAGTATTCTGAAGCTGCCTCTTCTCCAAGCTGAATGAGTCCTGTTACCTCAGCCTCTCCTAACAGAGCAAGTGCTGCATCTTCCCCTGTACAGCTTGATAGCTTCCACTGAACACCCTACGGTTTGCTGAAGTTTTCCTTGCATTCAGGGACCCAAACCTGGGCATGCTATTCTATTTATGGATGAGTAGAAACAGATAATCACTTTTCCTGGCCTACTGGCTATGCTTCTGGTGGTACAGTGCAGGATGGTCTTGGCCTCCTCTGCTGCCAGGACACACTGCTGGCTCACAAGCATCCTTCTGTCCACCACGGCCTTTTCTGCAAAGCTGCTCCTGTACTGTTGCAGAGGGCTCTTCCTTCCCAGGTACTGGACTTGTTAAATTTCCCTGCTAAATTTCATAAGACTTCCCATCCTCCAACCTTCCATTCCTCCAACCAATCTACATCCCTTTGAATGGCAGGTCTGTCCTCTAGCATTGCCACTGTCCCACTTTGGCATCATCAACAAACTTGATGAGCACACCATCTACCCCTCAAAAGTCACTGAAAAAGATGTCAAACAGTACTGGCCCCTGTGGTGCTCTGCTTGCTACTGGCTTCCAGTAGCATACAACCCACTGACCCCCTTCCTCTGAGCCCTATGATGTAACCATTTTTCCCCATCTGTCCACCCTCCGTTTTTCCCCATCTAACTGCCCACCCTCCATCCTGTAGCATCCCAGTTTGTCTGCTAGATGCAGAAAGATGAGATGCTTTCAGTTACTTGGAATTCCAAGTTGCCTTTTCGTACTGGTGCAGCAATGATCAATTCCTTTCTCCGATGCAATCGAAAGTACTTCACCAGTACTGTAGCCAAGCAATGAACTTGCCCCATTGTAGGGAGGGAAACTGTTTTAAACGGTATATTAGTCCTGTCCAACAATATAAGGGAGACCTTATAGCAGCTTTCCAGCATCTGAAGGGGGGCTACAAGAAAGCTGGAGAGGGACTTTTTACAACAGCAGGTAGCCCTAGGACAATGGGTAATTGCTTCAAACTAGAAGAGGGTACATCTAGATTAGGTGTTAGGAAGAAATTCTTTACTGTGAGGGTGGTGAGGCAGTGGAACAGGTTGCTCAGAGAAGCTGTGGATGCCCCATCCCTGGAGATGTTCAAGGCCAGGCTGGGTGGGTCTTTGAAAAACCTGGTCTGGTGGGAGATGTCCCTGCCCATGGCAGGGGGGGTTGGACTAGGTGACCTTTGAGGTCCCTTCCAACTCTAACCATTCTATGATTCTGTGAAGACCCACACATCTTCAAGAGCCTCACTTAGTAAAGGTTTTGTAGTCCCTTCTGCTTACGAGGTATGGTTTGACTCCTCAGTCAGGCCGCTGGGGCGGCTGCAGGCATTACCCGCACCAGCGGCACCCACAGCACCTCGTCCAGCCCGGCAGCCATCGCGCTAAAAAGAGGATAAAAACAAGCACTCGGGTCGCACTGGGAACCCGCTCTCAACACTCCTCACAGCCTTCCGAAGGGAGCCGGGGCCTGCACGGCCGCTGGGCCCGACCAGCCGGGCGCCCCGCGGCCCGCGCTCGCTGCGATCTTGGAGGCCGGCCGAGACGCTGCCTCCCCGTCCCGACACCTGGCGCTGTGACTGACTTTCGCTCTGGCTGCGCCTTGTGCGGCCGGAACCGAGCCCGGCGACCGGGCCGACGGAGAGTGACCGAACTGAACCCGCCCCCTTCACCCCGGCCGCTTCCTCCCGGCGTCCCGCGCCACGTGATCCCGCCCCGCGCCCCTCAGCCCGAACCCAAAATGGCCGCCAGCGAGCCCCTTCCCATCTTGGGCATCGTGCCCGACTCCAAGATGGTCGCCAACGGGAGGCCAGCCAGAGGCATCCTAGCGGGTCGGTCCCAACGACGCGGCCCGGTAGGCTGGGAGAAGCCCCGCCTCAGCAAGCCTGCCTCTGCCATTGGCGCTGCAGAGGGACAGGCCCGCTCTCATTGGCTAGCGAGGTGTCGCTCCCGCTCTCTCCGCTCCAGGGCCCGGGGAACTATTTTCCATTCGGCGGAGGGGGGCCGGGGAGGGGGCTCCTACGCATCGCTCTGTCGGCGGGCGCCGAGCGGCAGGCGGCGGGCCCGGCCGGGGCAGCGGAGGGGGATGCTGCGGCCGCTGGGGCTGGCGGGACGGCGCTGAGGGGCCGCGGTCCCTGCCGCGGCGCAGCGGTAGGTGCCCCCCAGTCGGGGCTGGGGCTGGGGCTGGGCGGACGGGACCTGCGCCGCTCGCCCCCCGGCGGTCAGAGGCGGCCGCTTCCCGCCGTGGAACCTCGGCCCCTGTGTCGCCCGCCAAGGCCGCGGTTCCGTGACGGAGACGGGGAGCTGCTGCCGTCTCCCGGCCGCGGGCAGCCAGCGCCCGAGGGAGCGGGGGGAAAGGGACAGGGCAAGGCCAGAGAGAGGGGAGGGCTGGGGCGCGGGGTCGGCCGGGCTGGGGTGCGGCAGGGTGCCCACAGCGTAGAAGGCCGTCCCGGGGGAGGGACGGACGGGAGGGACGGTATGGGGGGTAGCTCCGCTCGGTGCCGGCCGCCCTCCTTAGGCAGGCGGGGGCAGTGGGGGCTGGTGTCCGCAGCCAAGCCCGAGGCGCTGGGGGTTAAACGCGCCGCAGCCCTGCCAGGGTGCTGGAAGCCCGAGGAGGTCTGTCGGGGGTGCCCCGGGGTCGGGCGGCCGGCGGGACGGCAGCCCCGTTCTGCGGCTGCTGTGGGGCTTCCAGGTGAATTTTGGAGCTGGGGCGGGAGCGGGGCGGGGGGGGGGGAGGGGGGGGGTTGGTCGGCGGTCTGCTGTAGGTGGGTTTGCATTCGTGTTTGTCGACATGGAAATCACCCTTGCAAAACTGCCATAAATGAGTCTTCGGGGCACACAACCTGCTTCAACCCCTTCTGCCGAGAGTGGTACCTTAAGCCTCGGGCTGCTTCCCTCACGAGCACTCAAAAAAGTTTGGAAGTCGTCCTTGTGTGCATCTAACTCCAAGTTGTGAATGGTTTCTTGGAATTGTAGAAGCAGTAAATCGTGTTATTTCTGCTGTTGTTAACTTTGTAACTCAGTACTTGCGGCGAATCACAATAGCTTAATCCAGTGGAATACATTTGTGTCTCTGATATGTTTGTTTCATCAGGTTTGTGTATCATCTGATCATGTATTCTTATGAACACAGCATGTACAATAGTTATGTTTCCATTCCCTGAATGCTTTCAGACTGCTTCTCTCTCTTCCCCTTCCTCCCCCCTTTCTTTTCTAAAACTTGTTGAAGTTTTCTGCAATGTTTCTGTGATTGTAAGCTATAAATTGCAGGGTGATCCTCATATGGGATACCCCATCCTGTGAAGTGTGATACCTGACCATGCCACACAAACCTTCTTATGACAAATACAGCACTTTCCCACCGAAGCTAATTCCAGTATAGTTTGTGAGTTTGGTAAATGTATGGTTTTTCCCACATAAATTGTAACAACTTCAGGATTTTGTTGGTGCAGTATACCCTTGTAACATTAAAATCTTTGGGGAATAGATGTGGCCCAAGTGAACTATTTGCAGGGAGAAGATGTAAATGGAAAGTACTAGTAAAGCTTGTATTTATATAACCTTACTTAAAAATAAATATCTTCCATAAATTTGCACAGAGGTTGACTGGATATCATTTTAATTTTATCTGCCTCTTTTAGAAGACAGGTGAATTAAGTATGTGCATGGGATATTGAGATGAGAGTGAAAATCTTGAGAGGTTTTTTCCTGGCTTTAAAACATTGTGCAGAAGACTAAGTTGTGTTTT
>JAOTQQ010000023.1:29067027-29082544 GCA_026546715.1 Gallinago undulata
CATAAATTTGCACAGAGGTTGACTGGATATCATTTTAATTTTATCTGCCTCTTTTAGAAGACAGGTGAATTAAGTATTGAGATGAGAGTGAAAATCTTGAGAGGTTTTTTCCTGGCTTTAAAACATTGTGCAGAAGACTAAGTTGTGTTTTTGTGCATATCTAAATACTTGAAATGCTTCAAATACATTTGAGTATTAAGTTTTCTTGTTTGTGTTTTTTTTTTTCTGTATTTTAACAGAATTTGTGTAATTATTTTTTAAACTTAAAATTCTATTAGAGATGAGCAATTGCATTTCAGAGCATGGGGTTTTGGGTTTTTTTGTGTTCTAGATGAATGGCAAAAAAGACCTTTCTGTCGTTGCAAGTACCATAGTAAATATTTTAGTTGGTTTTAAGTGCATTATCATTTAAAATGTAGCTTTAGAGTAGTTTCACTTTAATCATTTTGTTAATATCTTATGAGTTAGGACCCAACACTGGAAGAAGATTGTTCAGTTGCTGCACCCATTAGTGTGAAGTTCTTTACAGAATCAGTGTCTTGAAGTGCCTTTCAAGATGTGCTTTTATTTCTGTTATAGGATTATACAATGAGGATGTCATTCCTAATTTCCTTTCATGTAGACCTGGTTAACTTCAGTTTAGGGATGTTACTCTAAGATACAGTGTTCTTAAAAAAGATGTTTTAGTCTTTTTTAGTCTCTTTTAGTTTTCCTTCCCACAAAGTGTACTTGTGCAACATTGAGATTGTAATGTATACACGCCAGAAGTTTTGAGTCCAACAAATTATTGAGGAGGAAAGGAAAGGAAGGGGGGGCTGTGTCACTAGGCAGTGACCATGGTGTACATCATAGACCCCAAATGCTGTTTGTCTTGTTCACTTAAATCTCATAACTTTCCTTCTGAGTTCAAATTTCTCATAGGCCCCAGTGCACACAGATGGTGTTAGGGCAATTTTGTGGTTAAATTGTGTTACATCCATAGAAATCTTGAGGTGTGGTTCACACATCTCAAGATCTTGTCATGCAGGTTTGTGCCGGTAAAGGTTTCCTCCTGAAGATGTGATGCAGCCCTCAGCCTGAACATAACCCTGGTTACATTGAATGTCCTCAGTTGATGAGGTTGCTACAGTGAATATTGAAAGAAGTTTCCATGTTAACAACCTCCCTAATTCATTCAGTTGTCAATGTGTAAACCAAGATACTCAGCTGAGCCTGATATCAAAGCAATAGCCTTAGCAATAGGGTCTGTGTCAGAACAGATTCAATTCTGTCTTTTTGTGGGCTTTGTACATAACTATGGCAGAGTGAATTTGTTCTAGGCTTTATTCTTTCTCAGTCCAAAGCATACTGCAAAAAAAAGAGAAAACAAAATAATTTTGAGACCCTGATGGACTGAGCTGCTGAAATCTGTTCTGATTTTCCATTTGGTCTAGATGTATTACATCTACTCTGGTTTCAGAATTGCTTTAGCAATACAACCTACTAGTGAATTTAGACAGCTGTGTGGCATGCAAAAGCTTGCCATGACTTCATATGTATGAGAGCATTGGAAAAATGGCTGGGTTAGTCCTTGGAGGAATATCTAGAATTTCTCTTCCATTGGTCTTTTAATGATGGCAGGTACATCTAAGAAAGAGAGAGCAGATGGAAGGGATTAGAAATCAACTGTATTCTATGAGAAAGGGTTTTGTTTTTTTTTAATCTTCTTTGAAACATGTGAAACCTGTCACTGTGGGAAGGTTCTAGAGAAATGACTGTTCATTTGATTCGATGTGGCAATTCACATGTTTCGCTGATGGACTGATAACCCAAATGGTATAACATGCGTTTTTCTGGTCTCATTCATTATGTTTAAAGTTAAGTAAGAGATGTATTTTGGCCTAATCAAAGGATAGTGATGATTGCTCTTAATAGTTGTAAACCACCTTGTCCTGTGATAGCCTATTGCTAAATAGCTTGATTTTTTGGTAAATACTTCATGGGATTCAGATGACTCCATGTAACTTTCATACAGTGGGTTTATCTATTCTTAAGATTTAAAGTGATGTTTCACTTACTGCTAGAAATAGTGAAAACAAATGTAGAATCTAAACAGATACCTCTTTGTTCCCTAAAATGTGGATTCCTGAGTTTGTAGAATAAAAAAAAAAACTTATGTAAAGACTTAACCATTGATTCCTATCTCAAAATATTGGAATAAGCTGGCTTGTTGAGTAATTCCTGAGAAGCTGTCTATTCTAGGCTGATTTCCTTGCCTTTTGTTTCCCCAAGAGCTATGCTTGGTAGTTCCTTCAACCTTAAGGGGAAATTAGCATTTAGTATTATGTTGTGGTATTTATGCCTAGAGGCTTCATTAAGGACACAAGGTTTGGTTGTGTTGAGCAATAGACAGTGCCTCCCCTCCATCAGATCAGGGCCTGCACTGTATTGGGATGCCTGCTGTCTTCTGAAGATGTCTGCCTAGTTTTAAAAAATGCATTTTGGTTTGTGGGGTGTGGGGTCAGGAGGATTATCAACTTTTCTGATACTGTTAACCTATGCACTAGTTTGAAGCAAACGTGCGATTGCTCCATTGAATAAGAAGTGCCTTGAAACGAAATGTATTTTTGTGGTTTGGTTGTTGGACAGCTTATTTTAATCTTTGAGCTATATATAGTTAAAATATTGTATTTAAAGTTTAGTAAATGTATGCTATACCTTCTGGAGCCCTTATACTTTGTCAGCTCTATAAATTAACTCTGACACACTGAATATTTTTCACCAGCTAACGTAGCTGTTAGTTAAGTTAAATAAAGGAGAAAAGCCCACATGCTCTCTCCATGCATACAGCTGGACATCTCTGTTAAATTTTTCAACAAAAATGAAATTTTGATTGCTTTTTAAAGCTTCATGAATACACTAATTGGTGAATCATCTAATGTGTAGTTTAGTTTCAGGAAATATGAAATGGCTCACTAACTTCATGGTTATAAGATTATGCAGACCGTCTCAAAATCTTGGTAAGAAAATGTGTGCAGTGGTGGTGGTTGATATTTTTGGCTCTGAGAGAGGTTGGCTAAAACTCGGTGTCGTTTTGCATGGTCTGTGCTAGTTTATATGGTAGAAACTCATTTGAAGAATTATCTGGAAGGAAGAAAGAAGAATTTTACAGGTTTATCTGCTCTTGGGACCTTATCCAGATTTTGTTAAAGAGGTTTGCAATCAGGAATCTCTTCTGGATCTGTAACTAGTCCTGAATTCCTGGATGTTGTGGTAGTTGCTTTTCACCCTGTACTTTTACAGAGCTGTGGTTGTTGAATTCTTCAGCCTTACTGTTGGACAGCTGCAAAACATTTAAAGCCTATCTTTGAAAGATTGGGATAAGAAGGAGGGGGAGATGGAGGCTGCCCAGATAAGTAATACTTCTTGAGGACTCTGAAGTATTTTCTTTATGTAGCCATATACAGTTTGTTCTTGGCTAGCTGGATACTACTTGATTGTGTACTATGTTATCAGCTGAAGTATTTAAACCACTAGTCCTTTCTCGTGAAAGTTTGGGTCTCTACAGTAGCTGAAGAATCAAAGAGGTCAGGAATGTGCTTTTCCTTTTGCTGCAGTAGAATAAGAAAAATTTCAGTGCAGTGCATAAGGTCTCTTTGTAAATTCCAGGTTTCTATAATAAATATTCTCATAATTGTTGAAGATGCGTGGAGCATTCTTTGAATATTGTTGTGTTGCAATACATATTGCAATACTTACGGTGAGTACCAGTTTCTTACAGGTATAAAGAAGCTTTCACGGTATTTGGAAGTGCTTCAGTGATTTCTGATTGGACTATATATACAGAGATGAAATTTGAAAGACTGCTTAAAAAAATTAAGTACAGTAAAACCAATAAAAAATAGTTTTTCTGCAATACTAAATCTTATAACATTTGTGTTCCTTCTCAGCAGAACGAATTCGGATTGTAATTTAACAGTCAGCTTGGCTCCTGGGTGAAATCATTTGGGCCTCATTGCTCGGGGCCCAAATGTCAATCATAGGATTAAGAATTGTAATTCTGGAATAAAGTCTGGCACTTGGCACTTTTTACATATTTCCATTACGTTAGTAGAGACTCAAGGACTACAGTTTAATGAATTAGGCTTGATCAAGATTGTGATAAAAAACAATTGAGATAATAGCTTAGAATATTTGGCTTTAAATAACAAGAACTTAGGTTGTAGTGGTTGCTTATGCCAGCTTGACTTAATTTTGTTCATGGAACTTGACTAGCTAAGGATGAACATGTTTATAGGGCAGACCTGCAAGTGCAACTTGAAGAGAAATTCAACACCAGACTTCCATGTCCAAAATGTCTCAAACTTCTGATACCTTGAATTCTGTCTGCTTAGGTACATCAGCTTTTTTTATCTAACTATATACTCTGCCTCTGTTCCTTAGGGTTTTGGTTTTGCAGTAAGGCCTGTGCAGCAGAGTCTGATTTATTGACTGTGGAAAGAGTACCCAATACTGAACTTTGGTTTTGGAGACCATTTGGTCTCTGTGAAGAAGGATGTATTTTAATCATTCCAGTAGTGCAGTAAGAGGTCTCTTACTCTTTTGAAGTAGCATATGGATAAAGTGAATTAATTTTAGACTGCAAATTATCTTTACTCTTCAGTTGACTGGAATCTTTGTGTGATAGATTTGGTTAAACACTTACAGTGCTTAGTTGATGCTTTGTTTTCTTAGATCTTTAATTTTCACAGTTCTGTTGGGGAATGGTGAATTGCATGCTTTTTTAAAAAAACATGTGTTAAACTTGGATAGAAAGTGGGATTCAATTAAATATATAAATAGTATTTTAAAATTGGTTTGTAGTTTATTACTTCAGATGTGCTGGATGAGTAGTTAAACCAACAATTTTATCGAAACACTTTTTTTTTATTATTTAAAACTTGCTCAATAAGCTGGAAATTTTATTTGCTTGTGCTTTGCAATATTTTAGATTTGTTAGATTTCATTTCTCATTCATTGGTCTTACTCATGGCGTGAAAGAGGAAAATATGCATTTTTAAGCTGCCAAACAGTTGTGATAAAATTATTAATGCTTAAGATTGATAGGTTATCTTCACTAAGAGAACATTCCTTTCAACTAAAATCTAGCAGTCTGTGATTTGTTTCCAATTCCCCACTTTTGAGCTAGGGTAATTCTGGGTGTGCCACTTCTATAGGCTCCAGCAAGAGACATCTCTACATGTTGTCATGTTTACTGCTTATGTCTTCCTTAGAGTTGTGGTTGTTTAGCAAGGGATTTAAGGAGTCCATCCCTTCCAGGGATGGATTGTTATCATTGAAGTGATTGTTTTTTCTCACCTTTTTCTGAAATAGTATATGGGTTTGGTCTCTGTGATCTCTTGGCAGAGGACCAGAAGAGATGCTGTCAGTGTACTCTCACTGTGATTGTAGTTAATAAAGCTGCTGTCTGACCCATCCTAAATTGTACCCACATTATTACGTGCTTGAAGACCCCAGATTCTCTGACACCAGTTTCTTTGATTTTATTTTATTTTTTTTTTTTTAATTCAACCAGTTCATTTAGTCCATGGTGTTCTCCTTTCTTTTCTGGGTTAGTTGGTAATGGCTTGTTGAGGGATACCGACTTGCCAGGGGGACCAGCTGGCTGTTGGTGTAGGCCTAGGAGAGTAGGCTGGGGTGTGTGATGGAGTGAGGACGTGCAGATGAGTGATGGTTATGATTGTTGGTTTCTTTTGATGACTTAGATATCTTTAGAAGAGAGCGTTTGAAATGGATTTTTGGATAAAATCTACATTTATTCTGGAAGCTTAATGTATTGTGCACTGGTAAAATTGTAGAAATACCGAGTTTCTAATTCCAGTTTACTTTGAGGATGAAAGTTCTTTTTTGTTCTTAATTATAAAGATGGCTTAGCAATTAGTTGTCCAGTGTAACAATTCCAAAATGTCTTCCTTTATGGTCTTCTATGATGCTTTCTTGTTTCAATTATAATGTTTGCAAGTTCCATAAATCCATGGTAGTCTATATTCTAGAAGTATTTTTATTGCCCATTGAATTGTATTCTGGCAAAGTTTATTTGAATAAATACAAGGACTCTTTGATTGACCTGTTGATCTACTGTCTCCTTTTATTGGAACTTAAAAGAGAAAATCTGGGAATCTGTCAGAAGTTTTAATTTCTATAATGCTGATACAGTTCTGCTATGAGAAGTGAGAAAACTGCATTGCCTTAAGAGTCTGGGTTGACCAGTGTCAATTCTCACGTGTAGATGATATGGTTTTGTTCTCTCAAATTCCTTGGGGTCTGAAGCATCTGTTAGAGGATTTAGCATTTTTGTTGGTAGAACTGTTAGTCCTTATATGCATGTGACATGGTTTTGTTCTGTCAAAGTCCTTTGGGAATGAAGCATCTGTTAAAGGATTTTGTGTTTTTTGTCAGAAGGAATGTGACTAAAATTCAAAATTATCAAGTAATTACACTCATCTATAACTCAAGTTGCTTATGTGGATGACTGATTATCACTGCATTGAACAAGTTTTTTAGTTTGATATTTGTCTAACAGTTGTGAACAGAATAAATGAGGTTAAGGCCCTTAAGGTCCAGACCAATAGAGCAATTTGTTTCTTAAGAAGTAGCAGTAACCTTCTTGTGTTTTAGATTAAGATTTGTACTTAGATTTAGGAAAAACATTTGGTTCTGCTGTAGATCACAGAAATGTATAGAATTCAGACAAAACTGACTTTTTGTTGATTAAACTTATACTTGTTTCCAGGGCTAGGTCTAGAAGCTAGCTTCTAGGGGCTAACTTTAAATTGTCTGAAGGTTTGAAATCTCACTTCTTTTGTGCATTGTTTGGTTTGTGCCTTCCCCACATCTGCTGATCACTGTTGTTTGTTTGGGTTTTTGGTTTTTTTTTTGGTGAATGCTGTTTGGCTTGTTTTTGCAACTACTTTTGGTCAGGTTTTTAAGAATGGAAAAAAATAGCATAGTAATGTATCATCAGTTTTCTTTTTGAGGCTATTTATATTTAACTGATATTTGGATATCCTTGTTGGTAGTGAGCTCCAGAGGAACTTTACAGCCCTGCTTTCAGCAATACAGTTGGTTTATTTGGGTAAAAAATACCCTCCCTGAGCAACATAGATGACAGTAGATAAGATGAAGATTTGCAGTTATACCTATTTTGTAAATGGTTCTTGAAGCATAAATGACTTTGGTCTTAATCCTGTAAATTCTTGCATATAGGCTCAAAAATTACCGTGTTATGAAATCGCCTTTGTTTCAGTTACACAAATAATTCCCTTATTTTGACTGTGTAGCAGTAGAAACAAAGACCGCAAAAGAACTACATATCCCATGAAGTGTATAATATTTTTTTTAAACTTTAGTCAAATATGAGAGATTAATCAATTTTGTACCATGACAAGCTAATAATCTTGATGCTAGTAAAGTTAACATGGCATACTAATAGTATATCTATGCATGGTTGAGAAATATGTCATCCTTGTATTTGTTTTAAAGCCTGTAATAAGTGAAAAGGGTCTCGATTTGCCAGTTTCATTGGCAGAAGCATGTATAATTTCACACAAGTTTCTTAATGGGATACCTGCAATGGCATTTTCTGTTTTCCTGAGAAATACAGAGGCACTAAGATTTTATTTTTTTCTTTCCTCATAATCCCAGAGAGCAGTGAGTAAAACAAACCTGAAAATTGTGGAGAAAATAGAATATTGTTGTGTAAGGATATAAAATGCCATACAGCTGCGCTATACAATTTGTTCATTGTCATAAATCATAGAATTGTCTAGGCTGGAAGGACCTTGAAGATCATCTAGTCCAACCATCAACCTAACTCTGATTAAAAAAACAACAAACAAACCATCACTAAACCATGTCGCATGTTACGAAATTTGATTAAATTGTTTTCATCTTTCTTAAGACTTTGTTTCACAAAAGTTTGATTCAGCAAAAATATGCACAGAAATAGTTTTGCCCTTTTTGTTATAATGTAGAAATACAGAAAGAGGCTAATCTTGTTCAGGGTCCATTGTCAATTTTTTTCTGTAACTCACTGCTTGTATCTCATTTTCTGAGTTCTCACAAATGTTGGGCTTCATTTCTTCTGTTACTCACAGACTTGCTTTTCTTTGTATCATTAAATTATAGCTATTAATGCCAAAAAATCTACTTTGCAATTTAATTTTGGCTGACTTGAAGGGGGTCAGTACTAATAGTTACTGTTTCCAGCAAGTTGAGTTTTTCCAGCAGTCTTTCTATGAAGAATGTGACTGTGGATTAATTGAACATAAAAGTGAGTCAAAAACTTTTTTGTGCCAAAGGCAAACATAGAAGTTGATGCTAGTAAACTTTTCAAAACTGTTACGTAGGTAATTTGTAGATCTACTGTGAGCTGTTGCTCAAGAAAGTATAAAACTGATTTAATTTAATGAGAAAGTTATAGGAGTATGTTTGTTCTTGTATTCTTGTGTGTTCTTGTAAAACAAATAGCAATTTTGTGCAAATTTTCTAATTTTTACTCCTAGAAACAAGTCATTTTTAAAGCCTGCTGCCTCCAAGATTAGGTTGTCCTCTCTAAAGCATGGTACCCTGCCTTTCTTCAAGTTACTCTGAATTCGGAGAGGACAGTAAGTTAACAGCGGTTGATTTAATAATGTGCTGACAACTTACCTAATGCTTTAGTGTCCTGGAGGGGCTGAGGAGGCAACAGTGGTGCTCTGTGGCAGCAGGATGATGTATTTCAGTTGTTGAATAGTGTGTGACAGTATTCAGCTGATGCCTCTCTTCCAAAGGGTATTTTAGTTCTGCAGTTTCATTAATCACTTTAAGTTTTCCTATGTCCTTTTCTTTTGTTTACAACACCGTGGTACTGGTATGAGGAATGATACTTTGCAAATGTAGTGGGGTGTTATTAATATGGGAAAGTAGTCTTGATCTTAGCTGTCATTACTGTGTTCTGCCAGAAACCCTCATGGTTTGTGTATAGCAGGAGTTAATGGTGGTGGTGTTACAGCTGCCTTGGCAAAAATTCTGGTCTTTATTTGGGACAGTGATGGAAGCCAAATCAGGAAAAGAATGTCAATGTTACAAAGTTACCTCTCTGTTACAAAATCTTCCTAGGTAGGCCTACCGAAAAAGCACCCTTTGCAAATCCCTTCAGCATAGATGAATCTGGTGCGTCTGATCCTTCTTTCCTACTCATTTAGCTTTGCATGTGTATTTTATAATCTTTTTACTGGTTTTAGAGTTTGAACCCATGTGTTTAGCTCTAAATGGAAGTGATTGTACTTCAACATCCAAGGCAGCATAGATAGTTTATGCAGGAGCTAAGCCTGGGCCTCAAATGTGTGTAGAAAACTGCTACTCAAAAGGCTTTGCAAGCACACCTACCCTATACATGCAAGAATTAAGTAGATAGGACTGAGCTATCTATTTTGGTTATTGTATGGAAGTGCACAGAAAGAAGATAGACTTTAGCCTTCTTGGTGAGGAGCAGCAGAAAAATGAGTGTTTTGTATAGAGAGGGAGGAGAAGGAGGTGAAATCAAGTTCTATGTGTGTGGAGCGTGCATGGCTGAAACTTGCAGCATGTCAGTAGTAGCTCAACCACCAGTGGTGGTGAGACCAAACTTGTGTGGGATCCATGGGCTGTACCGTAGTGCCAACAAGTGATGCTGTTAGTTATTGCTACTTTTGCATCTTTCTCCCCTGCCATCAGGTAGAAGGAATATATGACTATGGAAATCTGTTGCGGGGGGAAATCTATTGGGGGAACTTCACCAAAACAAACAAAAACCTCAATAACAAAGATCCAGTATTTGGACAAAGGTGCAACTTAGGACCAGGTGTAGCTATATTCAAAGCGTTCCGATTTTAGGCTGATGTGTGTAGTGGTCTTCTCAGGATATCTTTAAATTGCCCATAGTGGAAGTTGAGCAATGGTAACTGGAAGTAATGAATTAGTGACCATGACTGTTTCTGTATTTATTTATGTATTATTTGAGGTTAAATAGGATGTCCGGGACTGCTTGGAAGAGAGTCAGAAGTGAAGAAAAACACCTTGTAGTCATTGTGTTTTCTTACTGTTGAAGTGGGCTTTTCCTCTCTTCAGACTAGGAGGGGTCTTATCTGGTCCTTGTGGAGTTCAGTTCCTGCATACTTTGGGTCTAAGTCCTCCATTTTCTGTAGTAATTTCAGAGAATATTGTCTTCTACATGTGTTCATGTTGCTCTGCTTGCTTGTTTGCTGCCTCCGCTCAGTACTGTTAGGATGGAGTATACCATTATACAAGATCAAGGCTGTTAAGTCTTCTAATTCAGCATAATATCTCTGAGGCTTGCAAAGGTCACTCTGATTTGCCTTTCGCACAATGTTTTCTGGAGAAAACAAGATGACATAGACTGTTAATGTTACCTGATATCAATGAGTAAACAAATAGTTGGAATTTTTAGAGAGGAAGATAGTTTTATGTTTTATTTGTGTTTGCTGGATCATCCTGCACTCTCACTTCACTGAACCTGACATTGTCCACAAATAACTTGGAGAGTGTCTAGTTGTTCATCCATCATTTTGGAAACTCTTAATGGACAGTTTGAGTAGTTATGCTTCTGTGTCATGGACAAAGTCTCCTATTTTGTTGTGCAGCTGTGTAAACCTCTGTAGCGAAGTGTGTTGCTGCATAGGTGAGAATGGGAGTTCATACATGAGTCATTGTTTCCACTCCTGTTCTTCCTTCATCTCTTACTTCCATAGATAATAGGAGGTGTTAGAAAATTTTTAAGAGATGCTGTATTCAGTTGTTTATAACTTTGCTCAACTCTAATCTTTGGCTGAAATACTTTATGCCCTGTTTTCTTTAAAGTTTTCAGCCAAAATTCATCCATCTGTTTTCAGAAACAAAACTAGAATAATTGTCAGTGACAATTTTTTATGGCAGTCTCGTCTTTGAAATATTGTAGTGCATCTCTGAACTGGAACAACTACTTGAAATTTATCAGTGGATGACCTCTGGCTGAGCTCTAATGTTTAAATTTTGTATGAAAATCTGCCAAAATTGAGCCAATTATCTTTTGAAAATTTGTGATCTGGACACGGCAACATTTCTTTGTGGAATTCCCTGGAGACTGTCTGCACTCTGTGTGCTCAGATTTTTCTTTCAAGTGCATCTCTGGACTGCAGTGAGCTGTGCAGAGCCTGAGAACCAGAATTGTTCCACTTTAATTAAGGGATTGAGGAGCGGTCTTAGGGCACAAAGCGAGGTGGGAAATCTCTGTGAGAAAGCCCTGGCACACATTAGCTCCAGAATCATGCACTCGTTCTTCTTCCTTTCCTGTCCCATCAGCTCCCCAGTACCTCTAGACTCCTACCAACACCTGTACTCTTGACTCTGTTAAAACTTATTTTAGAGAAGAGGAGGTATCCATCCTGGGCTAAAGCTTGACGACTTCTGTATGCGAACAAATATGTTAGTTTTGAGCATAACAAGGATGCCACATGGCGTACTAATGTGCAACTGAGTTGTAGGAAGCCTACACATTGACTTCATGTGAGTAGGGTATACGCATTTGGTCAGTACTGGTTGCTGTGACTGTGATCCAAAAATGCTCAATCTGATTCTTTAGAGACCTGAAATAAATAATAAATAAAATCTGGGAAGACTACTGAGACAATGAACCTGAAAGTTTTTTTTTTTTCCTTCAGGAGTTCCAAACTGGACCAAGTTTGGCTTTACTGCTATAAGCATAGCAGATGATCTTCCACACACTTCCTGAGTTTATAAGAGGAGATGGTGGTGTTTTGGTTTTTTTTTTAGACAGCTGAAATGCAACTTATTGGATGTCTTTCCTACAACTTCAAGGAGCTATTTTAGGTAACTGCCAGGCCTATAAAATTCAGACCAAATCAGAAGGCCACCGAACATGGACTGATAATGGGAAGGCAATGGTAATAAATAATTTTTAAAAATAGAAAAAAAAAAGTGAAAAAATGTTTTCAAAGGCATGTCCCTCTTATTAGGAAGACTTTAAACCAAGTAGGCTGAATTTCTGTGCTGCTTTTGAGATGGCTAGTTCAAGCTATAAGAAAGATGGCCTTGCCTGTTGACACGTACAGCTTTAGGTACCCTTTATAAAATGTGTTTTCCCTGTAGCAAAATCCATGTCAATTATGCAGCCACTTGAAGTTGTGTAAGATAACCTTCACAGAGATTTATTGCTGTTCTTCCTCTGAACCAGCATCAGAGCCTGCTGCAGCAGCATGAACTTCACAGTAAGTTAGTACCTGGTTGAGCAGGAGGTTTTTTTCCATGTTCGTTCAGTATACAAGAGAAGAGACAAATGTTGCTGAAAGATGTTTCAGTTTGGTTGGTTATCAGAATGATTTTGAAGGTAAATATTAATTTTCCTTCAAATTGTGATGGGTTTTAGTTTACCTACAGATTAATCCTATATGTCTATGTGTTAGTGTTATCAGAAATTTGCAGTCTTATGTACACTTAAATACTAGACAGTGTTCTCTGATGTTTCCTTCCTTCCCCCCACCTGACTGTTAGACTATACAATCTATAGCAGAAGAGTTTGAGGTCTGTCTGAAGTTGCACGACTGGTTTTAGTTATTCAGAGCCTTCAGCTTTATCTAAGGGCTTGGGGTGTGCTCAGGCTTTGTCTGGTCATGGATATCTCACGAAAATTTCTTAGTTTTCCTCTATGAAGGAGAATTTGGAATTCTCATTCTTGTGATCACTGTGCATGTTTTCCATCAGGAAGTCCTGGCTGCTACGTGACAGTAGCTAGATGTGGAAATTGCCACATGTCTCTTAATGGGGGAAACTTAATCTTTCTATATCAAGAATCACATTCTTTTTCATCATGGAGGATACTTAAGGATCATAGCTTCCTGACTTCATTGATTAATCAAGCTGTCCCTGTCTTCCTGAAAATGTTTATGTAGATTGTCTGGTATTTTAAGTAGCAGTTGAATCATCTTTGAAAAAATGAAGAGGAACAGTTCTTGTATTTTTATGCTAATAGTTGTTCCTGATAAGAGTGTTATGGCTCCTGGATCTTCTGAAATTTACAGTATTTTTCTAGTCTCAAGGCTACATTTTATCTTTTTGCTGCACAATCACGACTTTCACAGAATTGTTGGAGTTGGAAGGGACCCTCTAGAGATCATATAGTCCAACTCTCCTGCCAAAGCAGGATAGCCTATAGCACATTACTCAGAACTGCATCCAGGCGGATCTTGAAAAACTCCAGGGAAGGGGACTCCACAATCTCCCTGGGCAGCAGTGTTAATAAAATGGGTTTTGTGGTATAAGGATAATCTGGTTTAACATTCAAATGTGGGGTTTCACAGAAATGGCTAAACCAGTGTTAACAGCTCACTACTGCTGTTCTTCCTTTCTCTGTTTGCATAAGACCCTGGAGCTTCTCTGACCCCTATGATGTCACTTGTCTCTTCTGGCTTCTTTTTCCTAGCTGAAGGGCTGCTTGACTGTCTGGTGCTTCTATTTATTAGCTTATAGTGAAAATAGAAATCAGATGAATGTTCGACCTGATGCAAAGGGTTGGGAGGTAAGAGGGAATATCCCTTTTAATAGCAGCAAAGCAATGGTAGGTTAGTTATTGTGGACTATCATGCTAAATTCTGTTAATGAGAACCAACCTAGAAAGAACTGTACTCTTCTGCTCCTTTCATGGAGGGAATGGTAAATTATCATCTCAAGCTTATGTGACGAAATAGTAATGATCACTTAGTTTGTCACCCTTGTGTTCTGGGGTTCAATTTTGTATGGTGGGTTGGGGGGTTCTGTGGGGATTTTTTGTTTGGTTGGTTTGGGTTTTATTGTTTTTTAAATACCTGCTTTTGGACAAGTTTGTCACCTGATAATCGTCGTGCAATTTAGGTTTGCTCAGTTTTATGTGATGCTGCAAACTCTTTCTGCGTGAAATGCAGTCTCTTAAACCATCCATACAACTGAATCTCTACTTTCATAGACCTGACTAAGGGCAAAAGAGCATGATTAGTTCTATTGTGCAGCTGGTAGTGCTGTTGTAAAGATTCTTTTTTCTCTTCAGTTCCTTTGCTTCATCTTTTTGTGGTTCCTGCAGCCTATAACATATTTACCTATATCAGACAGGAGTCCATAAATACTTGGCAGCATTCTAATACGAATGAGCTGTTATGTATGGGTATTAGCATGGCATCACAAGTTAATGAGTTGCCTTTTTCAGATAAGCTGTTTTCCTGTTGATTAATAGGAATACACGTTAGCTAACCAATGGTTTATTGGTTTATGACTCAGTTGGTGCACCAATATTTAGTGAAAACTGGAGTCAGCTTTAGGATTAGATAGATGAAATGAAAAGGGAAAGCATTTATATATTCTATTTTCAGAAGAATTTAGGAGCTAGCCAAACACGTACATTTTTCTTAAAAAATTCTCGTCCTGTGGGGGCTCACTTACTTAACATACAGAGGTGGTTTTTTGCTAGGATAAGCTTTTCATTCAAATAATTTTGATGTAACTGACTGCATTATGTAAGGCCAAGAAGAAAGATGTAGCTACATCTTGTCAAAAAGCATCACTTCCTTTGCTTCTTACTGTAGAATAGGAGTCAGCTCCCTGAAGTTAAGATAGTAACATAGTAATCTGGGTAACACCTCAGTTGTAATGGACTGAGGCAATAGATGCTCTTAAGAGGAAAGACAGACCTAATTTTCTTATCAATGATGGTTCAGTGTCTCTAATGCATATCCTGTGCATATAGTCATAGTGTTATATTATTGACAATGTGAAGAGTTAGATTTTTTTGCTTGAAGCTTTTATGGTAAATTCTGATACTATGTTTTGAATCATGGGCATTCCTGTTTCTTGTGACTCAAGAAAATTGTTACTTTGTTTTTCTTTTAATTTAAAAACACCTAAGCCTCCTTGCTCATGAGTAGAGACCAAGAGAGCCTATGCATGTGCACGAGTCTTCTTTGTGGAAAGATGCAGAATACAAAAGGAGAGCAGGTTTTGTGAAGAGCTGGATCCTTTACTGTGCTGTCACTCTAAGAAACATTTTTGTTGTGTTTGAACAGTAACTCTAAATTTAGTAATTTACAATCTCATTACCCAGAGTTTTTTCTTTTTAAAGATTGCTAATGGATACTTTAAATTGGTAACGTCACTACCACTTAGAGGAATGGTGCAATTGTTTACATAATGTGTTCAATTAAAAGCAGAGGAACACACTCCATGGCACTCTTAGGCTGAGTTTGTTCTAGTCATACCAGTGGTTTGACTGTCAAGCGGTTTCCTTACAATCTCCTGTTTTTACAAATACCATAATTATGCATTAACGCTTATTGATTGAAACATCTTTCATACAGAGACTGTGTACAAGTACTGACTTTGCCATTTAACACTTATAAATACTGAGGGGAGACCTTATTGCTCTCTACAACTACCTGAAAGGAGGGTGTAGAGAGATGGGGGTTGGTCTCTTCTCTCA
>JAOTQQ010000023.1:29082644-29122250 GCA_026546715.1 Gallinago undulata
GGTTTAGTGATGGTGATGCTCCTTGTTTGTTGTGTGGGTGTCTATTTTTGTCAGTTAGGTTGACGGTTGGACAAGATCATCTTTAAGGTCCCTTCCAACCTAGAAGATTCTGTGAAATCTCCAGTTATTGAAGTTACAGAAATATTTGTGCTACTGTACTTTGTTGGATTTCTTGACTAGCAAGCTGAAAGTAAAATGCCTAAAATGTGAAACTTGGCAGAGACATAGATAAAGTCCCTGCTGAGCGCTTTGCTTTCAAGAAATTTTTTTCTGACTTTTGAATGTATACTGTTTTACACAAAAATAAAAATCTGAAGTGTATTGATGTCATTTATATATTTATGTTTTTTTTATTTTTGTGTATATATAATTATACACTAGTTGATTCCATAATATAAAACTCTCCTAAGCTAAGAAACTGATTTTTTTTTTTTCCTTTATTCCTAAGAAAAATCTCCCTACCTCAGGGACTGAACCTACAGGGCTAATGCTTTTTTTTTTTTTTTTACTTGAGTTTTAGTATTGCAAAAAAACAAGGGGTAGAATTTCAGAAAGCTTCAAATTCAGTGAAATCATGATTCCTAGTAGAGGTCAAAATATGTTTTAAGTGCCTTTTCACACTTCTGGAAGTCCCACTTTCAGTTCCTCTGTAGCCCACTTTTAGCTAGTTTCCAGAATGTTTGGTTTGTTGTTGTTTTGTTTACTCCCCCCCCACTCCCTTACTGTAATTTGCTATGTATCATAAGCTGTCATTGCTCATATTTTATATGTCCAATATACAGAATATCCAGGACATTCTTAGTTTTGATTATCTGGCATATTAGCCCATAATTTTAAAGTTATAATAATGCCCTTAAGCTAATTTTTGGTGGCATTTGGAACCCAAAAATTCAGTTCCACTGCAATTTAATAATAGTGTTGCTGTTGCAGTTGGTTGTGCCGCAGTGAGATGGTGCACAGCGGGGCTTGGTGGGCCCTCAGTGGCAAAGCTCACAGGTACAGAACCATAAATCATGGGTTCCTTTCAGCTGGAAATTTGCAGAAAAATGTTTCTGATAGCTCTAACAGGGTATAGTCTAGGACAAAGTTGCCTGTGGATCAAAGTGAAAACATGAAACAGGCTAGACTTACTGGCAGCCTTCCAGCTGTTTCTCCTTCTTCTTTGCAAGGTTTGTATTCTTTTACCTACCCGGGCTCAGCCTGGGGAACCAGGTGCTTGCTGCCAATTAGTCTTGTCAGGACAGCCCAGAGCTTCTCTTGACAAGCCTGACTGCTGACAGCAGCTGTGGGGTAGTCTTAGGCAGGGTTTTAACTCTTTGCTTGCCAAATACTTTGCAGATTTAATCCTCTGGTCTCATGCTGCAGTTATTCAAATATGCTTCTAGTTTATGAAAACATGTTTTATACAGAAACTGATCTAAGATTGCCAGTGGTGCTACGGTGGTAGGGTTTACTTGTCAAACTTCTCCCATGAAAGAATGTAAGTTGGGAGTTAAGTCATTATGAAGGTCACTTCATAAATTTGTGGATGCTGTCAGAACTGTCAAACAGGCCACCTTCTATTTGATGTTTAGCATAGCTGTAACTGTGTATGACATCAGGCTGGTCCAACAATTTTCTCTCCATTAGCTTGAAGTTTAATCACTCTTCAGTATTGCAGTGGCACAAGAAAGTTTAACCAATTCACAAGTCATCCATTAATATAGTAGTACTATAGATTACAATTCAATGTTTGATTTATTAAACATTTCAAGTAATTTATGTTGCTGCAAAGAGGAGATCATTTTCAGTTGTGGAATTTTCCTGAGTTTTCTTGTCTTTTACGTGTGTGCACAATCTTGCTCCTATGAAGTGTTTTGCTCCAGTAATGTTAGCAGTGAACAGAAAATACAGATACTGTCCATAAAACCTCAGTATGTTTTTTATTTTCATAGAGATAACAAGTTTATGAACTGAGCAACTCACAGTGCAAGAGATTATTAATAAAGTGCATGTAGCAATATTTAATTTTCAGGTTAACACTGACTTCTCTAATTGCAGTTCCAAAGAAATCACAGTTTAAGCTGTCACTCAGTTGTCATTCTAGAAACTTTTGAACTTTTGGGTGCATTTCACTCAAATTTGAAAGAAAGGTGTGGTTTTTTAAATGTCTTGCAAAGTGAGTGAATAATAAGGAAAATACGGCTTTTTCCTTATGTAGTCATCATTGTAAATACTTCACTAGAGAGAGGCAAGTAGAACTTTCTTTTTGTCAATTTTAAGAGGTGGCAGTTAGTTTTATATTGGAAAATATGAACTTTTTCTGGGTCAGATAGAATAGAAACGTGGGAAGTAGCTGGGTGCATGAGGAGAGTTCTGTGTGTAAATGAGATCTTGTAAGCTAGTTGGGGGATAAGGGAGGGAGAGGCATTAGGCAGGCTGTTGATGTTTTGAAAAACGTAGGGTATCAAGTGAGAAGAAATAAGATTCTTAAAACAGTACAAATTGATTCCAGAACAGAGGAACCAGCTGTTTGCAAAATAATCATTTTGCAGTTGATTTCAGTGCTCTGTTTACAAAATATCTTATATTGGATGTTTCTACTGAGCTGGTCAAGGATGTGGGATATGATTGACCCATCTTTTCAACTTTGCTTCCAATTTGCTTTGCATCTAGTGAGGCATGGCTATTAAGGTATGTGTTTCCTTAACTCAGAACTCCCAGGAATTACATACAAATAACCATTAGATCACTCTTTATAAATAGTTCTCAAATTGATATATTTTAGAACTTGATAAGAAAAAGATACGCTTCATTAGTGTTCATGAAAGTAGAAACAAATCCTGCCCTGCTAGGGAAGAGCTCCATAACTTTTTTTCAGTACTTACAGCTTTTACAGAGGTCATCAAGAGGGCTGCTACTGTACTGTACTTGAACACTGACTGGAACCGTTTATTCTGCCTGCATGAATTTAAAAAAAAGTAAATTGGCAGCTTCTTTTTGAGGAGACCTAAACATAGCAGTACAGAAAATATTATTGCAGCAAGTCACCTAGAATTCTCTTCTGTAGCAGGTACTTTATTTTGCTAACTTAATGTTTTTTTCTTTTACTTTTTCAAATGATAAGGTGAAGTTATGAGTTGCCTACTTAGGGTGTGTGGAAGCAATTCAAAGGAAACCGCTTCTGTTCAATTTGGCTTGTGTGGATTTACATGTTTTGAGTGCCCATCAGGATACTGCCTAAATGATTTGAGGGTGTCTTTACTTGCAATTAATATGCATCGTTGTCTTGAATTTGTAGAGCTTCTACCATAGAAACCTACCAGTACATTGAGTTCTCAGTAAACCATATAGTGTTACTTCTGTATTAATATCTGCAACATATGCTTGCTATGTGTAGTTCTGTGATCCTAATATAATTAGAAATGATAGCTTTGTTCATGATGGTTTTATTATCCACTAGACTCATGTAAGTACAGGGAAAGGAGTACTTCAAAAACAACAGTCTATTTTTGGTTCAGTGTTGTTCATGTTCCATTATTCCATTGATAGTATTTCTGTTTCAGGGACTTTAGATTTTCTGAAGAGAGAAGAAATGGATGGTAACTATTCAGGATTTTCTGTTATTACATGTGAATACATGTAGTCCTGACATTGTCCTTTTTGAAACCCAAAGCCTAGTAAGGGGTATAAGGATGTATCCTGCTGTTCAAAGTATCTTGGAACAATATTTTTTAACTGAAGTTACCAATGTATAGCTGCTTGGAAAAAAACTGGCAGAACATCAGCTATCCAAGCTAAGTCTGCTTTTTGCTCATTGTGAATCTGCACCAAGGAGGGGGAGGAGATTACTTCTTACTTTCAGGTCGGAACAATGGAAAAAATATTACTTTTCTTTGACTTGACAGTCTGCCAGCTGAAGTTCTGGAAACTTGTAGTTTTCCCTGTGTTTTAGCAGGATGTGTCAAGCCAACTCAGCATTTTACTTTTGAAGTAAATGTTTTCAGTGGCTGAACTTTTACCATGAATGTTGAAAGCAGCAGCTTAAATAGAGTCCTGATCTCTCTATTCACAGCCCCACAGCTGAATAGTTGAGATTTCTCTTCAAAGTAGCAGGCTTTAGCCTCGGTATGGTGAGCAGAACAAACCAGCGGTGCTGTGGAAGGAAGCAGGCTTGCCCTGGCTGCTGCTTCCTCACCCGCCCCTCCCTTGTTATAAAGAAGTCATAAAACAGGTGGAGTAAATGATTGAGGCTTTTTCTGAGAATTTATTTAAGTCTGGTTCAGTTCCTTGAGCGGGTTGACTGAGCAGCTACACAGTGTGCACACCACCTCCTGCACCAGCAGAGGTGTCCAGGAGGAAGGAGGCTGACACCATTGCTTCTGGTTGCAGTGCTGACTTGTGCCAACTTTGTGTGGTGTTGGAATTACAGCTCAGTATCCTTTACCTCTTCTTGGCAGGTTTGAGTTTTGATTTGGGGGTTCAGACCTTCAGATTCTTCTCTCTTTGTAACTGCACTTCCTAATTAACAGAGCCTGATAGGGGAAAAAAAAAACCCCATCCAAAAGACCCGTAGTACTTTGCCCTGCTAAGGCTTTCATGAACACTTGAGACACTTGGCCCCTTAACCTTGTCTAGTTAAAAAAAAATAACAGTCACCTCTTCCTTCAAGCCCTCCAAATCAGTTCTTCAAGCTGTCCACAGTGAGCATGTTTTTGTGCGTGTGTAGAAAAATGCGTGGTTCTGCTTAAGCCAACATAATCCTTGTGGGTTTTTTTAAGAAATGTTGTCTCTAGTATTGCAGTAGTAATTTATTATTTCTGGAATGTGTAGAGGAAGGGAGGAAATTGCTTTGTAATCCTTAGTATTGCCCTTTCTTCCTTCCACAAGTGGGTTACTTTAAACTTTTGACTGAATAAGGTTGAGGAGTGCTTATGTGAGCATCTTTGTTAGTGCATCCCTAAGAGCAGTAGCCTATAGCAGGAATTTGGCACTGTGCAAATAGGGCATTAACCTCTTCAGCAAGCATACCTTAATGGAAGTAAATGTCTTTAATAATGGAGTCTCTCCTGACTGCTAAGTGAATAATTTTAAAGTAAGGAACAATCCAATTAAAAGTGTAGTCTCTCAGTTTCTTTTACTTTTGCTTCCATGGATGAAGGTGGTGTGCCCAGTTGTCACTGAATGTGTCACCCTGCTTGCCTGTGCATCCTCCTGCTAGCATTGCTCTAAACCATGTGCAAGGAGCAGAGAGACTCCCTCTCCCTCCCCTTCTCTTCCCTCCCGTTTCAGGTTATTGGGATTTTTGACTTGTAAGAATTGTCTGGGTTTTGTTTTCCTTCAATGTTTTGTCCTTGTTATCCTTCAGTGTTTTGAAGCTCTCATCATGTGAAAATGCCAAAACAAAGAATCTTGTAGATTCTTGTTTTTGAAATCAGCATGCTCTACTTGTTTTGTAAGGTGTCATACATTATGCAGTGTTTCGGCTTTTGTGAAAATGGTACATTCTAAGGAGTTCATATTGTCAACTATTTCTTAAGTTGAGTAGCACTGTGAGAGTAAAACAAGTGTATTATCTTCAGGACAGCACAACCTTGGCTTTGAATGTTCCTCCTTGGAAGTCACAGGTGGGAAGCTCTGGCTAGATCTTGTGACGCTTCTGGAAAGAGTGATCTGAGTTTTCACAGTGATCTATTAATATGTGGTATTTCAGGATTACAAACAGGTTGTAACTGCTTCCTTTATTTAAATCATACCACACCAATGCTTTTTCTAGCTCTATTTGATGGAGTTAAATTTATTTTCTCTTTAGGCTAAAGTAACCACTGGCAGTGTTCCTTTGTAAAATCAGGATGGCTTTAGGGCCAGTTCAGAAGTAACTTGTATTTTGTCAACCTTAGTGATGCCACAAAAAGCCTGTGAAACCACACATCTGTTGCACATTGATTTAAACTAATTTAAAATTACTAGATTGAATATTAAATACTTTAGCAATGACTCAAGTTTTATTCTAATACAAAGTCAATAGATTTAACTGAGACAGTCACTCAAATTCAAGAAACTGTTTTCCTTTAGGGAAGGACGGTTCCCAAAGCAACCACTCCCTCCTGGAGCTAGTGAGCTAGCAATGGTGAGGTGATAGGTGGTACATTGACTGCTCATCTTGTTGAGTAGAATTGAGGAATAATAGTCATGTATAAAATTAACTACCATTAAGCATGAAATTTCAAGATAAACTTCTGTGTCACAGAATTCACAGAATCACGGAATTGTCAGAGTTGGAAGGGATCTCTAGTATTTTTATTGAATATATTTTACTTAGTATATTTTACTGCATGCTGTTAGCATGCAGCCCCTTTGCCACCTGTGCCCAGTAAAAGAGCATTACTGGTTTTATTTGGAATGCAAGTATGTCTTCAGAATGACCTAATGCTTTAAGTAAGGCTTTATTTAAAATTTTATAGCCCTTATTCTAGCAACTTTACCTTTTGTTTGCTCTGTTAAGGCCTTGCTCTGAACCAAGTATAGTATGTTTTGCTGTCTTGTGTTTGTAAACTTGCTAGGAACTTAATGAGGAAAAAAAAAGGGAGGGTAAATGTTAAAGTTGCAAAAGTACTTTTGTGTTAATCTTCATTTTGTAGTTGTAACTCTGCTGCCTGGAAAAGCTTCCTTTATGTAATCTTTCGATAGTAGTAGCGTGGCCTAACTTTTAAAGCATTTCAGCAATTTAAGTTCTTATAGAGGTCAAAGGAAACTAATCACGTTTAGTACTTTTCTGACATTACTCTGGATTTTCTGCCTAGGAATGTTAACTTCTAATATTCTACTGGTGACTATTTAAGGCCATAGTTTTTTGTTCCAGTAAATATGCATAATATTTGAATATTTTTCCTCCCTGTTTTGCATGTAAAGATTTAACATAAGTTCCCACTATTTTCTATTAATTCTTCTGTCCTGGGGTTGGTTCGAGTGTGGAGAAACAAATTACTCTCCTTTGTCCTGTTACTGTTAGGTTTCTGACAGGGATGCGAGCATACTAAATCCCTCAGCTCCTCTTGAATTTCTGAAAAACAATGATGATTATTTTAGGGAAGTGTTGACCTACTCTTTTAATGAAGAACTTGTCTTGTATTCCATTTGCTTTCCCATTTTTAGAGTCATGGTTCATATTCCTCGGCTTCACAATCATATAACATCCTCGTGGCAAGTACAGCAGTTGCTTACCTGGAAAAGTAATATTAGAAAAGTGTGTATTTTTAGCTGCCTTTTGATGTGATGTAGCAGCTGGAAACAAGGAGGAAAGGCAGTATGAGGTGATCTGACAGCACTGCCAACCGCAACTTGGGAACCACTGCTTTGGACTTGTGACCAAAATGTGCGGAAGCCATTTTTACAGGCCTAGGTATGCTCATTGTGCCTGGCACTTCAGTGATCCAGATGCTGTGGCTTCATTCTTGGTTCTAAAAGGCTTTGATCGAGGGTTCTCCCTTGGACTCTATTTGACAAATATTGTTAGTGGAAAAAGGAAGTTCTGTGAAGCTTTTTGTCTATGTTAATATGCATTAAAAGTATATAATAAGCAGGCAGTTCCATGTGCACATTTAAGACATAATTACTAAAATATCCCTTTGATACCAGTAGCTAATTGTAAATATCTAAATTAAAAGATCCTCTAACAACTAACAAAAATACTGTTTTTTCCTCTTTGTAGTAACCATGTCTGCAGCTCAGAGAAGCGATCTAGCAAGTTCATGTTGAGGTATACTCTCAAGACAAGATACAGTGACTCGCATGCTTTTCTGGGTAAGAAGAGTACCTATATTCTCTTGAGTATGAGAAAAAGTAGTTACCTTTTAAATTTAGCTTTTGAAAAGTACAGTCTGTCAAGCCAGTATGGTTGGGCTTTTGTGGGTGGGGGGGTTTATTGTTTTTTTCTTTGTTCTTGAAGCTTTCTGGGCAACTGTAGAGAACTTTCCACCCATCTAACAGTCTAAAAAAATTCTAGACTTGATAGTGCAAGGGAAAAACAATAATGAGCAATACAATAATGAGCAATTTTAGAATAAAAGACACCACCGAATAGTGTATGACTGTTTGGTTAGAAAAGTAATTCCAGTTCATTGTCACAAAGATGTGTACTGTTTCTAGCTTGATTTCCCAAGGGATTGGAGGTTATATTCTGTCTTTATTTTCCCTTCCCAAAAATTGTAAACAGCTCTGTGGTTGGGAAGAGAAAGAAATGTACAACTTGAGAGAAAAGTGGGTTGAAGTCAACCTTTTATATACACTGTATTGACAGACTGGCAGCCAGCAAACATGCTGCCTCCTGGTCAGTGTAGATATTCTGAGACGCCACAAACAGCTATGAATATTGTGGTAGCAATAATCCTACAAATCTGTATGTGATCTGACTATTACTTCTGCTGCTCTTAGAACTCCCCCAGTTCCCTGGTTTGGTCCAACCAACTCCAGAAAAAACAAATTTAGAAATAATTTTTTTTCATCAGGAAGACATTATTTGCACATTTGCTTATATGCTTTCCCTTTTATGTATGTACAGGACTCTATAACACCTTATGTGTATAACATTTCTCTGCAAGCGTCTCCCTCCTCAATGTTGCTTGGATTGTCATTAGCACTGTGTTCTAGGTAACTTCTACCAGTAATCTCCAGAGACTGTTAAGGCCTTATTTTCCCACTTGCCCTCAACTTCCCTGCATCCACACTAAATTCCTAAGGTTTTATTTTATGCAATTGGTTATTGGGTTGGCTGAAGTAGCTGAGAAGGAGGTGGGGAAGAAAAGCTTTTGCTGCTTTTGCTTTCTGTTGCTATAACAGTTAGGTGTTTCACGTTCGTTATCCTTTCATGATTTTCATCTAAGCTGTACCTCTGACTCTTCCCCAGTCTCTGTGGATTCTGCTGTAAAGTCATGGGCTTACAGCTGTGCTTCTGTCTTAAGGGACTTTTAGACTGGATCGCTAGAGTACTGCTTACTTGTCATCATCCATATTATTTCATGAGACCCAGTGCATTCAAACATTGCTTCAGATTCCTTTCTAGATGTGAACAGAAAAGAGCTGCAGCAACAGTGGAAGGTTGCTTCAAATTAATGTTTCCAAAGAACAGAGCAGTTTCCATTGAGTTAAATTAGATATGATGACATGTTTTAGTCCTTTAAGTTTAGCACTTCTCTCAGAACTTAATTAGATCTAATTTAGCTTGGCATTGCCTGACTCTTTTTAGTACAGAATTAGCCTGTTTCTCTCTGTCCTAGGGCAGTCCTGTGTTTTTGGCAGTCTTGTTCCAATTATCAGACTTGGTTTCTAAAGAAGTAGTTGCAGAATACACACTGATGTTTTTATCTTTTTACTGTACCGTCATGATTCACTGTCATTGTGTTTCTGCTGCTGAGCTGCTTTCTTTTTAAGTGCTCCTACTAAAGATAGAAAAGCTCCTTGGGCTCTTTCATTCTTTTATATCTAAAGTAATAAAACCAGACAGTTTTTTTAAGATGTTTCATATGTATGGGTTTTATTAATATATCAGAGACTTTATAATTCTAAAATTCTGCTAATACCTTACTGCCGTTCCTTGTCTTTTGGTGATTGCCTCATCCAAGAATACTTAATGCTTCCCCCCCCCCCTAAATTTCTAATTTTGTGCTAATTTTTTTAATCTTTTCAGTTATAGCTTGGAATTTATCTGACCTGTGGCTAGAGCATCTAGGTGGTGTAGCTGGACGTTTGCAGTGACCTTTTTGGATTTCATTAACTGCTCTCATAATTTGGAGTGACTTGAACAGTTCTTTTTCAGGATTTGGGTTTTCTGCTACTTACTGGAAGCTTTTCAGGGAGTGATACCTTACATATGACTTACAAATTCTTCCTAAAATGAAGAATTTTAGACTGCGTATTTCCTAGCCATCAAGTACAACTATGCAGATCTACCTATGTGTCTACAGAAAAATGTGAGGGTATGCTAGTAAGTAAAATGTTTGTAATCTCCCAAACATCATCTTCATGGTGATTTTTTTTGAATAACAAAGTGGTATGATGTATATCATGTCCACATAGCCATACCAACACTAGGGCACTTTTTCAAATGTAGTGTGTTCAATTAACGGTTGCCTTGTGTCTAGAACTTAATTGATAAGAAGTATCTTCATTTTTTTTAACTATACTTTTAATTTAATATTTCTTCTCAATTTAGATAACGTACTCCATGGATAAAGTGGGAAAGATGTGGAACACTTTCAAATACAGATGCCAGAATCTCTTCAGTCATGAGGGTGGAAGCCAAAATGAAAATGTAGTTGTGAACTCCAGTAGTTGTTCATCTGCTAAAGAGAAAGCTATCCAGATAACTGATTTGGCTCAACAACAACCCAGCAGCCCTTTGAGAGAAAACATTGCTTTGCAATTAGGTTTAAGTCCTTCAAAGAATTCAGCAAGGCGGAACCAAAACTGTGTCACAGAAATTCCTCAGATTGTTGAAATAAGCATTGAGAAAGAGAATGACTCGTGTGTCACCACGGGAGCTAGACTTGCTCGAAGGGACTCTTACTCTCGGCATGCCCCTTGGGGTGGGAAGAAGAAGCATTCCTGCTCTACCAAAACCCAGAGCTCCTTGGATACTGAAAAAAGATTTGGTAGGACACGAAGTGGTTTGCAGAGGAGGGAGAGAAGGTACGGGGTGAGCTCTGTCCATGATATGGATGCAGTGTCAAATAGGACAGTAGGTAGCCGTTCTCTGCGACAGCGCCTACAAGATACTGTTGGGCTGTGTTTTCCCATGAGAACATACAGCAGCAAACAGTCCAAACCTCTGTTTTCTAACAAAAGAAAGATCCATCTCTCTGAACTAATGCTTGAGAAATGCCCTTTCCCTGCAGGCTCAGATCTGGCTCAGAAATGGCATCTGATTAAACAGCACACAGCGCCCGTGAGTCCTCATTCAACCTTTTTTGACACGTTTGATCCTTCCTTGGTTTCCACAGAAGATGAAGAAGACAGGCTCAGAGAGAGACGTAGACTTAGTATTGAAGAAGGGGTTGATCCCCCTCCCAATGCCCAAATACATACCTTTGAAGCTACAGCACAGGTTAATCCATTGTATAAACTGGGACCAAAGTTAGCCCCTGGTATGACTGAGCTGACCGGGGACAAAAACATAACACCTCCAGGAAACTGTGACTCTGAAGAGGACACGACAACGCTTTGTCTGCAGTCACGCAGGCAGAAGCAGCGTCAGGTGTCTGGAGAGAGCCATGGCCATGTAAGCAGGCAAGGGGCTTGGAAAGTGCACACTCAAATTGATTACATCCATTGCCTTGTGCCAGACTTACTTCAGATCACAGGTAACCCCTGTTACTGGGGTGTGATGGACCGCTATGAAGCAGAAGCACTTCTGGAGGGTAAACCCGAAGGCACTTTTTTGCTCAGGGATTCTGCGCAAGAGGACTACCTCTTCTCTGTGAGCTTCCGCCGTTACAACCGATCGCTGCATGCACGCATTGAGCAGTGGAATCACAACTTTAGTTTCGATGCCCATGATCCCTGTGTGTTTCACTCCTCCACTGTCACAGGGCTTCTGGAACACTACAAAGACCCAAGCTCTTGCATGTTCTTTGAACCATTACTTACTGTATCTCTGAACAGGACTTTCCCCTTTAGTCTGCAGTATATCTGTCGGGCAGTCATCTGCAGGTGCACTACATATGATGGAATTGACGACCTTCCTCTACCCTCAATGTTGCAAGACTTTCTAAAGGAGTATCACTATAAACAAAAAGTCAGGGTGCGATGGCTGGAGCGAGAACCTATAAAGACAAAGTAAATAAAAATCAGAATAAGCTTCTAGAATATGCTTTTTTGTGTGTGTTACAGTTTAACTGCAGCGAGCACACCAACAATGTCGAGCTTTTCTGCAATATCCTATTTAAGCTGAGTGTTAGTATCCTGTCAGATGCTGCCTGCTGTTAATCAAACTAAGTTGTGATGCCTCTTGGAAACAATAAGCAGACACAATTCTGCACGTTTTTCATTAAAGCCTAATTAAAATATTTTTGCTAATTTCTGAATATTTTGTTTCCCTTTTATAGCTGTAGTAATTGGATGAAGAAACTATGAGGCATTTTCCATGGGGCATTCATGTAATGCTAATAAAGAAATGCTTTATTAGAGGAGCACTTTTGCTCATATTTCAAGTATTTTTTTAAAATTATCTTCTTGAAAACTTTCCACTACTCAAAGTGCTAATTTAGCTCACAAAACATGTTTCCAAATACTAGTGAATAAGAGTACTTTCTTTTAATGAAGAGCAGTTCATTAGAAGCAGTCCATTAAGAGTTAATGGTGTTTTGATGCTAACAGATGAATCATGCTTTTCTCAGTGTATAAGGTTTCCTAATCATTAAGACTTGAATATGCCTGCTCAGTACTGTAATTCTATTTTAAACACTTGGAGATTTAAGGGGCATTGTTAGAAAACTTAAAACTGTCTTGGACAGTTAAGTACCTTCCAGTGCGAATTACTGATTCAGTGGCAGGACACGGGATTAGATTATTGCCATGAAACAAAAGGATGTGTTTTTTTCTAAAACAGAATTTTGTGGCCTGACTGTTTGTAACTTACAGTGGAAGGTAATAGTGAGGAGAGAAAGTGTTTAATTATTTAAAGTGATCTGATATTTTTATGGAGAAAATTACAAGTGGTTGAATTACTATAATCAGATTAAAAAATCTGACATATCTGAAACAAATGTCAGGTTTCACAGGTACTGTTATACTTGTAAATATATTTCCATTTGCGCTTTTGGAAATGTTTAAAAGTAATATGCACTGATTATAGTTTCAACAGATTACTTGGAAACAAGATTCTGAGTTCTGTTTGCTTATTTAATCAGAGATGGAACTTAAAATAGTTCTGTCTGAGACATTTTTGCACTAAAATTTTGTTGGAATGCCCTGACCCCTCTTTAATGTTTTGTACCAATTATGAGTGCTCCCTAGTTTCTTTACCAGCTGCTACAGTATGTTATTACTTACTTCTCTATGGCATTGACCTGTGCCAGGTAGGGAACATTTTGGCTGCAAGTACAATAAACGTTATTCTTGTACGCTACACTAACCCTTCTATTGATGTATTTTTCTGCTTGCTGTGCCTTGTTCTGGCTTCTTGTGCTAATAAAGTACAGTATGTTCAGTGTTATACTTGTATATCTGCTCTGTTTTTATATATTCACGCAACATGTAGCAGTTAACTGAATTTTTAATGGGCTTTTCTTAGTACTTAGTATAGGTAATGCACAAATACTGTGCGGCTGAATAGTGGTTGGTCAGCACACCATATTCCTGGTTTTTGTTCCATGCTTTTCAGAACCCTAACAGTGTACACCATTCAATAATGTTTCTGTAGTCACTGCAAAGTAATGGACTTGTCTGCAGCCATAAAGCATTTCAAACTTTTTGTAACATAAAGGATAAATGTTAAGCAAAAAGTATTCAAAAACATTATTGATCCCCTGTGATGGTTGCTGAAGGTGTTTCAGCTTGTTATATAGCTAACTGCTCAGCTTAATGTTTTCATACTCCCTGCTGAGTAAGGAATCATTATTCCTGTAAATTGACAGTACAGCAGTGGCATTTGTTCACTTTTAGACTATTTTAATAAATAGATGTACACACAAACTGGCCAAATGCCCTGTTTTTACCAAAGAATACTGTCAATTTATGTTGGGGTATTTTTTTAGTGAAAAACTTGAGTGGAGAGGTGCAATTTCTGTTCTATCAAATATTTATCCCAAGCTATGATAAACCAAAGTATTTGTCAACTTCATCTGAACTTAAGTAATGTATACATTTATGTTGGTAGATCTTAAAACTTTTACATCAACGGTGTTGTCTTGAGCTTACAACGCACCTGAAGGGGAATGACTTAAATAATTTTGTATTGACTGAAACAGCACTACATAGAAGCTCATACTGCAAGGGGTTAATCTGAAGCACCCAGAAAGCACTTTAAAACATGTGTTTATATGCTTGTGGAAAAATTTGTGGTCCCGTTATGCATTCTTTGTAGTAGTTTATCTTTTCATGTGTTAAAAGACTTCAGCTGTTAAAATGGAACTTTGTTTAGAATTTGTAAATACTAAATTTCTGTGTGTGTACAAATGTGCTAATGGTCACTTCAGTTTTGAATTGTGTGTCATTGGATATGCAACTCCTGGTTTAAAATCTGCTCTAAGCATAAAATAGGAAAAAAAAGTCACCAGCATGAAATTGCACCCAAGTGTACTTTCACTGTGTCGTTCTCACTGGTCCCTCAGTTGGATCTGATATTCCAGACAAGTTTACTTCAAATCTTGCTTTCAATATTAGTAGCATACAGTCAATCTACAACTGAGCTTTGTCCCAGTGCGGGAACCTGCTTTTTGTTTACCCTGTTGCAGTTGCTTGTCATAAACCAGCCGATGAGATTCTAGGTATGACATTATCAATGTGGTCAGGAATACACATTCATTTAATTTTTTTATTATGTGGTGGATTTGGGAAAAAGATAATAATAAAAACCCCAAACCCAGATCTTGGAAAGTTTGCTCTTGCATTTTTGTAAATAGTCTTTATGGAGATTTATTGCTCCCTTAAAACACACAAAAAAAGAAATTATCTATTTCTCTACAACTTTCTTAAGCTTTGCTGCACTGAAATATACAGAATAACTTGCTAGTGTGGTTATGCTAAAAATAATCACTTTTTAAATTATAGTAAACTTGAGCATTGACTACTCAAATTGCAGTGTATTTCTTGATGAATACATTTATTTTCAATTTACAGGCACTAAAACATCAGTATGTTGAGAATGCAAGTAGTTGTTTCCTTGTTTGTTTGAGGAGTAGGCTTTAATGTTCTGATTCTGTTGTCTTCAAAAGATGTGCACAAATCACTGATTTAATTTTTTTTAACAATAAGACAATGTAATAAGGTACGTTGAAGCTCAAATACTTATTTGTCATGTAACCAGATTACATTGGAATCCATCTTGTGACGTGTTTTTCAAGGTGATTCTCATTTCTGCAGAAAAGGCTATTGAAAGGGCTTGCTTGGTGGGATTATTTTGCAAGAAAATGGAGATCTTTGACCAAATTTGAAAAGAACTGGGTAGTGGCATTAGGTGGGGATTAAAGTCTTTGAATACTTAGCACAACTTGGTGGTTTTGTTACATGTGAATACCCACAACATTATACTTCAGAAAGTCAACAACAGTTTTATTTTATGAAGATACAGAAATTAAAATAATTTTAATTTCTATATAACATGTTTTCTAACATTGGAAAATCATTGTGTAAATAGAGCGATGTCATTAATGCATTGACATGTAGCACATGGGGGTTCTTTTACTGTACAACAGGATCACTGTTTTTGGAGCAGAATTACACTTAAAAAAATCAAGACATTAAATTTATAAAAAGATTTGGGTTTATGTCTGCCTGGAATTGGAGAAATGTAACTATACTATGTTTTCAGTATATATAAGGGTCTGCGGCTTGGTTATATAACCCTTCTGAAAGTACTGGTAAGGACATATAGACACTTGTGGTCCAAATAATTTGCTTGTCTAAATGAAATTTCTTTTAAAAAATAAGTTACAAAGACATGTTTTGCATTTATGTACTTCAGATTTTCTGTGTATTTGAATAGTTCTTTCTTACAAGTCAGTAGTCTTTAAATCAAAGCATACAGTCTGTGAAAGATCTATGCATACGTAGTGTTTTTTAAGATGAATTCAAGCCTTTGCTAGACGTCATCCATACAGTCACCTACATCCTTAAGCCCATGTTTAAGGTTCAGCACTATTTAGAAACAAGCAAATGTTCTGAATTTCTGCAATACAAACCCACTCTGCTTTAGTCTCCATGGGCAAGCCAAAATATTTGCAGGATGCTTCAAAGCTTGTCTCTGCTGCAGAGTTGTGGGTAGGACTGAAGCTGGTGGGTACCAGAGAGATGACTCTGCAGGGAGCAGGGTTCTTCCTTTTGCCAAAGCGACCTTGAAACACAGTATTTAATAGAAAAATGTTAACTGAGTCTTCTTTGATTCTTTCTAAAATAATAGTATTTCTTTCATTTTAAAACAATTCACATTTAAAATGATGAGCGTGCTTTTTGAGCCTCATTTTCCTAAAGGGTTATTGTAAAGTCATCATGTCTGTGCCAAACCTTAGTCTGCAAGCATCTGCGTAGCCTGTATGTATGTATGCGTGTCAGTAAGGTGCCTCCAAGCATGGTCTTTGTTTGAAGTTACCTGAAGTGCACCAATATCCTGAGCATTAATATATCGGCATTTTAAAAAATTCTCTCACTTTCTGTCTGTGCATGGCATACATTGCAAATAAAAGGCTTATTTTATTTGTATCTTCAGCTGTATTTATATATTATAGCCAGTTGATTGATGTGTGCTCTTGCCACACTTGCCTAAACAGTTGTCTCTTTACTGTGGCCAAAGGATTATTTTTGTTCATAATTGCTTTTTAAAAATCTTACAGTAGACAGGAATCAAGTCAATTGGCTTTTAAAGTGTTAACTGTTTACAAAGCACAGTATCATTCTGTAATTGCTTGTAATCATTCTGGTGTACAAAGAATCATTTAGCTTGACCATGGATTGCATCTACCAAGTGTAGTTGACTTTAAACATCTGAATTTCATGCTTTTTTTTCTTCATTTTTAATTAAAAACGTTACTCATGAGGGCTTTTGCAGAGGAAAAGTCTTGATGTTTTCACAGCAAGAAATGAGGTAGGGATCTCTTGAAGATTCTTTTAACAAGTTTCCCCTTCTCGCTGTCTGAAATCAAGAAAGACTCTTTAAAGGGGAAAGAAAATCAAACCCACCTTTTGATGACTTTAACCTTATAATCATTTAAAGAATGAAAATAAATCTGTAGCTTTTACTTAATTTGCTTTCGTGTTGCTGTGCTGGTTTTGGAGTAGTCACTTCAAGAAGTGATTTTTAAATCTGTTGTTTCAATGCAGCATTGCCACTTCTTATTTTTATAAAATATTCTGCTTGCAATAGTTGTATATCGCTAGGTTGTTAACCTGATACTGTCTTTAAATCCATCCTTATCAAGCTAACTATTGTGTATGTGCTTTTCAAGCTGAATAAATGTTCACTTTGTAAATGTGCATTAACAGCTACTGCTGTTAACAGCTAGATTTCTTAAGGCCAACACAATGTATTTATGAACTGAAGCTCCTGGTGCTTGACCTTTTTTGTTTGTTTGTTTTTTCTTCCTATCCCACAAAAAAAATCCGTAGTTGTGCGTGTGATATAGTAACATGAATTTCCTTGTTAAGTACACAGCTACACCGGGAAGCAGAAACAGATCTGAACTTGCTTCTCTGGAGCAAAGCATCTCTCTGATTTCTCAGCAGGAGCTGTAACGTGGTGGCACGTCAGCAAAGAGGAAGCAGAATTGGGGTTTGTTGCCCTCTGAGCAGCTGTTACATTGAACATGGGGTGTGTTTCCTCTGGATAAGGTATATTAACCTTTTAGAGCCCTGAGAATTTGAATAGCGCTTGGAAGATACAAGAGTACTTGGCTGTTCTGTCACTTCTTGCTTTCATACTTGTAGTTTTGCAAAAGCATGAAGAGATATATTTATTAAAATTGAATCTATGTAGTCACCAGCTGTATAAGCACTACTTTGTAATACCTTTGTGGAGATAGCACATTCCAACACGATTATATTTAACCTGTTTTGGGAGAATGAATAATGACACTGTGGGCACAAATTAATTCAGATTGCACTATAAACTTTCTTACCAGAAGCCTTCATTCTTACAAAAAAACACACCCCACAACTGTGACATCCCTGCATGGAAAAACTAGCTTTGGTGATGTGCACTTTGGTAGGTGTCCAAAAAAGCAGCACCCAGACGGTTCCTGGACCTTCTCCTGACATTCCAGCTGAAGGGGCCCTGGCAGGCCCCCCGGGCACTCGAGGAGTTGGCTGGCAAGTGTGGTGGGCACGGCGTCACCCCGTGCCGGCACCTTGGGTAACAGCGCTGGCTCGGGTCTCCCTGGCTTAGATGGTTGTTTAACCCACTGCAGCTCTAATGTTTCTCAGCCCTGCCCAATTTGTCTTTGTTAACCGGTTGCCAAACTGTCTTGCATCTTAATATAGTAAGAAAATAATGTGATTTATGGCTACACAAACCAGTGTATTAAGTAATAGATGGCTCTGTCTAAATAAATGGGGTATAAACTAGCATATTGTTTTCCTTTTATATTTGTTTGGGAGCAAAACGTTGTGGTTTTAATGAGTTTATTTTAAGTCTATATTGTAAATACATATTTTTACAATGCTTAGTTGTTCTATGTGTCAAAGGGATAAGTCGTTACATGAAAATAATCAGGAACTCTTGTTTATTCCAGTCTGTTCGTGTTGCATCTAAAATACTTGACTGAAGAGATCCAGAGACTGATAATTATCACTTTCAGAAGTTCTATCACACTCTGAAATTCCAGCAAGCTCTTAATTTAGTGATTTTTATTTGAATCTGAGTGGGTTTTCTCCCCAGTTGTGGGCTGAATACACTTTTTTGTGACATGAACGTGTGCCTTCTAGAGCACAGTCCCCCCAAGCACAAACTAAGGAGCAGATGTAGGTGTTGTCCTAAGAGAGTTTCTCCTCTCTGCCTGATGAGAGCTTCTCCTAAAGCAGATTAGTGCAAACTCTGTGGACCGAAAACTGGGCAAAATGCTGCAGGTGAGGAATTATAGCTGGGCACGACAACGGCTGTGTGACAGGCTGAAAAAGTATCATGGGCTGCTCTGTGGAACTATTTCAGGCTTCTTAATTTGTTAATTTTATATTTTCTAGAGCATTGCTCCTAAAAATACATTTAGTCTAGGCTGCTTTGGAGTCATCTCTCATTGCTGGTGAACTAACAGAAAACCAAAACCCTGAAAATGAAACTGTGGGGTTTTGCCTGTTTTATATAGAGATTGCATTTGTAGCTTTAGCTTTATTGAAACACTCAGAAGGTTAATTGTCTTAAACTCAGCTAAACCAAATCCGTAATTGATTAACAAATGAAAGTTGTGGGAATTAATTTACCTATTATAGTGGTGTGTTTGAAATACGAAGCTCTAATTCTGTTAAACTTATGGCAGAGATCATCCCTCATAATATTATATGATTAAGTATTTTGAGTGTTTAGATGAAGAAGATGCAGGCACAATAACATTTCAAAAGGGTTTCAAAATACCAGGTGATCTGAAGCCAAGATTTGTAGAATCTTTTTTTTTTGTGTCACTTTCCCTAGAGGAGGGAAACTTAGGAGTCTGTCTTAGAAAACTTTTTGTGTTGTGACTTCTCAGGATGTCAAAACTACATTGGTATCTAGAATAGAATATATTCTATAATAAGAATGGAATATATTCGCCTATAATAAATATAGGAGAGGCCCTAAAATGAGCATGTCTGGCTACGCTAGTGCAAGTTGGGCGGAAGAGAATATATACTTGTAGTGCTGTTCCTTGGGCTTCTGGTTGTCCACACAAGCATTTATTTGGGTGCCCAGATCAAACGCTGAGAAACAACCCCAGAGCTTTTCAGGCAGCAGAGATTCCTGAAGCAATGATACTGCCGCCCAACGCAGAGCACCTGGACAAAGGCATTTGGAAGAAGGGTTCCTGGTGCCACTTTACCTATGAAGCAGATGGTGGTGGTATGAGGAGCATTAGACTTGATCCACACCTGAAATTCCCAACAGTCCATGGGGTAGCTCGGGTGTGGGTGAAATAGGACAGGTGTGACCTGCTTGTTATAGGCTGCCCAGGGAGGTGGTGGAGTCTCCTTCTCTGGAGACATTCAAAACCTACCTGGACAAGTTCCTGTGCAACCTGCTCTAAGTGGACCTGCTTTGGCAGGGGGGTTGGACTAGATGATCTCCAGAGGTCCCTTCCAACTCCATGTGATTCTGTTGAGAGCATTCTCGCTTTGCTCTTCCGTCACATCTCCTGTCGCATCTGGGAAGTCAAGGTTGTAAACCCTCAGTAGGGGCTTTCATAGACTCTTAAAATGTAATGAAATGAATAGAAATTGCTATTTATAAGGTCTCATCTTCAAAGTAGTGTTAGTTGTAACTCTCGTCTGTTCTGTTAGGGGAAATATGTAAATTCATCTCAGTTTTAAGAGTTGAGGGACAGACTTTGTAAGAAGGTCTCAAAAAGCTTGGAATCAAACTTGCTAGATGTGGGGCAAGTTGGAGATGTTACTGCTTGGTTTTCCCTTTAGTGAAAGAAGAGTGATGATACTTGATCTGTTTGTGAAATACTTTGTGCTCTAGTGATGAGCAGCATAAGAGAAGACCTAGTCTGTTTTTTGGAATGTCTGATACCCTTCACTGAGCGGTATTCCTGAGGTAGGTCCACTCCCAGGATTTGTAATGCAGTGGTTTTGCTCAACTGGTAACTGACTGCTGGGGACGCATCTATACGATGCACAGGTTTGTAGGGTACTGAGTGCCATACACCCTTTATTTCCTAGCCCAGCCCTTTGTCAAGCCATAGTTTGGGTTTTCCCCACATAAAGTGGTGTTTTCTCTTTGCAAGCTCCATTGCAGAGACACAGGTTTTGCCTCCTCACTTCTGTCATTTTATTTTTTGTATCCAATCTGATAAGGCTGATAACCTGCAAACAGTGTGTGAGGAGAATTTCCTGGCACGAGCCGATGAATTGCTGAGATTGTTATCATTCTGTACTACAGAAACACCCTGATTTATTTATACACCGCTTGTTTTCAGTTTCATTATGTGCCAAGAAGAAAAAAGCCAGACTTTTCCTTCGAGCGATTTCTTGTGTAACCATTCACGCTACGGGTGTGCAGATGCCTGATGCTTAAGCCAAGCACTTTTTTGGCCTAGCGATGGTGGCAAGGGCACCTTCCTTCCTTCCTCCCCACCCTGGCATGCAGGTTATATGCTCTTGGTTGGGGGATGCTTTCACCCTGCATCTTGCACACCGGGTAAACGACACCGCTCTGGGGATAGCACTTCATTCTCCTAACTGCCCAGTTGTGCTGAAGCTATCAAACTTTCCTTTTAAGCTGAAAGATTGCTTTCTTTGTGGTCAAGGTTTTGCATAAAGGCTGTGGCTTTAAGCTCTTAAGATGTGTTGGAACCACTGCTGACCATCAGACAAGTACTGCCAGTGCTTATGCTGTTCAGGAAAAAAGCCAGTGGGAAGCATTCTGTAAATGGGGATTTGAAGCCAAGAGTTTGCAAGAAGCATCGATGGCTGCAGCTATTTTTTCTGGAATATTTTAGATTTATCTTGATTCCATACTTCAAGGAGTCTTAATCCTTACACCAGGTCACCTCAACTAGATTTTTTTTTTACATTGGAGGGGTAAGGAAAAGAAGTGAAAAAGGTAGTAATACCAGCAAAAACTTCGAAAGAACCATCTTCAAGACTGATATGTGTATCACTTTAAGACCTCCTGAATTTATCAGGTGTCTGGTATCTCTCACAGGAATTCAAGACTGGCAACAGTTCCAGAGATACAGTTGCCCAGAAAAGTTTAGTGTCCTGAAACACTACTTGGCTGCAGCTCTTGGTAGATGCCTTGGAAGTCACTTTTGAGCAGGTCATCATTTACTGCACTACGTACTTCATAGACATTGGTGCTCTCCAGAGCTTACTCTAGGTCCTGGTTTCTGGTGGTTTAGAACTTTTAACAAAGGTCTCATTTCTAATCCTTGCACTCCATGCGGGACCAGTGCCATCTAATGAAATGGCCTAAGATGGTCTGAGGCTCTGAATGTGGCTCAACCTTGCTTCTTGGGGAGACCTCTTGTAGGTGGAAAGAGAGGGCCAGGCACAAGAGAGGATCCCTCTCTCTGACTGGAAAGAGAATGGATCCAGTAACCAACCCTGCTTTCCATCCCCTGCAGCTAGAGAGCTCTTACTATCCTTCTGTAGCCAGAAGTCTCAGGTTCACAGGAGAAAAAGCTGGCTCGGCTCCTGCCCGAGTAGGGCCTGTGGACAAAATCCCTCTGTCCTAACAGGGCCAGTTCTGGCATACTCCTGGTCATGTCCAAGGTAAGGGATTCTGCCCAGCTGCCTTGGTTCAGGGTAATTGAACAGAGTTCTCCTCAGGCTGCCTTTTCTAGAGCACAGAGATAATGCCTCTGCACCCATATCGTGAGCAATTTGCATTCAAAGCAGCGAGCTGCCTTCAGTTTTGCATAAGGAGAGCTTCTGCAGTATTATTTTCAGGTCATTCTAAAGGGCTCCTCTTGGTTTTCTCAAGACAATGTCGAGTCTCGAGTCTCGTCGTGTCCATTGTAACTCGAGTCAGTAATAGCTTGTAATTTCTTTGTTTTGCTACAGCAAGATTTGTCAAAGATAACTAGGCAATTTACTAACCATTACAATCCATTGATCAAGCAGGCACTGATGATCACCATTGTGTTTCAGACCGGCTCACAGATTTTTAAATCAGCATCTCCACTCAAAGCTCCATTCTTTACCCTCAGTCTGTGAGTCATATGCTCCTTACTGTTAAATCACAGCTTTGCTTTTCTGTTGGGAGATACCCTAATTAACAATAGAATGAACGCCAAAGTCAAGTAATTAGATTCTCTGCTTGAGGCTTAGTCATCTCTTTTCCTCAGGGAGGTGTTCCTCCCCTATCGTTCCCGCACGCTGCTTGGATCTGAGCTTCTTAGAAGTTTGTCTACAGCCATCTTTGTGGTTCAAACTATTTTTCCTCCTTCATCCCGCAATAATTAGAAACCTTAAGGCTTTAGAAACACTTCCTTTCCTTCTCTTTTAATTTTCCTCCCCCTGTGTTATTTCAAAATCTCTTTCCTTGGGAGATATTTAAACTGGTTTAGACATCTATGAAGATCGGACCACTGGGCCTCTGGCAACCATTCTGATGGCTGTCAAATCGATGAAAAGGGTGAGCAGTACATGCACCTACAGCTGGCCCTCCCCGTGCCATCTCTGTTTTGACAAAACTAGCTTTTGTACTTGCTTTACTTTTCTGAGGTGAATTTTGTTTTGGAAAGAACAGAGTAGTAAGCACAAACTGCAGATGGTCATATCTGTAAGCATTTTGTTTTATCTTGGACATTGAGGAACCTTTTGGTTTTCTATTTGAACATCATGAAACTGATTGGAAGGACCTTCCACAACAGAAGTCCAGGGCTCAACTATTTCATCTTGAGGTTGTGGTACCAGAGAGCTGGTTGTGATACCACCTATAACAAAAGTGAGTGGATGGAAATATTAAATGTGGTTAAAATACCTCTCAGCAAAGTCTGAAGGCTTGGATGGACCGGGTGAGGAAAGTTGCTGCTTGGAACTGTGGTTGCATTTTTACCAAGGAGCGTGCTGATACTAGGGCTTCCAGGTATGGTGTGGTTTCAGCAGCAGGGTACCCCGCTCACTGCTCTCTGGAAGGCCACAAAATACTTCACTATGTCATTTGCTCAATTTTGGGGGGTAGCAGGGTTGTCTGCCAAGTGAACAGTCTGTGGAAACAGACATTGCTCCTGGGAAAATGGCACTTCTGTGACCTCTTCTGAAAATACATTTAATCAGTGACTTTAATGAGGGGGGAAATAGATTCGCTACATTTGCTCCAGAAACAAGGAAAGCAAAGCTTGTGCTGCTGAGTGTTGTGTAAATGGTTGCAGGAGAACTCTTGATACATTTCAACTGGAATGTAGAAAATATGTGCTTTTTATCAGATAGATTTATACTTTTTTATTAATTAATTTCCTGAAAAATTTCAAGTTTACTGAAGTCATCATACTTGAGAGGATGCTTTTCTGTGCCAAACCAATCTCTTTGCATGGATGAGGAAAAGGGTGGAAAACTTTAAGCAAATGGCTTCACTTAAAACTTTTTGAACTCGTCGGTAAATATGCAAAAGGAGTTTAAAACTTTCTTACAATGTTTTCATGTATGGAATGACCTTCCAAAGCTGCACCTTCATTCTACAGCTTCCTTAATCTAATGTAATTCTACATATACCTACACATATCTATCTATCTATCTCCAGCTTCCCCCCTCCTGCAACCTCCTGTGTGGTTGTTGTTGGTCAGGACACACTATAAGCACAAGTCAGAGGGTGTGCTCAGCCTGTGCGGGATGGGTCAACAGGTGTTGGAACCTGGGGGAAAAATGGCAGGACTGGGATTCCTTCTGAGTTGTATGAGATTCTGGAAGTGCCAATCAGACCTGGATCTGCATGTTGCCTGCCATTTTCTGTAGAGTAGTTTTTAGATCTAAAAATACAGAATTTGAAGCTGCATTGCACCTCTTCAGCCACACGTGGGTATGCTGTTTGCACGGAAGCCACAACATGGGGAAGGTGCACGCACACTTCTTTCCTCAAACTGTCTCACAGCGTGGATGTGCTGTCTCAGACCCTCTCTGGGAGGCCACAGTCCTTCAGGAACACAGTTGGGCTTTGTTTCCTGCTAGCATTAAGTCACTCGTCCAAATAAGAGATTTTTTTGTTGCGTGTTTGCTGGAGGAAAGCCCAAGCCTCCATTATTCCTTGCTTACCACATCTGGCTTGGGATGCAGTGCTGTTTGGTGGCCTGTTACACTGCCTGGGTACTCGTCCTCTGTGTCGTATTATCGTGTTATGGGCTGACTCAGCTCGCTCTTCGTCCCCAGCAAATCAGCCAGGATTGTGCTCCAGCATTCCCTGTTGCTCCCAGCTCTTCTGTGGGTATTTATAGTCAAACCAGCTTTTATGGGGATGACGCATGTGATCATCCTGGAACGTGCTTGTCAAAAGCACTCATACGTGGATGCAGCAAAAGCCCCACACTCAACTCATACTGTTATGGAGTTGAGGTGGCTGAAGGTTCAGTCTGCTGACAAATGGAATGGGCTTTGGAAGATATTGTAGTTAATTGTTAGCTGTATAAATTTCTCCCTCGGGACACACACCCCCCAAAAGAGTTTTGATTATGATCCTGGCAGTCACTCGTGCAACAGAAAGGGTCTTCAGCCTCTCAAAGACAATTAAAACAGGTCATGCAAACACGAAGCATGGTAACTCACCTACATGTGATCTATTAGCACTTGAATGAAGTCCTATGTGTCTCTATGCTTTCAGTGTATGATTATGACTAAAAACGTGGTCATACTTAGAAATAAACTCAATATTTTTTTTTAAATCTGACATGGAGACAAACAGCACAAGTAATTAATTGATTTTTCTTTCATATAGTGATTGTTGAAACTTAGACTAGACCTGCTGTTCTGCAGCTGATGGTTGCTGGGATTTAATTTTTTTTAGCATCCATTTAGCTAAGATTTATGTAAAATTTACTTATCCTAAAAACGTTAAATGCATATATAGGAGAAAACATTCAGAAATTGTGGGGTTTAAAATTATAGATCAGTAGCTGTGACATTAGAGCTTTACACTGCAAACTGGGACATACCCACATTTCCATTCATAATGGTACTACTCATTTTGGGATGAAATCGCCTCTTTGTAAATCCTATTTATCATGTGAAACAGTAATGTCTCTTATGGCAACACCTGAAAAGTTTAATCTGTAAAGAGACACATTAAAACCAGTGAGAGTACTGTAGTGTCTTGTACTGTAAAAGACAAAGAAAGAAACCCAACAATTAACCAAACAATCTTTCTGTTAACAGGGCTAGATAATAGTTCTAAAAATGTGTCATCTTTACATTGAATTCTGTTGGTGATAATGAAGGAAGTCAGACTGATCTAACCCTGATTACCTCTGAGTACACAAAGCCCCAATAGTGTCTGTTTCACATTTTGAAGGTTAAAAAAAATACTTTTTAAAGCAATCATCTGCATTATTTGAAGACTTTTTTGAAAGTCTCTCCTGAAGCCAGGGAGGCCTGAAAATACTGAATTCATCACATAAAGCTTATATTCATCTCCAGGCATGATACCTTAAAGAGCATAATCTGGCTGGTTAAACTAGAAGACGCTCTTAGAGATTTGCTGAATGATTTGAGGTAAAGGAAAAAATACTTGCTAAATGTCAGTATGGAGATAAGCAAAGATGTAGAGCTGTTGTAGGAATGTTGTTGTCCTGTAATGGTGGCTGAATGGTGATAACAGCTTTTTTTTTCTTTTTTCTAAATTCAGAGATAATTCAAATCCCAGTGCACCTGAGCTTCACTGAGAAACCTTAACAGAATCTGGGTACTGCCAAATGGGTGCGTAATCCATTGCTCCTACAAAGGCAGTCTGTTACCACCATGTTCATTAGAGACTCTGAGGAAACTCCCCTGTGGGCACCTTAGAAGAGCTTCAAGTTTTCTTTGCCTGTCAGGTGTGTGATTTCATCAAGGCAAAATCATATTCTGGACAAATTTGATGGGAGGTAAAATGGCCAGGTCAGTAGCTGTTGTACCTAGCCAGGTTCTTAAGCTGGTACAAGCAGCAGTAAGCCCTCCAAAAGAGATCGTTTTGCTATCAGAAGAAGCTGGAGACCATAGTACATGCACAACTGTTATTTCAGGCTCCTTCTCCCTGCCCCCTCAGTTTGACTGTTTAAAACTGCTATACCCCAGGGTGTTGGGACAGTTATAAACTGGACAAGGAGCACTGCAGCTTAGATGGCCCAAGGACATTCAATGTAGTTGCTCCTCGCTCTTGATGTCTCCTCTGGAATGATGGTTCCATTGAATCCCTGGGGTAGGTACAGGACAGCTTTCTTCTCTGTGGTGTGTTTGCTGGAAAGCCTCTGAGGGCTCATCCTGCCGTGAAGATTCCACGCCATGCAAGGAGTCCCTCAGATGCACATTTGGAAATAAGCTGGGTAAAAGACTCTTTGCTTCCCTTTGCTTTTCCCTGTCCTGTGAGCCTGAAGCCACAGTTGCTGCTGAAAGTTCTCTGCTTCATTTGAGAGCTTACTTCGATGGTTACTTTCCTCAAATTCTTTGCTGTCCTTAGCTTTTATGGATTTATTCTTTTTCTTTAGAAAGTTGTAATTTTATCCATGAGTTTTGTTCTCTCTAAAAATGAAGAAAGGAGGGGACAGATGAAGCCAGTGTTTGCAAAATGATATTTTACCATAGGTATGACCACACTGCTGGTCCGAGCCTTGCCCTCACAGTGAGGGACTGAAAGCGGCAACTGTAATGCATATGTTTCATGGCTGAGGGATCTTCTTGTACTGACCAGACTTTTAATATCAGAAACCATCATTTCCCTTTCAGTTGAACATGTACAGCTGTTGGAAACATGGCTGCGTGCTGGTACCAAAAAATACCACATTTTTCTTCTACAGTTTGAACGGGAAATAATTGTGGTTTCTCAGATCCCACTTTGAAGCGGTGGTTGTTTATAGCTGACTGACTTTAATAACTGTAATTGTACGTGCAGTCCTGCTCCAGCTGTGCGCTGGGCACCGTGAGTCACTGTCCAAAAACATCCCTTAGGTTCAAACCCCTCTTAAAAGAGAGAGTTCTAAAATTCTCCTGAATATCCTCTCCTCTGTTATCAGGAAGTCCCCTTCTGGTCAGGCAGCTGTGTTGTGGTCATGGTAGATGGATCTCCTGGGGTTTGCACAGGCATATCCCATGTCGCGTGCTCCCAAGCCACAGCCTGGGGCAGACGAGCCATGTCCCCAGGGAGCCGTGGCTCGGCCAGTAATGGCTACCTGCAGTGATCTCACCCCACAGCAAACATGCACATCACACGGGGGGCTGTTGTATGAGCCACCAGCATCACCCAGGACCATCTCCTGAGGGCACAGGTGTGGACCTGGGGAGCCTTCCCTCCTCTGCTACTCACCCACCTTGTGCAGAGCTGCTCCTCGCTCCTGTCACCCCAGTGTTTTCCCCAGTATTTGCTATAAACACAAACCAAAAAATCCAGGAATTTGTCCACTTTGTCAGAAGAAGCCACAGTTTAAATACTCATGTATTATACTGTTATAAATCTCACCAGGCTTTATAAATTCCTTTCCATCAGTAGAACACAAATCTATTTATTAAACAGCCAAGTATTGCCTGGTGTGGGTGTAAAAGTAAAGAAACTGAGGCAGAAGAGCAGAGTTCACCTTGTTTTCCCAAGTGACCAGTAAGAAATCTGGGAAAATGAGGTTATCCACCTCCTGCTCTCTTCCCAGCAGCTATTGCTGTGCTGTAAATAAAGCTTAAACATTTAAATATTTTTTTCAAGTTCCTCTAAAATAATTGTAATAAACATCACCTTATTTCATACATTTCCTTATTTCATACATATTTCCTGCCTACATAGTGTATTTACATATTACATGTAGTTGGAAGGTATTATTAGAGATCCCTGTTCAGGCACCTGAGTCATAGCACCTTTAACTTGCCACCATAAATGGGCATGTTTGACTGAGACTGTGACGTGATGCCTCAGCCTGTGCATCCACGGCTCTGTCTCCCACTGATAGCTAGGGCAGACCTCAAAATTGGACTTATTTTCTATGGCAAAATCCCATTTGCCAGATTGCCAGCAGGTGTTTGCATAGGCTTGGGACCTGAGCTTGGTCACCAGTCTGTCGCCGGCCTCACCAGGTGGGATGAAGATCATCTTCAAGTCAAAACACTCATGAGACATCCTCTAAGTGAAGCATGGTGGTGCCCAGGGGATCAGGCACCGAGGTGCTGACACAACCGTCCATGCTGCCTGCCTGTCCATATCAGCAATGCTGGAGGCCACCTGCTAGGGCTCTCGGGGACTGAAAAGCACTAGGTCTGTGCAAAGCAGCTGGCCAAAGGCAGAAATTTGGCACTTCAGTCTGACTTTGTTATGTGCTGAGGCACATAGGAGGTAGGGGAAGAGCCATTTGAACAGTTGGGCCTGAAAACGGACTCTATAGCATGTCTGCTGTCTGTATTAATGTCTATTTGAATTTGCAAATGCAGGACTTTATCCAAGAAATGTGAAATATTCCTTGCCTAAGATGGGTATGTGGCCCAAGTGCGATGTGGATTATCTGATACTTTGGGATGTCTTTGACTGTATTTGTGCGAATCTACCATGCAGCCTTGAACAATATGTGGGTAAGACTTTCCAAAAGTGTTATAATATTATCAGTGGAAGCAGAGTATATGCACTATAGTGTGTGAGTGTCTTGGATTCCCAGTTTTCTGGGTAAGCCTGAGTGGATTTACTGCATGGTGGTTCCAACCACTGTTGGACACACAGAAGTCCTGGGAAAATATGGACAACCGTTGTTCATCTGGAGAGAAGCTGGGTGGGAAAGAGATTTTTTTTTTTTTTCCTAGGGGATGCTGAATGTATTTGGCCTGTAAGTGTAACCCCTGCAGCTGCTTTGGTTAAAAAGTCAGTCCCATACATCTTCCTGGGCGATGTGAAATTTTATAGCTCATCAGATCTGACCCAGATCAGCAGCAGTCCTGGAAGGTTGCTGGACTTGGGCTCTGTCTTTTGACAGAGAGCCATTCGACTGTGAAGCAGAGCAGGATGCGGTTTCTCAAGCAGAATAGCCACATTCTTGCAGGAGGCCATGGCCAGAGGGAATTTTAATTTTAGTTATTGAACATGGGGTCGCTTATCTGCTTATGCAACTCCTAAAAGGGAAAGAGAGCATTGTCATTCTGTGCACTCCTCCATGGAAGCACTATAATAGCCCAAATTATCCTTCAAACAGCCAAGTGACGTTGTGTGTGAGACCTGAAAGGATTAAGTAGCCCTTACACTTGGAACTGGCCTGACCTTATGCCACTGTCTCCCAAACTGCACATGGAAATGATAGGACTTCTGTACCATTAGTGTGGTCTTCGCTGGGCATCAAATGATTTTTTTTTTCTTTAGCAATCTATACGATGCTATATACAATGAATGATATCATAAAATTTTGTCTAGCAAAAACTGCTGCCAAAATTTAAAAATATCTACCAAACCCCCTTCCCGTTAAGAGAGTCATGTTAAAGGTATCTGCACCAAACAGAAAGATGTTTTACTGAATTCTTGGTTATGTGCTTTTCCTCCTCAGATTTCTGTGAAAGCATGTGTTTCTCAAGGCATATCGAAGTTGTCTCATGGGCAAAAACATGTAAACAAGCAGCATGTCATTTTCTTGAAATCCCCAGTAAAATGGCTACCCATGTTGCCTTAACTGTGCAGATGGTTTTCAGATGCGTAAGAGGAAAGGAGGATTTTGCAGACATTCCAAGCCTGGGGCTGGGGGAGATCCAACTGTGCCTGCGGCTCTTCAGTTGCCCATTGGGAAGTCACCCAAGCTTTCTATGCCTCGATTTCCCACTTGGGAGTCAATGACTGTGTAAAGCATCTGGGTTCTGCTCATGAAAAATATAACACAAGGTCCACGTGTTGCTAGGTTGACTTCTTAGGTCTGGGCGTACCCACTGTGGTGAAACATAAACCCAGTTCATGCTCCTAGGAAGAGTTCACTGCAGGACTTCAGGGTGCGAGGTTTCTCTCTTGTTCTGGCTCCCCATCGCGACCTTTCCCCTTCATGCAGCCAATACTTGGAAGGGAGAACAAGCTCTCCTATTCCTTGCCTTAGTTCCCTGCCTGGTTGTTTAGGGTGAATCATTAACCAAGCACTTGAGTCTGGCAAAGCAAAAATGTTTGCTGCGTGCCTTCTGCAGACTGCATGGAGCCTTGGCCTTCTGTAGGAGGAATGGCTCCCCCCTCCCACAGCAGCAGAAGCACCTGGAAGTCCCTCTGCTCTCCACCATGCTTTAACCAGCCTCGCATTCCCAGTACATTTATATACTGAAGTATAGTGTGTGTACATATATAGATATAAGTTCTGGTGTTTCTCCTGCTTTGGGGGATAAGGAAAGGTAGATGTGTCCTGTGGAAAGGAACTAAGAGGTATGTTAACTTTTCCTTAGATTCATCCTTCATAGCCTACTCATGAGTTTTTTGGTAAAAAGAACAATAATCCTTTTCCTAGCAGCAGTTAATGAACTGAAAATGTTATCTAGGGTGATGTTGCCATGCCAGCTCTCTCTCTGTGGAAAATGACTCCTCAGGTCCCACAGGAAAGGACTGCATAGTCTGCTGAAGATCATGGAAAAGATACCCTTCTGTGAAAGGTGGAATGGTTCTCCCGGGTGGCTGTTTCACATGCGTGTTTCCTCCACAGATCTTTCTGCTTGCCTTGAAATCATCGCCTTGGTGTGTTGACCTGTAAATCCCTGGGGACAGTAATGAAGGAACAGCATGGTTTAGATAAACTGTACTTGACACACTTATTCAGATGGAGGTTGGTTGGCTGGCTTTGTCCTTTCTCCATGAGCCAAGACTGAAGAATTAATGAAATGCTGCAACATTATCAAACGGGTAAGTGCTTTCATTGTAAATCTGTAAATCCTCTTAACCCCTATTTGTGAGAGATGAATAGGAGTCCTGGGAGCCCACCTTCTCACAGACCATCAATCCCATTCATGCCACGGATACAACGCAAATACTGATTTCTCCCTTTTAAATGCAAGAACATTTATCTGCCAGTCCTCAAACTGTATTTCCATGATATACAAAGACTTGTCTGGATAATTAACTAATACAGTTACCATTGCATCAATTTGAGTTGTTCTTGTCTGCTTTTAAAGCAAATGGTCTTGATTTTGTAACAAAGTCAGTGAGATGCCATCCGAATGCAAGGTTTTGGGCGCATGAAACTGCTTGCAGCATGAGGACCTATATGTATATTTCTTCTAGAAAGTCTCGCTATACTGCACACAAACCCCATTTAGAGAGTTTTACTGAGACGGCACATTCAAGCTTGAGTTATTAGGGGATGCCAGCAATGAGATTGTCTCTTCGATGTTAATTCTTCCAGCTGTGCCTCTATGTATTATAATTTCCCTGGTTTATTTGGTCACAGTTGCTTTTCTGCAATGTCCTCTTGTCTGCTCGTGGTGCTGAGGTTGAACCCAGACCATGTGGCAGACGGGGCTGTGGTGTATCATCAGCCCCGTGTTTGGGCTGTCACAGGGACCATCTGGCCATGGAGCCGGCAGTGCCTGGCCAGTGGGGCAGAGGCGCTGGGTGTCCTCCAGCCACCAGTGAAATACTGCTGCTCCTTTGAGTGTCGGAGGGTGGGCAAACACAGTCATTTCATGAGGAGCACAAGTGAATGTTTCCTCAACTCTTATCAGCTAAAATATTGTCACAGAAGTTTGGGCTTGTTTCACATTGAAATTCCAATCAAATTTGGAAAAATATGGAGAAGTCAGATGGAAATGCTGGTCTTTCCAGCCAACCACCCATCCTTGGGCCCCTTACATCTACCACCCAGCCACAGAGGGGCTGAGGTTATAGGTGAGTACAAGCTGCCATCAGCTGGCAGAAAGCGAACCCTTTTCTTGCCCACCTCACCTCCTCTTCCACCTCTGCAAGCCCAGGCCTCCACCCCTTGCCATTCCTATTCACCATCGCTTTCCGTCTTCCCTCCCCTTTCCCCTGCCCCTGCTGGCTCCCAAGGGCAGGCCCATTTTGAAACAAATCTCTCTTTTGCTCTCTGCCAGTCCTTCCCAGTTTTCAGTTGCTCCTCTTGCTGCGATGGGTCTATGTCCAACTTCCTCCTTCACAGCCCAAAGCGAGCTGTGTCCCTGTGGCTCTGCAGGAGATAAGGGACTTCTTGTCTGAAGCAGAAATAGCAGGTAACTGCTGGTCTCAGAAGCCTTTACTGAGCCCTTAACTGCAGTTTTTTAACTTGTTCTGTAATCTGGCCAGCCAAAGATTGGTAGATTTTAATAGGGATAGACATGTTTCTGCCACAAAGGCTGCCTCTCTGCCAAATCTCAAAATTCCCCTTCTGACGCTAGAGATCCTCATATAAAAGGTTGCCTGGATTTATTTAACATGTGCCAAGCTATATATTTCTCCTATAATAATATTCCTGGAAATGGCTGAACTGTTTTGGCTAAAGCAGATGCCGATCTGCGTGGAATCCAATTCTCAGAGCTAAGATTTGGCAAAATCAAGTAGTGAGCCATTTTCTGTTGTTCACACTGGGGAAAGAGGAAGAGGAGGTGGTACTGCTGGTTGGAAAACCAACTCCAAACAAGTGTTGCTCTTAAGAAATTTCCAGTCTGAAGCCAGCAAGGAGCATCCTTGTGCTTGTGTACCCAATGCTCTGTATAGTTGTTACCTCCTAGTGAACATAGCAACCCACAAGCATTCGTGCTGCTTCCACTTTCCTTGAACTGCTAAAATATGCCCTTTAAACCATCCTGGCTCCTCCTCTCCACCAGGATTGTCACTCCTGGGCTTAAGACTGGATCTATATGTGGAATCTATAGATGTGTGTTGGAGTTTGGCCTGAAGTAATCTGTATTGCTACCTTGGTGCCTATGTACCCCCCGGGAAGTGCATCTGCAGAACCCCTCTGTGCCAAACAAGAATGTTCCCCATGTATCTTTTGGATTAAACCTGTTACAGGGCTGTGATGTGAATGAGGACAAGTCTCCTTCCTCTGTTTTAGGTCCTGAGGCACAGTGACATACAGCTCCTGTTCTCCTTCCTGGCTGTATATAATGCTTTGGTACATAAATCGATTATAAAATGCTCTGGCATCCTTTACCAAATTTGCTTCATCACAGAAAGTAAGAGATTTCTTGATATTTCATATTAAATTATAAAATTTCTTTAAAATGTCACTTTAAAATGAAAATTAATAAATACATAACTGAACAAACAAAACCGGTTACACTCTGGAAAAAATGGTGCGCCTGCTGACCTCAGCAATCCAATCTGGATTACCGTGCCTTTTCTAAGCTTGTGCTGTGCAAGTCCTCTCCATGACTTCTCTTGCTGCTCAGCAGTTTTCTCAAATGATACTGGTCCCATCGCGCGGTCCCAGCATTTTTATTATCTGCAGAGTCATGAACATCTTTCCTTTATGTCCACAGTGTTCACATGCTCTGGCATTGGGCACAGGATACGCCAGTGTTAGTGCGGGGCTAATAACAGCCTCTAAGACCATTTCCCTTACCTTTCTCCAGGGAGAAGGGCATCTTTGTGATTTCCTACCTTTAGATGCACAACCTGCTTGTGGGCTTGACTGCAGAGCGAATGCAGTGTGAGAGTCATCCTGGCTTACGCTCTTCTTTGCCCCCTGCTCTGTGTTCTGCATTGCCTGCTGGGTCATTTCCTGCTTGTTTGCTGCCTGAATTCAGTGTAATGGTCTGTCCATCTGTGGCAAGTCGTTGATCATAACCGAAGTATGGTAGCTGCTGTGCTGGGCAACCCAGGCTGGCCCTGCCCCTGCTTTGGCAGGAGGAAGAAGCAGTTTCAGAAGAGCACAGCCATCCTGGGCACCTCTGGGCTTCGTGAGCACAAGGGGCTGCTCAGAGGAGGCCCTTGACCCTGCCGTGACTGTGACTGATAACAGGCAGTGCAGTTTGTGTTGGGGCTTTGTTCTCCACTCTACAGAGAGGAACACTAAACTGCAGAATGACTAAGTGCCTTTTCAAAGGCCACATAATGAATCAGTGAATGAACAACAACCCCCAGAATCTCCAGGCCCCCTTCTCTCTGCAGAACAATGCCTCTTTCCCTCTATCAAGATGCGCACGTAGTATATGTTGCATGCAGAATTATGTATTTCAAAAGAAATTTGGATATTAATATTTATATTGTAGCTATGCCACTGTCCTCCAGGCTCTGTAAATAGCAGCACCACAACAATATGAATTATTCCTTTTATGCAAAACCCTGGCCAGAGAAATAGCTTGTCAATGCAAAATAAAATCGCTGCACAAATGTTTGACAGCTACATTCATTATATATGTCAATCAAAGGATCCTAAAGGCTTTATTGTCACTGTACAATGTCTGAACAATCTGCTAGCCCAGTATGCCACAAAGTTATTTTCTCACTACTCCTTTCGTTTAAAAAATAGCCACCAATAATTTTTGTCAAACAGTCTGAGTAAATGCATGAACAGCAAAGAAATCTTAGATTTTCTTGGGTGTCTGTGGGCTGGAGGCATTCCAGGCTCAACTTGCTGCACTATGCTAACATACCACAGTGCTTACAGTAGATGAGATCTGATCAGAAACCCAGGACACACAGATTAAATTACTGCACAAAACGCAGAGCAGGCTGGGACTGTGAGGATGGCATGGCGAGTCAGAAATTAAAAGTTACTCTGAAGAGAACTGCTTAACCTGCTTTTTGTCGGCTTTTGTCAGGTATTAGATATTCAGGCTCCTCCTTCCCAAGTCTCCCCCGAGGTTAAGATCGGCCTTTTAAATTGTCCCAAGCTATTTTCTGAAACGTTTTGATAAGATGTTGCTTTCAATAGACTAGCCTACAACTTGCAGGAGAGTTTTTGGTTGGATTTTCTTTTTCCAGTATGGTCTCTTCGCTGAACCTGTCAAAAGCCCGCTGTCAGCTATCACCTAATTTGCTGTAATAGGGGCCGGGGGGACAGACAAGAGCATGGCTGTTTCCTCAGGAGGCAAAACCAGCCGGCGGGGACTCCGGCAGCAGCGATGCAGCGCCCCGGGCTGCAGGGGGGTCCCTGCAAACCCCCCAGAGCCAGGCGGATTGGGTTTGCCTGGTTTTGAGGGCAGAGATGCTCGCCCTGCGAAGCCGCTGCGCCCTCCCAGCAGAGCGCACAACGGCCGCCAGGGGGCGCGTCCACAGCCCCGGGAGTTGCTCCCGCATCCCACCCGCCCTGGCCCGGGAGCTGCTCCCGCATGCCCTCTGGCCGCAGAGTCGCTCCTGCATCCCCCCCGGCCCGGGAGGCGCTCCCGCATCCCGCCCCCGGCCTCAGAGTCGCTCCCGCTCCCTGCTCCCTCCTGGGCACTCTCCCTGCTCGGGAATTGTCCCAGCGTTGCCGGCGAAGGGGCTTTTTTCTCTCCAGCGCCGTTGCAGGAGGCAGTAGGGAGGTTACTGTGGGACTTCATCTACCAGCACCTACTTCCCTTGCGGGTGAAACGCAGCGTCGTGGTCTTCTACCATCTGATTTATGAGAGTGTCGCAACTTGACCAACTTTAATTTGCTCTGGGCTGGAGCTTAAATTAAGTTTCCCAATTCAAAATATTTTGGAGGTTGGTTGTTTCCTCTAAGTGGTCAGCTTAGAATCATAGAATTGTTTTGGTTGGGAAAGACTGTTAAGATCATCAGCTTGGTTTTTAGTGTGAGCTGGTGTGTGGCTTTGCTTTCAGACCCTGGTCATGGGTACCACAGCAGCAGCAAAACCTCAGGAGGGTGCTTCCTGCACACACCTCTGGCTGTACCTTTCTGGTGGCTGCTTTTTGGGATGAGAAGTTGCTTTTGGCCTGGACAAAAGGCACTTTTCAGCTGCTGACTTAAAAGTGTTAAGAATAGTCCTGCTCTTATGTTTGGGAGTGAACCATGGGGATGGTCTGTGAGGATGCACACCAGGAGATGTTGCAACAGAAATGCTGATTGTGACAGCTAGTGTTTCTACTGAAAAAGCATGGTGAAGAAATGGAAAAATGGACACTTCTAAAGAATTGTGGTGTTAATTCATGTGCTGAGAGAGCTCTGCTGCCCACTCACCATCCCAAAAACTGTGACATTTCCCTGAGGTGTGCTGCTTGATGCTGCATCATCGACATGTGTTTGTTCACAGGCAAAATTAAAAATGTTTTTGTAATCAACAGACTCTAAAAGTAACTTTGTAGTACATGGGAGTAAATTAGAACAGACCGACACTTCCCACAGTGTTGAAGTTTGTAGGTTTGGGTGTGTTCTTTCCCCACACAGCGTTGCCCTCTTTTTGAGGTTCTGCACAGAGCCTTTTTATTAACATTATAAGTAATTACCACTGGCATGGCAATGGTATAAAAGTCCTTCGGTGCATTTACTTTGTGGTGAGCACCAAATGTCGTGCGATGGTGTCTGTTACCTGTGATGGAGCTGATAGCCAAAACAATTACTATCTTTCATTTAATCTTTACAAGACTGAAGTCAACTGGGCATAGTTAGGTGATGCTGACAGGATGCAAAAGGCTCTCTGTAAGCACAGTGGGCTGTGCTTTTCTCACTAGTCCACCTCTGGCCAAGGACAGGTTTTGTAGTGTATGGGTGCAATGATTAAAGATGTTGTGAACTCTTTCCCTCCTGTGGTGGGGCTCAGAGCTCCAGTTGCTGTGCTTGGTGCTGTATGTATCAGAAAACCCTACCCAAGTCTGAAGCCACAGCTGTGAGGATCAGTTTGTTCATTCTGATCCTAAAGGAAACCCTCCTGAAGGACCTGGGGGATGCATCGAAATGAGCCATGAAGGACAGGGGTATCCAGCTCCAGCTCCTGTGAATTCAAGGGGGAATAAACCCACCTGCACACCGTGCTTGGCTGCCTTGCTTCACCCCCTCGTGGGAAAATGTTATGACTCCCTCTGCTTGGATGACTGCTCACACTTCTGCACCCACAGACTTTGGCTGTAAACTCTTAGCAGAAAATAGGTATCCATGCTGGGATGGCTTTTGCCAGCTACGAGCTGTTTTCCAGTGTCGCTCACTTTTAGTTGGCATGTGGAAACGCTGTGCTATTTTCTCAATGTTTAATGTGACCTAATTGTGCACTTCCACTGTCTGGGAGGATCAGCTCTTCTGGTGTGACAGTTGCCATAAAATTGGTGGCGTTCGGAAGCCCCTCTGGCCTTTGCAGCTGGGTGCAAGGCACGAGTTCCTTGATTTTGCTGTGTCAGCCCAGCCAAACATTGCCTGGCTGTATGTGCAGCCAACTGCTTTACATTATGCCTGGTAATGGCTTATCAATGTAACCTCCAGCTGTCTAATTTGCTCTAGGGGCGGCTGGAAGTTTTCTAATAATCTTCATATTTGCTTGGCACATGTGGTTTGAAGCGGATGGAGGTGATGGATTGACCTACAGGACAAATGACAAAGCAAGAGGAGAAAAAGTGTGTGAGTACCTGCACCATAAGAGGGGGAGCAGGCTTTTTTGGCACTGGGGTGTCACTACTAGCCCTATCTAGGGTTTTTGTGGTAAGTCAGTTTATAAAGACTGCAGCCACCAGCTTGCTCCTTTGAGCACAGCCAGCTGTGCCCCTCAGGTGCCTGTAGTTAGATCTCACTGTCACCTGCAGGGGAGGTGAAGGTGCAGAACCCTAAGTAACGAGAGGGGCAGAGGTGGCCAAGGCAATCAGCAACTCCAGCTCAGCCCCATTGTGCCTTCCTTCCCTTCCCCAAACTCGAGGTTCCAGAGCATCCGCATTGTACCACCCACCTCCTCCCAGTGGCCAGACTGGTGAGTCCCTGACTACTTTTGGCTGAGCTGGGAAAAGGTCCTCCCCAAGCCACTGCTGTGGGCACTGGCACTGAGGAGACCTGGATCCTCCAGGCAGGCTGGTGCTGAGGCTCTGCCCTCCCTGCTGGGACCACATGTCCCACTGCTCTGGCAGGCAGTTACAAAACAGGGATCTACATAACTTTTTAAAATTTTTGTATTAACTTGTCCTGGAAAGGGTTAGAAATCAGTTCTGGAAAAGGCTGCAGTAGTTGTTGGTGAAGAGTTCTGCTGTGTCCTTAATCAGCTATAAGCAGCAGGGCATCGTGTTCATCCTCCAGTGGTGAGAAAGACTGCAAATAATCTAATAAATTTTGCATGCAAATTTACACTTTCAGCAAGTTCTGAGACTTAAAAGTGAGGAAGTAGCAGATATAAGGCTGCTGCTTAATATTTTGTATTTCAGGTAGCAAAATTTTTCTTGGTCAGGCAGTTGGACTAGATGATCACTGTAGGTTCCTTCCAACTGAAGTCTTCTCTTCCTCTTCTCTTCCTCTTCTCTTCCTCTTCTCTTCCTCTTCTCTTCCTAATGGTAGGTTGCTTCTCCTGCAGATTTGCCTCCTATCCCTGCCCCAACTTCTCCCATCACCTTTTGCTGCAGCAGATGTGGCTCAGTGAAGGAATTAGAGGCAGGCTTCTGCCCAGGGGGCCCCTGCCCAATGACTTCAGGGCCAGGCAGGGCTGCAGGAGCACTGTAGAGGGGATACTGGTTTTGGCAGCTGAATGGTGTCAGGAAAAGCAGGTTTCCAGGGGGCTGCTGAATAAGTCACGGAAGCCAAACCAGGGCTTCTTCTTGGGGTCAGAAACTTCTGTTGTATGAGATGTGCTAGAAGTGGATTTCCCTGCCCAGAGGGAAATCCAAAGAAACTTGCATGAAATGTCATTTTCCACATCCTCAGGGAAAGGAGCCTTGTAGCAGCATGCTGCACAGGTTGGGGTGTTGCCAGACCACTGAGAAGCATCATCCCCCAGGCAGGTTTGCTCAGAGCACGGTGCACTGAGTCACTGACGCATCCTTGGGACTGTTATGTTCCTCCACAACTTAATTTATGGTGTTGCAGAAAATCTTAGAGGCTTCAACAGACTTTTGAAGTCCTGTTGTGTCCTGCATCATAAATAAAAGATCTAATCCCCACTGCAAACGAACTCAACCTAAACAAGCTGCTATTGTACTGTATCAAAGGATACTTTAAGATGTTCATCTGCCCTGAGCTGGAATACGGAGTGCCAGCATACAGAACTCAGTATTCAGAACTCAGCCTGGGAAGATCATGGAACGGATCCTTCTAGATACCATGCTTGGGCACATGGAGGACAAAGGGGTGATTCAGGACA
>JAOTQQ010000023.1:29138221-29203853 GCA_026546715.1 Gallinago undulata
CTCAGGACTGCATCCAGGTGGGTCTTGAAAATCTCCAAAGAAGGGGACTCCACAACCTCCCTGGGCAGCCTGTTCCATGGCTCTGTTGCCCTCACCATGAAGAAGTTTTTCCTTATATTTGAGTGGAACCTCCTATGTTCCAACTTGTGCCCGTTGCCCCTCGTTCTCTCACTGGCGACCGCTGAAAAGAGTCTGGCTCCCTCCCCTTCAACCCACCCTTTAGATAATTATAAGTATTGAGAAGGTCTCCCCTCAGCCTTCTCTTCTCCAGACTAAGTAGTCCCAGATCTCTCAGCCTTTCTTCATAAGGGAGATGCTCCAATCCTTGAATCATCTTTGTTGCCCTACACTGGACTCTTTCCAGTAGTTCCCTGTCCCTCTTGAACTGGGGAGTCCAGAACTGCAGTATTCCAGTTGTGGCCTCACCAGTGCGGAGTAGAGGGGGAGAATGACTTCCTGTGACTTACTAGCCACACTCTTTTTTTCCTAAAAGAAAATCATCAAAGTAAATAATTCTGTCCCACACTGTGATGATGAGTCCTGAGGAGAAAAGAAGGCTGCATCATTTGTAGTACAGAACGGAAAGAATCTGGAGACACACAAGGACATGCCAGGCTGTGCCAGAGGTAGAATTCATCCATTCAAACCCAAGAGTAAAAAGGGGCCTCAAATTTCTGTGAAATGGAGCTCAGATACTGCAGTCAGGTTTTTGCCTGGCTTTAGAAATAACTGCTGACAAAGTCAATGCAACGTAACGTGCAGTGAACGCATCCATTCAAAGTCCTACTGCAAATACTGAGTATTTGAAGACTTAAAGTAATTGACATCCTATCAGGAGCAGAAATGGGGCAGCATTGACACAGAGAATGTGAATTGGATCTTTTCCTGCCACATTGATTTACAGGCTTCAGATCAGAACATCAATAAGAATGATTTAAAAATGGCCTCACAATGATGGAGTAATTTTTGTTGGAACAAATGTGTAAGTGTGTACATAATACATACAGCAGCAGATTGGAAGATAATCAGATTAAAATATTGATATGAAGATAAGGTAAAAACCTGGCTTCTTGCCTAGCCATCTTACACAAATGAAACACAATAACCCAGAGAGTATTTTAAATGTGGGTTTTTTTCCTAAAATCCTACCTTGCCTTGACCTTTTCAAACTTGCCATTAATGTAAAATGTGGAAAGTTAACTAATTAGGATTCAGAATGTCAAATTTTACCTTGACCTTTCAGGTAGGTCATGCAAGAAGATTGTGTGTGACTCTAATGACTACTGCAATAAAATATAGCACAACTCCGGAGTGTATATGTAAATTTTTGAGATGTAATATCTCATGAGCCACTGTACATTGGCACTCATCAGCTGCTACAGTGAGAGATAGTTTGATAGGCATTTGCTTAAGATCCTGAGATTACCCTACACATAAGCACCAGACCCAGGTGAACCAAAGCTATCCTAAGATATTCAAGCAGCAAACCCCTTAAAGACTGTAGGTGTGCTCTGTGGCTTGGCAGAATATATAACTCAAGACCACCTGAAGCTGACACAATGTAATTGCTCGCTGGAAGGACTGGCACATATGAGGTCATTTTGGATTTCCCTGCAGACACCTGTCATACAGCATGTACAAGAAACTGGACAGAGCTTTTTTAATCTTGTGCAAAAGCAGAATAGACATAGAGATGTACATGAGAGATATTTTTCACCCTTGATGAGCAAGCGTTAGGAAAGAACTTTGAAGTCATTATTTATTGAGAAGTTTGTGTGCTGTGTATTTATGTGGATGCTGGAAATGATAAAATCATGTTCTCCTCCCCTTTCTAAGTGATGACATAGTTCAGCTGCAGAAATGTTAGCACTGACTTGGTACTGGGTACTAACAGCATGCTTCTGCACTGGATCCCACTACTTCCGTTACATTGGACAAACTGGGAATGTACTTTCTATTTTTGCAAAGAACAGGTGAATTCAGAGTGAACAGATCAGCTCAGGAATAAGGACCTGAAGAGATCAAAATAAAGGTAGGTGTCAATGTTCACGAAAGTGTATTTCTTTTTTTTTTTTTCTCTTTTTTTTTCTTTTTCAAAAAGCAGCCTATGAACGTTCCTGGTGCTCTTGGTTACTTAAAGGCCCATTTTGTAACTGGGCTGAAGTGAGCTTTGGGCTGTGCCCCTCCAGCCACAAAGAGGTATCTCCTTTGTAGAGGACATAAACATACAGTTGCTCATGGGAACAATGCAGAATTTTTTTCCCACTCTTAATTTTATCTACTGTGGAAAATTTGGCCCAAAGTATTGCATTTAGAGTGCAATTGGTTTAGCAATACATGGGGACTGGAATCCTGACATAAAGTTGTTTAAACAGGTGCCACGTCATATTAATTGCAAACTAAAGGCTTGCTGTACCACCTATCTGGTTGCATTAGTCAAAGTTAATGAATTATTTATTTATTAAGACACGTTCTCCAGCATCTGCACATTCTGCTGGAAACAGTTCAAATGGCAGCTTGGGCCCTTCAAGTCAGTAGAAGCAGAAGTCTGGCCATAACCGAGGGAGTGCGAAGCATAGGAGAAGGGTACTGGGACAAGTTTTCTGTGCTGTGTTTCCAGCTCTTTTAAAAGTTTCCCTCTGTGTTGGACTGCAGTGTTGTCTGATCAGTTTTCTGTGCCCTTACCCTGTTTTCTTCCCAGGACCATGTGGGGCTTTGCTTCCCTCTGGTCAACAGCTGGGGGCTTGTTACCTTTGAGTCTTACTCACTGTCACCTGTACACAATATACAATTTGTTCTCCAGTTTACTGTGTGCTTCTTTTGCATTTCTACAAAAGTTAATCAGTTTGTAATCTTCGGTTTAAGTCCTTAAATATTGGGCTTTAGGCCATGTTTAGAGAAAGGGAAGAGAGATTGGCCACCAAATATTCTCTAACACCTTTCTGAATTTGGCCTGCAACCAGTCTTCAAACCTACAGTCATCTTTTCCAGGGTTTCTTTACCACTAATGTTGACAAAGAAGACAAGCCTGTCCAGTTACATTGCTCTTTATAAAGCCTCTGCCATTTGTTGTTTGTTTCCTTTGGTATTTAGCAGATTCCTAGGTACCTTTTGCTATTTTCTGTCTTGTTTCCTCTCGTATCCCCGGGACCCCAGGGCAGAGCCCTCCTGTCCTAAAGACAGCGTCCACCCTCGCTGTGGCAGGGGAGAGAGGAGTTGGGAGAAGCATCCGACGGGGATGGAAGCAGGACCATGATGCACAGAGGAAGAAATGGTATTGATTGGGAGGCCACAGGGTACTGGGTGCCTTTATTGTACATGTACTGCTCCACTCTCTCCTCTGCTTTTTCTCATGAGGAATCTGCTGCATAAAGACCAAGGTAAGAGAATATGAAGAAACCTCTGATACTGGAACAAAGCACTGGGTTTTACTGAGAAGATGGGAAAAGCTCATGGTGCAGAGGAGGAGGTGAAGGCAGTAGGAGATGTCCAGGTGTTGCCCTTCAGAACAGGAGGCTCCTAAAGCTGCTCCTACAATAAGGAAAAGTTCAGTAGCAGCAGAATAGGGCCAAAGACTTTAAAACATGTGTGTGTTCAGACTAAAATGGGCTGACAGTGTGCATCCAGTCCACTGTGAAGTTAATGACAGCTGAGAGTGCACAGCAGGACCAAGCCTGTATGCACCGTGGGCAAGGGATGCTATCATCTTCTCCTTGGCACTGGGCAGGGGGTAATCCCGCCTGGGGGTCTGCCTCTGTCACAAATAATACTGATGGTGTCTGGGTAGGGATGCTGTATTAGCCATAACTTTCAGGAACATGCTCTCTTCTCAGGGGAGGGAGCAAGGGCTGATACTTGTCAGGTGAACTCAGAGAGACTTTCAAGCAGGGTGTCCTGGTCCCTCCCTGATATGTCTCTGGATGTATTTTATGTCCTGTGTGCAAAGGGAAAAGCTGTTGCACTTTTAAATGGCTGTCTGTAATTCGGTCTGGGCTTTGAGGGAGAGACTTGAGTTCTGAGAGCTGAGCCTGGATGCAGCTATGCCCGACAGGCTTGACAAGAACGAGGAGCACCAAAACCAGATTTTGTTACCAAAGCAAAAATCCCTTTTGGTGTATGTGTACAACCATGACTATTTGTATGCAGTCCCTTGCCTGACTGGAGCTGTCACTTCGCAGGCTGTCAGGCAGGGTAGTGCCCCTGGACTGTTATCTGTGTGCAGATATGAAGCTGTCACCCTGTTGGGGTGATTGCTGGTTTGCACGCTGTTGTCAGGTTGCTCCTGTCTCACCATTGTTCTTTTCCATGAAAGTATGTGTGCTAAAAGACATACATAGGTACAGACAGGTATACGTGCATGCGTGCCACCCACTGCTCATGTGGTGCAGAGCATCCTTTAAGAGGCAGGTCATGCTTAAAAATCAATATTGAAAGTCTTTATTAGCAGGAAGTGATTAGAAGTATTGTTTGATATAAATGCAGCTTTGTTCAGTAATTCACATTCCTAAAAGTGCTTAATTCCTTAAGACTCTGTTTGTTCCATTTTGGATTTTATAGTACCAAACACAAATGCAAACTTTCATTTTGTTGCATGGCCATTTGCAGTCCTACAGTCTAATTTTTTCTAGACCAGCCTGGACAACTGTTTGCAGTACAGGCTGGTGGACACAAATGGATGAAGAAACAGGGATGGGAGGGAATACACAGGATATGAGCAATCCCTTGTCCAGGGCTTAGACCTTAACAGGACTTGGGAGAGGCAAGCAGATTCCGGTAAGAGTGGGTCACTCAGTGTAATGGTAGATGCTTTCACTTTCCAGCTCCAAATTGCACGATGTGCTGTCATCTCTTCCATGGTCTTCGAAATCAATTGGGCCAAAATAATCCAAAATCACATAATGTGCTTGTTTTTTGTTGGAGCCCTCTGAAGAAGACCACGGGTCACAGAAGTTGAAACAAATTAATTTGAGAGCTTGAATTTCCTGACATCAGAAGTAAGTAGAGGGATTTCATGATGTCTTTCACATAGGAGTGCTCTGGGACTTCATTTACTAATGTTTTCAATAATGTTTTGGTCTTCAGGTGAAAAGTCCAGTAGAAGGACAATTGACTGCAAATAGTGAAGCAAAATAATTTATCACTTCAATGTTCAGTTCTTTTATATATGTGATCATAACAGCCAAGTCATTCTCACTTGTCTCTACCCATGTTTGGTTTCAGAGTAGAAGGTTGCAGCCTGACGAGCAAAGCAATGACTGCTTACCATTTGGTTTCTTCACAGAGATTGGATGTGGCAGCATCTTGTTGTCACGATTGTTGCCTGAACTTGCTAGGAAGTTAAATATTTCATTATGATGATTTTGATACTTGCACTGATCTCCTGTGGATTCATAATTGAAGACATCACAGAACAAAACAAACCTCCCCCAAACAATTGTGTGTGTCTAAATCACCTACATATGTTTCTTGTTCCCAGTTATGCACGAGTTTCTTTTTAATATAACTCTTGGCACAACAGAAACCATGCTGGTGACATTATTGGTATTGTTGGCCTAGAATGTTTTCAATAACACTGAGTTTGTTGGGACAGAGCGTGAATTAGTTGTCAGTTCTTGAGAAGTAAAAATATAATTGCTGATCAAATGTTTAAAATATGACTTGTATTAGCGATGGGTTTCCATATAAATTCTTTCTTGTGTCCATTAGGCAAGAAGCCAAAAACTGGCAGCGCGACAGCTCTGCTCAGCAGCCGCAGTTTGGAAGCCAGCTCCAGGCTCCTATTCTGGACTGAAATTCTCATGTTTTTCAGATTTTTATTTTTTTTTCATTTTGGCAGGGAAAGCTGAAAATAAGTTTAGGCCAACCTGAAATAAATCTTTCCCTCATTCCATTTTTCTAGGACAGTTGTCAACCTGACAAATCAGTTATTACACAGCTCTATCTATTATGCTCTGTATAAATCTATAGTTCCTACCAGACTGTTCTCCATCACACTATCTTCTTTCATAGCCATTGTAAAACAGACATGGAATCAAAGTAGTTTTTGCAGATGCCTCTGCAAAAATGTGGACTTTTAGCTGTGAGACCATAAAAGCGAGAGTAAACCAATGCAGAATTTTTTACCGAGTTCAGCTCCAAACATATTGTACTTTTACAGGTGAATCTGTCATTCTTTCCTGTTTTTGTTGAGATTATCAGCCCATCAGTACTGTTCTTCCCTTCTTCTGACTTGCATGTGCCTCTCTTGACAATGTAGTGTGCAAACCAATTAGTCACACTTCACTGAAGTATTGTTGATCTAATAGATAGGTCACTGTTAGGTCAGGGAAAGGGGAGGAGAAAGAGAGATTTACTGTGGGAAGAAATACCAGCATTATGCAGGAGCCCACTGGTGATGGGGAGCCAAGGGCAGTGATGCTTTCCACACCATCGACATATCAAGGTCAGAACTTCCCTTCTGCAGCCATGAGGGGAAAAGAAAAGTTAATCCAGGATTAGTGGTGTCAAATTCCGTTAACACACAAAATTATGAGTTCAGGATAAATGTTTCCAGGAGAGCAGACTGAACAAGTCATTTGTCTGTACCAGTATGGTGGTTCAAAGGTTCTTCAGCCTCCTTAGCCAGGACTTTTTGCTTACTCTAAAAGCAAAATGTGAAACCTGCTTGTTCCTGTGGGTGACAAAAGAGCCTGACCTATGGCCTCTGTAACTTCCCACTTCTGTGCTCAGCTTCTCAGCAGATTCCCAGAAGTATCTGTCTAAAGGTGTGTGCCAGAGGGGGTTGACCCTTCATGGCCAACAGAATCCTTCTCCAGAGCAAATTCCTTTCTGCTTTTGCTGGCTAAATGAGTGCTCTGCACTCATTTCTTTACCTATACTGTCATCATCTGGAATTTGCCTTCAAGTTAATCTCATCAGCTAATGTTTGTACCAAGTTTGAAAAGCCTGAAGTACTACAATTCATTATTATTTTTTTTTGTTTTCTTCCTGATGCTCTCTCCAAGACCAGATTGAAGGCACATATAACTCCTTCTGTAGCCTATTGTCTTAAGTCTGAACAACTGATCCCCTTTTCAGCTCAGCCTGTTTAACTCCTGTGTTGCTGGAAGTATGTTGTGGAACTGGGGAGTGTTAAAAGCAGTTAATTGTTTCATGTCATAATCCTGGTACTAGTTTTGCCTGTGTTTGGTAAAAAACAGTGAATACACACCCAGTGCATTTCTGCAGCACGTGCGTGTAGCACAGTGGTACGTCCTGATAAACAAAATCTCTCCCTCTCTATTTCCCTCTTTTCTACCCAACTGTCTGTTGGCCACAGACACCCCCCTGCCCCCCCCTGCCCCCCTCTTTGGTTTTCCACCAGAGCATTAGAAAAAGAAGGAACATGCCAAACATGGGTACAATTTTGGGATGTGAACTTGATGGAGTGTGTGTGAAGTATTAAAGGAGGGTTTTGGTTTTTCAGTTTTACATGAGTTTTTACTCTTTAGATGCAAAGGCCGTGTCAGTGACAAATATCAAGTCCTTGCTCCAGAGCATATGGTTCAGGGTTACTTGTGCAAGTATCTTATAAGCACAAAATCGCAAACAACAGCTTCTGATTTGGAAACAGACCAACTATTTTGCTGAAAAAAAAATTAAAAAATAATTCAGGCTAGATAGACCCATAGGGATTGATTCAAACCAAGTGGTTACAGCCCAGCAAAAGGAATAAGTGCTGAGTATCAGGCTTCATGATAAATTGGTTACAGCAGTGCTTATCCTGGAGTGCCTGAAAACACCCAACAGTACAAATCCAGCTAGGGCAGAGGCAAAACCCTCCACTCTTCTGTGGTAGTTTTGTTTCCCGAGGGACAGATCTATTTCCAACTATATTAAGTTCAAGTAAACTGCTCTTGTGGTATCAGAGGTAGTATTTTTAGTGGGCACAAATGAGCCTGGTTGCAGTGGAAATAGCAGCTGCCCAAATTTTTTTTCGTGTGTTCATTGCAGCTGGCGTTGGTGACGTTCCATGTTAAGGGGGAAGACCCAGTGGAGCATAGCATGGCATTGCTTGTTTTTCTTGTCTCTTAATTTTCCAGGCTGATAAATGTAGTAAAGGAGTTGCACGCAACAATTACAATTAAGGTTTGTGGCTGGAGCAGCTTAGCAACAGAATTTTCCTGCAACTGAAAGGACTCCATTCGGCCAGAAAATCCCGAGGCAGCCCCTGCACTGGCCTTTGAGTCAGCACAGACCCTCTGGGGGGAATGATCCTCTCTGGCACTGGAGTGTCCTGAGTTGATCCATCTCCAAATGTGTGTTCACCAGCATGGTTCTCCGCTTCAGGCCCCCAAACAGCACCTGGAAATCTTGCAAAGACATGTCTCAGGATAGCCTTGTTCTGTCCAACAGCCTGCCTTCTTTCCTCTTCCCCACCAAAGCTTTCTTTTCACTGACCATCACGTTTCTTGCTTGTCTCCAGGCTATCAAAAAATCTGCATTTCACTTTCCCCTCTCTGTTCTTCTCTGTACCCAGATGCTGTTTACACTTGCTTTGTTCCTGCTCAGAGAAAGGCAACACAAGGCAAAAGACCCATGAAGCTGTGGGAATCATGTCAAAGTTGTCGTCCAGGCTGTGAACTCAACAGGTTTCAGAAGATAATAAAAAACTTTAAATATGGTGCTTGGACAGATCAGGAGTGAGGCGGCACAGAATGGAGGCCTTTGACTTTATTTCAGGTAATTTGCTTGGCTCTCAGTTGTCACTTTTCTATTCCCCAGCAACTCCTACCTCTGACTTCATTCTCAAACTTTCCTGTTTCACCCATGCTGTTTGCTTGCTGGGTTGCTTTGGCCGGGGAGAGGACCTGTTTATACTAACATTCATTGGACAAGTTTGGTTTTTCCGGGAGACTTGCCAGTTGTGGCTGAAATCTCTCAACCCCTGAGCTGAAAACCCATCAAAAGCCCTTCGAAGCTGGTAAACACAATGGCCTTATCCCACCCCCAGACTCTTCTGCACACACAGCACTCCAGCAAAACTGTGTGTTTCTGCTCTGCAACCACAGCCTGGGGCCTTTTTCCATGCCACAGCCCGAATGTAATCCAGACCATCTCCAGCAGGACCCTCCTGCTGAATCTGCTGGCACCCATGGGATGGCAGTGGCTCAGAAACTCAAACTTCTGCTTTAGTGAAAATTTTGAGTTGATTCCTGGTGGGAAACAGAAGCTCACTAAAACTATTCATTTTGCTTCAGGGACATTTTTCCTCCCCTGAGAGCAGTCCTGAGCCCAAAGCACCTCCAGCATTTTGGAGAGTGCTAGAAGCAGCAAGAAAATGCAGCATGCAACCTGAAAGCAACAGAATCATAGAATGGTTTGGGTTGGAAGGGACCTTAGAGATCTTCTAGTTCCAACCCCCCTGCCATGGGCAGGGACACCTCCCACTAGAGCAGGTTGCTCAAAGCCCCATCCAGCCTGGCCTTGAACACCTCCAGGGATGGGGCATCCACAGCTTCTATGGGCAACCTGTTCCAGTGCCTCACCACCCTCCCTGTAAAGGAAAATGGATCAGACTGTTCTTAAAATGAAAAGACTGACCAAAACATCCAAATGATGCATGAAGGCACTAATGAGTCACACCCCAGGATGGGCTAAATAGTACTAGAATAAAGCTTCTTGTTTCAGTTCTCTGCTGGGGCCAGAAAGTTGATTCTTCACTACTGACTGCTTTCTTTTCCCTCTTCAGTGAGTTACTGCAATTTGTGACGGAATAATTCCTTTGGGAAAATATTCCTTTTGGGGAAAGACTTATGAAAAGAGACACCCCCCCTCCCCCTTCAGGAAACCAATGAGAATAGCATGCAGAAAATTCTGGTATCATGAGACAGGCTGGCCGTTGCTTCCAATTTTGTTTGGCTGATTATCCTGGAAATGGATCGAGCGGTGCCCTTGAGCCTTTTTCTTCCTTTCCCACTGAACGTTAGCAAAAAAGAAATTGTTTCATTATGGAAAACAGCTTAGATTTCACAGGTGACCTTTTGTCTTTGGCAAAAAGGTTTTTTGCCACATCTTTTTGTGAAGGCAGGCTTGCATTATTTATGATAAGCAGTTTACCAGGACAAATCTAGTTTAAATCAAATTCTAGCAAAAATGTCCAGCTTCTGTGACCTGAATTCAGTGCTGTCATGGATGAATATGCCTTAACCAAGGCAAAGGATTGAGATTTTGGAGTTCTGGCATCCACAGACATGGTCTTCTCCATTGCAAGGAGTGCTGGGAGGAACTTGTTTGTTTCTAACACTGTTGTGACTGTTTTTGTGGTGTTGTACATATATTGAGGGCAGAGTTAAAGCTTTGTGGGTGAGTGCTTTTCCCAAGCAACCTTTAGAAAAAACATGCAGCAGAAACCATAACCCTGCTGGAATTAATGCTTTTTGGTAGGCAGGAATGTATTTATATGTTCAGCAGTGAGCTCAGTGTACCTGCAAGATAAATTAGATGTCTTCCTCCATCATCCAGTGTTACGGGAAGCTGTTTTGCTGATAGAACGCAGAGAATGGAAACTTGGCTAACTTTGGGTCTGAGGGCCCAGACTAAAGAGTCCTATTAGTGATCTTGCAAGTGGCATGTTATTGTATGGTATTAAGGAAGATGAATGATGGCTGTGTTTGGGCAGATTGTTTCTGTAATTTAGGAGAGAGAAAATCAGCTCATTGTTGATCCAGATTTTGTCATAAGTAATTTGAAAGTCCTCTGTGGGTTCAGATGAAAGGCATTTGGAGTCAAGGAGAAAATGCATGTTGTTGTTGATTTTGGTGAGAAAGCAGTGTTTTACAATCATCCTGGTCCTGTGGGCTCATCTAATAAAGCAGTTCACAATTAATTTGCAAGCTTGGGGTGAGTTCAATCATTCTTTTCTAGCTCACTCTTAAAAAAATTACTATATAATTACACACACAGCAATAGTTCAGTCCAAGAAAGTCCTTGAATGCCATTAGGAGACATATCGTATCCAAATGCTGCCAATGTTAGCTAAAGCTTCAGAAGCTGAGCCAAACTGAGAGACACAATTTTTCCTTCCTTCCTCCTTCTATTTTTCACTCTTTTCCTCATCACTGCAACTAAAAATAATGTGCCCTGCTTGCCTCATTTGCTAACTAAAACATGTATACCTGCTTGTTAAGCTGTAATTTTAGCTTCACTTTGATTGATAGCTCAAGTAGGAAAGGCTTGAATTTTTGTCTTGCACAGACACATTCAAATTGCTTGGCAAGGCCGTTAGATGCATTGCCTTTGTAGTCATCATGCAGACTAAAGCTTCCCCAGCGACTGAAAAAAGTTTAAATGAATTTAATGAATTTTGGGTTCTTTCTCTTCCCCCCCCCCCTTTTTTTTTTTTTTAGTTAGTGTTTTAATAAAGCACTGGGTGTTCTGAAATGGTGGATGCATACCTTCTGAGTGAAGTGAAGCCAGAGCTAGAGCTGCAACTCTCTTCCTATATGTGTTGTTCAATAGGCTTGTGGGACCTGGTGGAGCAGGCTGCTGGGACTGCCAGGCAGGACGGCTCTGCTGTTATTACTGGTTTGGGCCCAGTTTAATACCTCGTGTGGAGCTGAATGTAGGAGAGATGTCGAAGTGGTGTTACTAGAAAAATGCTGCTTTAAAATGGGACCCCTAAAAAACCATAATTATGTTAATGTTTATTCTAATTGCACACTATGGATCATCACGTTAATACCTGAGGCGGCTAAGGCTTTTTATTTTCAATGGCTTCATGCCTACTTAGATCAAGAGATTTGCCTTTCTGCTGGTCCACAAAGGGTCTGGACACACTGCCAACCATGTGCACTGCTGCCCGTTGTGGGCTAGTATCAGGCATAGAAAGTACTTGTGTGACTTCTTATGAAGTAGTAATAGTGCTGTGACTGATGGTGTCTCTTGTTTGGTAGAAGTGGCAGGGACTGGTTTTTGGAGCAGAGTTGCCTTGAGTTGGACTCAGCATGGTTAGATGTGGGACACTGTTTGGGTATGAAGTCTTGCTTTGTAAGCAGACTGGAAAAAAGCAGAGAGAAAGAAAAGACAAAAGCCAAGTGGTCCAGACTCAGTCTGGAGCCAGTACTCACTTATTGGTGCTTCTGAATAATAATTCAGAGCAACTCTGTCAGGACAAAAATGTGCCTGCTGGGTCAGGGTAATGCCCTATAGGTGACTGTGGCTAGTAGCGAATACTTAAAGAAGGCGCATCCTTTCAGCAGTCAGAGGCTCTAACCTCAACACCTGGACCATCATGGTCCAGCAAACAATCGGTCTACCCTCCATCAATGTATTTAATCTCTGGAACTCCACGTAATCTTCTCGCCACCACAACGTTTTGTGGCAATGAGCACTAGGACTAATCCTTAGTCAGATACAGGAATGAGTTGCACATTTAATAGTTCATTGTATGAAAAAAATATTTTCTTTGGCTTTTTTTTTAGACTTGCAGCCAGAAAGTGTTATCAGACACTCAGTGTTTGTTTTACTAGCAGGATGATTTTTTTAAAAATCAGCTTCTCCATTGGAGGCGGACTTCCACTCAGCTCTGCTGATGAGAAATCTCAATTCACTTGAGATAAAATTAGCTGGGAGATTGTAACCTCTTGTTAGCAATGTGGGTAGTAATATTCTTGGATGGTAAAACCAGATTTGGAAGAGAACATCTGCCCAAGCCTCATACTGTGAAAAGCAGCTTTGAAACCAAATGAAATTGGCTTCAAATAACTTTCACTGGATCTGTGTTAGCAGATTTTTGTTTTGGATTTGATTGGGTTTTTTCTTCTTTGAGTGTGTTACTCTTTTCTTTGGGTATACTTTGGTCCTCTCTGGGTACAAAGCTGATGTCTCCTTGTGTGTGCCTTTAAATGTAATAGTCATGCAAGTAAATAAATCCTGCTAATAAGTGGGTGAAATCACAAGTCAGTTCATTTCCCTGCCCCCCATTTCTTTTTAATCAGAAGGTGAAGTCACTCCAGAAAATGCAGAGGAGGCTCTGCAATCCGTGGCACACTGTGCCTGCAGTTAGCACACATTTTAAATCACAGTTCTAGAGTTTGTTTATACAGCTAAATGTCATATGTTTAAAAATAATGAGTTTATTCAGAAAGAAAAATTCTCTGCAAAGTGATTAATTAATGGAAGGAGACTCATTCCCAGTGTAGCAGCCAGCTAGAATTATTCCAGGCCTTCTCTTGAAGTCAATTACCTGTTGGAAAATCTGTTCACTCCACCAGGTTGGTCCAAGTTCAACAGCTAGATATATTGAAGCAATGGTATATAGCAAGAAAGAGTAAATTTTTCATAAGTGCTTCTGCATCTCATAGTAACATGCCAATCAAATTCTAAGACAACAAACTGTTTGGGGAGTTTAAAGTTCAATACAGTCTAGGCCAACAGTGGCTTAGATATTTTTCATCATGAAACAGCTTGTTTTTTGCTAATGTGTATAAGCCTTCCTGAAAAAGCAAGTGACAGTGACATTCTTAAAACCACACGTAGGACTTAACACTCAGTATCACAGTTGCTGACTCTTCAGTGTCTTACTTCAGATTGAATTTAACACAAAAGAAAATGGCTGTGCCATAGAGCACTATCACAAAATTGCAATTGCTGCTCTTCAAAACCCTCAGCTCAGCTCGCAGGCAGCTGTGAAGCACAGCCAGGCACACGGATGCTCTGCTCTTCCAGGAAAGCTTCCTTATTGCTTCTTGCCTGAGCTTTCAGCTAATACATTTGTCTCGGCCCCAAACGAGCAGGATCAGATGAACTATAACCACAGTGAACTGCTTTGCTGGACTGTGACTGCAGCTCAATATCCCTCCCAATTTAGTTTTGCTCTTTGATCCCAACTTCATCTGGGTTTCAGAGTTTCATAATGGAGCTGTAAAAACACATTTCACAGTGAAACTTGGCAAAGTGACAGCCAAGAAATGATTTTCCCTAGTAATTTTAAATGCATCAGTACAGTCACTGTTAAGATCTTCTAAGAAACAGAGGATGGGGGAATAACATTTGGAAATTGTTATTATTGTATTTGAAAAGCCTGATGTTTCATGAACATGCTGATGGGAGATGTCATTTGTCCTTTGTTCATAAAAAGATCTGAGATCCAATAATTTCAAAATATTAATGGCATGCTACCTAAGCATCAAGTGAATATATTGACTAGGGCTGGAACTGCTCTTTTCCAGGGGATTCATAACATGTCTTGTCTAGTATAAAGAAAAAAAATCTAATTGCAGATATTTGTGTAGTTGACAGACCAGAAGGGCTCCAGTGGAGTTGCTCTTCTCTCTGAAGTAAATGAAATGCACTTGTAAAACTTTTTCTAATTACAAACTCACCCAAGGAACTGTTTTGACCTTCAAGATAAGTACTACAAGATTTGTAGGAAATGTGCTGGAAGGCTTTTTTTCTTTTTTCCCTATTTGTTTACATAAGTACCGAATTTCTGACACAAGCTACCAACAGTTCGGCCAGGAAGTTCAAAACTATGCTTGAAAGTGCATTATCAGCTCTTTGTCATGGTTTGTCTTTCTGCTTAAAAAAGTAAAAGACGTATCAGGCATACAGTAACTTAAAATTGAACGGGAGGAGTCTCTTTAGGTTGTACCATGAGGTTATTTGAGAGATGTTTTCAGTATTAATCTGGGGGGCAGGGCTGAATGTACCTATTATGTTTTCTAGCTGTCCTTTGGAGAAGAAAGAACCTGTAGTTCTATAACATTAAGTAAAAATCTCCCAAATTGAGAGTCTGTGTCTGGCGAGGGAAAATACACCAGAGAAGAGGTGGTAGCTGAGAGGCCACTGTTGATTTGGAAAAGCATCAACTGGGACCCAGCGGGGCCTGGGCTGGCAGTGGGGCAGTGCAGGGAAGAGATGGAAGTGGAGGGAGGTTCATACGTATTTAATCACTGCAGAGAACCAAAATACTCACTTTTGCTTGGGGACATATAGAATAATTTCTTTCTCTTCTGTGGAAGTACTCCTCCTTCATGCTTCTCCTAAGATCAGAATCCAGCCTCATGTGACAAAGAAGATCGTGCTTTGAGATATTTTTAACTTGTATTTTAAAAAAATGGTGTCACTTTTTGTTTTCTTGTAGTGCCTGTAATATTGGAAGAAGCCTACTGATTCGCACTGGGGTGATGCACAGCAGCAGTTGTTTCAATTCTGAGGGAGAAGTGAAACAATCACACATTGAAAGGAAAACATGCTTAATGAATCCACATACTTTAATTTGCCACCAATAGAGATCCTTAGTAACAAAATGGATCATTACTCATGCAAAGATGATGACAAAAAAAATGTAAAATGCATGTTCTCTGCAGTAAGCTTCAGACGAGACAATGCCACAGATTTCTGTGATTTATGATTTATGATGTTCCATTTTATTGTCTTCTAGGCTTTTACCTGATGAGAAAGGAAAGACCCAAGACATGGCAAAGACCTCCTTCTTTTTCATCTGCCCAATTTTTTGCTGTTGTTTGAAAGAAGATTTCTTAGGCAGATGTTATTTGTTTTGCAGCCATGTCATTCTTAAAATACACAAGAAATATACAATGAAGACCAGCAGTGGAAAAAAGAAAACACTACAGAATACACTTGAATACTCAACTTATTATTTTTAACTGCTTTTCCAAAAGGACTGGGCTTTTAATAATAGCCTGCTTCTGTAAAGCATCTCTCAGATGCGGACTTCAAAATGTGGTAGACAAATTGTCTCAACGTGTCTGTGGGATAGGTAAGTGCTATTAATCCTTTCTAGCAGAGACAAAGCTGAACATCAGAGAGCTGAGAATATCGTTTCCCAGCTTTGGCCTTACGTAAGGACAGTCAGAGCAAAAAGCATTGTGGTAAATTCTACCTCCTAAGTCAAATTTCATCTTTTGCCTTTCCAGCAGAAGGTTTGGTGCAACTCCATCTTTTCTGCTCACTGGTTATAAAATGGGCAAAGGCAGGAGTGGGTGTGAGATGTGGCTGGTTATTCCCAAGATGTACAACTTGCATCTGAAGTTATTTGTAAGCTCGTAAGTTAAACATTTCTTAAATATATCAGAATGGACATAGCTTTTCATAAAGTTCCTCAGCCTGAAATTGTTTAAGCTACCACCACATCACTTGTCTAAGTGCACATCCACAGATGTGCACCCCCCAAGAACTTGCAGCCCTATTAATGTTAGTAGAGTTTTTTAAAAATCACAGTCATGCTCGGTATTGCTTGCTTGGCACAGGTAGTCAGCAACCTAACTTCCTCCGGGTTCTCCAACAGATACTTCAGAAATACAAGGGACTAATAAAAAAGTTAAGTTCATGATGAAAAGACAAACCATGGCAGTCTATGAAGGCTGCAAGTCTAAAAACACTTTTCAGTCCTACTAAAACTTACTACTTCTTGTATAAAACTGCCGATATTAATAATTATTTTCTTTGCCTACGCTTCACTCTACAGAATAGATGAGTAGAGAAGCTGGGCAGCAGGACACAATAGTTTTGAGTGTTCATTCTCCAATTCTGGATGCCAAAAAAAGAAACTCTACATGTTGCAAGTTGGTGGGAGGAGTTGCCTTGTCTTCAGAAGTTGTCAAGAAGCATTTAAGAAGGCAAAGAAAGAATAGCTTGATTTTGAGTGTGTAGTCTCTTTCATGACTAGTTCAGGTCTCTCTAAGCACTTTTTAGGAGCTGTGTAGTTTCTTCCAAAGTGTGCTAAAGCAAAGGCACCAGAAATATGAAAGCGAGCCATTAGCTCATTAATATCACCAGGAGAAAAATAAAAGAATTAGCAAACTCTGTGATGGGCAGCCACAGCCAAACCAAATGCCGCCTCTGTGGAATTAGATGTGCTGCAAACACCAACAGCTTGTGATAATATGACCTTTTAAAAGCATATGTTTCATAAATGGAAAAATGAACTAAAGAGGCTGCTGGTGAAGTTTTCATGAAGCCTAACTGCTCAACTATACATTAGCATCACACAAACTTTGCCAGCTGAGCCAGGAGGCAATGCTGGCAGGGGCTACACATTTTCCTTTTTATATAAACCTGCAGAAAAGCTGGAAGCAGTGGGGATGCCCACTGCAGGACACGATGAATAGATTTTTCTGGTGCTTGCCAAAATTGCTTTTTACAGGATTACGTTGCCTTCGGTGCCAGCCCCAACTGCCAGCAGCCAGTCCAGTCATGGTGCTGGTGTTTGCCTCCACAGGGTGCGGGAACGGGTGGAAAAGCCCAGCTGGGGAAATGGAGCTGTGCTGGTAGAAACTGGGCAGCAGGAGGGGAGAGCAGCCCCCCCGGCCTTTGCTGCAGAGAGGCTGGTCTTATGCAGGCACGTCTCACCAAATCAGGTGGGCAAGTGAAAAGAGGCGAGGCACAGGAAACGGGGTTTTGGGGAAGGGGGAAAGAAGCAATGTGGTGATGTTCAACGTGTGGCCCCGCCATGCTCGCCTGTGAGGAGGATGCAGCAGGGGCTGCGAGCACAGCGGTGGCAACGTCACTCCAATGAGCCGTGGTAAACGCCAGCTTTGTGAGTGTGCGTGGCAAGTCACCAGGAGCTCGGCGAGTTCCTGCGCTTGGAGAGTCTCGCGCTGGGAAGGAAAAATGAACTGAGAAGTAATAATGACAATAACAGGAATCAAAGAGGCAGATGTAATCCGCATTTCTTCAGCTGATCCTGGCTTGCAGCACCAATGCTGTTTGATGGAATTGTATTCAAAGGGATCTTTTCAAAACTTCACGTCGACACTTGAGCTATGGTGTGGCTCAGGCTGATCTACAGCTAAAACACAGCCTTTTTTTCTCAGAAGTCACATTTACAGAGTACTTAAGCGAGGCAAGTACCTGAAAACAATTGTCCATGAGAATTAGTAGTTTGGGGAAGGGTTTCCCACTCATTTATAAAACCTCTGAGTAGATTTTTGCTCTTCTGGCTTACTGTCAAGAAACCTTGGTAGCGCTGAGCTTCATGCAAATATGTATTTGTGACAAGCCCACTGGAGCCAGAGAATAGCAAATATTGACCCTCTTGTGTCAACAGAAAAGCAAGTGCAAAACTGGCTCTGGGTAGATCAAATTTTATTTTCAAAATAAAAATTTGATATATTATTTCTGCTTTCAGCTCATCTCGAGGTGTTGATGCTAAGAGGCTGAAATCCCCCCTGCTGCAGCTTTCCTCTTTGGAAGACATTGTTGACATGTCAAATTCTCTGGGACGCTCAGGATTTAGATAGGCACTGCACACATTTCTTCTTCTGACCTACAAGCCATGTCTCAAGCCACCTCAAGCAACTTCTTTGGGGCACATTCCTGTATCCTTTGAATACTCTAGAAAACACCCTGCAGGGTTTGGACACTTCTGAAGGTGATCTAGAGCTTGCAGATTCATTACACTTCACTACACCCTTTGGACAAGAAATGTCTGCAAGCTTTGGTGAAATCACTGTTATTTCAGTGAAACACAAGCAGAAGTGTTGTTAAAGTGAAACAAGTAAACAGTAAAAAGTAAAACACAAGCAGAAGTATTTATCTACAGCATGCGCAGAAGGAAAAGAAGTCACAAATAGGAATGTGAGGCTTAAACAGAAAAAAACATACACTTGCTTGGACCTTTGAGAATTCATCTTGATGTGCTGCCTGGCTGGTGCTCTCCTGACTCACCTCTTGCTGGGGAGTTTGCCCATCTCTCCTGGCTGTGGCCACACAGCTCTCCAACAATTTCACTTGATATTAGCTGCCACCACAAAGAGCAATCCTACCACCTTCCTGCCCCTTCCCACAGAGTTGTGCCCTGCCACCTCCTCCACCGTAGTCTTGGACATGCTGGTGGGGTTGTGCAGTGGCAGGGGTCAGACCACCTGTCCATGCTGAGAATTACTTTTATTTTTTGTCATCAGGTTATCTTTCACTGGATCACTTCTTTCACCCTGTGGACTGCGAGGCTGCGGGAATACTTGGCTTGACACCAGCAAAAGGGCAGGTGAGGGGCAGGAACGAGAGGTGGCCATTGGGCTGGGGAGGGCACCACTGGTGCATTCTGGCTTAAAGTTTCTCCAAAATAGTGGCCTCACTGTGAGTGTTTCTGCCTGAAGCATCTCCTTGTTTGGAGCCAAATATTTGGTGTCTGTCCATCAACAGAGATACTTGATACAATTGTCTAAATGAGTTAGATGTGTGTAATCCCTGACTAGCTCTTGACTGAGAGCAGACGTGACAGTGATTAGCCTCTTTGGGACAGCTTCTCGTCTGGGGAAAGATGGATATGATATGATAGATGAAGAACTCAGAGGTGTGGGAGCCAGCTGCAGGGTGAGGTGCAAACTAAACGTGTGCCTTGAACTCTCTGCTTAACCCCAGAGACCTTCCTCTCCAAATAAACGTGAAGCTCACTGGCAGCTGCCACATGATGAAGCTTGTACAGAGTTATACTGCTGTCTGCTGAGTGTTGTATGTACAAACACAAGCATAAAATCCTTGCAAAATATAAATTGCACTTCACCACACCATATATAATTTAATTGCCAGTCACCTAACCAGCACACCTTTAAATACTTGCTTTGTTTTCCCACTGGACAAAGGCACCACGTTGATTTTTACTATATTATTATAAAAGGCCAAGGCAGGTTATTTTTCTAGATGATCTTTCAATGGTTAGCTGAAGTCACATGGGTCCCTAAATCCTGTTCTTGTGGAACTCTGGTAAATCTGCTTTAGTTTTTGCCATCTAGACAGTACTCACCAACATCATAATCAAGATTTGCCGGTGAAGCCTAGGCAGCTGTGATGTGGACCAGAACTTTCTTTCCTCCTGGGAAAACGTGTGTTTGAACCTAAAAGATGAAAGAAAACATATTAAAGGTACTCTGAAGATGAATTTCATCTGATTCCATGTAAAGTGATTGACCTCAATAAGGTTTGATCAGAAGCAGAAGGGGCCTAGCATTTTGTTTCAAAAATGTTGGATTCACAGGGTCTGGCAGAAAAGATCTGGGGAGGAGTTTTGCAGGAATCAGAGCCCTCTCGTTCAGGTTCACAACAAATTAGGAGGTGCAGAGTTCTGCTCTGTTTCCCCAAATCAGGCAGGCTGGGCAGCTGGTGGGGTAATGGTTCATATAAGGCAATACAAGCTAGAGGTCTAAACTAGCAGTAACCTCTAAAACAACAGAATTTATATGAACAGGGAGACAAATGCATTTTGGGGACATATATGTTATTGAGGCTTTGGAAAATAAATATGAAATGCCCAGAGCATGTGAAATGGAACAAGATGTTCAGGAATTTCTGGGTACGTAACTTTTTCTATTTTAAATGAGTCAAAGCGAAAAGGCAAATGCTGACCTGAAAGATGCTGCTGGATAAATGAAATACTAAAAAAATAGTCACAGGGAATTAAATCAAAATCCCTAACCCATGTTGCTATAACAGAGCAGAGAGACCTGAACATTTGTTGAAAAAACCCAAACCCTCTTTTTCTTCTTCTTTTGCAAAGATTCAGCTAATGAGTGGCTCAGCCTTACATAAGAAAGGTCTGGATGGGTCATAATAAATGTGATTCACTATAGCAAATCTTCAGATTTTCCTTGGATCTTTGTATTGGGGAAAGGAAAAGGATAGGGAAAGATTTCCATCAAAATTCTTATAAATAAAATATAAATATGGATGAGATTATGCAAACCACAAGGAAATGTCATTTGCTTCCCTTTGCATAAATGGGTGGTAAGAGCACAAGGCAACGTTCACAGGAAAAGCAAAGTGTAAGACTATGGTAAAAAAAAAAAAAAAAAGGACCAGAAATACTGCAGGCATGAGATTTGTGAAGATACGACAGCTAGACAGTGAATTTCATTGCCTCAGCCATTTGGAAAACGATGAATTCTGCAGTTGTTCAGTGTCTGATGCGCTCAGAAACCAGATGTGTTTGGGGATGACATTCCCCAGGTGGGCAGATGTTTGCCAGGCAACCTTTGCACTCTGCTGGAATAGCCACCCATGCCTGAAAGCTGGGTAGTAAAGATAATGCTCCCAACCAAGGCACATTTTATGGAGCCAGGACAGACACTGAATTTATGTTGTTTTTGAGGTTTGTTTATTGATCTGAAAACTTTGGAGGGTGACCACACTCTTGTTTCTTTTGTTCTAGTGCTCTCCAAAAGCTGTCCAATTAATTTGTTTTCATTTCCAGTCACCACGTCTGGGACTTGGAATATCTCTTTATATTGGAAAATAATCGTAAAATGGTTTGGGCCACAGCTGAGCCATTCTCCGAAGTTTGTTGTAAAGCAAAATAAACCCAACAAACCAAATCCAAAGAAAAGGAAGGCACCTTTAGGGTGTCTTGTGACTCTCCAGTTAACATAAATCTTTTCTCCTTGAATCAGCTGATTCCCTCTGAGTTTCATGTGAAATGTATTTAGTGAAGGTTTAAATATTACTTTTATGTCTCAAAGCTGGTGCCAAGTTTTACTTATTTTCTGCTGAAAATCAGTCTCCTAGGGCCAAATGGCTGGTGCTTTTGCCTTTGCTCCCTTCACGTATTAAAATTGATGGTCTTGTTCTTCCAGGAGAGCTGACTGCACCCTTGCTGAGCACTCCTCAGGGCCAGCCCTGCTGGGACTCTGCACAAGCCACATCAAATAAAAATTCATTGTCAGAAAACAGCTCTGGAAAGACAATATCAAATCCAGCCATTATGAAGATAAACACCTGGCAACAAAATTAGAGAGGGTAGCAGTCAAATGGGAAGCACCATTTGGAGGATCCTGGAACAGACTTCACTTGGTTTTCATTTGCTTTCTGACTCTGAAGAATAAATGAAAATGTAACTGGTAAAAGTAAGTTCCTAGAAAGAAGCTCACATTCCAGATGGCTGATACCACCCAGGCACCAGCTGTGAGAAGGTAATAAACTCTGCTTTTAAAAAGACATAGGAAGTGCCAAGTTGCTATTGCTGCACTTGGGGGTTTTGCGTCTGCTGAATTCAGCTGGTTTTAGGGGCCACACACATCCAGGGTCTGTACAGATGCTGGTATGAGTATCCTCCTTCTGATTGCCACCAGACTACGTAGCATGTACCAAAAAAAAAGTTATTTATTTTATAAATGTTGTTTTGGTAGGAATGAAACCCTTATCAAGCAATACCAAGGAGTAGCCACAAGTCATTTGGGCACTGGATATGTTTTTCCGGGTGGCAAGGGCCCACAACACTTCAGGAGCATCCATGGCAGCCTCCACAAGGTGAGAGATTGTTTTATCCAAATTTCGCTTCATTTTAAACAACTGCTGTTGCTGCTTTTTTTTTTTTTTTTTTAAATATTGACAAATTGTATTGACCCTGATGTACAGGCACATCCTATCCTTTGGATTTTAATTTATGGAGGCAAGGAGCCGGGAAGCAGGGGACTGGGGAGCAGGCAGGAGCTGTTTTTGCAGAAGACCTGGCTGTGGCTTGAGGAGGTATGTGGGGAGGGAGGGAGGATGGATGGATGGATGGATGGATGGATGGATGGATGGATGGATGGATGGATGGATGCAGTGGACCGTGTTGGCTGCGGCACGGGGGAGAGGATACAGACACTGGTAGGCTGGACTGGGAAAGGCTGCAATTTCAACAGCTGAACTTTTCAAAGACCTCCTCGCTCAGAAGCAATACCTTGTCTCTGACCATCAGGCATCAGAGACAGATGAAAGAGCCAAGCTTTTGGTTCTCTCTCAGCTAATAAAGGATTTTGGATAACCTTTAGCTCACACTGGACGTAACAATCTATTCCTGACGCTGCTGAACCATAAGGAGTCTGTGTTTTGGTGCAAGCTGGACCCGTACTTTGAGGTGACTTAGTGTGGAGACTGAGCTAGATCTTGTGGTGGCATTTGGAGCGGTGCAACTACCTGGTGACACAACTGGTGACATAGGAGATGAATGCAACAGCTAAACATGCACACTCCTATGCAATTGCATGTGAACGGGTCTATCTCTTGTGTCTCTATCAGCCACAGCTCAGGTCTCTCCAAGTCCCTAAATTTGCTAATGTTAGGTTGCTACAAGATTCTTTCATGCTACAAAGGTATGGGACAGACTGCAAGCAGAGCCGCTGAGATGAGCGAGACCATGAGGGTCCCTGCTGCTGCTGCTGTCACAAAAAGTACAAACTAGCTGTTGCTTGAAAAGACACATTTCTACCCCCCTGGTCAGATCATATTGAGCCTGAAAAATGTGAGGTTTTAAGAATTACACATCACATAGAGTAGAACTTGTTGATCTTTTAGAAGCTTTTATTTGTTGTTCCCTAAATGAAATAATTTATTTCAGTGGTTTTGAAACAAAATTTTGCCTTTCCATTACGACACAGTACTGTTAAGCATAGAGATTCATACTCCCCTTCTCCCCGTTTGTTGGCATTTTTTGAAGAAAAGTTAAAAGTGTTTGTAAATCGAACCCTTTTCATTTTAATTTGAACTGAATGTTTCAGGCTGAGCTGAAATATCTAATTTTCTTTTTAGCATTGTTTGGAAAAGTATTTTTTGTTCAGCTCCCCTCTGTCTTCAGTTGGAAATTTAAAGTTGACAGTATTTGCCAGCTTTAAGTGAAAACGAGTAAATATTCCTTAGTCATTGGGTGAGATCTTTTACTGGCTTTGAGCATTGCAATCCTACTGAAGTCAAAGGAATCAGACTGATTTATACCAGATGGTTATCTGGACCTCCAAGGGGAATCAAATAAGTATCATAGATTAAATTTACCATCAATACAAGAAGATCTGTTTACATTAGCAAGATTACATCTGTGCTTCCTTGTAGATAAATTTTGTCCAAGTCTCCACAACTCATGTTGTCATCTTCATGATGCAGATTGTGGTTCAAATTAGAACCCCAGGAGGTTTCTGTTGGAGCAATACTTCAGCCTTTGGGCTCAAGATTTGCACCAGTGTTCATGTGACCCTGGATTTCAAGTGCTTTGTTATCATCTGTTCGTTTTGTACTTGTGCAGAAATGTGTACAAAGATCAGAATGAACAAAATTAATAGGAAGATAATTGGTTTGGTTGATTTATTTTTTTTTAAGGATGGACACAATAGCAAAGAAAAAGAATTACTTTTTGCCAAAGGGTGTTTATATAACAGGGGTACTTTGTACAGCTACCAGACACCATACACCACTTTGTATGGTGTCACCACTGCTATGGAAAAACTGGTAGGGAAAGACTTCCTGAAGTATTGCATTCACATAAGCAAGGAAACTGTTGCAGCTTGGAAAATTAAACCTGCAATTTATGAGCACAAAGGACTTGAAGTCAATATTGTGTTCTCCTTAGTTATTCAATAATGACTTTGACAGTTCCTCTGGGTTTGAGAAGATACAGATTTTCAGGCTGGCAGGATGCAATGGGCTCGCTGATTTCCAAAGCTGTCACTACTCTTTGATTTATATTTTCTGTATTTTCCTTTTTGGACCAGTTAGTACCATCAAGCTCTTGCCTGTCTTGGCTCAGTATGCAGCAGCCTGCCTCTGGGATAATTCCAGGATGGCTTGTCCCACACCATCTAGAAAAAGCTGCAGCCCTGCTTCTGACTTGCCCTGTTATAAGTGAGTTTTAAAAACTAGAAGGATATTATAGTTGTGCCTGGACCTTGTGCAGGGGCACATGTTGAGCCCCATGCTTTCTTCCTGAACTTCAGTTGAATTTGTATTTGTAACAGATGAGGCACTGAATTTGTGTTGTTTTGAGTTATTGTTACCGGTGAGGACGGTTCTTGCCTGTTTGAGTGCCATGAGCCTCTTTCACTGCACATTTTGGCCTTTTTCTGAATCTGTATCAGTTATTTACATGCCTGAAATGATTTAAAATGAAAAGCACAGTGGAAACTGTCTAGGATGCATAATTTGCTGTGAATTATTTCAAATTAGAGAAGAAAGTGAAGAATGAGAACTCTTGGCTGTAGAAGCAGCGTGGTCTCCATATGTCTGTGTGAATATCATGGACAAATCCCTTCATAACGACAAAGTCCTGTGCTACACCAATGATCCCTTATTGCTTCTCCATGCAGCATGGTAGAGAAGTCCTTTTAGCAGGTTCACACGGAAGCATCCTGGTGGTTTCAGGGATCAATGAAACAAGTGTAATCACGCTTGCCTGTCTTCCAGGGAGATCCTCCTGTGAAAAGAACTAACTGTAGCATAGTTATACCATATAGATACACAGCTGATGTAGAAAAGTGGGCGAATAGTTTTGGGGCAGGTTTTATTTGAACATTTTGGAGCTGTATTTGTTAAAGACAGTGACAGCTTTTCGAAGCTCATAGCAAAAGTAAGAAGGATTTGGGATCTTGTTGTTGTTGTTGTTGCTGTTCCTGGAGGGCTGCTGCGTCCTTATTCCTAGGGAATGGCAGAGCCAGCTGGCATAAATAAAATTCTCATCCTGTTTTTTTTCTATTTTTTCCTCCCATTTCCTCATTTCTCTATACTATCCATTTACATTGTGCAAACTGAGTAATGAGGCTTTATCAAGGCAAATCAGAGAGTGAAAGGCAGCTCTACAGGCGCTGGGATTATTTAGCATTAAGCAGTATGTTAATCAGGGGATGTTTTTTAAAAAGAGTGTTTTTCTAACAGGCCTGGTATATAAAGAATTTCTGGCTGAATCTGTAAATTCCTACAGGGAGATGTTGATCCTTTATCTAATGTTTGTTGTAGCTGCTCCTTACAAGAGCATATTGCTGGTATGTAAGTAGACTGCTGTCATATGGCCCCAGACAGTTGCTTTGTAGAGGAGTTCTACAGCTCCTTGATAGGGAGATTGTGTTTATTTGTTTCTAATAACATTTAGGCTCCTTATGATTTGTTTGAGGGGAGTTGTTTTACCTGTAAAGCTGCTTACACCAGTACTATTTTTTCACCTGCCAAATTCTTCAACTATAATAACAGTATGAAGGAGACCAAATTTTCTCATACTCACTCATCTTAGGTAAAGCACTTGCTGAGATAAAGGAAATGCTGATGTGAATCTGGAGTAACTGGTGACTTTTTTCATAGTAACACAAATCTTGAGAAATGGATGCTAGAAATGCAATGTCCCTCTGCCTGCTACATCACTTTGCTTAAAAGTCAGCCAGAAGACTAAGATGAGGGAACGCTGCTTCCAGTGGGATGGGAAGCAGCAGTTTTCACATGGGTGGGGATAACTCTGGATCTGCAGCTCCAGCAGAGATACTGGATGAAACTGTACTTTAGTCAGCGTTGTAAATACTCTCATAACTCCTGTAGCCCACATGGGGTTGTGACCCTGATTTTGGGAATGGCTGGCCCAGTGCTCAGTGACTGGGGAATGGAAGTGCCTCAAGTCATCCTGGGCCAGCCCTTCCAGTGACTTGAGGGTGACCTGGTAAAGTCACTGGGGTTTTTTGTTGCGATACAGACAGGGCTAGGAAACCTTTTGCTGCTCTGCACAGTTTTACAAACCTCAACTGGCCTGAGAAAGCAGACAGCGTGTGTGAAGGTGCTGCTCCTGATGCAGGTGGCACTTTGATTTTAGAAACTGCTACTGAACCCCTACCTGTGGTCAAGAGCATTCTCTGGAGCATGTCAGATAAACAACACTTTTCTTAATTTACTAGTTTACCAGCTGTTCTTGTGTTATGGTCTCCCCCTGGGAAAGGCAGAGTATCCCCAGGGGACTGGCATATCTGTACCTCCCAAAGGAGGATTTTGGGCAAGTGATGCCATCCAGCCATCATAGCTTCTCCTCTTTGAAAAGATCTTCAGGTGCTAAGTTTCAGCCTTGTGCAGTTTGTGCTGAATCGGGCTTCAAGTAAAAAACATCAGAGTGATACTTAGGCAGTGGGAGTGACAAAAAGACAAAAGACATTCTATAAAACACTTGTGAAATTGCCAGGTTGGGGCAAGGTGATTCTTGCTTGCTACAAAAATAATATTTAGCTAATTTTGCTGTGCCACTTCTCTGCCTGCTGGCTCCACATATCCCATGGGAAGCCACAGCCATTACAGGAGGTCCCTGAATGCCTGGGCCTGCGGCTGATCCTGCTCTGTGGAGCAAGGGAAGCAGAAGGGCTTTGCAAGGTGTGCACCCCCTGGGCTCAGTCCTCCTGACGTCAGGGGACATTATTTCTGTGGCAGGAAGGCTGGATCTTGATGTGTTTCAGAGGGGTTACCTTGTACAATTATTTCCTTATGGGAACTCTAGCCTTATTCTGTGCTCTGCGATGTGTGCCAATTAACCTAAGGCTTGCTTTGACAGGGCATGCTTGCTTGTACAAGTCCTTCTACCTTTCTGTTCTAAATGGCTAATTTCACAAAGGAGAGCTTTTCAAGCATTAATAACATTTTTTAAGGTCTTGACAAAGAAAGAGGAGTCCCTTAAATATCTGCTTTCCCAGTATCCTGCAGCAATGAGGACACAACCTTGGGAGCTACTTAAAGTTATAAATTTTTAATTGCATCTTTTAGCTGAAAGGCTCTGGGATCTTCAGTACGGTTCCTTTCAAGGTGACCTTTGCACAGTTGTGTTGTCTGAACACGCCACAGTGTCACTGTTCATAAGGGCACTCGCTGGAAAAATAGTATCATCCATGTTAGGTCTGCTGGCATCTTGTACAACCGTGGTGGCTGGGGAGGTGTTAGTATAGCTGTGCAATGGAACCTTGCTCCCACTGGTAAGGTTCCTACTGTGCTTAAGTTAGCCAAGGCTTCCTCGTTTAGTTTTTTGGTGAGGAGTATGAGAGGAAGATCACAAGTGGGGGCTACAGTTTTTCCCTCGCTTCAGGCTATTTCAATACTGTGCTTGTTACTGTCCTGGTGTCTTCAACCAGCAAATCACCTACAAAGTTCCTGGGCATAAAATTAATATGTTTGTAGCTCCAGAATCTACCATATAATCTTAAAGACTCATGTGGAGGCAGAAGTAGTCTTCTCTATTAAATGATTTTATGTACCAAAACTATCTCAGAGCTGGTGTGTACCAGGTAGGAAGCCTGGTTTTCCTCAGCTGCTGTTTTTGGCCAGCTATTTACCTCTAGGTAAGGCCAGTGGCTATGGAGAGGTTACCAAATCAGAGTAGTACCTTCTCATGCTTTGTATTCCCATCATCAGAAAAAAAGTCAGTATTGGGAAAAGCTTTTGCCCCGCAGGTTCCTGGCTGCTCTCCTAAATGGTTGCCAGCTGATGGCTGCTTCAGGAGCTACCGTGAAATGAATTGGTGATTATAGTTCAGTTCCTGTTGACAGGCATCCACCTTACAACCTCCGCAGCTGGCAGCCTTGGTGGCAGGCACAGCAAAGAGGTCCAGGGCTGAAGGAACAGGAAAAATAAACAGTGCTCTCATAACAGGATGTGTCCGCCCTGCTTCCATGATTCATATATCCTGAGCAGCATCCCCTGGACTGGTGCAGCCCAGTGACTGGGTCCTTGGCCCACTGGTTTCTCTTTGAGGTCCAGGAGACTTTCTGATATTATTGCTGTTTACGAGAAAACTGCTTATGGCCTGGTTCTTTAGGAACTCCTGCTCCTGGCTCTTCTCTGAGATGAAAATTTTTGCCTTGGCAAGGGCTCTCAAAGGGGCTTTGTAGTGCTGCTCACATTACCTGGGATTTTGATGTAAAGTCATTTAAAGTTGGAGGTTGCCTCATCTTACAGTATTTCCTGTAGAGCTGGTCTGAGCGTTCATCAAGCAGAAAAGTGGCGAGCTTTCTGACGAAATGTTCATGCAGTGTCCACTTGCCCACTGTGCAAATGTCTCCTCCCCCTGTGCTGCCTTCTCCCTCAGCTTTTCAGTCAGCTGTGGCATTTTCTGGCTGCTGAATCATTCTGGAGGTTTGTTGGGGTGCATTTGGGATGGCACACCCCTGGGAGCACCAGACTCCCTTCTAGCCCACTGATATGTCTTGCTTTCCAGCATCTGGGTGCCTTCCAGGTAGATTTAGGTTCCTTTTTAATAACCATAAAATTTCCAGCTGCTACTGCACATGTCTCCGTGTTTTTGAATAGTTGTCCTTGGTATTTACAACTCAGGGAATGTGCTGAGAAAGAAGACGGCAGAAGATACGTGTAATTGATGTCTGTGGAAAACGAGCATTTATGGTATACTCACAATGTCAAACCCCAACTTTCTCTGATGCATAACTACCCAAACTCAAGCTCAGAAAACATACAGCTGTCTTCTTTCCAGGTCACTGCAACCTGGAAAATTGAGAGTTTATCCATTTCCCTAACATAATTAATGTTATGGCTATTTTTCTAATTCACTTCTCCTTTTAGAAAGACTTCTTTTTCACTTCTCCTTTAGAAAGACCAAACCCTTGCAGCTCCCAAGAGGTTCCTCTGCACCTGACAACATTTTTTGTAGCCTGTTTCCTTTTCCATAGCTAAGTTTAGCTTTTGATTTTCCTCCGTCTCATCCCTCAGGTAGGTCTCACAAGTAGTTAAGCTGTTTGTGTTTTCTCCCTGCCTGCATCAAGTTTGTAGAAATAAAGTGCAAGTTTTTATATCAGATTAGTGGGGAAAATATCAAAAGACAAAGGAAAACAAAAAGTTCTTTCTGGAGTTATTATGCCATTGAAATACTCATAGCAGAAAGTGGCTTTACTGAAGTTGAGTTATTCATCATCGTAGAAATCTCTGCAAGAACTTTAATTTCTTATATATTTCATATGAGCTCCGTTCCCAACTAGTCCCATGTTGCTGACTTGGCTCTGAGCTGTATTCATGTCATTGTGATGTCTGTGTGCACCGAAGGTCTGCAAATAGCCAAGAAGAAGGCAGGCCTGCCTTCAGCAGTTCACAGTCTGACGACGTGACGATGTGTAGCAGTCAATGGAACTAGCAGCTGTGGAAAGACTGACTGTAAGAGAGAAAAAGGCAGCATGGGAGGAGAAATTGAAGCTGTTGACTGTCCGTCATGGGCTGACATTAACATCTGTCCATTCCTTCCCTGTAGACAATGTTTTGCAAGAGAAGCAGCTTTGAGGAAGGCTGCTTTGAGGGCTATGAGCCGGTGCCCCAGTGTGTTGAGAATGGATGGAGGTGTGGGTGCAGAAGAGCAGGAGGTGACTGTTTGCTTCTGGAGCATTTGACAGAGTGCTAACCCAAACCTGTGAGGCTGTATGGGTGAGTCTCTGTGGGGCTATGGGTTCTGCCCGGGCCCCTGGGGAAGGTTAGGGCCCTTGTAAAGTGATTGTATCTGCAAAACCAAATAACGAAACAACCTTTAGGGTCACAAAAAGTGCAAGAACTCCTCAGTGTGATTGCACTGCATGGGTTGAAAAATTGCCTACCTGGAACAGAGCAGCAGATCAAAAAACATTTGAGCTCTTCCAGCAGTATCCTATCTCAGATAATCTTTTTCTATGCCATTAATTTCCTTGGGCAGAAGATTAAACACTTTTAGATGAATTATAGTGATTTTAGTTTCTGCTGTCCTTGCATATTGCTGCAATTATCAGTGCTGTCTCTTAGTTGCCCTGCTCCCATCACAGAACCAAAAAGGTTAATAACCATTCAACCAAAAAATGCTAGATCTGTGTATGTGTGTGATATGTCAGTATCCCATAGAATGAACACCTCTGATACTTAGATGGAGTTATTTTCATCCTCCTGCCCAAACGTGGACTGCTCATCAGAGGATCATGGAACAGATCCTCTTAGAAGCTATGCTAAGACACATGGAGGACAGGGAGGTTATTCAAGACAGCCAGCAGGACTTCACCAAGGGCAAGACCTGCCTGACCAGCCTAGTGGCCTTCTATAGTGGAGTGACTACATCAGAAGGCAAAGGAAGAGCTATGGACATTGTGTCTCCGGACTTCTGTAAGGCATTTGACACAGTCCCCCACAACATCCTTCTCTCTAAATTGGAGAGATATGGATTTGATGGGTGGACTGTTCAGTGGATGAGGAATTGTCACATCCAGAGGTTAGTGGTCAATGACTCAATGTCCAGATGGAAGTTGGCAACAAGTGGTGTCCCTCAGGGGTCCGTATTGGGATCAGTACTGTTTAATGTCTTCATCAATGATATGGACAGTGGGACTGAGTGCATCCTCAGCAAGTTTCCAGATGACACTAAGCTGAGTGGTGTGGTTGACATGCCTGAGGGACAGAATACCATCCAGGGGACCCAGACAAGCTTCAAGGAGTGGGCACGTGTGAACCTCATGAGATTCAACAAGTCCAAGGGCAGGGTCCTGCACCTGGGTTGGGGAAACCTGGTGTATCAATGCAGGATAGGGGGTGAAGAGATTGAGAGCAGCCCTGCCAAGAAGGACTTGTGGGTACTGGTGTATGAAAAGCCGGACATGAGCCAGCAATGTGCGCTTGCAGCCCAGGAAGCCAACTGTATCCTGGGCTGAATCAAAACAAGTGTGGCCAGCAGGTCAAGAGAGGTGATTCTGCCCCTCTACTCCACTCTGGTGAGATCCCACCTGGAGTTCAGCTCTGGAGCCCTCTGCACAGAAAGGACGTGGACCTGTTGGAGCAGGTCCAGAGGGGGGCCACAAAGATGATCAGAGGGCTGGAGCATCTCTCCTATGAAAACAAGCTGAGAGAGTTGGAGTTCAGCCTGGAGAAGAGAAGGCTCCAAAGACATCTTATTGCAGCCTTTCAGTACTTAAAGGGGGCTTATAAGAAAGATAGGGACAAACTTTTTAGCAGGGCTTGTTGTAATAGGACAAGGGCTAATTATTTCAAATGAAAAGAAGGTAGATTTAAAATAGATATAAGGAAGAAATTTTTTATCCTGAGTGTGGTGAGACACTGGCAAAGGTTGCCCAGAGGTGGCAGATGCCCCATCCCTGGAAACATTCAAGGTCAGACTGGACAAGGCCCTGAGCAACATGATCTAGTTGAAAATGCCTCTGCTCATTGCAGGGGGAGTTAGACTAGATGACCTTTAAAGCCAAATTAGTCTATGATTCTTATCAATGATATTTCAAGGTGAATTTTAGATGGGACTTGTACTGGCTTTTTCCATTGGGTAAATTCCACTTCATTTGAATTGGTTCCTCTAGTGGGTCATTTAATAGACAAGGGAGTGTCTTAAAGGTTGTATTGAATTACTGAAGAAAAATGTATCTGACCTGTAGTCAAGGTGTTAAAAATCTAAGGCAACATTCAGACAGACATCCTAGCTACCACCTATGCTAAATGGATAAACCCAGGAACTTTAATCCCAAAAGCAGAGATAGAGCCAAGGAGGTTTTTCATTAATTTTTGTAGTGTCAGGGCATATACCCTTTTGAGACTGTATCCCTTGAAAACAGAGGTACTACAGGCTGCATTAGTGCTAGAAACAGCCCTAACAGCTACATTACTGGAGGGTGTCCTTCAGGTGAGTATACCTGCAATTCACTGTGTTGTGCTGCATGGACCTTGATCTGCTTGGCTCCAGCACACAAAGGGTGGCCCAGCTGAGCTGTTTGGAAGACTTAGTCACATGAAACACTTTCTCACCAAGAGTTTTGAAGCTGTATTAATTGACACTCCAAACTGATTGAATTTAATGAGAATCTTTCCACTCTGACATCATGGCTTTGATTTATACATAACTCATTGTTTCAAATGTGAGTCTTAATGTGCTTATCCAGTCTGCCACTCTTCCAAGAATATATGAATAAACAGAGAGAGAAGAAAAAAAAACAAACCCACAAAACAAGTTTAAGAGATTTCTGTGTGTCTGTTAGAGGCAACTCCTGACTAATGCCAAGAAGCAGTGGGAAAGGGTGTCTTTTGCCTAGGAAGTCAGAGTCTGCAGGACTCTGCAACCAGAACATTGCGCCGCTGAGTTATTTTCTATCAGAAAAGGTAACTAAACTTCTTGTGCAATAGTTAAACCAGTAAGAGGTTTAATGGACTAAAACCCTTGTATGTTTATGTTATTTAAATCTGTCAGCTGCTGTATTTTTCTTCTATGTCGAGTCTGGTTCCCTAAGGAAATGAGGCTTATACAATTGCAGTGGCCATTGCATCTGGCCAATTGCATCTATCCATCTGTCCATCTGTTGGTCCCCTGGCTACTCCCAGTTACTTTCAAACTGTCAGCAAATTTCAGCCAATCTGTAAAGAAAGAAAAACATCTCAAAGATATTACCATTTTTATGAATTTTATGGAGACTGGTAGAAATTTTCCAAAGGCTTAATTAATATCCCCTCAAGGTAAAGCTGAGATCATTCAGCCATTGCCCTTTCTGTTTGCCCTGATGTACAAAACTCAACTGTCCTATTGTTGTGTGAGTGGCTTTAAACCAGCTACAGCACCGGCTATTTCTTGCTCACCCCAAAGCAATGGAAAAGTAAAGGTTTTGTGGGAGCCAGAGATGTTTTAGATTAGGTATTAGGAAGAAATTCTTTACTGTGAGGATGGTGAGACACTAGAACGGTTTGCCCAGAGAAGTTGTGAAAATCCCATCCCTGGAAGTGTTCAAGGCTAGGCTGGATGGGACTTTGAGTAACCTGGTCTAGTGGGAGGTGTCCCTGCCCATGGCAGGGGGGTTGGAACTCGATGATCTTTAAGGTTCCTTCCAACCTAAACCATTCTATGATTCTATGTCACTGGATACTTGCAAGGGATTGGAGGGAAACTGCAGGGTGTCAGATGGGAAAGAAGTAAGTGAGACCACTGTGGTGAATAGGTGTGGTGAATAGATGGCAACAAAAGGAGGGATGCCTGGAAAGTGTCACGCACTGACAGTTTTTTTCAGGGATGTGCCTATTTTTGAAGGACGAGCAAACATCAGAAAGCCTGAGAATGTTATGGTGGGGAGGAGGACTGAGGGGTGCAGAGTAAACCCAAAGGTGTAACAGGGAGGGTACACTGGGCTGTAGTAGGCTAATTTCAGCAGTAGTGTGGGGATACGTATCAGAAATCCATAGGAAACTGAGTTTCATTAGTTCAGCTGCTCACAGCAGAACTTGTTTTATCAAGCTCTTTGTTGGCAAGGTTACACCAGGGAATGACTGAAGTTATTCAGAAAATGCTTGTGATTTCTTTGGGGCTGTGCAATTGTACTGAGAGAGATAGCAACTATTTTTTATGATGAATTATGGCCAGAAAGTATACCTACCCTCTGCTGCCTGCGTTCCTCATGGCACCCACTGGGTTTCTTCAATTCCAGAACTTAATTTTTCTTAAAAGGATGATTGTTTTGCTGTGCCTACGCCACAAAGATGGAGCTGTGCTGATTAAATAAGGCCTTTGTGAGCAGTTCCTTGGACTATGTGAGGAGGATCCTTCTTTACAGCTATGTGAAAGCTTATAGTTACTTGGATGGCAATCAACATGCCTTGGTAGATGAAGCATTGGCCGTCTGTGTATCATTAAGGAGCTCGAAGAGTCAATTCAGTCCAGACAGTAAACAATGAATTGCTGACACTTTCAGCTCTGCTGGGGCTCAGAAATACCAGTGTGCACATCTGAGCCATATCAGTGGAAACACACAAGGATTAGATTCTTTTGGTGACGGCTGCATTTTTATTGTGAATAATCTGATGGGAGCCTGATGGTGTCCAATGCATCCATTCTTGCCTTGTGATTCTTTTGCCATCTGAAATGTTGTTAGTTTTAATGACATAATTATCCTTTATATATTCAGTTAGACATATGGGTTGGGTTTTTTCTTTTTTTTTTTTTTTTTTTTGAGTTATAATTACTTTCCCTGAGAGGCAGCAGCTTTAATGCTTGGGTAGTTTTCTGAGAAGCTGGGACTGAAAGAAGCTTTTGGGAAATGACAATTATATGTCCATGGTTTTTATTTGGTATGCTTTATTTTAGTCTTTGCCTAGGCTGAAAGCTCTTGTTGGCTGGAAGAAGATGCATTGAATCAGTGAAATCAGGATATTTGAGTCTCAGTCTCCCTTTCCCTGCCCCCAAACAAAACCATACAAAGAACTTGTATATTGACTAAAAGTAACGTGCGGTTGCTTTGCTGAATTTATACAAAGTACTGGTAGGAAAAAATTAATACCCTTTCACCTCCTATTCTCCAGGGCACTCACATGAATTTTTTTTGCTGAACTTTTCTAGAAGTTTATCTCAACAGAAAAATTTGTATTAGATATTTGTATCAATTCTAACAAGGTGAGACTATTTAGTCAGCGTATCTTGGAAAACAGGAAAAAAAAAAAAAAGGCTTGTCTTGGCTTGTACATGACCTTGTAACCTTCCATGTTACTCATTCCATGGTCAGCTCAAAGTGGACCACGTCTGTTTTGGGGACCTTGTGGTACCCCATGAAATCCCCTAGGGACTACTGCGCCTGCATGGATGCATAAGGACTCTGCAGTAGTTTTAAGCATTAGTAAAAGAAAACATTTATGGAAACATGTCAGAAGTCATACAAGTTGTTACCTTTTGAAGCTTGGAGCCTACAGGAGAGCCTGCAAGGGACTCTTTGTCAGGAAGTGTAGTGACACGACAAGGGATAATGGTTTTAAATTGGAAGAGGGGAGATTTAAATTAGATACCCAAAAGAAATTCTTTACTGTGAGGATGGTGAGGCACTGGAACAGGTTGCCCAGGGCAGTCGTGGATGCCCCATCCCTGGAGGTGTTCAAAGTCAGGTTGGATGAAGCTTTGAGCAACCTGCTCTAGTGGGAGGTGTCCCTGGGGTGGACATGGGAGGGGGGTTGGAATAAGGTGATCTTTAAGGTCCCTTCCAACCCAAACCATTCTATGTGCAGTTAGTTACTGATTGTGTTATGCCCTGGCTTCATGTAATCATTAGGAAAAAACAACAGAGAACAATTTTCATGGGGTATGTAAAGCTCCAGTGGGGATGCACTGAGGTAAGAGCTCCCCCAGCACCAACAAAAAAACCCTGTGGGTTTGCCTTTAGCTTCTGGTGCTATTCTGCAGCAACAAATCTGAGGAAGGTGCTTAGTTTTGCAGGCATCTGAAAGGTCTCATACATCCTGCCTGAGTGGGGAGTGTCATTATTATACTGATATGATTTAAAAAAGCATTTGTTTTCAGAGACAGGTTGGGGGCAAGAACCCCCCGTTCCCCCCCTTCCTCCCCCCATCCTGTTGCAGTGCAGGGAAGAGCACTGACTCCTGCAAGGTTGGAGTAAGGGAGCTTCCCTCCCCCATGTGGGGCAGCCTCCTCCACTGCCCACTGGGCTCCAGCAAGAGAAACCAGAAGGATAATGCGCAGTTTTGCTTCCAGTTTCCAGCAGCTGGTGCAGCCACTGTGGGACCCTTGGGGGGAGTCAAGTGCTGCCCCCCGAATCTGCTCCTCTCATTGCTCTCCCCAGAGGGCTTTGACTGCTGGAAAGCAGCAGAGCAGGGGCCCTGTGAGGCAGATGGGGGAGCATCTTACTTGAAAGAAGGGGGAGAGGAATCAGTACTTGCTCTAAGTTATTTCGTTCACCCGTTTTCTCCCAGTTTCAACACCAGGGCGAAGCCAGGGTTTCCATGACTTCTGGGAGATGGCAACTGGTTTCTTTTACAGACAGTCATAGCAGCTAGAATTGGAAAAGTCCTTGTCGGTCCCTTAGTCTCCCTCTCCTCTTCTTCTCTCTCCCTTTTATCTTTTTAAAAATAGTATATTTGAGAACAATGTGTCCATATTAGTTTTGCTTGTCTCTTGCAAAGGATTTCCAATCTCTTAGTTTAAATGGAATATTATTCCCAGATGGAAAAACTCATCTACTGGCAAAGTCAGTAATATAATTTGTTTATATTGATCCAGTGCAACTAAAGTGGGTAGGGAAGGAGGGAAAGGAGAGGGAAGAAAATTCCTTTGCCATCTCGTACTTGTTACTTGTCAAGTTGTGTACACTGTGAGTAAAGCTGTGTTCCTGAGTGGTCAGGCATGGTGTGGCCCCAAAAGGCTCTTGGTAGGGAAGAGGAGACAGGGTGCCTGTCACTCTGGCTTGGAGGGAGTGTGCTACATAGTTTTCATTTTCTGCATGCATGATTAAAATTAAAGGAAAAAAAAAAAAAAGTATCTTGGCTCTAGCAGTGGGAACCACACAGATGTGAATGGAATGGAAAGCTGATTTTTTTAACTTGTATGTCACCACTTCCTGTGACCTGAAGGATAGATTTGTCTCAGAGTTTTCTGCAGCACAGGCAAAGACATTAATTACCCTTTTCAGAAATAATGGAAGAAAAGTACTGTGTTTGGTGTTTCAAAGTGTGCTTTCTGTGCTTTACTTTAGATGGGCCTAGCAGCTTTCCAGAACCTTGGATCTGTTGGAGATTTTCTCCCTTCCTTCCTTTGAAGTTGAGGATCCCAAGCACTTTCCCAAACTGACCCATGCAGCCTCTCATGACGCCAGGTAAAGCACAGACACTGTTTGAGCCCTGGTTAATGTATGGAGGAAGGCACATGTGAACCATGTGTACATTTATATACCCCATTTGGTAATGAGATTCACATACACCATCTTCCTCCCTGGCCAGGGCACTCGATGCACACTTGTGCACAGCGAGGTGCATTTCTGTTGTGTGATCAAACACACATCAGAATTATATTTCTGAGGAGGAAAGCAGGCAGCAATCCTCCTAGGGACCCAAAGGCCCCGTCACCTGGGGTGAGTGCCACAGGAAGGGTATCCTTGCCAGAGGGCAAGCAGGCAGTATTTCCATAGCTGTCCCTGCCCCACTAGTCCACAGCCTCCCCTATGTGCGTGGGCTCCTGCTCTACTCACCTTACCCACGTTTTTGCCCTCACACACCATGCAGATATCAGCAGGCATTAGCCTGCTGCTAATTGCCTCCTTCAGAGACCTGCCAGCTCCTCCCCATGGGTGCCATCCACGTCGCAGCTCTCCATCCCCAGGTGTGGAAAGCCCTACCTGAAAAGCCAGGCACTTCACGTGGTGCCTCAGGCAAATGGATGCTGGGGGGTGCTGGGGCAAATGGACTGGAGTTTCACTTCCAAAGAACTAAGTTCAAATTTTGGTTTCAGTCATAGAGGGAATTATGTTTAAAGATCTTTTAATCCCTTGGGAAGTTTTCCAGTCCCTGGGGATATCGTTGCTTAATCACACCCTCAACCCTGTGCTGGGTCATTCTCTCTCAAGATAGGGCTTGTTCAGGGACTTTTATGGATTTTTGTTTGCTTTTTAAATGGAGCTCTTTTCCAATTTAATTTGGGGTTGTTTGTGAAAGGTGTCTGCTTTCAAAAGGTTGTTGAGAGTTTTTTGGCTTAGAAAAATTGAACATTCCTTCATCTGGTTAAAAGGTAGGTGGCACAGGAAAATGTAATGGGGAGAAGGAGCAAGGTATTAAAAGGACAGTGGGGAGCATGAAGGGCCTGAGTCAAAGTTGCCGTAAGATAGAGGAATTTCCAAATTGAAATATTTTGGATTTTGCTTTTTACATGAAGTATGATATTTTTCCTAGTGGGAGGAAGGAGGAAAGTATCTGGCAGTGTGGGCCAGAGCTGATGTAGCTACCTTTTTTCTTGGTTTTGCATATCTCCTGTGCTCAGAAGTACAATTATGCTTTGAAAGAGGAGTTCACCAGAAATGTAAGTGATGACAAAAGAATTGGCCTCTGCCTGCACCTTTACATCTCAGTTCTGGACTCAGCAGCCCCCCATTTATGATACAACAGGAACATATTTTGTTCTGCTCCAGAAGCAGCACTCGATTGGGTGTTACTGGCTCATTAGGAAATTAGATGATCTGTCTAAATCTTTAGGCAAGGGACACATTTTTTGAGCAAATATGGAGTGTTCAAGTGATGCCAGCAATAACAATCTCTAAGTTACAGATGAGGTACACTGAGAAAGCAGTGTGTTATCTCTCTGAATGTTTAAAATTTTGCACATTTTGGCAACTTCCTTAAAGAAGGCAAGAGCTGGACTGTCAGCACTGATTTTAGTTTTGCAGTGCCATGGCTTTCTATTTATAATGGACATGAAAGAGGTCCCGAAGGCAGCATGTCTTGTCAGTGAATTAAAAATTCCTCATATCTGCAATGTTTGCTTTAATTTAAATATTTGTCATGGTTAATGAAAGATAGCCTGAGAAAGAGGAAGCAAAGCAAGTTTCCCAGGTCCCATCGGTTTACTTGTGCCTTCTTCCTATTTGTGGTCAAAAATACAGCCCTGTATGAACGAGCTATGATGCTGCATGGATGGCAAAACGGGTAGAAGTCCATTGCTAAGAGGATTTCACATCATGCCGTTATCTAGCAGCCTTGGATGTTAACGCGGAGGGTCTGGCCTATCCTGCTCATAGTAACTGATAAAATGTAAAGCGCCTACCTTGAATGCTCTGATTCTGTGCTGAGGCAGTTTCCTGGTGTCATCCTTAAGTGGAGCAGGAGACGTGCCCAGCCTGCAGAAGGAGGCAGGGCAGAGCTCTAGCTGTGCTTCCAGCTGCAGAACTGCCCACGGTTGCCCGGTGCAGGAGCTGTGCTGCTGCAAATAAAAGCCAGGCAAGCTCAAATCACGTAATAAGCGTTATAGGCTTCTCTTATTTAGTTCACGATGTATACCTTTGGGCAACATTCAGGCTCTCCAGTGCCTTCTAATTAATTTGTTTTCTTATACTTTACTGAGATTTGGATTGGCACCAAAGCCCAAAAGGGAAGAATCTAACTGTCAAAAAAGTGGATGTCTATAATGAGCGTAAGTTGTGGATGAAAACCACACAGTTGTCACACAGCAGCTATGACATAAAAGTTGCTACTGCTTCTCATAAGGGAGATGATAGATATTTTGGGAGGGCAGAAGATGTGATTACAGGAGACAGTTACATGGAAACTGCCATTGAATACTCCACACACTGAAACAGAGTGGTGTGCAGAAACAAGACTGTTAAAAATATTTTAATAAATATTAAGTTCATGGATGAATAACAAAAATATGTAAGCATTACTTAAACATGGCTGGCTAGCTTGTGCAGCATTGTCCAGTTGAGGAATACAGGATTCAGCATGGGCAGCTGAGGTTTTCCTCCTGGCCCTGACACCAGTTTTCTCTAAAATGTCAACAAGTCATATTTTCTAATGATTTCATACACTTTGGACCAGCAACATGTGCCTCAGTTTCTCATCTCTAAAACACTGTTGCTTGATAACAAAACCTCCAGATCACTGTCAGATTATAAGTTATATTAGGATTTTGGAGTGAATAGCTATGGAAAGTCTGAGATATTAATTAACCAGCATTGTTTTTTAGGCTCCTGACCCTTTGCTGCAGTATGGCAGACTTTGCAGCCGCGTAAGAGCCCTGTATAGAGACCGGGCTTCCGCTTCTGTGTCTGGGCCTTCTCCCCCCAGGCTCAGGCAAACCCTGGTGCCCAGGGCTTGCCTGCCCGCTGAGGGGCCACCTTGGCTACTACCCACTACTCCCAGGCAAGCGCTCCTGCCGGCGCACTCCTGCCTAGTGCCAGGCTCCCGCCGGCAGTGTCAGCTGTTGAAGTAGCTTGGTAATGAACTCTGGGGCAGACACTCTGTAATAAATTAATCTTCATGAAGCCTGATGACCATAAAGAGCAATCCGAATGTGTAGCATCTCTCTCCATAGCAGCACAGCGCCACGGGAGCCTGTATCTCAGGAACCCTTCGTGTTCCCTGTGGTCAGTACATATGGTGGGCCCTGCCCAGTTGCTCTTCCAGCATCCTGTTTTCCTGGTGACGCTTCAGGGATTCTGTGGCATCTTCAGAAGTGCCCTTGAAAAGGTTGAAGAGAAGTAGGTAAATCTATGCTTTAAATTACTGAAAATGACTTGAACAGTGAAGCAAAAGAAGAGAGTGTGCAGGTGACTAGTAGATGGTGAAGGACCAAAAATAGGAGACTGATTCAGCTCATTCAGCACCTGCGAGTCCTCTGGCTGCATTGAGTGAAGTGCTTGTCCAGCTCCTCAAGCCCTGCGAACCCTAGCAAGGCAGGAGCAGAAAAACCTCCTTGCAGCCAGAGGAGCTGCAGGCAGGTGGTGACGGTCATTTGCGTGACTGTTTATCCCAGTCCCCGTTGCGTAACTGCAGAAACGCCGAGCTGTAGTCTCCAGGCCTGCACTGGAAATACGGAGACAGCCCTTCCTGGGGACGCAGTGGGAGGTGTGGGGGCTGCCTCCCGCTCCTTTTTAGCAAGAGAACATCTCTACAGCTCCCCATACCACCTTCTACAGAATGACAACCAACATATGACTTGGGTTTGAAATCCTTGCAGCTGATGGAAAAACAATTAAGGTCTCATTAAAATTCTATGTAGAGAGCCAAGAAAAGGAAGATAATGTCAGAGGAAAGGTGATACGTAGGACAGTACGGGAAAATCTCTTAAGTTAAGCCTGTCGTTAGGCGGGAGCACAGAAGGTGCTAATTGTACAGTGCATTTCATTCATCCCACAAAGAATAATTAACACTTTCCCTTCTGCCTTCCCCTTCACTAAAATGAATGGCTCAATACATATCCTCTCTTGTTAAGGCAGGAGTTGTTGTATCGTGGGTCTGTATGTGCAGAAGAATTTTACTGCTGGTTTTCTTCACCGTCTGACTGTTGAACAGGAATCATTATCAGTCGTGTGAGGGAATGTTGATTTCATTAATCTCATTGTGTGTCTTCATCTGTTGCTATTACAGAAATTATTGGCCCAGGAGGGGGAAGCACTGGAACAATCATTGGAAATGGCTTTCAGGTAAGCACAGGCCTAAAAATTGCCCTAAATAGGTAAGGGCTACCAGAGATCATTCTGCCCCTGAGAGCGTGCATAGATGTGCTGGTGGGGAGGGAGCACAGTGCAAACAAGTGCTGCTTGGTTCCCTGCAGGGAGTATTTTTCCTTAAGATTTGTGTCCAGGCTGATCCAACCATTGACACAGAAACCAAAGCTCTTTCAATGTGAGACTCTGGCCTGCCTTGCTGCCCAGTATCACGCACAGTCAGTCCTGAGCAATATTATTGTGACAGAACAACAGCTGCTTTGCAAAGCAAATCTTAGCTCCACCAGATCCAGTTTGAGTGTTAGCACACACTTCCCAGCCTCTCACACTCCTCACGATATTGAAGTAAAGGTGATAGTCTTCACTTCCTTTTTAACTGGAAAAGATATCATTGCATATTACTATACAGCTGATGCTCTCTATTCCAGTGGTGCTTATACTGCTTACACTTCAAGGTTGGGGTTAAGTGATCCATGTCCATGTGGCCTCTCTGTTTCACAGAAATAATTCACATTAATTAGTTAAAGATTATAAAGTCAAAGGTAACCAAACCAAATAATTGGGCAGGGGGAAGTAGGGAAGGATATTTCTTTGGTGCGTTGCTGAAAGCTAAAACAGATTTCGTTGCTGATGGAGAGTAATTGGTGTACCAGTAGGCCCAGAGGGATGTGTGTGAGCTGTGAGCAGGTGGGGTGTTCAGGGGTAAAAGCATACAGGCCACCTCTGTAGGAGACACTCTCTGCTCAGCAATGAAGAAATCCTGTTCTGTTGGAGTCAGGGAGTTGGCAGCTTATGGGATCAGGAAAGCTTGCAGATATAGATCATCATCTTATAGGTCTCCAGCATTCATACAGTGTGGTAGAAACAGCTAGAGAAGTTCCTAGGCAGAAGAGGAGCAATTACCCATCCCAATCTCTCCAGCTGGCCAAGGTGCCTCTCTTGGTTTCATTCCTTTATAAATCGAAACAACAGATAAAATCGATGAAACCAGAAACCGCAGGTTAATGATATCAAAAATAGCCATCCCTCTCCTGCTGGAAAGGTAGCTCATAGTATTACAAAAGGCTATTGTGATTTTTAATACAATTCCTGCAAGGCAGCCAAGAGGCATTTCTGTAAGAGTTGTGAATGCGACTCAGTCGCAGTGTAGGGAAAGGATTATCTCTGTTGGTTTCGGGACAGGAGACAGTTTTGGAAGCATCACTGATTTTTGCATTCCTAACAGAAAAAAATTCTCATGCTGGACACCCGAATCCAGAAGCCACTTTTAAACCTTGTTTTGTTTTTTCTGATTGAAGTGGAAGAAACATTTCTAACATGCAGTCCGTTCTTACAGGCACATTGACTTGAAAGTTAATCATAGTTCTGGCCCCAGATGGTTACAGTGCATCTGCTTCTCCATCTGTGGGAGTCTTAAAGGATATTTGATAGCTGTCCAAGTAAGTGCTTAAAATTTTATTATATAAAGGCAAAATAACAAGAAAGCATAATCCAGAATGATCCCAAGGGAAACAGAAATGGAACAAGTGCTTCAAGACCTCAGCTGTGCCCTATAGACTTCACCTGAAATACAGATTATTGTATGGCATGCATGAAGTGTTACTCATAGTAGATGTGCGCTGAAGACGTACCTACCAATTTTGATCAGGAAAATGCTACAGAAATACTCTTCCTGCCTTGCCATGGCCAGGAATCTTACAATTAGTTAACATGGAAACAAATGTAAGGAAAACATTTTTCAACCATATCATATCATTTATTATACTGTATTGAACCTTGGTGTGGCTGTCTGTAAGCAAGCTTGTTTTGCGAATTGCTTTCAAAACAGCCAGCACTCTTTTCCATATCAGAAGCCCTTGAGAAGTCAAGAGAACGGTGCAAACTATTTACAGTTTCCTTCTGTCCTCCCTGTAATCCCAGGTGAGATAAATATAGAAATCTCTAGGGGTGAGATGTGAGATGCAGTATTGATGAGCAAACATGAAACAGGCCTCACTCAAAACATCATTAGATCGACTGATGGATTAAGATGGAGATGGAGCTAATTGAAATCCTGCTTAGGGAGGAGGTGTGGTGGGTCCTTGCAAGCTTGTAGAGAGGCCAGTAACAATGAGGTCTGAGACTGTGGGGAAGTTTCAAGTGATATGAAGCCTGATCCAAAGCTCAGTGAAGCTGAAGAAAATCCCCCATGAATATTGCATGCCTTATGGGATTTTTTTTTTTTTAAGAACAATTATTCTACCAAACCTCACTCTTATTCTGCATGAGGGTCACGATGGATAAGAGGGAGGAAGGAGCTGCTTTTCCTTTCAAGGTGAATATGGTGATAAAATTAATTTCTGGATCATTCCCCTGAGTCATATCCAATGGGACAGAGAAGTCAGTAAGGCTCTCTACATTAAGTTGTGAGAGATGAAGAAGGTGGGGAGCCATTATGTCATACCTGCCACGAGCGAGCAGAGAAAGAATAAAGGGAAATGGGCATGACCCCTTGCCTCATCTCACCACGTCTGCTCAGGACATGCAAGCATCTGAGATGTCTGCTCAGGCAAGCCCTCACAGACAATCAGAAGACTCCGTGTCTGTTACGGACACCACACGTTCCCTCTCTTATGGAACAAGCTGTGAGCACATATATTGCAGTGTAAGTAAAACTTTAATGATGGTTGAGCTTTACAACTACGCATATTAAGGCCCTATAATAATAGTTTACAAACAGGAATTGTGTGGTTTTCTTTGTCATAACAACAACAATAATAATAATCAGCGGCACTTGGAAGCTGTTCCACTATGACAGAAACTCACTGCTGCAGACTGGAAAACATTCCATTTCTGCTAAGACTCAAGTAAGGGCTGCTAACCATGTATGTGATTGCTGGGCAAATGATATGGCAGAACTCTCCTTGAGCAATAGGCCAAGCAGGTACGTGGAAATCGGCAAGTTGTAATGCGCTACCCTGGGAATAAATACTATGGTATGTGGCACCACTGGGGTTAAAGTGCTAGTGCAAAATGTGTAGATAATACTGTGAGCAACCCTAAGGGGTAAGCATCAGTATTTATAACACTCCTTACAATTACTAATGCCACACTCAGCAATTCTGTATTAAAATTGGTATTTGGTGTTTAACACATTGCTGAGGACTGATTTACAATTTGATTCCAACTCCTAAATGAATTGCAATTATTCTGGCAGTTATTAATTGTGTAAATTTATGTGCAGGAGTTTATCTCACACTATCCAATCTGGTTTTTATGGCTGCTATTTTATTGCTCCGTGATTGCTCTAGGATTGGCTTTGCTTGCCAATACTTACAAGTTAAAAACAAATTTTAATATATTTGTTGGCTTAAATGTAAGATTGGGGGCAGGGGTTGTTTCATTTGTGATTTGGGGATTTTTCCTCTTCATCTTCCTGAGTTTTTTCTATTAATTTCTAATCCAGTTGTTCCAAGTCTGTGATATATCAATCTGTTTCACATAAAAGGAATAATAACAATTTTCGCTGAATGAGCAACAACACTTGGTGATATTTCTGTTTAGGCAAGAAGGAAGATTCTCCCTGGGGAGCAGGAACAGTGCTCCCCAGGGACAGGGAGAAGTGTCACCAGTGCAACATCATAGGTCTGCTATGAGTATCTATCTCAGCCTAATGGGGTTGGAGGACAGGAAGACCTTGGCCTTTGCTAACACTCTGTATCCTTCTCCCTCGAATGTCTTTTTTCCTGGAGGGATGCCTGCACTGGGGAGGGCAGCATTCAAAGCTAGAATCAATATAAGGGATCAAGGAAAGCACAGGAAATGGGATATTTCTAGTCCACCTCCAGCAGAATGAGAAGATTGGGATTAGCTGCCCAAATCAAGGTTAGATGGTCTCTAAGAGAATGTTAGAGGCATAATCTGTGGGAAGGAAAAAGACCTATTTAAGCAAAGGGCGTACAAACAAATGGAATACATTCACATTATCAACTAGAAAGTTTGTAATTGTCAAAGTAGTGACAATCTAGAGCCAATAAGAGAAATGGGAAGAAGAAAGCTACATGGTTTTAAAGAGGACCTGGAGCAGATAATCCCAAATCTTCCTGGGCACTGTGCCCAGAGATAGAGCCTCCATAGCTTGCTCACACTGCTATGTGAAAAGTGCTCTGCGGCATGATGAGGTCCTGGAACTTTGTGCAGTTTCCCACCATCCTGCTTGGTCTTGTGGTGACAATGTCTGGCAGAAAGGATCACCCAGATCCTACATTGCAAGGATCTTAGGCCCTTCTGACATGTCCTAGTTGAAAGCCCAAGCTGAGGCTGAGAAAATCTGGCTGTGTGGTACTGGAGATTTTCAACTTCAAAGCACCCATAGGAGCACTCAAGCAGGTAGAGCATAGACAGAGCCTGTGACTCCTGATCCTTTGTGAGCTTTGCAGTGTATAGTTACAGTGAGCTGATGTTTTGGGTCCTGCTGGTTTCCATGTACTTTCCAGTCTAAAGACTCTGAACTCTGAGTGTTCAGCAAAGCACATAAATGGCCTTGGGCTTTACTGAAGTGTGAAAAACTACAGAGAGATTTCTGCAATGCTGTATGAGCGTTGCTTTACCCTGGTGCCTCCATCCTGTCACCAGCCAAAAATTTTGTGGGAAACAGGATCTTGATGTCAGTGTACAGTTGTATGATTTGGGGTGAGCTGAGGCTTTGATCATGAAACCTTACAGGACTGGAACTGTGAGGAGAAAGAACAGGCAATGTTTTTTCAAAAGGTTCCAGAGTTTCCTTAATACCTACTCTCTGGAGCCATGTGGAAATCTTGCTAAGCCACCCAAATGCTTTCCAGAGCTTTTGCTGCATGGAAGCATCTTCAAGGCTGTAATGCAAGTTTTGGCTTATACCCAAAATTGTTATTTCCAATAATAATGAGCTGATTGATTACCGCCATCAATTCCTGGCTGCTGGAAATGACAAAGAAAAATATTTCAATTATTTTTCTAATGACAGGATAGAAAATAAATAAGCCCTGCCATTCTGGGACCAAAATATGGGTTAGGCTAGTCCTGAAAACTAGATAGTGGAAATTTCTACTTTCAGGTACTGAAACATTATTTAGAAAAATATGAAGCCACTGTGTAAAATTTAATAGAATAAGTGAACATAATCTCAGTGGCTCAGAGATACAGAACAAGCCTGTGATATAGTGACTAGCAGCAGCCCTTTGGGTAGATATTGTTTATCTCACAGTATATTGATTTCTCCACTAGGCCTGAACTTGTTAGACATGACACTTCAATCTCAGAGTAGATTACTGCAGTAGCTTTTTACCTCAGGACATACAAACTCCATCCTACTAACTTCACCATAGATAAATTTTCATGATACATGTGAATTCCCTATTGTGTACAGCAAAACCTGATCATGACTGGAGTGTCAATAAGCAAAACAAGAGTATGTTTTGTAAGTCTTTTATACTGTTGGGCATGCTTTTCTTTCCCCAAATTTGTGTACACTTTTATAAGGGGAGGAAATAGGTAAGAGTCTCATTATGCTGAAAGACAAGAAGACATGAGACTATTTGTACTTTTTCATACAATGTAGTGCAGAATAGCCTTTCAGTCTGAATGGGGCCATACTCTTTTGCCTTGAGCTGAGGCACTCAACAAAGGAAAATTGGCATTGCAGAAATGATTCCCACTGGCATGAGCTGCCTAGAAAACACAGGCTGAAGACAAATTTACAGAGAGCACAAGAGAGAAAAGAGTGAATTTTAAATGCCTGAAGGAAAAAAATATCAAGAAAACAATATGCCCTCTTCTGCTGTAGGCTTAATCAAGTTTGGTCTGAGCCTTCTGGCTCATAAAACTTTGGACCCTGCTACCCTGATGACCAGTCATGTGCTTTTTTTTCAGAAAAGTTTGCCTAGTTGTAGAGCACTGGTGATTGCTTGGCTTCTCTGAAAAAAGACAAAGGCTCTGTTTCACCATTGAACTCTTTTTCTGATCAACATAGTGAAGTGAGTGTGGCTCCAATGAGGGGGTGAAGGAAGACTACAAATCATAAATGAGGAAGGTAGCAAGGAGGAATGTGGTCACCTTCACTGAGTGTTTTAGAGAGAGAGTAGTTTGAGGATGGAAAATGTGAGGAGACTTGGAGACAGTAAGAGAAACTAACCCATGTATAAAGTCGAATCCAGATTATTGAGAGAGGAACACAGTGACAGGACAAGAGACACCACGTACCGCTTGCAATGTGGGAAATTCTCATTCATTATTAGGTCGTTTTTTTTCTGACTGGGAGGGTAGCGCAGCACTGGAATTGATGCCCAGGGAGTCTTTGGGATCTCCAACTTTGGAGATACCCAAATCTTGACTGGATGAGGCCCTGAACAAACATGACCTCAGAAGGCCCTACTCTGGGCAAGTGGTTGGACCAAATAACTTACAGAGGTCTCTTCCAGCCTGAATTATTCTGTAATTCTGAGTCAGATCCCACAGCTGGCAATGGAAAAACATTGGCTATCATGCTTGAGGATGGGGCAGTGTGAGTCTCTGACTCATGACTAAGCTGGTGTCACTGATTAATTCAGTGCATTTCATGACTGTATGTCAAATTTTATGGAGAGCCTGACAGTTACAAATTTGTTGATTCTGCAAGGCAAGAAAATATTTGCTGACCCATATCACTAATAAATGCTGGTATTTATCCTGTCCAGCACTGGCAGCTGATCCCTTTGAACTCTTCATGATGCTTTGGACCAGGCAGGAAATTAGGTCCTTTGAAAATGCCTTTTCCATGCATGCTCTGACCCAAACTTTCAGTCTCCAGTTCCCCAGCTGAAACTTGGTCTAGAGGAAAAAAAAGCTTCAAGCAAATGGCAGCTGAATGGATCAAAATGAATTCTCTGGGCTATACCCTGGTCTTGAGGGATGCTCTGGGGACAAAGCTGTCTATTGGTTCTTCATTGCAATGGTATTGCTCTAGGTTGCAGTGGATGAGTTGATGGATTGCTGTTTACATAAATATTCTCTGCTGGAAAGCAAAATTCAAGGAACAGCTCTGGTATTTTATCTGCTTTATGTGGGAACAGGGTCACTGGTGCCCATAATTCATTCTGTGGTATGACTGGGACGCTGGTATGTCACATAGCATTTCAAAATTGAGAGTGATGATTTCAAGTATTAAGGTGAGCTGTAGATGTGTTTTGTTACAGTTTTATAACTGAAGAATAAGAAGTGGACTTCTCATTATCTAGCCAAACAAGTGACACTAACAGAGGCACTTTATTCAAGTTATATTCAAAATAGAGAATTTTGTGGAGGTGTGTTTTCCTTTGCATTCCCACAGCAGAGAAAGGAGGTTGGAGGCACTAACGATAGTTCCTCAGATTGATTCAGCAGCTGCTCATATGTTTGCACCCCAAAAACATTTTCTTGTCTTGGCATGAATGAGCGCATGTGTGTGCTCTGTGTGCAGACTGTTTGATCTCTCCTGTCATGCGTAGCCTGGCAGAGATGCGGTGTTTCCTACACAAACTGCCATATCCCCCCAGCTCATGAGTGAAAGGCTAAACATTAAGCAGAGACTAACAAGATTCCAGTTCTGCAACACATTTTAACTTTCAGCAGTTTGTATTTTGCCATATACCCAACATCCCTTCCTAAGGGACAAAAGCACATAATTTAGATGGGATAGATTTTGTTCAATGTATCGTGTTTCCTTCCATTATTGTGCTCGTCAGAGGAACTATTTAGAGAGAAGGCTTTTCACAGTATTGTGTATGGTCCAAGTTTTTTCAGTTGGTCAGGGGATTTTTTGGAGGTTTTTGTTGTTTTCTTTTTTTTTAAAGAGGCACTATTTTAGAGGTTACATTTTCAGAATCCATTGGGTTTCAGCCACTTCAGGTACATAGTGAGAGGAGAGGGAATGAGACAGCCCTAAAAAAGATTTTTTTTTTTTATTTATTTTTCCCATTACAAGGAGGAACATCCTCATCTGAGTCCAATTAAACAGGTAGCTGTCTACATTAATAAAATAAACCAATATATAATCACTACCAGTCTTAATGCTGGGGATGAATGACCTTATTTAGTAAATCATTTATGCTGTGTTTTAGCAGTGTGGCCTCTCTTGTGTTATCTGAGTAAACAGAACAGATGCAGATGCTTGCCAGAGGTTCAGTCTCATAAACCTGTCTCTACAGACTAGCTTGAATATGCCTTATAAATTCACTCCTCTTCACTTACTGGACTCAATCTTCAAAGCAAGCATGTAAGCTAGAAATGCAATATTTATATGTTTATATATCCAGTTGCTGCAACTCAGATTAGTCAAACAGCAAGAATAAGCTAGAGAGAAACAAGAGTACCACATAAAGCAACTCTTTATTAATAATTTTCCACTGGCTTTACTGAATTTGTCTTCCTGCAGTGTTTAAGACATGGTGAAGTGAGATCTCGCTATCTTTATAGAGGCATTTTCAGTCTCTTAGAGATCATAGAATCATAGAATGTTTCGGGTTGGAAGGGACCTTAGAGATCATCGAGTTCCAACACCCCTGGCCATGGGCAGGGACACCTCCCACTGGAGCAGGTTGCTCAAAGCCCCATCCAGCCTGACCTTGAACACTGCTGGGGATAGGGCTGTCACAACTTCTCTGGGCAACCTCTTCCAGTGTCTCACCATCCTCACAATAAAGAATTTCTTCCTAATACCTATTCTAAATCTCCCCTCTTCCAATTTAAAACCATTACCCCTTGTCCTATTGCTACATTCCCTCATAAAGATTCCCTCCTCATTTCTCCTGTAGGCCCCCTTTAGGTACTGGAAGGCTGCTATAAGGCCTCCCTGGAGCCTTCTCTTCCTAATTGAAGGATAGGTAGTTTAGAGATTAACAGGACTTTTGCTCTGTGGTTTGCCTTTGGTTTGCCTTTCTTTCTGTGGTTCCCTCTCAGATTTCTGTATTTTTCCTGCATGGGGGAATCCATCTCCAGTGAAAGGCATCTGTGTGCTTTGGAGTGTGCTTGCTGAGGATGATGAGCAATAGCTGCTGTTGTCAATAGTTGTAAATAAAAGCAAATCCATGAGAAAAATCCAGTAGCTAATGCAGTTCTCCAAAAACACCCAATGGAAGTAAATATGGCAAAGCGCATCACCTTTCAGCCCCTGCACCAGGTGGGTTCTCAGGTGAAGGCAGGTAACGTTTGTGCCTGGAGCCAATCCTGAGCATGCCAGTGGCTGGTCCAGTCTCACAGCAAAGCAAGGGGACACAGGCCACCAGCAACTTGGAGGTCAGCACAGCACCTGCGTGAAAGGGAGCCAGGGTGCTGGGGGAGGCAGAGACACCGCAGCATCTTCTGTGCCTGGCACCAATCACAGTACTTGCCAGGGGAGTGGGACCCACCAAGGGTGACTGCTCTCATCATTTCTCAGCACCAGCTATTTGCCAGTGGAAGAAATGATGACATCTGTCTCAAGGCTTGTCTTTTTAACACCAGCAATATAATTTCTTCCTCTTCCAAAATGGGTTGATCTGAAGCCCTAACTTTCAGCTGTTTTTCCATGAGCAAATTAATTTTTTGAGAATGAACTCAGTTTTTCCAGTTGCCTTCTTGATTAGTGTAATGATTTTTTCCTCCTTCTCTTGACATCATCTAATACACTTTCCCGAATGATGGGGAGGTTCTTCTCTGGAGGAAAAAGATTCTTCTCTGACACAGAAAAAGTTTTAAATGAAGATTTAAGAAGTACCTTGTGATTTAGGCAGTCTCAATGTTTCAAGTGCTAAGTTGGAAACATTGTGAAGTAACAGCAAATGCTGGGTATCTGCCCTCTGATCCTCGAAGCTGTTAATTTGAGGTATCTTACATTGGCATACAAGATCACTGCTTATTTTTGATTCAAAACATATCTCAGACATTCAAAAATCTCATTCCCAAACTTCTGCTTCTGCCCCAGATCAGAAGGTTGGCTGAAAATTGCCAAGTAAAACGTTTTAAACAGATAAATAAATACTAGGATCTCTTAAATTGCTTCCTGTATTCTGAACTTTCATGGTTTATGTTTTCAATGTAATTCTTTCTGGCTTCTGGAGAGAGATTTCCTTCCTGCCTTGGTTTGTTTCTAACTAACTAACTAACTAGCTAGAGTAAAGAGTTAAAAAAAAATAATCGCACAACTGAAGGAACTTTCCTAAATAGGATCTATCTGCCTACAGCCCAGGCCCGAGCACAGAGCCTGGACCCTATACACACCTTGACTCTCGACATCCAAGCTACCACCAAGAAGTCGCTGTACAGGCATGTTGGCAGATCTTCTTCTGTACTTGCCTAATGCAAATCTTCTCCTCCCTGTCTTTCTGCGCAGCATCTCCTGTGATCATGCATGAGACCGTTTGTGCCCAGCTGCTGCTTTTTGCCCAACTGCTCTGCAGGGCTCCATCGGCTGTCTCGGCATCCCACGGTAAAAGGACCGGAGGAAGTAACTGCCATGCTTCACATATGAGGTATGAATCATGTTACTTTTTACCTGTTCTGTTTAATATAATTCACATATTTCCATTTTTTAAATTTATTATTTACTCTCGCTAGAACCTGAGGCTGTTAATGCAGACTTCCTCGCTCCCCAGACCTGAAGGCCTGAAGGCACGGTGAGTTTTTACCAAGTGTTCCTTAAAGAACAATTCAATATGAGAAATCCTCCTACAAATCACACATGAATCCATTTCCAAACAGTTAATTTCATATAGCTCATTTTCTCTCTGCACAAATTCCTGTCATGTTGCATTACATCTAAACAACTCGGAAACTTAATGACATGCCTTTCAGTCAAAAACTAGTATGGCTTTTCAGTCTGAGCAGATTGATTCCAGTTTGTAACAATATGAAGTGATGCAGTCTGATTAGAGTTTCTATTGTTCTTTGGGATAAAATATTTTATGTGAATGTAAAGCCAAGTTTTCTGCTGGCACAACTTTATCGACTTCTGTGGAAAAATAAAATACTCATGTAAAATCCATAGTACATCATTGTTTGTGTACTGTTATAGTAAATAAATTTTATAAGCCTCTGTAAATTAGATGTGCCAGACCAGATTCCAGACCCTATGGAAATGGCATTGTCAATGAAGTGAGGCAACAGGAATATTTTACTTTGGAGAAGGCACTTCTGAATGAATCTTTTAGCGCTTTATGGTTTTGAAAGGATTTCCTACTTCCATTTTTATCACTGTCCATGTCCCCAATATACTGCTCTTAAAACCTGCTTGTCATTCTCTTTAGTTTCATTCCTGTCTACTCTGGAGTTGTTTCTCTATTCTCGCTACAGGCATTGCTCTGGCGTGTTGTGGCAATCCTGTAGACCCAAGCCCAGAAGCCCTGCAACATGTGAGGAACTTCCATGAAACCTCTCTGAATACATCCCTCAGCAAGCAATTTGTCCCTCAGCAGTTTAGGATGGGATTTTCCTCTTCCTTTTTTTTTTAATCTCTAACTCTTCTCCTCTGATTTTTTAAAGAAAAATATTTGTGGAAAAGACATTCAAGTGGATAATTATCGTATGATATGATTGGGGATTTTTTGAAAGGGGTTGGAAAATCTGTCTGAGTCAGATAAACTAATGCATAGCTGCTTGGGTCAGTCTTTTCCTTTGAAACATTTTCAGTTTGCTTTTTTGTTATTTTGTGAAAGAAAAAAAAAAATTCTTTAGTTTTGGTTTCTTTGTTTATTTTTCCAGTGTGCAGAATGCCATGATTGAGGGTGATCACTACTTAGAGAGGTCAGAAATTGTTTTGGTGTTTTGAATCCAGTGTAACTGGATGAGGCTGAGGTGAGGCTGAAACTTTTTTGACAAATGTGTGGGCTTGTCAATGCAATTCCACCCTGTCCATGCTGCTGGACTAAAAATGAAGGTCTTCTGTATTCTACAGATACTGCCAAGGTCTGGTTGTTTTGCATTGTGATGAATTATCAGGATACCACCAGAGTTTTACTTTTACAGGACTAGCACATTTTATAGAACAGGAGACATTTTTAATGTAATATTTTCAATATTACATTTCACTGTTACAATATTGCCTGACACTCGGGACCAAAGCAGAACTAAATGGAAAAGTATAAGCTGCTGCGCTTTCAGCTAAAACTGTGTGTATTGGCATGGGGGAGTGTGTCAATGAGACATGTTCATACAGGTCACATTAAACTTGGTTGCAGAAGAATTGGAGATGTTTAAATCAGTATCATAAAGTCCTGAAAAAGCGTAAAATTGAGGGAAAAAATTACACTATCAAAATATATTGAGCTGTTACTTTGATATGTGTATAAAACCTTTCTATAGAAGTAGATTCTTTTTTGCTGACAATTTCTGTAAGGCATCCTCTTTATTTTATATATCCACTCTGAGCACGTAGAGGCTTCTAGGTTTTGGTGGGAGGGGTTTTGAGAGAAACTGTTTTTGCACTGCATGTAACAGCATGGTTGGAAGAACAATTAGTGCAAATTCTTCCATTTCTGGGTGTGAAGATTCCCAAAGGCAGCAGGAACCACTATTGGTACCCATGTGGTTTGTCACTTGAGGGTTGGGATTTTTTATGTTATTTATCTAGCCTATCTGCTCTAAGCCATCACTCCTTAGGCAAGTACACAGAGTTTCAATCTTGGATTGCATGTTTGCACATAGATTTTGCTTACTATGAACAAATTCAGATGAAATATTACTTAATTTTTCAATAATTGTATGCAATTTTAGGACCAATTAATTCCTTTTTGGGTGAATTTTATTATTTTGATGAACATTAAGGCACAGTACAATATGTTCCTCCCATAAGAACGTTTAGCTGTTCTTAAATCAGAGGCTGTTTGGAATAAAACAGCATCTGACAGAATCAGGTTTTCATAATAAAAAAATGGCACCCCTCCTAAAGACTTTTTAAAGGGCAACTTCAATGTCAGTTGAACATCAATGATCGTTTGTGCTGCTGGATAAACACCATTCTTTTACAACTGTTGCAGGCAGAGCATGAGGGTACTGGAAAAAATGTGGTTTTATATTGAATTTTCCTTAACTGAGCTTTCTTAAAGCAATGCAGGTTATTAGATCAGGAGGTGACTGCATGGGCAAGAAGTATATGTAGTAGAGAATGACAGAAATCAAAAGTAAGAAGGATGGGTTTTTGTAGAGCCACTGTGGTCATCTCCAAACCTTGCCAGACAAGAACTGTTCATGGTAGTGTATGCCAGATTTAACCAGAACACCTTTTTGTTGCAATTAGTAGCTGTAAGTATCAGTAACTCTGAAAACAAGAGATTATATTTTCTTCTTTCTTCAGATTCTATTTTGCCTACTGAACGGGTAGTGGATTACTAGCAGCATTTTGGTATCTCCACAGCTGGCTGTAACCTCCACCAGCAATGACCAAAAGCTGTCGTCACCCAACCACCCTCTGAAGTCCTTCAGGGGGTACGTATGAGTGCATGTCTGGGATGTGAAAACCCTGACCGTGGGCAGTGATCAGAGCTGTCACCAGCAATTGATCCTTTAGGACTTCTTCAGGCAAGTGCGGCAAGCGCAGTGAGGACAGGCACCCTTTCCCTGCCTATGCTGTAAAAGTAATGCAGATACATGGGTGAGCTCAGTTACCCATATTTCAGGCCAAGACCTTTCACAAGCACTTCAGGATCAGCTGCACAGATGTCTAGTCTTTGAAAAATAAGAATATAATTTTTTGTTGTTGTTTTTTTAATCAGGCTTTTTTCTTTAAAATAAATGAGAAACTTTTTTTTGGTAAGAAACCTTGGAATTATTACTTAAAAGCAAGCAATAATATTTAATATTTGTAAGTCTCAGTAGAAGTTATCTATTGGCCATGTTAACATGGCTATCTCATTCTAGCACAGTAAACGATCTTGAAATTCCAATGAGCATTACAATGAGAAGGGCCTATCTGGAGTAGTTGGGTTTATACCTTCAAAGGAGAAGTTGAAGAAAGGGAAAAAACAGGAATACGTGATTATTTCTGTACTGATTCACTGTACCGATTGACAGATCCGTTTGCCATCAAATCAAGGACTGTAGTGACATGGGCTTGTTACAGCCAAAAGCAAAGAATGCAGAAAGTAAGGGGTTTAACCCTAAAGCTTGAAATACTCAAAGGGTTAGTGTTTTGAGCAAGGCTATGATCCAAAGCCTGTAAAGGCAGAAAAAAACCAGCTTTTGGCTTCAGTGGGCATTGCATCAGGCCTTCAGATGACTAGCAATCAGCAGACTTCATTCTGTGTAATTCTGTATGAAAGAAGTGTTAGTTCTCTAACGTACAGTCAGCTGAGGAGAAATAAGACACTCTGTGTCTTTGCAACTTACCCTTCTGGTCAGCAGACATCCCCATCACTGAAGGCAATGGCGATGTTCTTGCACAACTGGTGGAAAGGCATGTAGCCATGCTTTGCAACTGCTGCTTCCCAGAACACCATCACCAGAGGGACAATTACAAGAGACCCCATTGTCACATACCCCAAATCTGAACCCCGGCTTATATTTAAATGAGCACAGAAAAGAGTCGGAAGGCTCTATGATCCTGGTGAATTGGTGGTTCAGGTTTTCTAACCTGGAAAGAGAATGCTGGAAGATGACATTACAAGTGTCTACCCTTGTGTTTTCACTGGGTGGTGGGTCAGCTGGAGTTCAGGCTCTCCAAATACCAAGGAGGTGGTTCTGGAGCAGTAAGCACTTCAGCAATTCCTAGCACCAGTGGTCTGAACTTGGGAAGGATTTCATCACATGTCTGAAAGCCAAAAGCTTCTTTGACTGTTAATTTAATAAAGAAGAGCGAACTACTGGGTAAGTCCCTGGAAGACAGACTAAATCAGGCTAATTTGTTATATAATCCCTTTTTAATATTGGAAAATTAAGGTGACGGCAAGAAGGCGATGTGTGTAATTCTCCAAATAATTACTGGCGGGTATTGACATTAAAGATAGGAGAGAGCAAGTTAATTTCTGCTTGTTGTTTTCAACACGTGCCAAAATCTTACTTCACACCAGTGAGGAAGGGCTGGAAATTGTGTTTCATATGCATGAAGTAACAGTTGGCAGAAATCTCCAAGGGCAGAAAAATAAAACCCACTAAAGCCCAGCAACACAAACTGTCACTTGCTGACAATTTTTGACTGTATCTGATGGAAAAAAAAAAAAAGTAGTATTAAATGAAGGCCTCATGCAGACTATTCCACCTGAGTAAACCCAGGTGTCTGGTCCTCTGCAAGGCAAATAATGTGCTGAGAAGGTGGCAATAGCCTCAGTTTTTCCAACCTCCTCCTATCCCCATCTTGGGAAGTGCCATCATGGGCAGTCCCAGAGTGGGATGAGAGCAGAGCAGGGAGGATGACAGTGCTTGATTCAAGTTGGTCCTTACTTGTCCATGAAACACCTGTTCTTCCCCACTGCTAGGAATGGAGGTGCTGGAGTTCTTTATGGCTAACAGTGTCTGCCCTGCTTGTGACAACTCCACCGCGTGGATCAGGATAACGGAGTTTATATCTTCCCTGTACCAGCACTGCTGGATTTGCCTCCAAACAGTTATATGTAGCTATATCTGCACCACCTGACTAACTCACATGTCTTTACGTTGTCCTGGGATATTTTTGGCATTTGGGCCATGGCTGCCAGGTTCCTGGGGGCATTAAGGAGCACTAATGTCCCTGACCAACCCACATCAGCCCCCTGGGCCCATCAGCCCCTGCCCCAGTGATGTCCAGAAGGGCTGTGCTCCAGGTCCCACAGCCCAGCCCAGCCAAGGTCCCCGCCAGGAGGGGTGTACCCATGGGCCCACATCCCATCCTGTCCACATGGTACGAATGGCCATGGGTTACATGAATTTTCTCACGTCTTCTGTTTGAGATGATGTCCTGTCATCACAGGACTAGATGACTATCTAAGTCTTCTTTGTCACTTATTTAAGTATATATGTAAGTAAGAATATTTATTGAGAGTCAAAACATGTATATGATATATAGGATATAACATGCGGCAGTATTATGTACTATTCCTCTATGATTTCCTCCCACCTCACTGTCCTGCGATCTCCATTTCTCCTCCTTGTTCTCTCTTACTTAATGTCTACAGAGAAGAAGAGGAGCTGAGGATGAAGTCATGCAGCCTAGAAAGCAAGGGATGACACTGGGCAAATTCATACCAAGGACCAAATCACTCTGGAATGCCACAAATAGTTTCCTTCTACTTTGTTGATGACTATAATATTACCTGTAAGTCAAAGCTTGCTTGTTCAAATCAATCCCTTATTTTATTTTTAAAGAAAGAAACTCATTCTGCAGTTTGACATGTTTCTTGTTTTCAGACCATGTTGATTTTCTCTGTGGTTCACCCTAGGATTCCTATGACTGACAGCTCATTATCCTGCCTTATGAAAATCACATGTGACTTCTGGGAGCCTTCTATCAAAAGGAGAGAATGCACTGAGAAACTGGTACCTTCTCTCTAATTATCCAGGTTGATGATTGTTCAATGAACCTATTAACTGCATGAAGTTACTTGTGTCCTTACAGGTACCCTTCTGCATGGTCTTTCTTTCCAATGTTTAAATGCTACCTCTGTGTAGTGTCCCAGTCTAACTTCATTTCTGGTCTGATGGTCCCCAAATGCAGCTGGCTTCACTCGCATTGGACAGCAGACCCCTTCCTGTGCTGCAACTGAGTGCAATGAAGCCATGGCTGTAGGTCAATGTTCCCTCCTCCCCTTATCTTATGTCCTCTGACAACTGCCTCTCAAGGTTTATGCCTTGAGTGACTCACTTAAGCACATACTTAGCTTTAAGGACATCATTCTAGTTATTTAATTGAATAGGGATGGATTTCAGTGCCTGCTCATAGTTCGTGACTTGCCAGCACTTCAACAGTTTCTTTTGCAGTGGCCAGATAAGATAAAAGTTTTAGGAGCCAGCTTTGACAGCCCTGCACCTCGGGGAGATGGTTTGCTTTCTGGTAGTGATGGGCAACACCATTCAAACCTTTCATGATATTCCAAAGTAGAGATTGATGGGGGCCCTAAGTCCAGCTGCTCACTGAGAATGGAGGAAACGTGCTCTCCAGAAACCTAAGTCTGACCTGCAGGAAAATGGGGAAGAGGAAGATTCCCCCAGTTTCTCTGGCTGTGGCCACTGGTAACACCTCGCTCTGCTGGGTGAGGACAACCCAGCAGCGCAGCAGGGAGCCAAGCCTTCATGCTGTGGCTGTAATATCTCAATTCCCCAGCACAGATCTGCTGGAGGCATCCATGCCCTATCCCTTCCAAATCCTATACCACCATCCCTAGTCACCCACACAGATCTCTTCTCTGCCTTGCCTTTTCCCAGGGTCAGCTCACCCTTAAGAGTCAAGAATATGTATGTTCAAGGGCAGCTCAGGAAGTCAAAAGAGAGATAAGTTGTTTAGGGTCTGACTGAGCTAAGAAATTCTGAGCACCTTGTCCACGCCAGGATTAAGTGTTAATAAATAACTGATCACAGAATAAGAGAAAAAAAAAAAAAATAGGCCATATTCATCTGAACAGTAGAAATCATCCTTGGGGGTGGTGCCAAAATTAGATGGGATGTGTTGGAGGGTGACCAGTGACTTCTATTTTTACAACCAGTTACCAGATGAGTTCAGAAGCTTTACCTGTCCTGGGAGGAGAGATTGTAGGGTAGCATATAGTAATCTATCCCAAACTCAGACTTTTCAGAGCTTTTGGCTGGCATTTGGAAATATGCTTGGAAGCTTTACAATCATCTCATTTTGCTTGAATTGGTGTACATTAGCATTTGTATCTATGGCAATGAAGAAGGAGTTTGTTTTAGGATTAATTGCCACTGACTTCCCAAGGATTAGAAAGATCAGGCTAATAAATGTCCTTGTCCAGATGGCAAACCTCACTCCTGTCCCCCTGTGGTTCTATTCTGCAGGGGATTGTATTCCAGCACAGGCAGCTGCTGGGGAAGAGTGGACTGCTATGCCCACCAGAGCTTGGCAGAGCTGTAACCAGCTTTATTTAAAGGCTTTTTTTTAAAAAAAAAAACAAACGTATGATTAGAGCACACTCTGCTCTCAGTTATACCAGGTAAAAACATGATACGAGCTGCTGGCCCTGTTCCAGTCCTTTTGTGCTGCTGCAGCAACAAAAGGAGTCAGAAAAGTGTACTCATTGATAAAGCACGGAGAAGTAATTTTTGGAACAGAGCGGCTTGGTGTGGGCAGCCCTGTGCCCCTGCTCTGCCCCCCATGCTGCCAGCACATCTCTGAGAGTGTGGTCACCCAAAAACTCTAGGCTGGTAGTGTGGCACTGGCAGGTCTAAGTTGCATGGCTCTGTGGAGGAGACTTGTGATTGTGCTACCTCGTGCTGGCAGCCATGGACAAGCTGCATTCCTGCTCCTGTGCCACCCGGATTATAAGTGCAGCCACCAGTTATGGCTAAAACTAAGGGATAAACTGGGCAACTCTGTTGACATGGGCCTTTTAAGTTGCACATGTAGCAATGGACAAGTTAAGTTGGGGAGGAAGGACACTAGTCAGCCACCTTGGGAATCTCTCTTTCAGAACATGGATGGTAACTTTTTTTGGCACTGCTTTGGGTCGTGCAAACTCTTGGCTCTTTAGAGATCCAGTGGACTATCAGACCAAAAAAACCTCACATGGTATGTCATTCTGGGTATGTACTTACTGTGAATGAATACAAGGGCCTATTCATCACTCCCAGCGCTCACATAACTAACAGATTAAATCACTCTCTGGCTGTGAAGGTGACAGTGGTCCAATAGCTAATGCTGTCTAACAGTTTCCATTAGAAAGCCTTGTTTCTGATTGTTTATAATTTTGCCAGGCTTCAGCTGCTTGAGCTGAAATTTCCCATGCCGTATGGTACCATAAACTGAAGTTTCGTATGTGGAAGGGCCTAGATGAATAGTCGTGGCATTTCCAAGCTCATGTATCACTGAAAAGTCACTTGCTGGAATGCAAATTTTCAGACTAACTGTATATTTCTCCTTTCTTATGGGAGGAGGAAGAACATCTGGAGTTAGATGTTCCCCAGTGGTCAGTGCTCAAGCTGAAGTTGGAGTCACTAAACAGCTAAACAGCCTGAGTGCAAGAGGTTTCTTGTCCAAAGCTCTCAACTTGGTAGGCATTCTTGACAATTTTAACCTTTTCCAAAATGACCAATATCTTTTGAGGCTGTACATTGGTTCACTGACATACTTAGTCCCATACTGTAGCCTATATTGTTGGCAGAAATTGTTTTAAGCAGACTGAGATTATGCTACCAGGGAGCACAGTTTGGGAAGATAGTATCTAATGGTTTAAGATTGAGCACATCTCAGGTTTGGGTATGTATGATGGTTTTATAAGCTTTAATCTGCTCACCCTTTACCTTCTCCATTGCTGTCCACTTGACATATTTCTGACCAGCATTCCCTGTCATACAGATTCACGACCAGTTTTTCAGATCTCTTTGCTATTCTGAGTATCAGGCTGAAGTTGCTAGCTCCTGGAGCTGAGTTAGTTTGGCAGCTTTTAGCATTACTTTAATTTGGTCCACTGAATCAATTTTTTTTCCTCTGCATTTCCAAACAGTACTGGAGAGGTCAAGAGTAAGAGCGTTCAGGCTGAACTGAGTTGTCCCCAGGTGAGGTGGTTGTGTTGGGAGGCCAGTTGGTGACCAGAAATCAGTGGCATGGGTGTGGGCCAGAAGTGGGATGGTGTTTAGCAGACATAAAGTAACTTTGAGGATGATCTGGGAGTAGTATCTGCAGATGACAGCTCAATTGCCCATGGGGTGGAAATGTGCTCTCTAATCTGCAGCCTATATAACCCTTTCCCTTTTTATTAGAGTGAGCTTTACAAGCGTCTAGAAAGGACATCTAACTGCCACAGGAATCTGAGAAGGCTTGTGTAAGGTCTCTAGAGGAGTTTTTCCTTAACCATTGCTCAACCCAGAAAATTTCCAGATCTCAGTAAGAACTCTGTGTGCGCTACATTTTCCCAAATTGAGCACCAATTGGAGCTATTGTCTGCGAACTGTCTAGAGGCAGGCTTTGTAAACATCCAGAATATTTTCATTTAACTACCCCCATTACTGGACCTTCAGATGATTTAGAGCTCTGACAAACCTGAACTCCTATTAAAGTAGACAGCTTGGGTCCAATTAGTAATATTATCCCAGGAAGACAGTGTTCAGGATGGCCTGCAAAAAACATCTGACCATTTACTGTACTCTGCTTTTATAGTGGGCTTTGCAGTTGTGCTGCATTCTGTAATGGCATTGCCATGGTGTTAGCAGTACCTTGGCTGGTTAATCTAAAGCTAGTTGGGTATGTCAATGCCATGCTGCAATTTGAATAAAGGCTGTGGTAGAAACACATCTGTAGTCAGAAATTGTCATCATTCTGCACTGCCAACATGGTGTAATGCTCCACAGAAATCCTCAAGCCAGGCCTTAGGAAATGGATCTGGATCCTATAAATACTTTAATGGGAGGAAGCAAAAATACCTGCATGACCTGCCAGGTCTTTTTGTCTCATAGGTAGGACTTCATATGGAGGAAGTGGTCTATTCCCTCAGTGATAATAAAAGCACTTTATTTTTTTGCTACAGTGGAAAGATCATGCATTATATAGATCACACTGAACAGTATTCAGAAGATGGCAGATGTCCTTCAGTTTCCATTATAAACTTGATTTTATTCCTATTCCTCACTTTGCCAAAATTAGCCCTATACACCTACAACTTCACAGGCAGAATCTTATTCTGGGATAGATTTTTTGGACGAGTTGAAGGAAACTGGTCAAGGTGTTTAAGAGAGATGATGGATTAAAAAAAATGAAATCATCTGCTTGGAGAGTTTCCTAAAGGCTTTTTGGCTTGTCATATCCTGAAAATTCATTTGCCTAGAGATTCAAAAAACATTTCAAATCTGTTGGTTTTGGCTATAAATGGTGCCTTTGAATAGTTTTAGGCTGTCTGGTGACAGAATTATTTGGTTACTATAAGTGGTTCCTCTCTCAGTGTGTGTACGTATATGTGGTATGTGTTCTTTGGAGATCTTAACTCAACTAGTTGGTGCCAATGTGCTCATAAATTTATGGTGGCATATGTAAGGTTTCTAAACAACTCTGCATGTATCCTAAACAGACGTGTTCCTTCTCTGAGACTAGTCCTATCTGCATGTACTGCTGTGTAAAATCCTCCCCTGTGTGTTTCCTGACTCCCACTGCAATCCACACTGAAGCTGACAGCATGGCTTTGCGGTCCCTTCTGCCCAGTCCCTGGTAACCTCTCCCAAAGGAACAGTATTCAAATCTTCTTCTCCTTATCCCAGTGTTCTTTCCTGAATCAAAAAAGTCATACCTGCCATGATTTTTGCCAATATGTCAGTCTCTGGTGGCTGCAAGCCACACATGATAAGACTTTAGTCAATATTATTTTTCAGCATACATATTTTGTGGCTTATTTCCAGTTTAATGACAAATCAAGTTCTGAGGCATAACGTTACTATTCTTAAATAATATTGGTTTCAAAATATGTGCTTAGGGCTTTCTCATAATTGGGTCATTTTTAAAGACAGCTCTTGAAGTGTGACCAAAACCAGAGGCAGACAGATTCATTAGACAATTTTCAGTGTCTTTAAGTAAGAAGAATGTGACATCTGGAAATGGTATAGTTGTGCTGTACCACTGCATTAATCCGGTCTCCTGGGATTGCTACTTACCCACAACATCATCCCCTTAGCTTGTACTGAAGGTTAGCAATGGCAACAGTGAGGTCTGGACATGGGACGTTGCCCATGTCTCATGAAATCCTGTCTTTAGCTAGTAATATTGGCAGACTTTAACATTTAAGCCTTGATCTTTCTGAGCTCCTGACTTTAGTTGGTTTTGTTGTTGAAGTCAAGTCCCTGACCTACAAATTGCTGGAGCCTGTGTGTGTTTTTGGGAGAAGTATGTCACCGTGCTTCCTCTGTTTATTATTCCATCAGCATCTGCTCTTGGACACTATTTGAAGCAAGCTCTTGGGTTACAGGGACCTTTGTTTTGATTCAGCGTGGATGCTCTTACACTCTGTTCTCAGTGTCAACAAAAAAAGTTGACTATTTGCTAAAAACAGAGCTAGGAATTCATGTTGTCATTTTAAAGACTTAACTGTCTTTTCACTGCTGCTCTTTTTTTGTGAAGAACCTTTGGTATATCCTGGACTTGAATCCTAAGCAAAGCAGTATCTTAGGGATATGCTTTTTTCCCCCATTCTGGTTGAAAATGTTCACTTCTTGGTCTTGACAATCACACTTTGAACATGCTCAATAGAAACTTAGAAGGGTTTTGCACTTAGGTGCTGTTAACAATGAGCATACCCTGACAGGACTGAGCATGAGGTTGCTGGTCGCAGACTAGTCTGCCATGCAGCACAGGAACTGAGTGCAGCAGGACTGTCCAAACAACCGTTGTCTTCTGGGGTTGAAGAACTGCCTGACTGGAAGGCAGAAGTGATGAACAAATTTTCAGGGGCTTTCAAGAGGGAAAGCAAGTTATGATGCTTTGAAGATGAGATGGAAAACTGACATCTAGATGGAAAACTGGAATATGGCTGGCTCAATAAAAGTCTACAGAGATGATTAGGAGAGGAGGAAAGGCTTATAGCTGGGAGAGACAAGGATGGTCTGCAACCTTGGAGAAGACTTCTCTGAGACCTGGGACTGTGCACAGGCTTCCTGTGTTCAGTTCCTGTGTTTGGCTCCAAGGTGTGGAACCCACTGTAAGAGACTTCTCCTGATACAAGTCCACAGTCAACATATGTTGACAGTCATAGAGTTACTGAGAGACAGGCTTTCACCGGAGGAGATCTGGAGAAGTCATTAACTCCACCCTTCTGTCCCAAGACCAAGTTACAATCACATTACCCCAAGTTACAGTGTCTTATTGTTTATATAGAAGTTTTATTCAATGTCTAATCTAAACATCCCAAGCTCTTTGGTTGGTGCTTCTTTATCTTTCATTCTTCCTCATCTTTGCACCAGGAATGCATTATTTCCTTATTCTTTGCAACAGCTTTTTAGCTGAAGACTATTAATATTCCTTCTTCTCAGTTGTTATTTCTTCTGCAAAAAGCCCCCACGTTTCTTGCAATCTTCCCTCATGTTTTCTGGACCTCTGTCCATTTTTGCTGATCTCTTCAGGCCTCTTCCCAACTAGTTCGTATCCTTCTTGAAGTGCCGTGCACTAAACAAGACATGGTACTCCAGGTGAATCTTTAACAGTGGCAGTCAGCCCACAAGGACTCTTTCAGCAGTCCGCAAGGCCCTTTACACATCCCAATGTGAGGCCTTTGCCATTCATGTTCAGTTTGTTCCACCATAGTCCTTGGATTTTTCTGTTGTGAACTGGTACCTAGACAGTTATGCAAGTATACAGATGATTATTTCTGTGTAATTACAGTATTTTGCACCATGGTATTCCATCCATTTCAGATGACTTCTCTAAATATATCAAGATCATTCGAAATTCTGATCTTTTAGCATCTATAACATCTGCAGTCCCTCCTTGCTCCATCTGCAAGTTTCATAATCATACATCATATCGCATCTTATATGCTTTCAATAAAAACATCAAATAAAACTTGATATGGGACCAAAGCCCACAGAATTCCTCGAAAACACATGTATTTCAATAGGTTATGATGGAATTACCCTGTGGATACAATTATCCAACCAGACTTGACCTCCTGCCCCTTCCCACAGCAGTTTCATTTAGATCACAGTTCACTACCCTCTTCATGAGGATATTATAGGAAGTACTGCTAAAGGCCTTGCAAATAATTAAATAAAATAAATAAATTCAAGCTATATGACTTCTGTGGCTATTACTTCACCCTCCCTTTAAGACTCCTAGAGTTGCTCAGGCAACAGAAAAACATCTAGAGTGAGAGCAGCTCTGAGGAAAAAGACCTGGGAGTCCTGGTGGACAACAGGATGACCATGAGCCAGCAATGTGCCCTTGT
>JAOTQQ010000023.1:29212055-29265975 GCA_026546715.1 Gallinago undulata
CGCCAGAGCACCTCAGGAGGGCGGGTTTGCTCCCACTCCCGGCAGCCCCCGCCGAAGCAGCCCCCGCCGAAGCAGCCGGTTGGGCGGGGAGCGGCGCCGGAGGCCCTGACAGCTGGCGCTGCGCTCTCCCCACGCCCGCCCGCGCGTCTGCCCGCCCGGCCCCCCGCTCTCTCCCCCGCTCTCCCCTCGCCGCGGCTGCCGGGTACGGGCGCAGAGGCCCCGCCCGGCTACGCACCCTCCGGCAGATCACCGCCGCTGTCCCTCCGGTAGACGGGCAGGTGTCGCCGTGCTCGGGGCAGGCCGGCCACCATCCCCGGCCTCACCTCTGACCCCACGCACCCGCCGCGCTCTGGCCCCGCCCCTCCTGCCCCGCCATTGGCTGCGCCACCGTTGGAATTCCACGTGGAGCCCTCGCCGAGGGGACAGGTGGAGCGCCCCGCCCACCGCGGGGCGGGGCCGCGGCAGTGCCTGTCACCGCCCGGCCCAGCCTTTTCCCGCGAACCCATCCTCGGTCCCCTGGCGAAGGGCGCAGCGGGAGGGTACTACCAGCCTGGGTGAAGGGCAGGTGCCCACGGGCGGGGCTGAAGGTGTGCCCGCCGCCGGTGCTGTCTCCGCTGACAGGGCTGGCCCCGCTCAGCGCCTTCCCCTCGCCGCTGCCCCGCAGCCCCCTCCACCAGCGGCCGGCGGGCGCTTTCCCCGTTCCGCTGCTCCTCAGGCAACGGCGGCGCCCCGTGGCCGTTACCCTCTGTCAGTTGTTAACTGCTCCCTCAGTGGTTCCCTCACCAACCGCCGAGGGCCTCGATACAGTTATATGCGGCGCCTGAACAGCGGCTGCCTTCGCCTCTGAGGGTCTTAACCCACGCGCAAGCCCCGGCCCGGGGAAGCGGTGCGGGCTTTCGGCTCCCCAGAGACGGCAGGGAGGCAGGTTCGTGAAGGCGCCGCCGTCCCCGGCCGCAAGCCTGTGTCACGGGTGTCACCCCGCCGGCGCGGCCCGGAACCCCGGCCCCGCACAGGCTCCGGTCCCTGGCGCCGGGGGCTCCCCGCCGGGCGGGGCGGGCGGGGCGGGGACGGCCCGGCACTAAGATGGCGGCCAAGAGCTTGCACTCACACGTGAAGCTGGAGGGGGAGATCGAGCGGTGCCGGGCGGAGGGGCACTGGGTGCAGCTCCAGCATCTGGCCCAGCAGCTCACGCCGCCGGCACGGCCCCCGCGCAAGGCGGCGGCGGCGCGGGAGGCGCAGGACGCGGGTAAGCGGCGGCGAGGGGCGGGCAGAGCGGGGCAGAGCGGCCGCCGGTACCGGACCGCCCGGGCCGAAGGTGGCTTGTCGTTCTGTGCCGCCACTTGGCAGCCCCGGCCTGGTGGGCTTACGTGGGTGGGAGCTGCGGCTTCCCCGGTGTCCCCCGGCCCCGCGGCGGCAGGGAGGGAGGGAGGGAGAGGTGGCGAAGAGACGGCGTTCAGGAAGAAAACTCTGCGCTTCCTCTTCGCGTCAGCGCTCCCGAGCCGGACGGGCGGCAGGGGACATGCCCTGCGTGGGGCTGTCAGCGGGAGCTGGGACTGCCAGCCCTCGCTCGGTGGTTTAACGGCGTTTGGGGTGTTGGCCTCGGGTCAGCGAGCACCTGGAGGCGGGCGGCAGCGGAGCGAATGTATTCTTGCCTTTTTTCCCTGTTGCAACATGCTACTTTACTTCTTTTTTTAAATGAGATTGATTTTAAGAAGTGAGGCAGCCTATCTTAGAAATATAAAATTTGGTGTTAGTAGTCAGCAGCAGTAAGTTGTGAAGTTGTGAAGAGGACCTGATCCTAGCTACCATGCTGGTACAAGAATCATAGGATGGTTTGGGTTGGAAGGGACCTTAAAGATCATCGTTGCTGTGGGCAGGGGCGCCTCCTACTAGACCAGGGTGCTCAAAGCTCCATCCAGCCTGGTCTTGAACACTTTGAGTTCTGCCCTTAACGTCAGAGGAGCTATTTTTATGAATAGACCCACTTCTTTAGAGAAGTGTTCCTAGGATGTGGCCCTAGAGTTAATGGAAGCTTGCTGGAGGGCATAAACTTCACAGTGGGAAAACATGATGGGGGGAGATGCTGGTAGCTTAATGCTTGTTTGTTTATGATGCTTTGTAAGTGTATAAGTGATGTGGATTGAACCCTGTGTTGAGGACCACACGCCACAACCTTTAAACTTTAGTCAGGTTGCAGAAGCGCTTACCAGTGCAGAGATCATCATGCAGTTTGGGGGCATTAATAGTTAAAGAATTCATGTTAGTTTGTACCCTTGTAATTAGGAGGCATAACAACAGTCTGATTGCTGTAAAAACATTATTTGTTAATTAAATACTATGTCATAACTAGCTACTTATGAAAGAGTAACGCTTTGTTATTGCTACAGAACTTTTCTTCCAGCAAGAGACTAGCTACAGTTTTGTGTTTCCAGAAACAATAGTGTGTCTGGATCGGATTTTTTAATAGTAGTATTTGCTTTGAGAGATTGTGTATATTTATTTCTTAATTGTATATGGTTTTACGTAATTCCTTAAGTTTGGTTAAGAGATTAGTGACTATCTGAAAGCTCTTCAGTATTGCATAGAAGTGATTGCATGTGAGGATGAGGGGAAATACACTCGAATGTTTACAGTTCTCATTTTATGTACGTATAGCTCGTTCATGCAAGTTAGTTGTAGAGTTGCAATTGATCAGGAAGAGCTATGGTTATAATTTGATATGCAGCTGAACTCTTAAGCCAGAACAACAAAAAATCTAAAACATATATACCTCCACAAGTTGATTATTAATGCCTTAAGTAATGTATAGGTAGTAAGTGGGGATATGTTCAGTCCCATGGACTGAAAATATAGAAATAGATACACTATCATGTTTACTGCATTCTAGAATTTCAGACATTGAAATGTGAAGTATATATGAAATGTAAGGCTTGGCTCTTTGACTTAAAAAGGTTTTCTTACCCTGCTTGACCCACTACTCAGTTGATTGAGGTACTACTTTTATGAATAAATGAGCTTCAGAACTGGACCCATCATACAAGAACTCCAAGTACACTGACAGGTTAAACTTTTTTTTTTTTCCCCAGTGCATGGTTGCAACATTGCATGATGTTTCATGCCATATCCAGCGTTACTACCTATTTTTGAGGATTTTAATGTAGAAAGAATTTTATGCGGCATATTAGTTATGTCACTGGGTCAAGCCTTCTGTGTCTTTAGTAATGGATGTGTAGAATATGTCTAAATTCTGTTTTTATTTTCTGATGTGGTTACAGTTCTGCAGTGAAATTCATAGCCTATCTGTAGCCCGAAGCATGTATTTCATGTTTGCACATTTGTAAATCTAAAGACTGCACTTAAATGTTTGCAAAGATTGGTCTTATACTTTTGAAAGTGAGTTTTGTGATGAAAATTCTGAAGTGTGACAACACAAGAACGGACTATGTTGTCAGAATCAAAGAATTCATTAAGGAAAATCTTCAAGTTAAAAAGAAACATAATTTGATTTTTTTTCATAGGAAACGTACTGTTTCTAATAGCAGTTAATGGAACCTTTTTTCTGTCTGGTAGTTCTTCCTTTACTCCCTCATTTGGGTTACTGTTTGTGTGTCTCAAAGATGTGTTGTTTTGTTTTTTTAATGCAGTTCCTCAGCAGTACGGCACTAAGCGATGTTTCTTGTTGGTTGCTATGTGCTTTCAGAGGACTATGGGACTATGCTGCTTGCGGAGTCTCTACTGGAAGAATGTTTGAAGGAAAACTTTGCGAAACTGAAGGACTCCATTCCACTGATAGAGAAGAATGAGCCAAAACTGAGTGAAGCTAAACAGTATCTTACCAATATCTTAAGCAGAGGAAAACTACGAGTAAGTGGGCTCTGTTGTTGTAATTTCTTCCAACTGGATGCTTTTTTCATGTGATTATTAGTCTGTTACAAGGTGTTCATGTTGCCTCTCCGTGTGTATGTGCTGTGGTGTATTGTAGGTATTACTAATGGAGCGATAATGCAATACAGCTTTGTGGTGTCTTCTGTTGGGAGACTTGCTTCTTCATAAACAAATGAATTATGTGCTACAAGTATATATCCTGTTGAATTTTTTGTTAGAAAGAAGCAGGATAAATAGGAATTCTCTGGGGTGGTGAGGCACAACCACATAACTGTGCTGTCAGGCTGGTACAGCTGAGTAACTGACTGCTGCTCCTGGTCTGCTCCAGGACCTGACTACACCTAGTCAGCTCCAGATCAGAGGTGAATTGTGCTGCAAGCTGCTATCAGGCACTTAAGGTTATGATACGAGTTCAGGATTACTCTCTTGCTTTCACTCTCTGCCAGAGAAGTTATGTGAAGTTATGATTTTATTTTATTTTGTGGTCTGGGTGGTTGGAGGCTGCCTGTCAACTCAGTTGCAGAGCTTTAGGAGTGTTTTAAGACTCTGCCTTGATGGCTGCTGCTGTATTGGTGTCCTTGGACACACAGTTCCATAACTGGCTTTAAAAAGATGATTAATTACAACAGTCCTAGACTTGTGTTACTTTTGGTCCTGAAACTTACAGGCTAGTTAGCTTGGAAGTGTATGTTTTACCTTTATCATGTTAATTTCCAGGGAGCAAGCGTGCAGTGGCTTTTTGGGGGGAGTTCCATGTTCCTAACTTCTTGAAAGTCAGTATATTTAAAAAGTAAAAAGGAGCAGGGAAAGAAGGGAAGTCAATCCAACCCTCTTTCTTTATCATTTAGTCCCAGTAACAGCCAGAACTGCTGAATCCTTCCAGGTCTGGTGCTAATTTCGGCTGCACGAATTGCCGTTAACGCTTGTTAGCGGTGACTTGGCTACTCGTACAGCATTGACCGTGTATTGACTACATGTACTTAAAACAAAAAAAGGGTATGAAGCTTAGGAACCTTTTTATGCTTTCCAAAGCATAAAAAGGGTCTAAATGATGTATTTCACTGAGATTTTTTTTTTTATTACACAGTTTTGTATGTATGTTTTCAATCCTTAAGAAACCAAAAGAATCTCAGAAATTGCAGACATGCCTTCTGTTTTTCTAGTGTTGCCTGAAAATTCTTTGGTAACTTGAGAAAATCTGGGAGCTTTATTGCTCTTTAATTAAATGTAAAGAGAAGAGGGGAGCACTTGACTAAAAAGGCATGCTTTCTGCTTAGTTTAAAAGCAGGGAATTTTCTTGCTATGCATGTACGTAGTTCTGGCAATGCCAAGCTTTTATGTGCTATCTGTGGCTGGTGAATCAATAGAATAGGTCAGTTGAAACCAAAGAAGTGGCTTGTAAGCTGTGTACTTCCAAACTGAGCTCCAAAGTGGTTGTGTGACCTTTGTTGCCAGCTCCTGTCATGAGCAGTGCCCTAAGATCTCTAGATGCTTAAATGCTTCCTACTTTGGCCTGTGGAGCTACAATGTTGAGAGGAAAGCATTATGAATCTGCTTAATTAGTTCAAAAGTACCTCATTCTTGCTGTCTGGAATTTTACCATTTAAACACTTTTTCCTCTCCCTGTTCCATTTCAGCCTAAGTATATGACAGAAACTATGCTGATCCTAGGAAAGCTTCATTATGTGGAGGGATCCTACAGAGATGCCATCAGCATGTACGCAAGGGCAGGAATTGATGACCTTTCAACAAAAGATGAACCTCTGTACATGCTGCGTTTGGTAACTGAAGCCTTTGTTATTAAAGGTAAAAGACCACATATGCATATTTGGAGTAAGCTGTGTTTAGGTTGCGGTTGAAGCTATTTGTCTGAGTGATTTGACTGGAGCAGAGTTAGGGCAATGTTGTATGCTTTAGAAAATCTGACTGGGTATGGTCTGTGTAGTTAATACTTAAAAGCATTATGGAGTCATAGTCCATGGTTTTTAAACTTGGTAGGCTTGTAAAGAAAAACTTGAAATTGGAAATCTTGCAGTAACTGTTGGCTGTAAGTCAGCAACACACTTGAGCTTGTGTATCCACTTTGGGAAAATCTTAATCAAGCACTCAGCTGAATTGGGGCCTATGCTTTCTTTTAGAAAGAGTTCATTTACTTGTAAATTTTAGTGTTTTCTGTAAATTAAGCAAAGACAATGTTTCCAAGTTTTAAACTCTGGACTAACAGAATATGTGCTTTCAAAGCAGGTAGTATATTTTTGCAATGCATGTCACACAGTATCAGACCTTATGTAAAAACAGGAATCTCTCCTTCCCCTTGTAATTCTACAGACATTGCACTGTTTGAGAGATCCTAATAAAAACTGCCTCTACGGGTAGTGAAATTGCATTTGTTTTTTGAGTGGGGGAAAGGAAGACTCTAGTCAGTTTTTGACTTGGGGGGGAAAAAAGATCAGTAATCTCCTTCATTTGCTTTCAGTTCCTTTGTAAATGTTGCTCAAGTACTGCTACCTATCTACTGCTTTCTACTCTTTTCAGCATGTCCACCAGCTAATTAGGTGAATGAGAACTCTGATGATCAGATACCTTCAACTGGTATGTAAAAGAGTGAAACCAAATCAACCCAAAATACTGTTTGACTGGGCTGCTAGTATTGCTGATAATAATTTGTGTGTTTCATGATCTCACATGGTCATTCAGCTTTTTTGAAAACCTATTTGTGGTGCTTTGCTTGCTTTGATTTTGTTTTCTGTGGCACTGATTGAATCTGCTTCACTAATGAGCTTTTGTGCAGTAGGACTAATTTACTTGTAATTTGCACTAACGCATGGCGTAAAGGGGTGAGTAACTGCCAGTGTGTTTCATAGCAGTGTATCTGAGAGCAACTATTGGTGCACTCCAGAGTCTGAAGGAGATGCACTGTCCTTACTGGGAACTGGTTAAGGCCCTTGGTGAGGTGTGTTTGTAATAACAAAGTATGCATGAACACTGATGGAATAACACTGTTCCTCTAAGGCCTCTCCTATGGTATTGACTTCCTCACTTGCATATGAAGATATTGGGGGTGAGGTGTTTGCCTTGGAGGATAAGGCTGTAAATTTTTTTCCCCATGTTGTTTAGCATGGAATGTAAATATTGTGTTGTTCCTGTATTTCTGTGTATACTGTAGGGAGCCCCTGCCATTGCAGAGCAACCTCTGTGCTGTTACTGTTCCACAGTTTTTATCCTCCAAGATTGTTATATTCAGCTTATTCAAGATATCAAGTGTACAGTAGGTCACTCAGTATTCTACCAAAGTTTCTGACAGAGAAAAGTCCAGCAGAGAGTTCAGAGTGAAGCTTGTCCAGCCAAGTTTTGAGAGGGCACTCATTGCTAGGATCACTGTTTCCCCATTCTGTGTGCTCAACCTCCCAGTCTTAGAGAAAAAAGCCCTTAAACGTTAGAAGTTTGTATGGATAACTATGGCTACAGCAGTGTGAATTTAAATTTTCATTTCAAAACATGTCTGTCCAGGCTACCTCTGCAGGGCAAGAAACAGCACAGAGTTGAATTGTTTAAATTTCAGTTATACTTTATGCTAAAGGTTTTTCTTATTTCCCTTTTGTCATTTGCTATCTCTGCAGAAATTCTGTTGCTCCATGTTATTGCCTTTGCTTGAACTACTTTTTGCTTATGCAAGCTGAAACCTTCTTCAAAGACGCTCTTGGACATCACTGGCAGTAATATTTCTGCAGGGATCATTTAGGCAACAATCTAGAAAAGCCACATTCCTGTCCTTATTTCAGAGCACAGAACTTAGGTTCGCTGCTTGATTTCTTACTTAGATTGTCAGTAATGGGAGAAGGCAAGTTGGTTTAATAGCATATCCCTGCTCAAACATGGTGTTTAGTTAAACACTAGAACTTTGTATCACTTTTTACTATGAAGCTGAAACCACCTTGGTTTTAAGTAACTGATACTGCTAAGTTGTGCCTATGTGTGGAATGTCAGTGTAGGTTCTCAAGCACTCCATATCATGCTCGAAAGGTTGTGGAGGGAAAAAAAGTCAAATCAAAGGCATTCACACTTGTCTTCTTACTGTTGGAAACAAACAAAATTATCATGAGAAAGTTATGGGACGCACTGGGGCAGAAATGAAATGTGAACCAGCAAAACTTTGCTTTTTAAGAATGCTTTTTGAGCTCTAAAACACTGAAGGTTGGACATTGAACTAAATCTCTGGGGTATTGCTTTGAAGGTCTATAGCAAGTAGTAGGTTCTTATTATGGTAAGAAGCGATATGGATTTTATATCTTTGTGATTGGACTGCAGAAGATGAACAGGGAAAAAGTTTCTTGCTTGCCTGGCTCAGACTTCCACCCAAGATAAGTATCAAGCAGTAAATGTTGAAGTTACTTATAAATGAGGGGATTTCAGCAGTTGACAAGTCACAGGAGAAACGGCACAGAGGACTCTTCCAGTTTCTCAGCCAACTGCTTCTGTGTATCCTGTTTCTAAATCCCCATGTTGTGAGGAGAGAAATTCTGTGGGTACTGTGAGTGGAGCTCTGACAACAGTTTAATTTTTCATAATGACTAATTTTAACCTGTTATAGTTAGTTAATAGATGGTTGCACTGTACTTGTCTCATTCCTCCCCATCCTCCGTGAAGTTAATTTTGCTCAGTTCACAGCACAGCAGGTAACCTCTGATGCAAGCAGTTCTTTCTGTTGCATAAAATAGTATTGAGTAAGCAAACTTGCTCTCATTTTGCTTGGGACATGTTGTGGCTTCGTTATCTGGCATTGTCCATTTGAAACAAGCGAGTGAAAAAGACTTCAGAACAAAGTGTGTAACTACTGGAGCTTTTTGGTTTCCCTCTGGCTGTACTTGCTGCAGAAACCTTGCAGAGATCTCTGATGCCAGTGGATCAGAGTGGATCCTTCCTGGTAATAGGGTGGGTCACAATCCTTTACAAAGCCAAGTATAGCTCTAGGCAGGGCTTCAGTCAAAGTTTGTAGAAAGGCTCCTATGTTGTTGCAATGTTTGTTGCACAGCCTTCCTTACTGTGCTGAGTTGAGAGCATGTCAAAAGCTGAAAGAGGCAGTTGCCAGCCCGAGTGATAAAGGCTCAGGCAGTGCTGATGTGATGTGTAGGTCCTGTCTTTCTAAGGACTGAGAGTCCCTTTGGCTTGATGCTTGTGGTCGGGATGTGTGGCATCAGAGCTGCTGCAAGGCAAGTCAGCCCTGTGCAGAGGAGCTCCCTGTGTCAATCAGGTGAGCTGTCAGGCCGGGCACTGGATTTCTTCCATCTGGAGGGGGGTAGCCAGGAGATAGATAGCTATCTAAATCTGTGCAGTGATGACATAGTATTGCAAATGGTATCTAGTTGATTTTCTCGTGAGTTGAAGCTTTAACAGTCCCATTGTCTCTTTTTCTCCTTTTATCCAGTCCATTCTGCAGTAATTTTTTGTATTGTTATTGGCTGTTTTTAGCTCAGGGTGGGTTTAACTTGTGCAGTTCCAATCTGAACTCTTTGTACAGTCAGAAGTTGGCAGTTCTGGGATGACCCATCACCTCTTCAAATGGCATCTGACACAGATGAAGAAGATGGTATTGTACAATACAGCCTCCTCTTTGGTGACTCTGAGGAGGCTGTGCACTAACTTCTTTGTGGGTGTCTAAATATGGTTTAGTCCCTTGTATCAAAAAGCTGCAGTGTGAGCTTGGCTTTTTTAGATCTTTGAAAAATCCATGTGGAAGAGAACAAGGTAATGCTGTGTCTGCAAGAAGCCGTGATCATAGTCTGTGTTCTGTTATGCCAAGTCCAACCACAAGTCACACATACAAGGAAAAGAGATTTCGTTAGTTCAGTGGTTCAGAGAACTTGTTATTTTGTTCTTGAACCCATTTGAGTCATTTAAAGCTGTGTAAGATCTGTAGTGTGACCTACTGAAAAACTAAGATCTTGAGAAACTCTGCTGGATTGAGCTACTGATTGAGTCCTCCTAAGAGCTGTGAATGCTATTGCTGAAAGCAAAACCCTGAATCCACCACGTGAGGGCTTTTCCTGAGCTTGATTATGCTAAACAGCCTGGAGCCTGCATCCAGGGTTCTGGGGTCGGCCCAACTCTTTGTGGGTTTTCAGGGTTTTTTGTTTGTTCTTTTTTAGGACAAACTGCTGATCTTATGTATTTTCCTGTTTCTTTTATGGTTTTATTTTTTAAAACTTCAATGATAATGAGGTCAGTATTGCTTGGAAATATATTGTTCTGCTGTCTCCCCTTGTGAAATCTTTGTCTTAGGTTTGTAATACTGGAAGTGGTTGTTTGGAGGTTCCAGTGGTGAAAGGAAAATAGTGATATCACACAGAGATAATAAATAGAAAAGCTGGCCTTTTACTTACCTCATTTGAAAACTGCTTGGGTTTAATCATGATTTTAAATTGACTAACTGAAGCCTTGACATTTGAACAATCTACTTTAAACTTCCTTTTCTGCTTGTGCTGCTTAATTCATGTCTTATTTTGTGTTTGCAGAACTATTTAAAACATGTAGGTTTGCACTCAGTAAACTAAGTCTCGTGTTAAAATTGTTAATTCTAACTAATTGGACAATATATCACCTACCTGTTCATACACTACATTGGAGTCTTTAATTTTGACATTTATTTCTGTGTCATTCATTTTCTCATATGGTTTTCCACAGGATGATTAATTTCCTAGATTAGATTTGTATTCAGCTGCACTTGTTTGGAAATCAGAATAAAATGTACAGTTAAAGGTAGCTTTATTGCAAAGCTAAGTTCTGATAAATCTACTTTTTCCTCTTTAAAGAAAATCTTTTCAATTAAATGAATGTCAGTTGCTACAGACATTGTTTTAACTCAGTGTTTCTGTTAAATGTTAAAACTGATAAATTTCTTGTCATGTGTGCATTTTATTTTTCTTTTATTTGTAGATTAAAATGGGAAAAATAAGCTTTTCTGTTTGGTTTTATTTAGGCGAAGCTTTGTTGGTTCATCAGCTCTGAAAAGCTAATCATTGAACTAAATTAGTGGAGAGAACTGAAAGGGAGAGAGAAACGTGTGTGGGGGTGTTTTCTTGGTTTTTTGTCCTCCATGGAAGAAAGCATCTGTAATTTAAAGACTCACTTCTGTACTTATCATACTCTTCTTTCAGATCCTAAGCCAATAACTTCTCCAGGTTTTTTTGGTACTGATCCCATAGTGCAAGGTTATATTCCATCCAAACAATGTTAATGCGTTATTGTGTGTTACAGGCTTAACTTAAGCAGCCTTACTTTTAAACAGAGTGCATCTGAAAACAGAATTTCCAGTTAGCTTCTCTGGGATTAACATTTTTGTCCACTTAGTTTTTGATGAAGGAGATGGAAATACCCAAACTATTGAGTGTACTGGAATATAGACTGCATGGAAAGATTTTGAGTGCCCGTAGTTTGAACGATTTCAAGTACAGATAAAGTGAGTTCGGAGACATTGTGTTCACTCATTCCTTTAATAATCTTCTTTTGAAAGTGAATTTACTCTTCTAACTTATTTTTGCAGGAAGCATTTTTAGTTCGTCATGTTTTACAATCCTGTTAACAGGCTATACATGCACTTTCTGAACTTGCCCTGCATTTTAGAGGGCATAACACTTTGCGAGGTGCATTCTCCCTTTTCCAGACAAGCATTTGGGATACTATTCTGCCTCTTGGATGCCAAGAAAGCCTCCCTGTGATTATGCATACTTTTCTGCTTGGCATCTTTTGCAAAGACTGATATTTTTTTTTTTTTTTAATGAGTTCTTGAAGCCCTCTAAGGAAAAAACTTTGCTGTAATAACTAAAAAGAGATAGTGTATGTGGGTCCTAGTATGTAAGGACATATCTTGTCTTGTTGACTGAGCCAAGTGTAGGAAATGGATTTATGGAAGGTTGATGGCATTTTTAATGTGTTCAAATAAAAAATTTTCTTTATGTCCTCTCAAGGCACTAATGGGGGAAAGTAAAAACCGTATTATAATTGCACATGTCAAGACAAAGATGATCTATGCCTGTGTTATTGTTCAGTAGCCACCTGACTATAAGGAAAATATTCAGATCTGCTAGTGGTAAAAAAAGAGGGAACCTACCTCTTCCTCTCCTTTTTCCAGCACAACCGCCTTCCCCCTAAAAAGCTGAGTTTTAATCCTGCCCGCATTGCTACTACTGACTGACATGGGGGCAACATATTACAATGCACCCACTGAGCAGAAACAGGCACTAGGTTGTTAGGGGCAGGGAAAAATCCTAAGAGCCTGAATTCTCTCTCTACCTCTCCCCATTAGTCCCTGTTAGTGTCAATTATGTTGTTTAGGCACTGTTGACATCATGGTGTGCTTACTGCAGGCTCTTATTTGAGAGTCTAAATCTTCTCTACCTTAATCATTCTATTCAGACCAGCAGAGCTGTTAAAGTGTGATGATTTTGCTGGGGCTCCAATTCACTACTGTCTGGAATGTGCCCACCTTGGAAGTGCCAGTGCTGGCCAAAGGCACTTGAGTTCCTTCTAGTTCAGGAGAGCAGCAAAGACTTTCCTGAAGACAACACCAGGGTTCCTCATAGTCTTCGGGAAAGTTTGTTGATTGTGATGAGCCAGAATTATACAGGGCACGTCAAGAAAAGCAAAGCATAGGTTTGGGTGAAAGTTGTGGGAAAAAAAAATCTAAAACTTTGCTTTCACCTCTTCTTTTTTGTGTGTGTGCAAATATATTGGTCTTGATTGATAATAGGCTTCATGAGGATGATTGACACTTGGCAATATGCAGCTGTTCTAACATAGGTGTTGCTTTTGATATGATACACTGTCTTTCAGTAGTCTCCTCCTGTTCTTTAACTGCTGTTTTTGCTACTGGCAGCTACTCAGGGAGGTTACTTTTGCCAGTATTTTCAGCTGCTGCTGTGACTAAATCAAACTGCAATGGAAGAAAAAATTTGTTTTCATTATTTTTTTAATTTTTTTTTTAAACAGTCTGTTGGGGCAGGATACAGATTCCTTTATGTTGGAATCCTTCCACGATGACTAAAAAGGCTGAGATTCATATCTCTAAGCATAGAGATTTATGGGAGATGGGTTCCTTTAAGCAGAACCTAAATAATAAAACTAGTTTTCTTGCCTGACCATTAGGAAAATTGAGTCCCAGCCACAAGGATGCATGAAGCAATAATGACATTAAAAACTGAGTAACTGAGGGTAAGGCATTTTGTTGACAGAACTTGTTTTCACTTTTGCTTGACAAAAACTGCATCTTTTAAATGTTAATCCACAGCTGGGAGAGAGACTTTGTTCTATACCTGGTACACACTTCAAAGTGCTCGTGTTCACAGTTCTGCCAGTTGACAGGAAGCATGCTGTTGATGCGTGTTGGCATCAGAGTAGCTCTCTGATAGGCAAAGCCCCCGTGTGTAGATGCTGATGCCTTGATAAAAGGGCCTAGTATTAGTTATGTCTTCTGTGGGTTTTCGGCGTAGAAATTTAAGAGTTTAGAGTTGCTCTTAGGTTGTGACGGTGATGACTTCGAAACTGTTCCATGTTGGTGCCTTGGTGCCACTGCTTCTTAGCTTTCATGTGAAAGAGTTGCCAGGCCCAGCCTTGGCATTCTTGGTGTTCCTAGGCTTCCTGTGGCAGCGGGGAAGCAGGCTTCCATGCTGCACTCCATGAGCTCTTCTCTGCCCTTGGGTAAGGCAGTTTACTTTTTTCTGTTTGCATTTTGGAAGTAGTTTGTTTAGTATAATCTGGTATGCACAAATGCAGCATGGGTGTGATTTTTAGACATCTGAGGAGAGCTAGCTGCAGGCCACTAAATGCAAATAACTGAACATTGGAAAGTAGAAGACAATAACTTCTTGTTCCTCTTGTTAATGAGATTTGGTTTCTGTGACTGAAGTTTCGTTAGTTTTTTACTGTCTTCTCCACACACAATTGCAGGTGCTGGTTGCACACATGCACAAGGCCTCTCCACCTCCTGCACTATCATTGAGTTCTCTAAAGCTGTAGGGTCAGCAGCATCAGGAGATACAAGAGTAGTTTCACATGCTTTTCTGAGGAAATGGAACAAAGAATGCACAATGTTTGTGTGGGAATGTGAGACAACATCTTATTTTCACTAAAAGAAAACAAATACAAATGTACACTCAGATGGCCCAAATAAGGGGTAGCATTTACATGGCTATGATGCTGTCCCCATGCTGGGGCTGTGTTGTGTAGCATGGTGGGTCCAGTGGCGACAGGAAGATTTCCATGGGCTGGTTTACCTTGGAGTAAGCTCCGAATGCATCTGACCGTCTCTTTAAGTTGCAGGGGAATAAACTGTTAGTCCTCACAGGCTATGTCAGTTTTAAAGAAATTTAAATAGAACTGTCTTGAGTGCTTGATACAAATCAGCGTAGTAAAATCTGAATTACCCTCCTGTCTTCTCTTTCCTGCTCCCAGAGTACACATGAAGGTGGGGTACTCTGGTTCAGTGACTGTGACTGCAGCTAGAACAGAACTTTCTTACTGTTGGTGCTGCCTGGCAGTGATGCAGGTGAGCTCAAGCTGAAAAAATCTCAATCCTTGGTCATCAGCACCATCTCTCTGCTTTGTGACTTTTAATTTTTCTCATCTGATTCTGCAAGTTGTATTTCAAGCAGGGAAAAAAATGTAATTCGTGAATGTGGATGGTGTTGACAAAGTCATTTAGATGTGGGGTTGCAAGAAATTGCTGTTCTCCCCTGTGTTTGCTGTGCCCCATAGCATTGCTCTAGCAGAGGTACCTCCTTAACTGCTATCAGCGATGTCATGGAATGGAGGTGGCCCCTTGTACCAGGACAGTGAACACTTCTTAGCAGTGGTTCCTGAAGTGGGGTGCGTGTGCCTTGAGGAGTGTGCAAGATGATCCACTGGGGTGCAGGATAAAAATACTGGAACTTCTATTTATATTTATTTTTTCTTTAACCCCCCCCCAAACAAACTACCATTAAAATTAAGCTATACTAATGTATTGGATTGACAGCAGTGCCCTTGCTCAGTCTGTATATCTTAGGGTCCCGTGTCCACAAGTTTCTTGTGGAAAAGTGGATGTTCAACAGTGCAGAGGGGCTCACAGAGGCCCCTGTTTTTTTCACTTCCAGTGTATTGCAGTTCATGCATGCTGTTCACATGTGCCTGGTTAAGTGAATTTATGTATTATATTATCTAGATTTAACTAAACTGACTCTCATTAAATAGGCAAGTAACTTAAAGATTCCATCAAAGAACTTGCGGATTGCAGGTAGTACTAATAACATGAGCACAGTGAACAATAAAAAGGCAGAGACTGCTCCTATCACGAGCTCTTCATCAGTCACGTTATGAGGTAAAAACAATGGCAGTATAATCAAATCTATTTGGCAGTGTTTAAAAGTCCTGTGATACTCAATTTACTTAATGGTAAATTATTTTTTGAAGCCTCATTTGAAGTTTCTTACATGACAACAGAAGATGAAAAACCAAATAACGTTGGGGAAACACTTGTTCTTCCTGTGGCTGCAAAATGGCTGAAAAAATACACAGAAGACAATATGGCAACAAACTAAAATGCATTCCTTTGGAAGACACATAACATTGCACAAGACTTGAAGAAACAAGTATTGGAACAAATTACATGGTGTGGGAGGTTTGCTATACAGTTGCACAAAAGTACAGATGTTTCTAATAGGTCTCAGCTGACAGTTTATTAGATTCTGGTTCAATAACGAAATACACTTAAGAACTTCTTCGCAGCATAGTGGGACCCAGAACTGCACAAAGTGCTGTAGGATGTCATCAGTGTGGTTAGCTCCATAAACACAAGACTTTCAAAGATAATATTTACAATACTTTGTAAATACTATGAGAATACTTGTACTGAGATGGGGGGTAACCATGAACGTCTTTTGTACCACACCAAAGCTCACTGGTTATCTCCTGGAAAAGTGCTTAAAAAAAGTTGTCAGGCTTAAAGACAAGTTGTGCCTTTTTTTTTTGTTTGTTTTACAATAAGTCATTTTGAATTTACTGACCTGTGACAAGAGGTGGCTATCAGTAGCATGCTACCTAGCAGGTACTTCTTGAAAAACCCATATAAATATATAATAAATACATTGTAAAGCAGTGTGTGTAAATAACTATATACATATGTTGGATGTGTATGTTCAACAATTATTTTCTCTTTACTCGTGGGGTGTATGATCAAAAAAGTTTGGAGACCACTGTGTTACAGGTTAAAGCTAAGGTTCAAAGATCTGCCATGAAGCTTAAGAGCAGCCAACAGATAAGCAGCAGGTCATAGAATCATAGAATTTCCTGGATTGGAGGGGATCTCTCAGATCATCTAGTCCAACCATCAACTTAGCATTGACAAAAGCCATCACTAAAGTATATCGCTAAACACTACATCTACTTATCTTTTAAATACCTCTAGGGATGGTGCCTCAACCACTTTCCTGGGCAGTGTGTTCCAATGCTTGATAACCCTTTCAGTGTAAAAACCATTCCTAATATCCAGTCTAACCCCTGGTGCAACTTGAGGCCATTTCCTCTTGTCCTATCATGTGTTAATTGGGAGGAGAGACTGATCCCCGCTTCTCTACAGCCTCCTTTCAGGTAGTTGTAGAGAGCAACAAAGTCTTCCCTCAGCCTCCTTTTCTCCAGGCTAAACAATCCCAGTTCCCTCAGCTGCTCCTCAGAAGACTTGTTCTCCAGACCTCTCACCAGCTTTATTGCCTTTCTCTGGACCTGCTTCAGCACCTCAGTGTCTTTTTTTATGGTAGGGGGCCCAAAACTGGACACAGTACTCAAGGTGGGGCCTCACCAGTGCTGGGTACAGGGGGATCATCACTTCCCTAGTCCTTCTCACTGCACTATTCAGGGCAGGATGCTGTTGGCCACCTTGTCCACCTGGGCACACTGCTGGCTTATATCCAGTCAACAGTCAAACAGACTTGATGTGCTCAGGAAAATGAGCATCTTTGGATTTGCTGATTTCTGCAGTAACAGATGCAGTGTGATGCAGAGCCTACACCGTAGTGATCAGGGGCAGGTGACTGAGGTTGCATCTCGGGGGAGCGCTTGCCACCTCTTGGCTTCACAGCCACTCACTCAAAAAGCTGTCCCAGTTTTAACAGTCAGATTTAGCTGCAATTCCAAGTCTAACTAGATAGAGTTCGTCGTGTCAAAATAATTGGAGTAACATTGTTAGCATTGGTTTACTGCATTTAGTGGGAAGGCTGAGTGTAGAGGTCTTGAGTTCTGCTTTGATGCAACTAAGCAGCCTTGCACAGGTTTCTTAAATTTTCAGATGTCATTCCCAGCTTATGGGAGAAGGTCTCCAGATAATTTTATTTAGGGTTACTGGAATTTTTTGCCTTTCTACCTTTGAGATTTTTACATGAAAAATTTTAGTCAAGTTTATAATGGATTGCTGTGAATATACAACAATCCTGTATAATAGGAAGCAATAGTGAGATAAGTTTGTGCAGCTTTCTTGGAAAACAAAACGTCTCTCCACCTTTCATGATGTGCAGTGTGAATGAATGTGTTCAAAATCAAGGGCTTCTAGGCCTTTTTCCTCTCTTCTATTTGCATTGCAAATAAATCCTGCTGAAAAATCACAGTTTAATTGCTGGGGAGATGAATGTCAAAGGCTGTGATGTGAAGTACTTAAACTGCTGTGAATTGTGGCAGAAATAATGCTTGGTGCTGCGTCTTGCCTATGTCAGCTTAACCCTTGCTGCTGCTTTGGCTTGTTGAGGTTCAGGCTATTTTGCTTTCCAAGACACTGTAATGCGATAGGATGATCGAGGGCTGTGCTCTTAAGTTCAAGCCTTAGCTGGCAGGGCAGGATGGTCATAATACTGTCTCTGAAATGGTTTGGTTGTGCTTTTGAATTTTGAGAAGTGTTTAGTATTCTGCTGAACTTCAGCATGCATGTGTATATGTTTGAAGAGCAAGTCTTAAAAGTAGTCTTGTTTTAATGCTAATTGATTTTTTTAGAACCACCCTTCTGAATGAGGCTGAAGGCTGAATGCTGGAAATGAAGTGCACCCTCCCCCTGGGGACAGCCACCCAGAGCAACCTGGTGTTTGCCACAGAGTGAGAACGTGCACACAGCCAGCTTCCTTGTGGCAGTTGCCATGCAATATGTTCACACCTGGCTTACCTCAAGACAAATTGCTTGTCATCCTGTAGCTAGAGTAAAACTATTGCATGCACTTAGCTGAGCAGCACGCTGGCTTCTGGCCAGGGTGGCCTGTCTGTGTGGCACAGGTGCTATAACCTTACTCTGCCCAGTGGAGCTGATGCTGTTGGCGGGGCTCAAAGTTCCACCTTATGCTGTCTTTTGCTCTAAGGTGCCCTAGCTTTGTTCAACACTAGTATAGCACCAGGATGCAATACAAGAGCTAGGCTTCACATTCTGTGTGCTATTGTGTTTCTTTGATTCCTTCCTTAGATTGCCAGGTAGCTCTGATGCTCCTGGGTTATGGTCAAAGTAGCACCCTGCTGCTCACTCTGAATTCTTGCACCTATGAACCCCCCATTCCCCAGCTGTGTGAATTCATCCAAATACGGGAGGCTACTGTCTATGTAAAAAGGAAAATTAAAAGAACCTGTGAGTGGATTGATATATTCCTCCTACTCAGAAGGAGGAATGCTGTTATTTGGAGAACTATTTCATGAACTGGAGGAGAGCAAGAATGCCACCTTAGCCTATTCATCTCTGTAGTGGTTGTGCAGCCTCTGTCTGTGTGCTGAGGTTTGCAAGACCAGACTGGGTAACATCCTGCTTTGAGCAGGAGGTCAGACCATGGACCCTCTGGGATCTCTTCCAGCATGAATTTTCATCTCACTTGTGTTGCTGAGAATCTTGATACCGCATGTCAATGTACACATATATGTTGCAGTTCTGGTAATAACATCAACTCATAGCACCGGAGCTACATGATACTGAATTTTTCCTTGACAAGGACTCAGTGAGATAAATGTGGAAAAAAAGCCCTCATAAAATCTCCCCTTTCAGGTTTCCACAAATGAGAGTAGTGCATTTCAGCTCTAGGCAGAAATTAGTTTGGTGACACCTCTTACAAACCTTGTGGGTTTGGGTTTTTCCTGACAGAAATGCAGATTGGGTTTAGAGGGGGACAAGAATGGGCAAAGATTATAGAGAGATCAAGAGCCAAAAATTAATCTTTGTGAGAACTAGAGGAGGTGAATAGAAGCCTTATCTTTATGCAGGAAAGGAAAATAGTGTTTCTATACATAGAAAGTTACTGCCTCTGAAGCGGGTAGAAAGAGTTTGATCTTTTAGAAAGGATGATCTGGAAGCTTGTCTTTCTTTAAGTCTTCAACTTGGACTAGACTGTATTAGAAATCTGTATTTTAGCTGTATAAAATGTTCTTATGGTATATATGTATGTGTATATTTAAATTTGGGAACCTGATTCATATGAGATGAGTTATAAATTGGTATTATCTTACCATAACTGGTTGTGAAACATACTGAAGTCCCTTTACCTTAACCAGCTACCAAGAAAGCATATGGCTTTATGCTTTACTCCGAAGCTAATTCTGTCTTAGCAAAAGCTACACTTTTCTTGCGAAATCCAATGTGGAAGTAGCGTGCACTTTCATGGCTTTCTGACACTTTTTGGGAATTGAGTTGAATTTAAAAAGTATGTTGTGGTGCAAAGTTTTTCCTGTGCTGATAACTGGGGGATTGTGAGGACTTAGAATTTGTGCTCTCAGGACCAGAGGGCTTTTAAACAGTCTTGTCCAACTGCACCTTAAGCAAATCTGTAATTGTTAGGGCTTTGCACTTTGAGAACTGAATTCGTGGCTACAAGAGTTTTGTTGTTATTATTCTGTTCTTCACTTTGTCTACTGGATTTTTGTCTTGTAATTTTTCTTTTCATTGCATTTCTGTGGTAGGGAAGAATAGCCCTGTTTGGATTCTGTAGAAGATTTTATACTATGATGACATCAGGTCAGTGCATGTGGTATTAGCAGAAAGAACCGTGACTAATGTCACATCATGTGGATTGTTTTTCCTTCTTGCCCTTTACAAGTAGAAAAATGTGCGCAATGTAGCATAGTATCTGTTTTAATTCATTGTATATTGCTCTCTACTTATTGTGGCAAGAAGCCTTTTTGGAGATGTTCATTCCCCCGTCTCTCATCAGCCCCAGCTCTGTTTTTCTGACCGCATACACGGGCACGTTTGTTGTCAGTGCTTGGTGCTGGCAAAGGCTGCTTGCTTTCCTCCCCCACATCAAAGCTTAGAGATAGTAGCTCCTTGCAGTGGGCTGCAGCATGTATGTAAATGGCTTTTTATCAGTCTCTTCCTTCTGTGTGACATCTCCCACGATAACCACCCCCATACAGACTGCTAGGATGGCTCTTGCAGTTTGATGAAATGCTGCATGTGTATTAATGTTGGTGGATGGTACCGGATTTCTTTCAGCGCCCTCAGCCCCACTTTGCACTTAGAGGGATGGTGACTCTGAAACGCAATGGTTCTTAAAATTTATTTTCAGTTAAGGGGAATGACTAGAAATTCAGAGGTAGATAAAACTGAGACAGATCTAAGAAGAATATTTGTAGGCTGATTGTTCTAGCTTCAGCACTGGATGGTTTCTTTTTCTGTATAGAGAGAGTTAACAACCTCTTTTCCTCTTCATTACATAGCAACAGGGTTAGGAAATAGAAGCTTTAAAATAATAGGAAAACAACACGTGATATAAAGCCAAAGACTTCAGAGATGGACTAGAAGACAAATTCTGTTATATGTGGGACGCTGTACACAGTGTATGTCAGTAGAAAGGAGGCAACACAGAATGGGCATTAGTTAAAAGCAGCAAAATGATCATCGTCCCTGTCCCCTGCCACAGTCAGTTTGAAGTAAATCCACTCCCCCTGCTCTACTCTGGTCAAGATTTTCAAAGGTGAAAGGTACTAATGTCTGGTCCTCCAAGATATAGGTCCTTGAGGGAATGTGCTGTGCAATTCTGACTTGGGAGAGGTCAGAAGGAGTGGGGAGACACCTCTCAGACTTGCATTAGTGGGGCATCTTCTTATCTCAACCCACTGAATTTACTGCTCATATCTGGCTCAAATGTAAGACATGAGATAGGGAAACTCCCAGCAGAGTAACCAAGGGGACAAAACAGAAATGTTGAACATGAGAAGTAAACAATGCTAAGATTCCTAGGAACCTGAGGCTCCTACAATGTGAGTGCTTGTACTGCACCGTCCATCATGGGGTAACCTGGCTCCCTATTGCTGCCTCAGACTCGTGTGCTGAGGTGCTGTGCCTCCTGGGATTGGGGGAGCTCAGGAAAGCATGGCTCCTGGTACACGTGGTGGCAGTGTCCTTTGCCATATGCTGCAGTAGTCTAAATGGCTTCCTTGGAGAGGCTGTCCAGACAGCTGAACTCTTTCTTCTTTTGTCACCTTTCTGGATCTGTGTCAGGAACAGTAGGATTTTTTATTACATCTTACATGTTTTTAATTGGTATTAGGAGTGTTATTATAGATGAAATCTATATGGAAGCATGTGCTGAACTTTTTACAACCTGTGTTGGGCTACTGGGCATTAGTGCAGTTGTGGTTGGTAGGTAAAAGACCTGAGTTTCCAAGTAGTAGTGTATTGTAGAGATCCAGTTTGTCATAAGAACCTGTGCTGACCAGAGTAAAATTGGTATGTGGATGTATAGCCTCTTCGAATAGATTTAGAGATAGGATTTTGTACTGTGATGCCAGACAAGGATCTGATAATAAAAATTTTCATGTAGGGACAAAAGCTGTGGATCTTTAATTAACATGCTTTTAGTTTGTGAGTGGGGTTGGATGATGATTCAAGAAAGAGTTTTAGTAGTACAAAACACATTTTTTTTTCCTTTCTTTGGAAAAGAGGGTGATCTTGTGGTTAGGAGTCTCTTGTGCCTTGCCAAGAGCATGCTGTGTGTCCATGTGCAATTTGCATGTGCTCAGATTTTCCAAGAGGCCTCAGATTTTCCGACTTTGTTTTAGTATCATTTTCCAGTTTATTTTTTTCCCCCTCAAAACTGCTGCTTATTGAAAGCTTCACTTAGAATAGTGGATGCTTAGAAATTGTCAAATCTGGTGCCAGGGTGTTTCTAAAACAGCACTTGCGTTGAAGCACCCAAAATGTATAGCCGTCTTTGAAAATACAGGTGTTATTTTTTTTGCTTGCTCATCCCTACCAGAGGGATGTATGTCCTTTCTTCATAAAGTGTTTGAAAGGCACTGTAGAAGCGTGCAGTAGCACCGTGTGTTAGAGCAGCATGACAAAAATGCCTTGCATGTGTAGGAATTATATTTTCCTGGAGGTCTTTTCCTGAAAGTCACTAAAACAAGGGGGAACCCCACCTATGGAAAAAATTCCTGTCAGCTGGTAAATGAAGGACTAACCTAGCCATACTTCTGTTGGTGGGCTCCAGCTAAAGAAGGTGTTGCCATTTTGCAGGTCTGTCACTGGAGCGCTCAACCAACTCAATTGCCTCACGTGCTCGACTATGTGAAAGGGAGCAGGAAGTCATGGCTTGTTTTGACACAGCGTGTGTCATTGCCCAGGTATACTTGCAGGAGCTTGAAAAGGTAAGAAAAAATGTGCTCAGGGTGTCACATGGTGGCCTGAGTGGAATTTCCAGGGGTTTGAGAGCAAAAATGATGGGCAAATGCCAAGTGGTCATATCCAACAAGGAGTATGAGAACAAGTTGGAAGGAGTGAGGTGTCTCATTATAAGCACTTGCAAAACAGCAGTTTGTCTGGTCTCTGCCCATTTCCCCTGAGAATGAAGTCTGGAAACCAGTTTTGCCTGTGGTAAAGTGTTGAATACCTCAGATATGCTCAGGTTGTATCTCAGGTTTAGCTCTTGCTAAAGAGGGACTACAAAGCTTTGCATAGCAAGTGCCAGCATGAAGGAACCTAAGGTATTTTATATATCTGCCATGTAAAAGATACACAGCAGTGGATATTGAGATTCCTAGCAAGCTGACAGTAACATTTTTGGGTCAGCCATAGATAGTAGTTTTAGCTGCCAGTGCTTTACCTTCTCCAAGTGAAACTGGAGGAACCTAGATCATTAGTAGCAAGCAGCTGCTCGGTAGTGGTTGGCTAGGAGGCCAAGAAAGATGAGTACTGCGAGCCCTCTACTGAGCTGTAATACATGCCACTGATTTCTAGGCACATGCTTAGTGGTTTCTGTAACTTTGCCTAGCTGAGTTTAAAGGGGACACCATGCACTTCCATGCCCTTCTTTTGCCACACATTATGCTTGATGCCACCAGCAGCACTGAAGGCGATGCATGTTACTCCTGTAACTTAACAGCCCTGGGCCATCTGACCAGACATTTCTGCTCTTCTCAGCAGCAAAGATATGTCTCTGTTCTGGGGTTTATTTTTAATTGAATTAAAACAAGAAAAAAATAGCTTAGTGCATAAATAAAAACTCATAAAGAAAGCAAACTAACAAGTTTTCTGCTGTGTCTGTTTGTAAGAGAAAGCTGAATGGCTATCTTATTTAAAATTAAGTACTGTCCTTCCCATATGGAAGTATAAGTACATGGCAGTACTGAGCACTGTAAAAGTTTTTACTGACAGCTTGTGTCTTCAAAGAAGGGAGTTTGAACTGTAATTCATTCCTCTTCTGGACACAGAGACAAGGATTCAGGATTACTGATAGATGCACTAGAAGTCCATCAGCCTTCTCCAGTCCTGGATATAAAATCCTGCTTTGGATAGTCCACACAGAGCAATTTTCAACAATGGAAGCAGTTTGTTACCAGCAAGAAGGACTTGATGGGAGAAACAGGAAAGGCTAAGATTCTTTCACCAGGACTCCTGATAGCTTAGTAACTCTTAACATATATTTACGTTATGTTAAACTAGACATACCTACTCAAATGTTGAATTAGTATTTTTGTGCAAGATGCAGGATCTACATGGTTGGAGTACTACTTCTGAAGCCTTTGGTGTTAAAGCATAGCTTTCTACTTACTTTTTTAAAGCTTGGAAATTAATAAGGGATTATGTTTCAAACTCATATTGCATGTAGAATATTGCATGGAAGTAACTTTATTTATTTATTTATTTGTTATTTGTTATTTATTTAAAAATTAACTTTGAAAGGTTTTTTGATAGCTAATGAAGGTAAGTTTTCAAGTCATCTGAGGAGGAACATTTTATTGTTGGAGATATGTTTGGCTCATGAGGGACTGACTAGTTCAAAGAGTTGTCTGTAATCCCAGATATTTCTTTCCTCCCCTCAGACCTTCAGCAACACACATTCAAGGAGTATCAAGGGCAGCAGCATGACTTACTCTGAGTTTGAACTTTCCTACTTCCTGGAAGCAGCTCTACAGAGTGCCTATGTGACTCATTTAAAGAAGGGGTAGGTGGATGCAGATGTTAATAAAAATAGATAATGTTGCATGTTTTGTCTCAGAACAGATGAAGGCTTGTTTCCTTGTATGTGTTCTGTTGTGACTTTTTTGCTGCTGGCTCGCTTTGAGTCCTGTCAGTGTCCCTCCCTCCCTTCTATTTGTCTCTCTCTGTTTCTCTTAAGAGTCCTAAGCCTCATTTTTCCAGACCCACAAGTAGGGTGGAGTAGAAAAATGTTGTTGTCTTGACTCAGCTCTGTTCCCTGTGGAGATGAATGGAGTTTGACTGTAAAAAGAGAGTGGAATTTACACTGCTGTGTGCTTATGAAATGTTCAGCCACGGGGCCTGGTTTAGAGCTCAGTGAACTCTTAAGGGTAGTTTCTGTCATTTATTTGTTTGTTTGTTTATTTAAGGTCTTAAATGTCCTGATCAATACACTACATCTGTGTGGTTTTACTAGAGAGAATGCATGTGGGAACAGTGCTTCTCCAGGGTATTTAGTGTGCCTTTGAAATACAGCTCCCAGTGAACCTTGGAAGGACAAGAGGAGTTGGTGTCTGCAAGCCAACAATGAATTTCACCTGAGGAAAACCTTCTCTAGAACAATAAAAAAGACACTGTAAATGCCCACTTTCCAAAGGCCATCAGTGAGGCTACACTGTTGTCTAAAACAAGCCCTGTCTTCAGAACATAATGAACTCTGAGCTGATGGAGAGATTGCCATGTAGGGAGAAAGTGTCTGTTTGCCATGTGTAAACAGTACTTGTAAGAATCTGTCCTTCCCTAGTCCTGTTCTTGCACCATATTAGCCCATTTGCGCTCAAGGAATCAGACACTGCTCTGTATAATGTCGCTGGTCAAAGTTTTATAAACTTTTTTAAGCAAACCGTCTTTCAAGTATTTCATTTTGGCTGTTTCTTTACCTTCACACCCTGTCAAAGATATTTTCTCTCTTTTTCTTCACTCCTCCTCCTTTTCCTGCTGAGTAAAATGGAGAAGAAAGCAAAAAATGAGGGGAGATTGAAAGGAAGAAAAATAGGGCAAAAAATCCTGGTGAAAAATCTGTTTAAATTCTTCTGTAGAAAATTGGCACCATTTTTTGACTCTGGAGGAGGAAGGGTTGCTTCTTGTGGCTTTTTTGCTAGGGTTCTTTTTTAACTCCCAAGAATGACTTTAGATGCAGCTGTGAATAGCTGTGTTCCACATTCTTTCATTAAAAGCCTGTGTGTACAGTGAAGCTGCACTCATATCTGTGAGAGGTGCCTTCAGGAAAGCCTTGTTTAACTCAAAGACAAATGCACAAAGTCCAAGTGTTGTGAAATGCCCCCTTTAGTCAGAGGAGTACAAGTTTATGTATTAAGAAAGTAGAGACTTGTAAGTCTCAGTATCACCTTGGTAGTAGAGGACAGGTATGTGGTTTTCTTGGGTGAGTTGGTGGTTGACCAGCTGTGGCACAGCTTTCCTAGACTTTTGCCATTCTCATGGTGAACGAAAAGCTCAGGTCTCGTCAGCAAGCTCATTAACTATGTAACAAAATAAAATCTCATTTAGAACATATGGCACTGATGTCCTCTAGGCACCTTATGAATATCAAATTCACTCATGTTCATTTTATTCAGCAACGTTTTAAATTCAGTCTTTACCAGTTCAGTATATCCAGTGGGTTGTTTTAGCTATTACTGTGGGCCCTGCTTTCTTCCTTCCCACGTTATTTTAATGACAGCCTTAAAAAAAATCCAACCATAAAACAACCCACAAAAACCCCTGCAGGAAAGCGATTTGGAATCAAAATACATGTGTGAATTAAGCAGCACTTTGATTATAAGCTGAATTGCTGCAATAGCAGCAAAATGTTCTCTGTAGCTGTCTCCTGATGAAAAAGCATCCCAGTGGGTGCGATGGAGCTCCCGTGGCTGGGATGGGAGAGGAGCCCCACAGGCTTCTTGCCTCCTCCAGTGCAAGTGAGAAACACCAGCCAGGGAAATGAAAGCTCTGGTGGGACTCCACAGCTTGCCTCTCATCCCCTCCCCAGCTCGTATTAACGTGTGTTTTCTGCCACCAGAGGGCATAAGCACCATTGAGATATATTAGCGAAAGAAGAGGGAAGTGGGAAGAAGGTTTTTAGGATGCTTCATGTGTATAATAAACTTCTCCACCCAATACTGGACAGCTCAAAGAAACGCTTTTGTTCTCCTTATTGCTTCTAACATATTCAGGTAGGAAATAAACTTGGGATGATGAATGCTCAAGTTGGCAGGGGGTTAGGTCCTATCGGATGGATGTGGGATGGATGTAGGATGTCCTTCCCCAGCGGCACATGTGTACAAAAGAAATGGCAGGTGCTTTATTCTTGCCTTGCCAGGCATAAGAGCTGAGGGATATGAGTAGTGTTGTCATGCTTTTGTTCCTGCTGGCAGGAACAAGCATGATCCAATCCTATCGGAGCATGATGAGGGACCCCCTTTTCTCTTGCAGTATGCAGCGGTCCAAAATAAATGTCTGGTCTCCCTTTCAGATGTCGAATTGCCAGCTGTAAGGCCTCAAAAGTCTTGCAGCTGTGCAAGAGTTGTGCAGATGCTTTTAATAAGCTGTTGACTTAAAAATATTGTGTTGCTGAAGACACTTTTCCTGCAGTTGTTTGCACTGCTGCATCCCAAGAAAGCTTTCTTTTATTCTTCCAGTGAGCAATATTGATGCTGTGGGTGCAGAATATAATCAGGCAGAAGCTGTTGTGCTGTAGGAATCAGCCAGTTGTCTTTCATGCTAGCATCTGCAGTGGGTTTGGTTTTATTTTTTCGGATGTGTGAATATTAGCCTTATTTTTTACTGCCTTTCCTTTCAGAGTATTGAATGGGTATTACTACTTCATACTGTTTAGTTAAGCTGCTTTTAGTACTTCCTTTGGGCAAAGATGCTTCACCTGTGTGAGGTAATGGTATACTGCTATCTTAATGCACTTGAAGTGTGTAGAGTTTCATAAGCAAGACAAATTCAAAGCTTTCTAGAGGATGTGGTTGCATTTGGAAACTGGGACACTTTTGAGCAAAATGAATTTCTGAAAAATAAATACTAAGCACTCATTAGAAATCGGAATTCCTTATGATCCCTCAAGTTAGGACCTAAATTACTTTGGAAAACCCCAAAGAAAAAGCCTAGTAGGATAAGCTTACACAATTCTCTTGTCTCTTCTCTTCTCGGTTTTCTAGAGTGTTCAGTTTCCTTTTTGAAATTTTGCCTCTGTTGCAAGGGCACTTTGAAAGAGCAACTTCTTATATGTGTTGTTTCACAGTGGAATCTAATGTATAAAGGCAGGCAGGACAGTGTCTGCCAGCCTATTAATCTCTTCTGAGGAATTTATGTGGGCTTTCTCCTCGTTTATCTCCACCTCAATCCTCACAGTCTCACACCTTATCCAGGACACTGCCTACTGGATGGATCTAGAGAAGTGCTAAGTTTTTGTTTTGCATTGGGTTTTTCTGAGTGCTTCACTTGACAGGCTGACATTAGGAAACTCTGATATGCTTTAGTTGTAGTTACTTGTTCTGTATGTTCATTCATAGGAGTCTGAGAATCTGAGGCTTACTTCTTCAGGTGCGTTTTGGGCCAGTGCATGAACAGATGTTTAAGGAGAAAGTATAGATTTTGAGAAACCTGGGTGAGATGCAAAGATGCAAAAGGAGCTGGGCAGAGGCAGTGGTGTTGGTGCTGTTTGTGTGCTCCAGTTGCTGTTGTTCCCTAGAGAGGTGCCTCTGCAGACTGCCGCATAGTCATCTCAAGATGTTCTCTTCCAACTGTTAGTGGCTGTTTTAACAGTTAATGAGTGGGTATAAGAACATGATCTTTTGGTGCCCATGTTGTTGGCGTACTGTCTTTGCAGATCTCTGTGCCCACTGTCCACTCTAGTTCATCATTAATATTTTTCGCAGCAATTTGCATAGAACAGAGTGTGTTTCTTTTATTTTCTTGTATGTTAAAATTTTTTGTAGTGTTAACCAAACAACATGACATAAATGGGATACAACTGCTTTGATTCATGGACTGGTAATTAATTGCCCTGTATTAACCTGGTACTTGTGCAAACAAAGCAGGTTTTCCTGCCAAGCTGGACTCAAGGTGCTCTTTGTCACAGTTTGTGCCTATGATTTTCTATGTTCATCTTTATTAGGTTACCTTTAATTGAATCCTAAACCACATTTAATAATTTTTTTTTTCTTAAATGCCTCTCTTGCCACTTTTGTGGCTAAAATCAAAACAGTTTAATGACCATGTGCTTTTCCTTTCCTGTTCTGCTTCATTTCTTTTCCTGGCGTCTTAGCAGTGCAGGGGGCTCATGGACTCTTCCAACTCATTTAATTTGCATGATCTGATGTTCACTTATGATGCCATGGCTTGAGGCAACAGTACCTGGGATTTCTAGACAGTCTTCTTCCCAAGTCCTGCAGAGGCTCAAGATTGTTTAGTTTCTGATCTATAGAAGATCAAATGGATTCACCATGGATTGCCAGAGACTTTTTTTGCATCCTCGTTCACTGATTTACATGTATGTCTGTTCAAATACACACTTTTCATTTTGTTAACTTCTTCAGGTCCTAATTAAAAAAAAATAAATCTCTTCAAGTGCATGTTTAGTATATGAAGGATAGCTTTTAATGGAAGAGTAAGTCCCTTATCGTTATGAGTGGAGCAATTCATATACTTAAAATGAAATGTGTGCTCAGATGGCCTTCCTGGCTTGGCACAGTAGAGTGGAAAGACCAACTCCTGTAGTGAGGTATGTTTGCAGACTGCTGGCAGGTGTGCTCTGTCTCCTGTCACGGCTTAGTAATGTTCGGTAAAGTTCAAAATATGAAAGCTGCCAAACCAAATCCTCAGTCCTGTAGAACTGGTATCGTTTTCAGCTGCTTTGTGTGTTTCAGAGTTGAGAGCTCAGAGCCTGAAGCAGGTGCTCTATTAAGAGACTCTGACCACACAAGGACCTATCTGGGAGGTGGTGAGTGCTGGGTGCTCCTCCTCTGCTGCCCATTTTGCACTCCTACCTTCTCTTGAAGGTGTTAGTAGGCGTTTGTCATGTGGGTCATGGTTTCAGCCCTGACTACTTGCAGATGGGCAGAAATTTGCCATTTACTCTTGCATTCACTTCAGTGTGTCAGTGTTCCTTCCTTTTCCTCTCACTCCCCCCACCCAGAGCAAGGTGTTTCTGCCATATCTTGTCTAAAAAGGGGAACTAAAATGGTGATCCAATTCTCTGGGAACAAAACTGTCTTTTTAGCACATTCTCCAGGCTTTTCATCTCTTAAGTATGTGCCAAACGTGGAATTAATTGGCTTTGCAAGTAGTCAGTAATCTTCTTTGTGATGCTAGTTAATGGAATTGATACGTTATTAAGACAAATACCATTACCCTAATAAGAAATCTAAACATACGCATTTTTGAAAATATTGTAGAACTGTTATAGGCCATAAGTCTTCTGTCCAGCCTCTTAAGAAGCCCAAGGAAGCACAGGAAATGCCAGTAGTTTTCAGTAATTGAGGAGAGCAGTTTGGCAAGTGCATTTTGTTTAGATGTGGCAATTTATTGGCGCTGACTATCTGATAATAAATAGCATGTAACATTTATGTTGGATTTCATGTGACTACTCATGCGTAAATATCACCACGTGGTTTATTGCTTTCCTCAGTTTACTGGCTAGAACTACATTTTTGTGGGTATATTCCTTCCTAGACCTACAGGAAAGCATCAGACATCTTGGCCCTGTAACTGGAGAGCTTACTGAAGCATTAAAGTCCAATTTACAAAACCTTCCTTGAGCTTTTTTCCTTTGATAAATTCAAAGCACGTCTTTCATCTAGGACAAAGTGGAAGGCAAAAAAGAAAGACAGCTTCTGACTTTTTCCACAGGGGCAAGTCTCCATTGTTTTTGCTCTTGCCTTGCTTTGTTGCTAACACAAGTAGGTAATCTATAGATTACCTCAAATTTAAAATTTTGAGATGAGTATTGATTGGTAGGAAGGTCACATGTATATGCATTCTTTGATTTGGTGACCATAAGCTTTAGGGTGGTATTTTACATAGCCAATATTCATGGTAAACATGGTCACGCTTTCTTTATTTTCCCCTTACCCCGTAATTTTTTTTTTTTTTAATTTCTTCAAATATTTGTGTTTTTTTTCTGGACAGCAAGAAGGTTTGCAGTACATGAAAGTGGGCACAAGCACAATCTGCACGGTTTACCTTCAAAATTTAATCAGATTGACAAAAAAGGTTGTTATTTTGTATGCCTCTTTTTTTAAATGAAATCTAGGTTTCATCTGTACAGAAAATTCTCCTGAAATAAGCTGAAGTGGCAGTTAATGTAACAGTATAACTGCTTATCTGGTTGTCTTTATTTCTGTACAGCATTGCTCCTTATGTGATAGTTAGAGGTTTTTTGGATAGCTTCCACCTTGTGATGAAAGTGAGCTGAACCACTTTGTAGTTACTGTGGTGGTAGGGCCATGTCCTTAGCCTTGAAGAGCTTATAGGCTGCAGATGTTTTAACTAGTATGTCCAGTGTTTAAGCTTTCCTCTCTGCATCTCTCAGTGCTCAGACACGCAATTAAGATACCATTTGGGAACTAGTCTGCTTTAATTGCTTATGGTGTATGCAGAGTAACGTGATTTACTTTTTTTTTTTTTTGCCTAACCCTCTTTTATTGCAGGTTAAGGTGTGCTTGCAGACAGTTATTGCAATTTAGCTGCCCAATAATAAACTGTTTAAACCACTGTAATTTTATCATGTGTCTGGACCATCAGACACAAGGCGTTTAAGCACCACCTAAAAGGAATCATCGTTTAAAAGCATCACGTAAGCTCAATATAATTCAAACAAGTACAATCTGTGTGTATGGAGAGGAGATGTGGATGCTTTTAAGAAGAAGCATCTGCTTTATAAATACGAGCTATGAAAGGCTTCCAAATGTCCCCTCTGTTCGTCAAATGTGAATGTGATCTTCTCCTAGGAAGCCATCTGGAGTAGGCATGCTACAGTCGCTGCCTTACTCGGTGCCATTGTCCTATCTGTGCCTCAGAGTGACTTGTCTCGCTACTGCACACTCAGTATTTGTGGTTGTTTCATTGGTTTGTTTGAATGTTAAGTTTGTTGCCAAGCTTTGGCTCATGATAAAAACATTTTGTCTCCAGTGTGCTATTTTTTGGAGTTTTTTATGATTTTTTTTGCCTGCCTTCCCCACAGAAATATTGTGAAAGGAATGAGGAGTTTGCGAGAGATACTACGGACTGTGGAAACCAAAGCTACTCAGACCTTAAAAATGGTAAGGGGAATGAATGGGAGATGGGAAGGTGGGGTAATCTGCTGTGCAGGAATTATCTCTTTTATTAACCAATGTGCTAGTACAGAAATATGTTTGTCCTCACTTGATTGATTGCTGCCTTTTTTTTTTTTTTTTTAACTTTTGGAAGTGATGTGTCAAGTGATGCACTTAATTCAAAGACCTGTCCAATTGAAACCTCCAAGCCTTCAGACCTGGTCATCTGGGTTACTTTTGCGTTTTTTTTCAGTGTGTTTTCTAGTCCTGGTAGAAACAGGGATGTATTTAGTTTGACAGTGCTGTCCTCAGGTGTTAATGTCTTATTTTCTTTCTCGCTTTTCAGTTTGTGCATGCACACCTTTTTACATTTGCATGTAGAAGTATTAAGTACTTCTGACTCTTGCAACAAGCAGTGCTTTTTTAGACTCAAGTGCTTCAGTATTCTTCCTGTGAAACTCTCTTCAATACACTACAGGACAGAGTGATTTTAATTTTTTTAAATTTGTTTTGTTGGTGGTATCTGCATTCTGCATCCTGTTACCTTGAGTGCCTCTGGTAAAGAAATTGTGGGAAAAGTTATTTATGTGCCTGTTTAACTTCTTAGACTTTTAACTGGTTCTTTCCTGTCTCCCCTTTAAGAGATCTTGTCCTGAAGTTACTCAGGAGGTGACAAGGTCAACAGCATGAAGAATAGAAGTTTTGAGAGTGTGAATTAAAACTTCATAGCCCCAAAAGCACCGACATTGATACGGCTTGTTTTGTGCTTGGTTCAGATTTATGTTTTGTGTAATTCCATAGAAGTTCACCAAGCAAGGTGGGCATGGGTTTGCATGGCGTTTTGGAGATGGAGAGTGCTAGGTTCCAATGGATGGACTGGCTGTATGTCAACTCATATGCAAATGCAGAGCTAAAATGAAAGTAGGAGCAGAAAGGGTATCCTGGGTGGTTTTTTGCCTAGATTCCTCACATCTGTGTATTTTGTAACTTTTGTTCTGGAAATTAATCTTCTTATTGCCTTGGGATCACCTTATATGCTTAACTGAGAATACAGAAGTACGTGGAAGCTTGTGCAGGGTGACAAATAATTGTCGTGCTTAAATGGTTGCATCCTTTTCCAGATTGAGATCAGGGTTCAGGGGATTTTTCTTGCTCGCCTGTTTTATCGTTTTGCTGAAATGAGCCTAACCATCTGCTATTCCTATACCGTGACAGAATGTGGCATTCAAGTGCTCCCTATCCCTGTGCAACTGGGGTGAGCTGTACAACACCCATGGGGGGATTTATTCCTGAGGGGAAATCTGAAGATGTTCATCCAATAGTTTTTTCTTGGGATTTCCATTTACTGGAAGTTGCATTTTCATTTTCTTACTTATTTTTAAAGAGCTGTCAAGAGGGCAAAGGGAGGAATGTGCTTAATTAAACAAGTTTTTCAAGCATGAAAGTGAAACACATGATTTTTTTTGCTAATCTGTGGGATCACAGTGTTCCTTAAGCATAATAATGCTTTTTTTAGCCAAAGGCAGTAATAACATAAATCAGTGTCCTGGCTTGTTCTGGTTTATTTGGTCTTATTCAAAACAAGAATGGGGCTAATTTGCACAGCTACTGTACTGTATGCTAAAATCAAAGACACTAAAAAAAGTATTTGCTGCTTGCCTTTTGAAAGGCTTATCACAAACTGTACTCTGTATGAACCACTAGAGATCTTTCTGCTTCTGGCATATTATTTTTCCCTTTCCCTCCCTGTAGGAAAAAAATATAGGAGAGGTGGCTCCTCAGGGTAAAACTGACTAAATAATTACACACTGAGATGATAAAATGATACTGGCTAAAGTCGCAGGCCCCTAGGCCATTTTGCTTATGGTTACTTGCTATAAAAAGCATAGAAAAACCTAGTTAGAAACAGAAGACTTTCTGTAATTGTCAGTAAGAGTGCATGGAAGGGCTTGGAGTTTCCAGGGAGTTGTATTCTTCGAGGCACCATCACGCATTCAGATCACTTTGCCATTTTCTGGGTACATCTATGAAACCTCCCTTTCTGGTGTTTAAGACAATGCACGCTACTGTGGTTGCATTTTAGACTAATTCATTTAATTAATGTGTTCTGAGGTGGATGAAAATAAGGAACCTTGCATCAAAATAAGTTATTTTACTGCATCTGGTAACAGGAACTTTAACCTTAGCATGATTTATTTGGTCCTGTACATGTCATACCTCAAGTTGGAGTATTGCTTCAGTTTATTGATCATGCCTATCCTGGTATTTAAAAGAAAATTACTCTTGGTGGCCTCATAACAGATCTCAAAATGTAAATTACATATAAAATTCATATGCAGTAGTCAGAGAAGTTCTAAAATAATATTTACAAGCTTTAGGACAAAAAGGCTGAAGTTTCAGTCTGACTCACGCTCGTCTATTTACAATGCAAAAATTTAGAGATTTATTGGGTGGGGGACAAGTACAAACGCTAAAGATAGTTTTGCAAAGTCAAGTTAACTTGCGCCTTTTTGGGTCCTGCTTGCCAGCTACGTGTATGAACTGGAAAGCAAATATTTAAGGATCCTTGGCCACTCAGTGGTCAAAAAAGTGTATGTGTTGTTGCTGTCTCAATATAAAGTTCCTAGCCCTCTTCTCTTCTCACTCCATTATCTTTTAAACCTAATACAAACGTAGCCTCTGGGCTGGGACTTGCGTACAAAATTCTGCGGCTGAGAGTGCATTGGAGTGCCATCATACTTTGATATAGTAAGATTTGTGAGATTGTCTCGGCGGTCCATGTGGCAATTGGTTGTATTCATTCACCAAAGCATCCCTTGCTGTTAGGCAGTTTTGGTACCTTTTTCATACAACATTGCAGTAAGACCATATAAATGCAGAAGGCTAGCCTTTTCAGAGGAGGGAAGAAACTGCCACTGCTGTAGACTTCTAGCAGCTGTCTTAGCTACTTTAGCTTTCTGAAAAGTGGTCCTGTCATGTTGTTGGTATACCTCCTTCCCAAGGTGGAACATGGGGAAGGGGGGAGTCTTTTGTGTTGAAGAAGGCTTTACTGATGTCTTTTTCTGTACTGTTTGCTTATCTCCAGACTGCAGCCAAACAGCTAGCCCAAGTACTTCTCCATTCCCTCAGTGAAGACTGTTACTGGAGCCCTTTATCTGATCCGCTTCCTGAGTTCATGAACAAGGAAGATCAGTCTTATGTTAGCAATCTTCTTTGTCGGAGGCCTGAGGTGTACACAGAAGAGAAGTAAGCATTCTTTTTTATTTCAATTTTTTGGCAAGAGGAAGGAGAGTGTTTAAACACTCTTTGGTACTGCTGATTATGTCACCGATTCATGTAGTAGTTTTGTGTGTTCCTGTTTTTAACTTCTTATCAAAAGGCCTGCTGGAAAAATAAAGCATTAAAGCTTGAGTGTTTAATTTATTTTTTTTTCCCAGGAAGGAAGAAAATCCAACCAAATAGCTCTCTTTGCTATGAAATGGAAATAGTCTATTTATGGTTCAGTATAGCTCATCTAGGATATATTGCAGAGCTTTTAATTATGAGAACCTGCAAAAGAAGGTATTGCCTAGCAAATGAATTATGCATGAGATGTTTCAAGTTACTGCTCTTCTTGTGAAATGAGAAAGAGACTGACAGGATAATTCTTGACCTTCCTCAGAAAAATGTGTTCTGTCTTTCAGTGCGTACTGCCCTCAAGACAACGTAGAAGAGGCTCTTCTTCTCCTCTTAATCAGTGAATCCATGGTAAGCCAAAAATGAGTTTGTAATTCTTATAGTACAAAGGAATATCTAGCGGTTCTGTGTCAAGTATTCTGGTTGGTTTTGTTTATGGAATCTTCACTAGATAAATAGAAGCAAGGATTCAGCTGTTGAACAGGAAATGCTATTTATTCCTGTGTTAGTGACACCACTTTTATTAAGTGGAACATCAGTGAAGGGTTTTGGGAATTGTCAAGAAGAGGAAGTGGCTGCATTCACCATAGCTGCATGCAGGTTCTGACATTCAGATACATTGTCAGTAGATTGATATTTCCATTCAAAACATCTGTATGGATTTATGGATCAAGAATGAGAGGAAGAGAACCTTGTCTAAAGCCCCAGGCATGGCTGTGGTACCTGCTGTTTGGTGTTTGCAAGATACAGTATCCTGCTTACATTCCTTAGTCTGCAGGGATGATATTTTAGCTGTTTCAGTCTTGAATGATCTTTGGCAGTTTTTGATGCTGATGATCCAGGAAGTTTTGTCACATGCAGAAACATCCACAATGAACTACAGTAAAATAATTAGATTTCTTCTACTTAGAACATCTATTGCTTTAAAAAATTCCCTTTAAGAGTAAGAGGAGAAGGTGGAGAAAAACAACTGCATTGAAAACTTCATGGTAACCTTTGATCATTTTCATATTCTGAGAAGATGCAAACATACAGAAAGTGTGTGAGGAATGTTTTCTGAAAACATGTAAGGAAAGTTATTTTGTTTTAAATACTCGCTGGTTACTTGTAGCTCAAAATGAGAAAACCTTGAAGCATCAGTGACCCTCTTAATAACTTCTAAACTTCAACAAATTGAGAATATAAACTGTGGAAACTTCATTTTGTGTTGTTTTTTGCTTCCTTTAGTTTCTTTGTCTGGTTCTTCTGGCCCAAGTCCTTCCCCTTTCCTGCAGGCTTCTTCAGAACATGACAACTTTATGTTGTTTGCTTTTAAAATTTGGGGAAAAATTCAAGAGGCAGAACTACCCCAAAATATTGACTTAAAAGTCACTGAGTGTTACTATACTTTGTGCCTTTTAGTGGTTTCTATATTAAGCTTCTACAGTACATCTGCTTTCTGTTTTCAAGAGCTTTTCTGCAGTTAAAACGGTTTTTTGTAATTGGAAGCGGAGACTTCAGGAATGAGGGCTTGTAGAACACCACATGGACTTCTATTAAAATCAGAAGAACTCCTGTCAGCGTAGCTTGTCAGGGCTGATCCAAGTGGGAGGAGGATCACAGGTCTGGATCAGTGACACCACTGGCTGCTCCAGCCTTTTCTGGGACTGGGCTTGCCATCAGAAAGGCCTTGTGGGACCATAAACTCTGTGATTTTGTTCTGCTGAGGTAAATGAAAGTTATCCCTGCTTTATCTGACAGCATGTAAAATGGCAGACTCATCCTATAACTAAGTTACAGATGAAGCAATGTGAAAATGCTGCTGATAGGAACTGGACTGCTGTGATGACTTCAAGGCTAAATAAATAAGCTTGTGTTTGCTTAAGTGCTGTCTTCTATATATAGGAATGGTCTGGAGGCAGATGCAAGGCATTTTGATCTGCTGCATATAAAACACTTAATCAAAGATCCTGTAGTAGATCACTGCAGGAACCATACCTGTCTTCCCATTTTTTGGGAAATGGAACATCTGAGCTTTCCTCTTGGCGTTAGTAATAGGCTTGCAGCTTGTGCAGCTGTGTATAGGGGTACACTTAGGAACTAAAGGAATGTGATTCCTAAGTGGAGGAACAGAGGGAGCAATCTGATTCTTACATACGTTTGCAATTCATAAATATTTTCTTTTAGTTTTACTGTTATGGTACTAAGAAGGGGAAAGTTTGTTTAATTTATGACATGAGACATCTTTTCTGTGACAGTTTTGTTGTAGGCTGGTGAGTTTTCTCATGCATAGGTTTGTTGTTTGTTTGAAGTTTGTTGTTTTTGTTTTTAAACTTGCTGAAGCACATGGAAAATAAGTTAACAAGAAGTAGATTTCCAGTTGAGGTCTCCCTAATGATATAAAGTTAACAACTGAATAAAACATATTTTCCTTCCTGGAGAGAGTGTCAGTGGCAAGCGGTAATGGTATGTTTCTATAGGGCAGTAAGCAACATAGTTCGTGTTCCTGGATTTTTGGCTGGATTAGGCATTTTTGGAGTATTCACAGTTTCAAATCCCTTAAAATGAAACAGAAGTATACGATTAGGTTGGCTTGCTGGGAGCTCTCCAGCTTCTCTGACACCAGAAAGGTACTTTTTCTGTCTGATTTTTTAAAGAGACAAAAGAGCAGCCATGCCATTCTAGCTCTCTTGCAGCACTATAAAGCCAAACAGCTGCCTGTTCCTGTCTTTTGCCTCTCCAAAATGAGCTCAAGGGGGACAAAATCGGGGAGAGGAGGGACAGGAGAATTTTCAGCACGTGGAGGGGGACAGAACAAAGATGTACTGGGGAGAGCATAAATCATCAGAGAACACCAAAGTAAGTATGTGATAAATTTGGTGATAAGGAGACATGGTAGCTTTTTCAAGAAGTATATTTCTGGAACACCTTTTTTTTTCCCCCCTGAGCCCTACAGGGATGGAGTAGATCTGTGCTAGGTAGTTTGCTGCTAAAATTCACTCTGTTTTTCTGTCTTCCTTTCCTAAGGTGACACCAACATCTGCTTCACCAGTATCTGTGCGACTCCCCAGAGGTGTTACAGGTGTTACAAGAACTGTTCCTATAAGGGGAAAGGGAGAAAAGAAATTGCTTTTAAGGTGTTGTGAGCCAGACCCTACATTCCAGCACGCCTCTGGATCTTAGTGCTGGCTTCTGGCTTGGGATGCTGCCTTAGCTTTTGTTCTTATCCCTTTACCTTGCATTGGAAGGGAGCCACTTTTCATGTCCTGGTGGGATGAAATGAGAATATCTTGTAGCAGGGCAATTAAAGGTTCCTTCAGTATTTCACTCACTCTGCCTCTAAGCGTAAGTTTTTCAGAAGGCAAAATAATATGGTAGCATCTTCCATAGCTTTGAAGATGCTTCTGTGAATATATTAAGACTTAGAGTGAAAGCCTGGGGTCTCTTTCCTCATGGCACTCTTATGAGTTGCCTCCTGTATTCTTGCTGTCCCTTTGAAAATGGGAACTTATTTTCATAAGCTAAGGCATCTCAGTAAACAATGAAAAGCATCCCAGTTGTTGAGTTTGGCAAGTGCTTTTCCTCCATGCCAGCTGTTACTTAGTCATGGTGGCTGGCTGTAGAGTTTTTATGAAGGAATCTAGTGAAACAAATCAGGCAGCCTGAAGATTACCACAGTCGGAGTTGTCTTTAAGGGGGGTGTTGTGGCCTCCTGGCTAAATTCTCATTCCTTATGCACAGCCTGAGTTATGGTATGGATGGGCTGTGTTTGTGAGAGGAGGAAAATGCTCTCCCTCAGACCAAGGCGAAGGCCAGCTGGTGACAGCCTTTACAGCTCAGCCTGTGGTAGAATGATGTGTTCCTATCACATGTTGGAAAAAATGGACTGGCCTATTTTTAAACCACTAGTCCTCTTTCTTATTGCATTTAACCCATCAAAACCAGTGGCGCTGTGTTTGTGGGGAGAACCAAGGGCATATTGTGACTTGCTGCAGTGTGGTTTCTCTGCATCATGTTACCGGTGAGAATGGCACTGATTCTGACACTCTGGTGCTTTGTGCTGTGGGGCATATGGAAGGGAGTTTTGGCAGGACTAACCCTTAGCTGCAGTTTTGTTTATTTTAATAACCATTCTCAAGAGTATTCTGAGTTGATTGCACTGCCCCTTAAAGTCAGCCAGAAGTTTCTCAGAGCCAGGAATGGAACACTTTCTATTACTTCTTGTGTTTACTTTTGAGGTTTAAAAAAAGAGAAAAAGTTCTTTGTTTGCACTTAGAAACCTTGCCTTCTTGAATCTGAGATCCAACGTAGAGTCTGAAATCCCTTTATTCAGCCCTTGGCAGTGCTGGCTCTTACAACTGGGGATTCTGGCTGTTGCGGTCCACCAAACATACCAGGTAACATGGATTTTTTTTTTTTGGCTCTGTGTTCACGTCACTCATATTGAAAATGAAGCTCCTTGTATCCAAAACTAATACTTTCTGTGCCTGTGTAACAAAGATTAGAAATGTCATCCCCATCTTATCTCTGATTTGAATCCCTAAAGACGATTTGACCTCGGAGAGCCTGAGAGCACAGAACAGATGGTGAGGAGGGAAGTAAGATACTGGGACTTGTCCTGTTCTTTTTACTGGTGAAAGCAAACTCATGGCTGTGAGCATGCCTTTAACAGAATAAGATTAAACCCATATATTTTAAAGCACAGAAATAATTAAAGCCTGTTAACTCTACAGTTCCTAGCTTTATAAAATAATGCTGCCCAACAAATGAGTTGGCAAAGGAGAAGAATCTCTTGTTGCTTTTGTAGGATTTTTTGTTGTTTCTTTTTAAATGACACCAAGCCCAGTGATGATAGAACAGCTGGATGACCATCACGAGTACTTTCTTGAGAGCTATCAGACCATGGCAGCTGAAAGAGGCAACTGGGGACAGGATTGCCTGCTCTGGCTCCTGCCACATCATGGTTGTGCACTTAAAATAGCAAGTCTGACTGTCTCTTTAACTGGTCTGCAAGGCAAAGCTATGTGTTTGGGGCCTGGAAAGGTGGATTGTGGGATGTTTGTAATGGGAAATACACCACCTCTGTTAATTGCCTCTTGAATAAGTAATTCTAAAGTGAGGTGCTGGAGACAGAACAGAGATCTTTTTTCTTCTGCTTTGCAGTAGGAAGTCTTGTTTCTGAACTTGCAAGGAGGATGCAAATTATTGGAAGATAGTTTTCCAAATGCAGATTACTAATAGCAAATATATGACTTGTTACCCAGGACAGTATCCGTAAGAAAACTTCATTATTTTCTCCTTCTCTCTTCCTTTTGTGTAGGGTTATTGGGCTGTTTTGTCTTGGGGAGTGTGTCTGTCTTACTTTCAGTGATGTTTCCGCAATTAGTTCTGCTGCAGTACGAGACATTAAAACATACCTGGTGAGAGTTAAGCTACATCTCTATGGACGTATTTAATAACCAATAATAATCAGCTGTTTTGCTGAGACATCCGAGTGAAGTACCAGTAACTTGTTTTCTGTTGCCTACCAGAAATGAGACAGATGCCACACTGTTCACAGGGCAGTACGTTTTCGTTTGCTGTGCTTCTTGTCTGAAATGGAGCAAATTGTGGTATCTCTGTAAGAGAAGTTTTGAGAGTGGCTGGAGTACGGTGTTTCCTGCCTGTTCCAGCTGCTTCCCATTTTCACAGCAGCTTTGCAGTCAACCCTGAATATTTTCTTTGTATATGTTAGTGAGGGGAACCTTCAATAACTTAGTGAAAAGTCAGTAGTTTCTTCCATGTGAATGGGTTCTTGCCTTTGGGAAGAATTCATTCATTTCATTGGCAGTACGGGCAAAACAGCCAGAGTGGCAATCCAAAAGACATGGATTAAATATTTCCCAGCTTTTAGCAGTAGAGGCATCATTTCCTTGATTTCAAAGGCTTGTTGTCAATCTTACACACATAGCATTTGTTTTTCTCTCTTAATGCTAGTATTGAATCACGCCAATTACATTATTACAGTACACTGTGTAAAACATGCTGCCATTCTGTATAGACGGGTTGCAGTGGATCTGGCAATTATGTCTATTATGAAAAGACACAAGTTGAACATTAGAATGCCCATGAATTAGGGGGCAGGCAGCAGGCACTCATTAAAGATTTTAATTGCTTTTTCTTCTTTGAAAAAAAAAAAAAAGGCAAAAAGCAGGGGGAGCCACATTTCAAAGTGAGCAATTAAAGGAAACTTCATAGCTAATTGCTGTGAGAAGGGGCTGCTATGTGGAATATGCTCTATTGTAATTCATATGATTGGTTGACGTTTTATTAAGAAGCCCATCTTTGTACTGTGGTAAAATTAAATTTTCTGCAATATAACTGTGTGCGTAATAACTGCTGAAGTAATGGCTGTTTGGATTTGCTGTGGCTCTTTTCCTTTCTACATGTAATAAACATGCCATAAATGAGCTATAATTATCAGGGTCATTGATGCAAAGCACATCCTTCGTGTATAGGTAGGTGGCTTATCTACTTTGCAGGTAAGTATATTGTATATGTGGATAGGAAGGCACAAGATGTTTGTAGCTCAGCTCTGCTAGTTAAGTTGCAGATCCCCAGAAAGGGGGGGATCTCTTCCCTGCTATCAGAGCCAGCATGGGTCTGAAGGTCACATACTGTTGTATTCCTGTGGTTTGGCGATGGACCTAAAAATCCCTGCTGAACCCCAGCTGGCTTTCTGCCTGGTTGGGTTGAATACCTGAGTTGGGCTTCAAGCATGATACAGAGACATCAGCTTGGCTGAACACTGGGCCAGCTCCGTGGTGCCACCTGTGCTGGAGCCTTTTTTATGTGTGTGGCCTGCAGGCATGCTGTGTCCCTGGGCTGTGGAAAAGGAGGGCTGTCCTGTGTGCTGCTTGGTCTGGGCTGACTACAGGATGTCTTATCTCCCAAAATAGGATTGGTATCATGTCTGAGACACCTGCTGTTTGTGTCTAATGCATCTCTTGGTTGCTCCATTACTTAGGAGTACCTCAAATGAAGAGGCATTGACTATATATAAAAATATACAAAAGCTCTGTATAACGCAAGTTACACTAACTCCCAGTGGTGAAACTCTTGTTGGTAGCATGAGTGACCTTCCCCATCCCACACAATGGCCTTAAACAGAGGTTCTCTTCTTTTAATGGAGTGACTCACTACCTCTCTCCATCTCCTTGTGTGCAGTGAGGCATGTCTGTGTGACAATGGGAACATCTCAAAGGGAAGAGTCATGCTGGGGTGTTGAAAATGTGTTTGTAGATACGTTTTACTGCTGCTTTTAGCGGAGGAGGAGGAAGAAATGCACTAGGACAAGTTGGGAATTGTTGTTTATGTTATGGATACACTGTTTGGAGATCAGTGTTCTACAAATAACCATTTTTGCATCTATGCTCAGGAAAATTAGTGGTCTGAAACAACAGAAACACAGGTATTGAAAAAAAGCTGGTGCAAATTTCTTAGAACTGATGCATTCTCAAATGCAAAACGAAGTATCTTTCTCTCTGTCTGTCTCAGTAAGTAAAACTCCCCATCCAACAGAATTGGTGTATGCCATATTGCAGTAACTCTGCAACTATTTTGTACCTGTATTTAACCAGGATTTCTTACTGCCAAACAGAAGTTTAAAAAAAACATAAACAAAGGTAAAGACAAAGAAAAAAAGGCTAAAAGTGATCTGGGTCACAGCACCCTTCCTTCTGTGAGAGGCAGGCCACAGAAACATGCCAATTTCCCTGGGTGGGTTTTAAGAAATAGTAATTCACATTCCCTTCTCGGCCCTCCTTTAGGTAACACTGCAGTAGTAAATGATACCTTGAGCCTTGGGATGATGATTTACATTATTATATTAGACACACTCCATATTCTTGTTACTGTTTGGTCAGTTTGTTGCGAGGATTGCATGTTTTGGTTATTTTCTTTTATATATATATATATTTCTGTGACGCAGAAACATCTTGATTTTTTTGAGCAGTTGAAACTAGCAATTGGAAATAGGTTCAGTATTAAAAAAATGTTGGGATAGAAGTGACCGTGAATTTTGCTCAGTGGCAAATTTTATGCATGCAAGTAAACAGAGTGATAAATTGCAGAGACCTTCTATGGCTTTGAGATTTGAAAGCTTGAATAAAATGAACAGGTTTATGACCTTCTTGGAAAGAATATTAGTCATGCCTATGTGTATGTTGTTTTTAGCTGCTGTCTGCTTAGGTAAAGTACAATATGTTCAGTATGACTGTAGTTTCAGAATGTTGCATCCTTGTAATATGTCTCATAATCCTGCTTATTGCAGGATTTGGGCATGTTCTTTCCACTAGTACCAATATCTGTCAGCAGATGTTAATGGGCACTCACCAGTTCTGATTAATTTTCTGTCTGTACTAATGCCTCAACTTAAAAATTATAGTTTGGTACTAGATGGATATCCAAAAAAAGCATCAGGCTATAGCTGACTCTAATGGGAGGTTGATGATGAGATTACAGAGCATGGGGGTGGTAGCTCAGTAGCTATTTTCTACAAACAATTGTCATAACAATGTAATCAGTGCAGAAAAAATTGTTAATGCTATTGTATATACGTAGGAGGATTCACTCAGCAATAAGGATCATTCTGTATATGCTTCGTCTTTAACTCTGAAGTAGCAATTTTGGAATTGTTCTGTATATGTCTTTAGCTTTTTTCTTTTTAAAGTAGCAGTCTTAAGTCGAAATAGAGCTTAAACATCTATTTATTTTTTTATTCTTTTTGGTTAGTTCTGCTAATAAAGATAGATGAGCTATGCTTCTGTACTCTGCTTGCAGGATTTTCTCTTTCAAGCTGGTTTCGTACTCTCATGCCACCTATTGTTCTGAACTATTTTTTTTTAAATCACAAATTATGTCCTTTGCAGTAACATGAAAAAGAAAAATACTTTTGTGTCCACAAGATTTGGTGCAAGTTTATTTGTGCAAACACTAGACTGAGTCTGACCTGTGAGTTTGCCTTTAACTGCAGTTGCTGTTGAGCCCTTGGTTGTGATTGTGTTAGTTGTCAGTAATTGTGTTTGCTGTCTCGGCTGGAGGCTGTGATGAAGAGTGCTTGGAACTGGGGCATTACACAGATAATATCATGATGAAATAGCTGCAGCTTAATCATAATGAAATATGCGTGGGCTTTAAGGGCTGCACATTCTGGAAATTTTTATTACACTTAATTCCCATGTTTAACCTTTTTAGGAAAAAAAATATCTCCCTCCAATTAGAAAGAAATAGATGTAAGATTATAATATTAAGTATTATAAAATAAATCTCATAACCTTCCTGCTTCAGGGAGGGAACATTTTGTTTGCCTTTGCCCCAGGTGAAATTGCCAGGAATCAACTAATTTTTCTGATCTTTTAGATGTCTAGACCTGAATGTCTGATGTTGCACCCCTTTCAGCTGGGGAGCCCAGGGCAGCATATCTGTGCTCTCAGTCAGTGCTAGCGCTCAGTGGCATCCAGCAGTGCCTCTCTCCAAGGTTAGGCAGTCTGGGTGAAGTCCTCTGAATCTGGAAATCAGAGGGACTTATCTGTTTTCTCTGGGATTGAAATTTACCTCTTTGAATTTACCTCTTTGTGCTCAGAAAGCAGAGAGGCTGAGGTCTTACGGTAAATCTGAGCCAATGACATATGATATTTTTGGGACAGCCTCACAAATTGCTAGGCTGATAATTTTCTGTCAAAAGTAATGTTTCTTTTTGATCTAGTCTGAGCAATGCACTGGTAGATTATGCAACATTAGCACTTAGATTTATTTAAAAAAATATTTGGTATTGTGTGGCCCAGACCTCTAACTGCATTAAATTGATGACAGACAAATCTGATTACTAAGGCAACTTGCTCAAATTAAAAAATAAAAAGTAAGTAGCAGAAAAGAGGAACAAAACCACATACTATTGGGAAGAAATCAAGTGCAGACACAGAAGATAAAATATAACCATGGAAGCAGTTATCACAGTTGCAGGCAATTGAAGTAATGAGGAATGTGGTTTAAGGATGGCATTGAATTTGTAATTATTGAGGAAATGAGATCTGGTGGGTCTGTTTCCTAGTGCTCTAATTCCATGAAACAAATCTAGATGAAGTATTCCTAGCAGTTCCTTTCTGTATGTACATCTGTCTTCTTGCGTGTGCTTCATATAGACGAAAAACTACCTTCCTTATGCTGGGATGAGTTAAAAAAGAATCCCAAGATGATTTTAAACAAAATGCCATGGGTGATGAGCAGAACCTATGGAGGAGTCGATTTTCTCTTGCTCTTTTGGAGTCTGATGCTTCATTTGTGTCTGTGCCTAGGCAAACCGGGACGCAGTGATCAGCCGAGCCCCAGACCAGCAGGATGACCGAGCTGTCAGCCTCCGGGATGCTTCTGCAGTCTACGACCTCCTTAGTATTACGCTGGGCAGAAGAGGGCAGTATGTCATGCTTTCTGAGGTACTTCTTCCTGGGTTCTGCCACTTGAAACATGCAATGCAAGCAAAGCCCCTCTGTGCAGTAACTTGTGGGGAAAGGTGAAAATGAAGGACACTAGTTGGCAGGTAGTAGAAACAGCTACAGACTGTGGCAGCACAGGCCAGAAATGTACATAGAACTGTTTGAGACATTAAAGTAATATGTATGTAGGCACTTGAACAAAGTGGTCCTTGTTTGAAGTGATGGTGTGTGCTAGCAAGCTCCATTAACTGCAAAGAGGAAAATTATATCATTTAAAAAAAAAAATCACCTAGACCACAGCAGATTGTTTTCCCTCATTTGATTATTGAGCCAAGAGCAGTCTTGACAAAAGATCTAAATAAAAAAAGTCTGACATTTCTCCCAACGTTTATTTCTCAGTGCTTGGAAAGAGCCATGAAGTTTGCATTTGATGAATTTCACCTCTGGTACCAGCTTGCCCTGTCCATGGTGGCTTGTGGAAAGGTAAGGTTCAAACCAAAGGACTTAGGGCATGTTTTCCTCTGGTAGAGTATATCTGGCTTAGTTGTGTGAATGTGCACGGTCATGTATTTTGTAGGGGTAGTTGCATCACACAGCTACATGGAGTGACAGTGCTCTTCTTTGAGTCTCTGATTGCAGTTTGTGATCAGGTATGTGCGTTTGGTATTGAGTACTGCTTTTTCCATGTAGTGTTTTCTTCTCTTTATCAAGGAGAAAATGGATTTTGTGCATAGCTATGGACTGAAAAGTATTATACAGCTGTCCATTCTCTGCAGGTTCAACATAAATGTGCTTAACATAAGAAAGATACTCATGGCCAACACTCTCATCAGCTCACTCTATGGTTTTGGGCAGTTGACTTAACCTCTCTTTAAGCTGTGGTTTCTGCGTTTGATCAAGGAAATGTTAATGCTTCTTCATAGAGAGCTTGCAAGGATTAATATTTTTGAAGTGCTTGGTGCAAAAGATACTGTAGGGTGTGAAATTATGTGTGAATGTTTGCGTCACATGTTTTAGCATAAGTTTTTTTAAAAATTAGCATAGTATTTGACAGAGTTACCAATTAACCACTGAGATGACTGAAGTCTGGTCACAAAATGTAGGCAGAGGCAGCATGTGCTTTTCTTCATTAGTCTTAAGAGCAGACTTCCTGCAGGAAACATGCATGGTACAAAATTTAGCCTTCTCATTCTTGGGGTCCCGAGTTACACATTCAGGAGATGTAAGCAAATTAATGTTGTGTTGTAGTAGACCATTTAATATGGTTCTATATTCTGTGCCCATGGAGCATAGGGGAATTCATGTGGAACTGGAAAGAGACCACCAACTAGCAGTCATCTGCCAAATGCTAACTTACTACTGGTCTTTTATGGCTGTAAGCTGACTTGGAAACAGTGGCTTTTAAGTGAAAACTGGAGATGAACATACAGGGACATGCTTTTCCAAAGAAGTTGTAATCTTTTGATGCGTAAGTGGCAGCAAAGCTTGGATGATATCTGAAGGGATTCCTTCATTTTTGTGAGCATAGACAAAGCTTTATCTTGGAAGATTGTCTGTTGTTATGCATTATACTTTGAGAAAATGGGAGACCAACAAGAGAAAGACTAATAAAAAGCATTGAGGATGGCTAAGAGTATAGTAAGCAGGCTGTGGAAATATTGAAGAAATTTACTTTTTTTACCCATAAAGGGGAGAAAAAACTCCAAGGGAGAAACAAGTCTTCAAGAGCTCTTAGAAGAAGAGGTTAATTTTGTCTATGGTGGGTAGGACAAGACATAATGACTTCTAATTGCAGTAACACAAGTTCATGTTTCCTATGAAGAAGCAAAAAAATGATAGTGGTACACTGGAGAAAGATTGTCTGTGGAGGCTGTGTGTACCCTACATCACTGGGGATCTGTGGAATACCCTAGGCAAATATCGGGCAGCAGTGACCCCCACTGTGAGGCACCAGGGGTGTAGTTGGTGGGACTTTGCAAACTCTGACTCTGTTCTGGGACTCCACAGTTATCATATAAATTGGCTACATCTGTTATAATCAAGAGGAGACATCAAAACTTTTACAAAGCAGAGTAGATCAGCATGGAGCTGAAGGGTGATGTCTAGTGAGAAAGAGGCTCACAGATTACTATAAGAGTGCTGCACAAGCATTTAAACATCCAGTTGCAAGAATGAAAATGGTGGCTGGACTCCATCGTCTATAGGGAAACCTGAAGCTACTGGTGGAATACTTGAACAATGAGCTTGGTGCCATGGTGCTAATACCTTGCACTGGCCTGTGTCAGGTTGGGGGGGTTTACAAGTAAGATCCAGCTCCCCTTGGCATTCAGCTGGAGTTAGCACATGTCTGCCCTCTGTGCCATTGCAAATCCTCCGGGTAACTGATCTCTTGATATTGAGGACAATGACTAGATAGACTGTGATGGAAAGGCGAAGTATCTTCCCGTAAATGCTCACAGGACTTGTCTGGGAGCTTTATTGACTGTACAGATTGTGTAACCCTCAACAGCAGACAATGCTGTAGCTCTAGTAATCTGCTGGAGAGCAAATCTAGATTTTAACTGTTGATGGTTAAGAAAGTGAGTCTATCCTGAGAGTATTTGTGCTTCCACCTTAGGTTAGTATGGAGGCAAGAAATAGGACCTGATCTTTACCTTGTAACAATTTGCATGAGAACTCTGTCCTTCTCCTTACATTTTTGTACACCTCTCCAGCTTCCCTAGAAGTCACTGAATATTTAGTACTTAAGAGAAAAAAATAGCAGCACAAGTATCTGTGTCTATAACTATCCTATCTTTTCAGATTTTCAAGCATGTCATGTCTTTTTGCCTGTAGTTTAAATATTTACAAGGTAAAATGGCTTGATCTTGCCTATTGATGTAAAAGCTCTAAATGTTTTGAGCCCTATATGGGGCAGAGGGAATTCCCTTACCCAACAATCCCATCTGTGCAGTATTTCACTTCTAATCCCAAAGTATTCCCTGAGGATTCCTGTCATATACTCTGCAATGCGTCATCTTGCTAATGGGAGATGTGGCATACAATTTTATGCTGCTTCGCAGCTTGATACCAGGACGGAGTTCATTTAAAAGTAAGTGCTCCAGTGTAGCAGAAAGAACTGATGAGAAAACAGTGTCGTCTGTCTAGACTGCAGAATACACTTGAGTTTTTATAGGTAAAAGATCTGTTTTCACCTGTCTTAGTCACAGCCAATTCCTGATCTTATTTCTTGGTAATGAAATCTCACATCCTGCAGTGATACTTGTTCTGCAGTACAGCAAATCATGCTCATAAATCCCAGGCAGGACAGGAACAGTTTTATTAACCTGTAAATGCTGGAAAATTTGGACTCCCCCCTTTTTTTTTTTAACACATATTTAGTGTTTGCAAACTCCGACCCTCTTAAAAGTGTTGTAAAATCCGATCTTGCCCTCTATTCTACAGTGCATTTGACTAGTGTTACTTCTATTTTGTATATTTATCTTCTTCAAGTTAAGTCAATCAAGTTGAACTTCAAACTATTTTCTTCCCCTGCCAGCCAAAAAATTGCCAAATAGTGACTGTCATTTTTCACAAGTGATCAGTCTGAATGTCAAGCCAGGCTCCTAGGCTCATTACTGTATGTATGCTTGAATTTACACATTATTTTAAAAAGCATGTGTCTTAACAAAAATAGTCACATCACTTCAGTAAGCTCTTATAGAGCAACTAAAGCCTTAGGGCTTTGTAAAACAGTGAATGAAAAGCTCAGAGGAACATAACCTCTCTGTTTATCTTCTATTCACTTAAGCGGTGGAAATAAAGGAGTGACAGCGATTTCACTTTCTTGTGCTTCTCAACAACTTGCATAATGAGTAAGATAGTGTTGCCTTGTTGTTTTTTAACCAATTCTTAGGAATGCATGTATACTAAGCTGTATATTTTCTGAACAAAAGGAGCATGTTTATTTAAATGATTAAAATCCACCACAAAATGCAAAAGACTTTTGGAGGCAATTTTAGATGAAACTCTGGGAAAGCCTAGACAGTGGTGAAGACATGCTGGCTGTAGAAAGAGTAGTGAGAGATGTCCCATGTCACCAAGTGCAGTTCTGGATAGGCGAGAGAAAGGTTTAAAGCAGTCTAATGCAGCACCCCTGTTCTTCTGAACCGGTGCTGGAAAACCGAATGCTGAACTCTTCACAGCTGCTTTAAGTTGCTTCTGCTGGTAATAACCTTCTCAGTCTGGTAATACGACAGCCAGAGGCTGTGTGTGAATAGCAGTTCCCTGGCTCTGCTGCCATGCATGGACATGCTGGAGTCTGAGTGGCAAGTGGTATGATAGCCGGATGCCATCTGGCAGAGTCCTCGGGCAATGAGATGAGCCACTGTCCTGCTGCCAGAGTAAAATGAGTGCAGTAGGTTGCATCTGCTTGTCTCAAGAATTTGAAAAAGTTGTGACTTCTATTCCACAGAATGGGGGAAGAAAGGACCAAACTTATTTACAGAGCAGAGAAGATCTTGTAGTTTTCCCAGTAGTGGAGAGACAGCCAGCTGTTTGGGGTAGAGTTGTTGTCTGCTGTTGCTTTTCAGATAAACAGTTTCCACTGGAGGTCATGGAGATTACCAGCACACAGCACCCCTGCAGACTAGGGTAGCTCTGCGGACGTATCTGAAGCTGGAGGTAAAATTGTCATAGTGTCGAGATGATGTATTACAAGCACAGGGGATGTGAAATAGGGTCCCTGTGCACTTGCAAGCATTTCCCTGGCCTTGGACCAGCTGGATCAGTTACATGTTCCCTTGTTCACATTTCTGTCCCCTTCCACACCTAACAGCCTCACACAGGACCCAGCAGGGTGTCACAAAGTGTCACTAGAGCTCTCTGGGAGCACAGACTCAGAAGGGCATCATGGGATTGGGCTCTAACTTAAACTAACAGTTCTTCAGAAAGTCCTCTGGATCTGCAGCTTGAGTGTCTTTTTATACCGCTTGTACTGCATAAGGGAAGGATTAAACTGATAAAATATGTGCCTTAAACAATGTGAGGCAACACTGATGCCTCTCTTCTACCTGCCAACCAAGGAGACAAGATTTGTATTTAATGACAACGATGTGCCATTTCCTGAGGATAGTGGGGGAGGATTCTTCAGGGATAGCTGTGAAATTATTCTGTGAACACTGAGTCTGCTTAGTCTAAGAGTGCTGGATACCCTAATTGAGCCATTCAACTCGCAGCAATCTTCCAGTGGACATGAGAGATCAGTGTGTGTTGTTTATTATTATTATTATTATTAGCGTATGCAGTGCATAAAACCATTTTCATGCTTGTATTTAGTGCTTCTGCCCTAAAAAAAACCCACAGCACAATTTGATTAATGAATGAAAAGTTTTAGGATATGTGTTTCTTGAGAAGAGCAGTCTCAGGCCAGCTGAGGGAAGTCTGGAGCATCTGCTAGAAGAGGATAATCTGTTGTTACCCCATACCCTTTATCCTCATTTAGGGGATGAAGTACAGCAAAATTTGTGAAAAAGAAGAGTTCAGGAGCAATTGAAGGGGCTGTGGGGAAGAACCTCTGTGAGAGCCCAGTGGAGCTGGAAGCAGTTGCCTGGAGGCAAGGTCTATGCTCAGCAGGCCTTGTGCTGGGATTGCTGATGGTGGTTGTATTCCTGGGGAGCCTGGCACACAGCTGTCCAGCCCCTCTTGTCCAGCACTGACAGAACACTGTCAGCCCAGCCCTTGCCTTTATGACAGCGATTGCATGAGTTGAGAAACAACTGCATCATTGCTGATCCTCCCCTGCCAGCCTGTACTACCACTCTAGGGACAATGGTCAATGTTACCATATAGATAAGATAGGCTGGCAGTAGAGGAGTTCAAGCACCAGGCAGGGCACCTTGAAAAAACAGGCAGATAAAGCCACTTTTAACTACACAAAATGCTTCTCTCTGCTCTTATCCTTCATGTGTTTGTTCATCTCTAAGGCAAAGAGGAAGAAAGAATTATGCAAGTCTACCTGAATGTTTTTCTTAATAGCAGGAGGCGCCTGGTGTTAATACAAAGGGAAATAGTCACATCCTTCTTGGCACCTGTCATTCAGCTGTTTTTCTGGGGGAGTGGGCTCCAGCTCTCCCCAGAGCCAATCCTGCAGTGTCACTGTGCTCCCCTTGGCTGCTCAGCAGTTGGAGATTCTGCAGCCCTACCCAGGACCTGTGCTGGCAGCAGTCTAGGGTTTTGAAACCAGTCTCAGACATGGAAGTCTGATTTTGGAACACTTTGCAAGTTGCTGATACATCCTGGTCATAGCCAAATAATGACAAGCTAATGTCTGAGCTGCTTATTTCTGTTGGTGTTGCACCCAAAAAAAGGGAATACTTCACCTCATTTAAATAGTGCAGCAAAAGCAGATGTCTCCAACAGCTTCCAGGAGCTTCAAGTTTGACTCAGCCATGCCTATAATGCTAACATGCAGCTTTCCAGAAGGTTAGAAGGAAAGTTATAAATACATTTGGTACATAATTCTGCAGCAACAACAGACAAATTTTATGATTTAGACTGTTCCTTCTGTTGGTTTCCTTGCAAAAGCTTAGGCTGGTTGCTAGGCAACTGGCATAAAAAAAGTACATTTCTCTTTGCATTGCAGGCAGGAACCTTGGGAGCAGCAGAGGCCTCAGATGGCTCCTTAAATAGCATTGCTGGGGAATGAAAGTTAAAATATTGAACATTCATTGGTTAGAGATCCTGTTACAAAGGTCAGCCATCTGGGGAATATTCAATAGTTTGGTTTCCTTTGGTGCAAAAGAAGGATTAGAAAGGGGTGTGCCTGTGTGCTGTAGATAGTACAAAAAATGGAAATTTCCAAGGATTCCTGACTGTTGAGCAGAATACCTAGGTGGGCTATATAATTGCCTTCACGCTTAACTTTCTTTTCTTGACAGAAATTTTGAAGTGGGATGTTTGTCACATCAGCAAGGACAAATTTATGCTTTTAAATCTTAGAATTTAAGAGGTGCTTTTAAAAGTGAAGATTTGTAGCTACTTAATTGCAATGCTCTAATTTGCTAAGCACGGGGTAAAAGAAAAGAGGGAGAATTGGTCCCTGTGTTGAGAGAAGTAAATATCTTAGGGGGATAACATTCATGCTGGGAGATTCATGGAGATCTAGAATTCAATGGAAAGCTAACATCAGAACAACTAATTCCAGAGTTCTCAATTACTGGCTTACTCTGTCATCTTCCCGTGTTGGTTCAAGGTCACTTATAGCGAGATGTCTGTGAATCCCAGGATACAGGGAATACTAATTCTTGTGTAATTATGAAAGATTCCACCTCACTCCTCCTCCCCAATGAAATACCTTTCCATTTTTTAAGATCAGACAGGATGATGCTAGAAATGAAGCAGTACTAATTGTGGAGATTCATCTGTGCAGTAAACTGCCAGGTGAATTGGGAATGAGGCCATCTACCAAAACCACCACCTTGAGGAACATTGTTCCCTCTAGGTGAAAAGTATTACCAAAGAAGCAGAAAAAAAGTAGAAAGGTTTTTGGAACCTTTGCAAGAGAAGAACAACTGTTTATGGTGTGTCAAGTCTGCCTGGTATGATTTACTGCCTGGAAATTCTTTTTACTTTTACTTAACATTTGTGCTGATTTTATATTCTAAATATGAATCAAATCTCTGATGTCCTCCTTTTTGTTGCTTTGGTATGATGGGAGAGAAGAGAAGGGGAAAGAGTGAAAATTGTGTTGGAGTGAGCAAGGAAAACCAGCATTGGGGGAGTACCTATGAATTTACCATAATTGATGGCGAGATCTCTTGAGCCTTTTGGAAAAAAAGAGGCTCTAGACTATTCTTCATTCTGTACTGCTCATGTGCAAGCATCTTTGAGGAGTATGCTTGCATGCTTCATTATATAATTAGTAAATGGGGAATGGGAGTTCTGTTTTGTATTTGGATAGAAGTTTTTCTTTACATTTTATTCCCTTATAGGATTCAAAACCATGGCTACAGTAATTACTTAGAGGAAGGTGTCCTCTCAATCCTTCTCCTTCTTCATAACTTCCTTGTGATTTCTTGCTGCAGATCAAGAAGTGCCCCACCATATTGCATATGGTACAGAGAGCTCTTTCAGAAGTCTGTATTGAAAGCAGCTGTTAGTGTTGCATGCTACTTTCCAGAAATTGCCTTTCCTAATTTTCTTTTCATAAATTATTTTGGAGCATGTTTATGATCTCTGCAGAAGAAAAATATTGTATGCAAGTAGATTAGGTGAGGAAAAAATTGACGGAGAAAACCAGCTTCCTATAGATACTGAATTTAAATATGGAACAGTAGTGCCACGTCCTTTCCTGTCTCCATTGCAAAAAAGACAGAATTGTTGGTATGTGAAGAATGGAGATGCCTAACTGGTAATTGAATCACAGAATCACAGAATCACAGAATTGTGGTGGTTGGAAGGGACCTCAGAGATCATCGAGTCCAACCACAAAA
>JAOTQQ010000023.1:29266075-29321539 GCA_026546715.1 Gallinago undulata
CCTTTTAATGAGCCCTGCTAATTCTTGACCCAGTATTCCTCTTGCCCTTCGGGTAAGGCTTGGCCTACCAGTTGCCAGTTGAAGTTCTTAAGTCCCCTACACGCAGTTGACATTTTATTTTATTTTATTTTATTTTATTTTATTTTATTTTATTTTATTTTATTTTTATTTTATTTTTAATGGATGAAGATTACCATTAAAAAAATGTTTTCATTCGATAGTCTGATTTGAGCTCAGTGCTTTGTTGGTCATAACAAAGGGAGGATGGTCATGAATCTCCTCAAACCTGATGAGGATCCCAAGGCTGAGAACTCATACGTTAGACCTCCCATAATCAGAGTTGAAACCCGCATGACACAACTTTTGGCAAGCTTGGCATTTCTTTAAACCATTTCTGTTTAACGGGTTTATGTGTGTTTGACGAGACTTAAAAGTCTTTTTCCCAGAGAGAGGCCAAATGAGACCCAGAGGCAAATCCCTAGTTTTCTGAAATCCTTGGGAACTGGTTCCAGTGCAGTCCTTACAATCCAACAATTAGCTAGCTAAACAGAAAGAACTTAAACCCTGGCTTGAATTTTTATGAGCCACTCTGAAGCTCAAAATTATGAGTAGAAAGCATGCACTCACATGGAGTTCAAGCTCTTCTCTTCTCAAAACACGCCTCACCAATAAATCTAATTATTATTGCCTTGCAGTGAATCTCAAAAACAATGCGCTAGGCTGCCTGGTCCACCCACGCTAAGTGAAAGAATATGTACATTTTAATTATCAGATTATTTCAATGTTACACAAACACTGTTCATATTAAATATTTTTACCAACCAATGACATCTGTATTCAATACTGAGTGGATTATATTTCTTCCCTACCTATTACTGTATGTTTAAAACACCTTGATATTATATGTCACACCAGTCTCCCCTAAGTAAGGTCACAGTGGGAGTGGGATATTCTTCCTACCATCATTCCTTGACTAACATTTTCATCATCTATATATAATTTCTGCTGAGTAAAGTTTTCAAGGTGAAATTATATAGATCTCTTGAATTTTTAAAATGCTGGGGAGAAAGGCTTCATGCCACCCTGTCTCTAAAACCACTTCTGCTCTATATGTTTAATTGCAAATTTTATAAACTTTAAAGTGACAGAACTTTGTAAATGTTTTCAAAGAGGTGTGGAAACTGGTGCTCACTCTGTAAATGAATGTTCAGAAGCTCCTGAGTAGAAGTGACTCCACAGGTGAGGTGTTTGGGTGTAGGCACAGGGTGGGATTTTCTGTTTCACAGTATTCAGTAGTCACTGTTTTCCAGTTGATTCCTGCAGAGACTCAGGACCGGGGGGAGAAGCGCCCTGCAGTTTAAGGCTAGCAGAGGCTGCAGGTTGGCTTGTGTCCTGAGGACTAGCCTTACTCAATGGACAGGCTGTGGACATGGACAGAGCAAAGTTTAAGAGGAACTGGCATGGAACCAGGTTGTATCACTTCACCTCTGGTGTATGTAGACCCTGGAAGGTCCTACAGCTGTGGCCCAAATTAGGACAAGCCTCTCACTGCTCTGGTTTGTGCTAGTGCTGGCTGTGCTGGTCGGTGGGGCAGCTGTCACCAGCCCTCAGGTGCCTCTTGCTTTCCCTGCAGTTGCACTGCTGATGGGGAGCTGAGAAACCAGCACTGGGTTCGGTTTGTATCTGTTTCTGAAAGTGTTGATGTTGGACAGTGTACGGTCTTTTACATACCTGGCCTTTTCAGTTTGCTTTTGCATGGTGAGGTGACAAGTGCTGGGGGGGTGCACCTGCAAGTACACCAGCCAGCAAGGTGATTGTTGTCGTGCTCTGCTCTTGGGGTTTCTCTTGTCTGGAAACACCTGTGGGGTTGGAATATAGGCAGGAGAGCAGAAAGATAAATTACCCTTATGGGGTTATGCTTGCATTTCCAACACGTCCAGCAGTGCTACTGGGAATACCAGCTGCCTGCAGTGCAGGTAGCATTCTGTGAGAGAAATAAGATGCCATTAAAACCTGAGACAATATGTGTTGTGAACAAACAGGTGTCAGGGACTTTCATTCTGAGGGATGCTCGTTACCTTGTGACAGCAGAACACAGCAGTGTGTTTCTTCCCATACCTCAGGGTTGAATTACTCAAGCATTTGTTTCTGAAAAGGACGAGGTAATGGTTTAAGCTCTAGGACAAAATTTATTAATTCCTGGTTTTGCTCTGAGACAAGCTTCCTTGTGACTTTAGGCAAATTGTACATTTGGAATTGTAAAATAGCAAATATGTCCTTACTTTTATTGATGGTACCCGATGTGCCAGGTAGGTGGGAGCAGCCTGGAGAACAGGGCATGCTGTTGCTTCTCTTCAGATCATGCAGCAGGTACCTAAGCTTTTCAAGCAGGAGGGTTTGCTCTCTGCTGCTGCAGAGATCGTGCCTTTGGTTACAAAACTCATCTTTGCCTTAGCATGGGCAGGACTGCTGTACATCTGTTTTTCCCAGTCTCCCTTCCAAGCAAATTCCTGTCCAGGCTTTTGAATCCCATAGCAAGGGCCTTGACCTTGAGCTCTGTGGTGAAAGGAGGCAGTAGGTGTGGTGTGGTGTGAAGTGCTGATGGCCAGTGGGAGCACGGGCTGCCGTGCCGGGCTGTGGGGACTTGGAGCAGACACCAGACCCAGCTTCCTGTGCTGCTCAGAGCTCTGGTGGGTTAGGGTCAGGAATAGATGGCCAGGACATGATAGGAATAGCTGCTAGTTTGACTCTGTTGTTGCTCCCCTGTAAAGTGGAAAGGCTGTGACTATGTAATGCCCTCCTGAGAGGGAACAATCAGTGAGAGAGGGCGGTGTGTGTCTTGGGACTCTATAGAAGAGTTTTGGAGGAATGAGGCATATCAGGAGAAATTCTGAGAGAAGAAAACTTTCTCTTGAGCTCAAGGTTGAGAGAATTTGTGGGGATCAGAGAGCAGTAGTAAGGAGGGTTGGGAATGTGGAAGAAACTGTGGTCCAGGTGGAGTGGGCTAGGAGACTGTGGCAGGGCAACTTCTGTCGCCTCCTAATCAGCTGACCAGACCTTCTCACCAGCATCTTAGACCAGAGTTTTCCTCATTTGCCTTTAAATCTTCTGAAACGTGGCAGCCATGAGTATGTGCTGTAAAAAGCAATGTTTGTAGAGTACAAACATTGAACCAAAAGGGCTATGTCACTGCTAATCTTAATAAACATCATTCATTAATGGTAACCTAACACCAGAAAGGCAGCAAGAATTTTATGGACATTCTAACACGTACTACTTGGACCACCCACTGAACAGCATATTGCTCTGCAGTTGCCCAATCCACCCTTTGCATGATGGGATCCCAGTTGTGTTCTTGTATGTTCTGGAACTGGAGAAGAGACAAAACGATCTACAGAGCAGATTACCTTAGCTGCATAAACCTATCTCAGTCTAGAGTCAACCTAAAATGTTAACGTATTGGAGGATAAGCTCTTTATGAGCTCTTTTCTGGCTAACTGGAAGATGGTTGTGTGCAAGGAAAACTATAGCAGAATTCTTGTGAATTGGGAGGGCAGAATTAAAATAATGAGTGCGTTAACAGCCAAGGAAAACTGTTGCTTGTAAAGGGCGCAGCTCTGTCTGGTTCTTTGGCATGTTTCCTCTGAGTGTGGGAAGAACGTGTGTTTGTGTGTGAATGTGCACACACATGTGTCTGTGTGTGTGGAGGTGGGAATAAAGTTGCTAACTTGTTGCTAACTTTTTTGTACATTTCACTGAAATATGAACTCTGTGTTCATTTCACTGAAATATGAAATATGGACTCTAACAGCATTGCTAATCACCCTTTTTTATTTCATCCTCCTCTCTCCCCCTCTTCCTCCTCCAGTCAGCATATGCTGTGTCAGTGCTCAAAGAGTGTGCTAAACTGCGACCTACAGATCCCACCGTTCCTCTCCTGGCTGCCAAGGTCTGCATTGGGTCACTGCACTGGGTAAGCAAGCTGATGCAATTCTTATTATGGAATGGATCAGGTGCTGCAGTGACAGTGTCACAGTTTAGTTACAATGAGGAGAGAGGGAATCCCTGTTAAAAACCATACGCACACGGATGCCTTTTAAAAAAAAAACCATGAAAATCCCAGCAAGAAATTTTGCAGTGAGTCACTGAAATGCGATTTGTTGTCACGTTAAGCAAAGGGGAGGAGGGGAAAGCCATAACAGCTTTTCTGGGGACTGCTTCTTCAGCTGATGTGTCAAGATGATTCTACTGTAGCCCCTGGAAGACAAATGTAAATAATTGTAAGTGAACTGTTAGACAGTTCAAGTCTGCTGGACAACTCAATCCTTTGTTCTAGAAGTTGCTGTGTCAGTGTTTTCTGTTCTGGATGTGTTAATGTATGCCCTAAAAGCAGAGTGGGATTGGAAGTCTGTGCCTGTGAAATACTGATTATCCCAAGGAGCAGAAACATCTGTCAGTCTTTTGCTGCTTGGTTTAATTAATTGAATGGCAGTCTGCTGTTGTCACCTGTCCTCACCACGAGGTGTCCCTGCAGTCAGTGAAGGATTATTACACTAATGTAAGTAAAACAAAGATGCAAGAAAGCGTGAAAGAAAATACTAGAAGAATCTGTCCAGATTTTGGTTAAAAGTTGTAGGGGCTAGACTTGATGTTGTTGCATCCCTTACCTCCCCATCCTCCAAATCCCTATCTATATCAGTTTACACCACTGTCAGAGAGGAGCTCTAGTTATGTATGTTTTTGAATGAACTATACTGTTCAAACTACAATGGTTAAACTTGTATGTGAGTCAGAAAAAACTGCTAAGTATCTTGTTCTAGGAAAAATCTTTCAGGTCTGAGAAAGAATCCTTGCCGAACTACCCAATTTAAGTCTCTTGTACCTTTAGCTCACTATCTGAATTTTGAGGGCTGAAAGTCATTCAGAGGTATATATTCACAGTGATTTTATTTTTTTTTAATAAAGCAAATAAGGGTTTTTTCTTGATTCTCAAAGATGTTAAAACAATAGGAGAGCCAGGCATTTCAACGATGTTGAACAGTCTTATTAGTATCTCTGATGAAGTTTTCAAAGCAAGGTCGATTTGTTGTTAGTCTAAATCATCAACAAGTATATTGATAATTTTTATTCTGTAGGGTCTGAAGCTACAGGAACTTCATGGGCTCCTGCATTCACTTGGAGCCATAGTTGGGGACTGTAAGAGCCAGACAGCTTCCCCTGGCAACTCTGCTGTACAAGTGATTGTCAGGAGGCAAAAAATATTAAACCCCAGCAGAATAGTTCTCTTAAATGTGAAGAAAATCTTTCTCTGAGATCAGACTAGTTTTTATCTAGGAGCCTGAATTTTAGTATAGGAAACAAACTTGGAATCTCCATATTGCAAATAAATCTTTTATTCTTCTGCCTTTCTGCTCTGTGAACACGAATCCAACAAGGGGAAGGCACAGGAGCCATGAAGCCAATGAGGGAAGATGCTCTGTTGGATCTGGTACTTACAAACAAGGAAGAACTGGTTGGGAATGTGAAGTCTGGGGGCAGCCTTGACTGCAATGACTACGAAGTAGTGAAGTTCAGGATACTGAGAGAAAGCAGCAAGCACCTAGCAGAATGTCTCACCATTCAGACATGCTTTGACTGACTTCAGCTACTTCTAAACACAAATAGTGACTTCAAGAAGGCTGTTGTCTCTTGATACTTGCTAAACGTATGACTTCTGCCATACCTAGCCTGTGGACAAAACTGAAATGCAGTGAGTGCATCTTGTGAGATCCCTGGGACTTTCTTGTGTTTAACAGGAGCAGTGAAGTTTTAATGGATGCACTGTACCAAACACTGGCTCATTGATGTGTATTGAGGTGAAAGGACAAGATTTCTGTACTGTGAGAAAAGAAATGGCATAGAAACGCTTTTTTTCATGTGCTGCCCTGGTATTCATGAAGCTCTCCCTACTAAGGACTACATTCCAAATGGTACCATTAAAGTCTGCTGACTGTGATGGATGAGGAGTTGAATATGAAATCATGAGCCCAAATTGAAGATGCTGCTATGTCAGGAAATGGGCAGAGTCAGGATTTGTCCTTCTCATTGATGTTTTCCCTGACATCTCTATGGACTGCTAACACAGATAGCATATAAAGAATACCTTGTTATAGAGACATTTAGAAAGGAAGGTGAGACTGTAATTCAGTCTCAGCTCTGTCCTCAGGCAATCCAGTATCTCCAGATTTCTCGTACATGGCAGAGTAATAAAGTAACAGTTTAACTCTAAAAATAAAAAAGCACCCCAAAAAAACCAAAAAGGAGAAAGAAGGGGGAAATTAGCTGGTTTTGATGATTATAAAAGTATGAGGGTTTTTTTTCCGCTATCTACTGCTTTTTCATTGTGTGAAACACTTTTCAGTGTTTTTCAATCAGACCCTGGCTCAGAACTCGATGCAGCATGAAATACAAATGTGATTTCACAAGAGGGTAATTTTACTGCCGTTATCTAGAGCACAACTTTATGAACTAAAACCAAATTAAAAATAGTCTTCTCCCCTCTTCCTTTCTCTTAGTGGCCTATGCTCTGACCTGATACCAAACTTGATGATGGTATAGAAGAGTTTTAATCAAGGAGTGTCAGAGGAAAATTGGGGCATATTTTAAAAGAACTAAAATGGTTTGTTCCCACATCTCATAGTCTGCCTGATGCTTCTGATATTACTGGCAGACTCCCGTGCCTAATAAAGACCTTCCTGCTTAGCAGAGCTGTTTTCCTAAATGTCGTCCTTACAGTAATTATTTGCATTTAAATTACATGGCAATCAAATCAGAATTGAATCATTTAAACTGGAAGTGAACAAGCTGATCAATGCCAGTATAAATAGAAAGGAGGACAGACATGGCATGGGAAGAGTTTAATGGACAAATATTAACATATACTTAAATATATCTAGCTTTTCAGAACATATATGATAAATTTCTCAGTAGGAAATATATCTATGTACTTCATTGCTGGCTAGGCACGAAAAGGGTGAAATCAGATCACCATTTATTCAAATGAATCGGCTAATTTATATGTCCTGCATCTGTTTGCTATGTGCTTTTTGTGCAGTATTGTACTCAGTTTGTTTATGGTCCATGGACAAGCAGTACTTTAGTCTTATTTCAGTTACTAGCAATAAAAAAAAAATAATTATGCAGCTGGATAATTATATAATGTCATGAGGCACACAGAACAGTTTATTTCCTGATTAATCTCGTGCTCATTTAACTTGTTTTGCTGGCTTTGTACATGGTATGTCACCACACTTTGAGAACCATGGAAAACAAAAAATATACCATAGTGATTTTACAACATTGAGGGTGCCTAGATCACATCTATGAAATAATCTCTCAATGCAGAACAAATCAAAGTAAAAACATGCATACATTCATGCTGTGCCATGCAAATCAATATGTAACAGAACCTGATGTGGAGAAGAACTAAACGCCCCCAGTTTCTGTTGTGACAGCATGACCAGATTATTAGCTGATGTAAGTTGGCACTACTCCATTGGCATATTACTGGCACCATGCTGGCTTACATCAGCAGATGATCTGCTCCATCAACTGCTAGCTTTCAGGACTGGGCCTGCAGTAAACAACTGAGTGATAAAAGCAATGTTTTTGTTACCTTTTTCAGAATTATAGGTTTTCACAAATTTAAAAAAAAAAGTCAAACTGTAAATCAGTACTTCAGTAATTCTAAAGCTTATACCAGTTGTCTTAGAGGACCAGTAAATCCCCAAAACTAGTTCACCTATATAGACCACACTTGTCTGGTCAGGATGCGGGTGGACATGTACTTAATAAAGCTCATGAGATACAAAAGCTTTCAGCAAAATTGGGACTTTTATTCTGTATCTAGCCCTTTACACAGGCGTTTTAAATGTCTTTGTAGTGGGCTCAGAATTACTTTTGAGGTGTCATACTGCCTAGCCTTCCAGTTTGCTGGCGTTCCAGCACAACAGTTTGCTGAACTCACATGTGAATGATTCTAGCAAGTGAACACAAGGCCCATTTATTAGTCTTTTAGCTCTCCCGAATGCACTATGAAGTTATTGACTATTGAAGTTCAGAGTATTGTTTTAAACTTTCATGGGAAAGTAGATATAGCTTACTGTGGAATGTGTCCTGAGGCTCTCTGCCTTAGTCCGCTATAAATTCAGAGTTCTACTGACTAAAAGGCTTGCTGCTATTTCCTCTTTCATTCAGCCTTCCCTGGCGTGGCCTCAGTTGAATGCTTGCTCACTTGCCTATTTTGTCAGTGACTTTGAGTTGCAGCAGGAGTTGTTGGTTTTAATATTTTAATACTACAGTACTGTTAATTCCACTACTGGTCCAGGTTCTCCAGGACCCTGTTATGGCAGGTGTTGTGAAAATACTAAAACTAGAAATTCTGCTTACAGGCAAGTGTTAAATACTTAATGTCTTCATTTTAGGAGCCTAAATAAGACATTTAGGGTTACTATGATGCTTTCTTGTGCCTTTTACTCTATTGATTTCAATGGGGGCATGTTGAATACTTCGTAAATATGCATAGAAATAAATGGACTATAATCCTAGGAATCCTAGGCTTGAATCTTCTAGAACTCTGGTCTGACAAAGAGTAGGAAGACATGAGGCATGTTCTTGCTGTTTTCATTGCCCCACAGTTCATACCACAGAAATAGTGTTGTGCTAAACTTGTGTCGCACCAAACGGTGCCAGTTTTATCAGTTAGCATGAGCTTTTGGAGGGACTTCACTGCATGGCAAAAGCTGCGTTGCGAGATGATGCTATGCCTCACAGACATTTCCCTCGTTTCTTTTAACTCCCCAGTCCTAGTTTGCACAGTGAGGTGCTCTGCCCCAGCACTTTGCTGGGAAGACAGAGATCATGCCATCAGTCAAGGAAAGGGAGAAGAGAGTGAGGTCAGGTCAGGTCAGGCCAAACCATGCATGGAGTCATAAAAAGTGGGTAACGCATACCATGAGGTCGATACATCATGGTGTGAGTGTAGGGGAGAGAGGTTGGCAGGATGTAGATTTAGAGCTGCATACTTCTGAGGTAACAGCTTATCATTCATTACTTTCACAGACCACTTAATCCGAGAGTGCTTCTCTCTCCTTCTGTCTGTTGTTGACCCTGTCACTATAGATAATAAATGCTATGCATGTGCTTGTACCCAGTCGCCTAGGAGCCCTGGAGTCACATGGAAATGCTTAGGTCTTATTGCAGTATGAATAATATTGAAAGTAGTTAAATGTAGTTCCATTATCAGAGTTACTCTGCCTGCTGAGTTGATGCTCCAGAGGACCGACATCACTAGGGCCAGAGGTTACTGAGAAAACAGTGAATGGTAAGAAGCTACTACAGATTGCTTCCTTCTTTTAAAAGACCTTCTTGCTTACATCACAGCTACTGTTACTGGGGCAATTCCAAGCATTTTAGACATCAAAAATTACCAAGAATTTTGCCTTCTAGTCGTCTTCCTTGTGAGCAAACCACTCTTGATACAGTGGAGGAAAGGCCCAAGTATTCCTAAGGGCAGGGGCCTGAGCTTACACGCAGAGTGAGCTGGTGTGCATAGCACTGGTGACACATGGAGAAAATGTGACTATACCAACAATAGAAAGCACAGGAATTTTTTTCCCTGATTTATGTAACATGATTTGCTTTGCATGCTGTAAACAGCCGTGGGACAAAACCTTTCCATTATGCTATGCTTTATTGGCCATTTTCTTCCTGTGCATTTTTCCTCTTCGTATTCTCCTTTCCCAGTATGTATTTTTTTCTTCTCTTTGAATTACTATCTAGACCTACAACCCAGTATAACAAAAATGATAAGAAGAGGTCAGTCCATCTAGTTCATATCATATGTAATTTTGTGTAGATGCCCTTTCTGGGTCTCTTAAGCGCTTGGGTATCACTCAGTCTCTCTGGTGTCCAAACTCCCCTGTTTCACTAACCTTGTCTGATGTCTTAAGGCCAATGTCACTTGGCATGTTTCCTGCCTCCTCCCTTGTGCACTCCTCTTTTTCAGCGTAGTAGGTGCTATTTCAGTGCTGCTGTACATCATCAATTTGCTAGTCCTCAATTGTTCTAAATCCATGCTGGTGAGAACTGGAGCTCCCACTGACAGTCTCGGAGGGTGTTGATTCAGTGGGGTAGGGCTTCAGCTTTTCTAAAAACAAGCTGGGTGGCAGCTGGAAACCAGGTGGGTGGCAATAGGCCAGGGGACAGCACCTGCTGTTCTCCTCTCCCTTGTCAGTGTGCCCTGGGGCTTGGCTCGAGCACACACCAAAACAGGCAGTCAAATAGCAAGGGTGGCTGTGACAGCCACTCTCTGTTTCAGGGGAGACATCCCTCGGGGTTGTGCAGCTAACAAACATCCTTTTTCCGTCAAAGATGATGGAGGAGTGGAAAGGGAAAAAGCCCCCAACCTCACAGTATTACAGTCTTGTCAGTTTTAGCTCACAGTTTGGCAACCTGTCTCTCTCCAGGTGCCAGGTGTGTGCTTGTTTCAGGCATGGTGGAGAGGTTGCTTAGCTGGTGCTTCTAGGTGCCTCATGACAGTTTATACAGCTTGAGTTCAAAACACAAAAAGTTATTTTTAGGTTGTTTTCCCCCCACATCTACTTTCTGAGCTTTCTTCCATGCAGGTTTTGGAGGCAGAGAAACCTCTTCCTGCAACCTGTGGTGCTGCCATTCTCTCCACCAGCTATTCAGTGCAGAGTATGCAGAAGAATGTAAGAGCAGTAAGGCCCAAATCGGTGGTATATGTGTGCGGCTTTGAGACTGTATTTTGCTTGCTTCTGAGGGAATAACAAGTAATGATTCTAAGGAAATGGAATTCAAGCTGTTACCACGCATCTTGATGCCAAAAGAAATGTATTTTCCACGGTGTTGGAATGTGCCAGTGCTGCTGCTCACAACCAGGTACAGCAGTGTTCTGTGCATTCCCAAATCACAAAGTGATGCTTTGCTATGCCTGCTGTGAGGGACAACGTGTGGCATCTTGTGGCTTAGAGCCTTACTAGCAAGGGCCTATAAGTTGCAACAAGTTTTGGTCTGTGTTCCTTGCCTTTCCAATATAGTGTTGTGTCGCTTTAGGATCAGAGTCTCCTCTGAAGTGAATGAAACCTTTTGGTTTCCTTCATATTGAGGCTGCCCCCTGGATTTGCAGTAGGAGCGTGAATTGGTGTCTTGATTCTCCTGATTAGCTTTCTGCCACTTAGCTCACTTCAGTGTACCTTAAGCTCACAACTTCTAGGACACTTCACATACCCAGCACCTCATGGGGAAAGGAGAAAGTGGGAGCAGCTACTGCTGCTTCAGGTTGTGTAGCAGCATGTAGGAGCTACAGCTGGGACTGGCTATATCTGGTGGGACTCCAGAGGGGATGATGCACCATTTGGAGGTCTTCCCCCACTCCCTTTGGCCATTGCTACTGGATGGAACAGACTGGAAACATCTCATATGCTTAAGGACCCCCATGGACACAGCTCTATTTACTGGCAGATCACAGCTCAGGCTCACTACTGGTACACTTGGGTGTATGGAGAGGGGGTTTTCACCCAGACTGCAATCTGGTAAGGGCAGTTTGCACTGGAGAGTCGAAACCTCACAGTAAGTGACAAGGGAAAGGTTTGGCTTTTCATTCTTGCCTAGGATGATTGAAGAGGTGGAGGATGGGACAAGAGGGGGCAGATAGCAGCCACAGCAGGGCTGGCAGGGGAAATGGCTGAGTGGCTGTAAGAAAGAAAAGTAAATGCTCTCCTAAACAGAATCAGCTGTGCTGGAGCTTGCAAGGCCACATATTTTCAAAGCAGCCTTCAACTGACCCAAGTTTACATTCACGAGAATCTTTGTGGCTGGTCAAAGTGCCATTAGTGTTTAGCATGAATAAATGTTTATAAGAATGTTTGTGCTAGAAGTGCTTTTTCAGCCATTCTGAAAAGTTGTGGTTTTAATTATTCATACAGTAGATTAATCTGACACTCACAGGTGGCCCTGGATAACTGGCAAGCAAGAAAGCTGAATGGTGTGCTGCTGATTTATGTAGCATAGGCCATCAGTAAGACACTGGAAACACCATCAGGTGACCATTTAGAGAAACAATGGAGCAAAATCTCTCCAATTTTAAATGTCTCCATTTCAACTCCAAACCCTTCATTTAATCTCTTTTTCCATAAGCTTTACCCACCCCTACCCTTATTCACGAGTTATTAGAATTCCTTGTATAGCTCTTTTCTTCATCTAATGGAGACTTCTTGGACAAAAGTGTGTGTGGGGAAAAGAGGAGAAACAATGAAGAAAGAGAGTGGGAATATAGCTGTTTATGGTTGTAAAAGAGGTGCATAATTAATTTTCTGGCTGCAGAGATTTCATGTCTTGCATAAAAGTTCTTGAGAGCTGAAGAATTCAGGTATTGTTTCATGGAAGGGTTTTTTGGTGGTGGTGGTGGTTGAATTTTTTCTTTTTTTTTCTTTCTTTTTTTTTTTTTCCTTTGTGGCAAGTCATGGGACATTTTCTTCTTTCATTGCTCTAGCCTCTGGTCCAGAAGATGCTTCAGTATGTGGCACCGAAGTCGGTAGGGCTACTGACAGGATTAAGAAATCTCCTGGAACAAATATCCATCTTCCTGAGGTGATCAGAGTTTAAAAGGTCTCATCTAAGCATCACTGAAGTCAGTAGGGTTATTTCCAGTGTTTTCAGTAGAATTTGGATAATGCTGTTAAAGACAGTCCTTGCAATTTAGTTGGTAGCCCCAAATATTCCCCAAAGGGGTATTCCTGTTTCAATTAGTAGTTTCCAGATTCATAGTTGACCAGGCAATCAGCAAGACTGTAATACTTTCATAGTGCTTTCACGGAAGAGTTTGATGATAAAATATACTGGTCATTGGGCTGACTGATCTGAGGTTTCAGAAATTTGGATATTGATCTACATCTAGTTTGAATTGTATGGCCTCAAGGAGAAGACGACCCAAGACTCAAGAAGACCCAAGCAGTGGAGATTATATCTTCACTTGCACTTTTCAGCCTTTCTTCATACTTACATTAACAGTACTTTTTTTTCCCCTTAATGTTTGATACCATGTAATAAATACCAGTTCCTTTGTTTATGAAGCTGTTGGCTGATGTGCTTACCTGAATGTCTTCAAGTGATGTAACTAGGAGGCCCATTGACAGGATAGTATCTCAAGTGAAGTAGATTCTGTTCATAGGTAGCAAATTAACAGATCACTGCAGACGGGAAGTTTCTGATCTGGTAGTACCTTTTGATTCTGATTCCTTATGGGTCACTGTTAAGGAGCTACGAGGTGCTGAAGTTTGACAAAGTTGAGTATTAAGAGAGCACGTTTCAGTTACATCAGCAGTACTTACACCTAAAACAGTTGGATTTCAAACAAAAATGTATTTCCTTAAAATTAAACAATCCCATGCTAGAAAGTCAGTTGTCAGGTAACAAAAGTTTCCAAAATGAGGATTTCTCCGATAGCGTAATGCTGTCTGGTTCTTGATTAGAGATGATTCTGATTATGGTTGACAGGATATGCAGACTGTCTTGTAAAGAAATGAGGTCTTCCTGTATGCTTTGTGTCTTTCAAGTATTACTTTCAGATCTTGCCTGTACCTCTCCAACCTACGCATTTCCAGATATGTACAGGTCTTGGTCTTTTCTACTTTTAGTGGATTAAGTCAGATTATAAAGATACTAAAGCTTTTTATTTTCATTAAACTCAGGTCTGTGAGGTCAGCTGGAAAGTAAGGTTGGGGAAACAGTCTATACTGTAGTATACAGCTTATGTATTTCACCATTTTGGAGGCTGATCCTGAGAGGTCGTGACTGCTTTCTCTTCTCATTGCAATCTGCAATATAAAATGCATTTTCAAAAAGTTGTGTCTTTTCAAAAGTTCCAAAATGTGGCTAGTGCAGCGTAACTTGCTAAGGTAGCATTGCATTTCAGATCAAAATTTGTGTCCTGGATTTGCTGCCTCCGTTTTGTGGCAGCAGAACTGCAAGCAGCAGCTGAGCTCAGTCTTCAGAGAAGTGCTTTCCTATTTTGCTTTTGTAACATTTTAAAAGGAAGTAAGATTTGCTAAGGTTTAAATATATCATACAGTAAAACTATATGGTCTTCCTTTGAAGGTAGAAACTTGTTAGACCTTTCAATGTACTGCTAGGATAGTATTTAAGTAGTCCATTTGTCCAACATTTGTATTTAAGGTTGCATGATTGAAGCGCTCCTGAAGGGAAATATAAAAATAAGAGTGTCCTTCACTAACCTTAAACATCTGGAGATAGTTTGGGGTGGATGCTTTAATCAAAACCAAAACTTCTCAGAACTGTACCATATGCACTAAGGTCTGCTAATCTGATCTTCTGTGGCCTCCTTTCTATCAGTGTTTACTGTGATCACTGTGAGCCCTTGTATGAATGGCTCTCAGATAACTTACAGGTAAGTTTAGGGGATAATCTTATTGAAGCAAGAATAGAGGAAATCCTTATAAGTCTCAACCTACCTCTTTTGCAGCTGGAAGAAGGAGAATGCTTTGCTAAAATGGTGATAGACCTTGGTGAGGATGCTGGAGAGGCCCTAGCAAAGGCTTACCTGGCACTGGGCCTGACATACAGTCTTCAAGCTACTGATGGTGAGTTATCCTGTTTGTCAGGTATTTTGTATAGATAGCATCTGTTCAAAGTCTTCAGTGCAAGCGATGGAAATTTATTAGAAACTCTGCTTTTAGCACTGACTGGACATGGAAAACAACCAGATTGCAAGACAAATGGGGACTGTTCACTTGCTCAGAGAACTGTCTTCTATGGTAATAAAGGTGAAGTTTTTAGGCAAAGGAAGAAATGCAGATCATTACTTAGGAGGTGATAATTTGACTATATCCAACAACACTTGGTGTACTTTACATGGATATTTGTAATACATTTCTGTTGCTTATTTACCCAACAAAAAGTCAAGCTCTCCATCTATTTTCATATTATCGTCACCCACTCATAAATCACATAAAGAAATACAATCCAAAAACTGGAGTCAGAAATGCCTGACTTCAGTTCCTGGCGTGATACTGATTCCCCACAGAGATTCAACCTCTCTGTGATGTCGTTTTTTCTCTGGTTAGAAGTAAAGATAAAAATATCTACCTCATTGGTACGTGTGGATGTTGACTAGATACACACCACTGAATGTAAGAAGTATTTTTTCAATGCTGCTTGCTTGGGTTTTGAATGACTGGACAATGGGTTCCTGCAGATTTGCTGCTTGGTAGCCCCAAGGGTTTGAAGTCCCAGTGTTTGGAAGAGTTATAGCTCTGACCTTCATCAAGCTCACAGGTGGGAACAGTCTTTGTTCTTCTACAACTTCTAATATAGGTAGAAGGCCTTCTAACGTAGTTTCTTTGAATAATTGGCAGTCCTGACTTTTTAACTTTTCTGTCAGATGGGTACCATAGAAAGGAACCAACTTCTTCCAGCTGAGGAGCCTGAAACAAAGCTAAAATGACTTTATGGTATTACAGAAGTATGCTGGCCTAGCAAGTTACACCAGAATTCTGCAAGGCATGTGTATGAGGAAGCGGATCTTAGTAGTGCAGGTCGGTGTATTTTTTCAGCCAGCCCTATCTGATCAGATGTTCTGAGAACTGCTTTCCAATATGGAGGCTAACAGGCACTGTAGCTCTCGTCAGTTCTCTGTTTTTCAGCCACAGAATAGGTCCCCCTAGAAAGTTTATGTCAAGAAACAGGTTTCTTTCCTAGCCTGAACTTTCTCATATATATATTTTTAAAGTTCATTAAATATTGAGTTCTGCTTAACAGCCTAGTTTTTTAGGGAATTTTGCCTAGATTTTGTTTAAACTGTCCCTCAAGCTATACAAGATCCCAGAGACTATTTTCAGAGATGGAAGGTTTTCTATGTTCGCCCATTACAATCTATTTGTTATCCTCAGTATGGAAAGAAGGTGGTTTCTAAAGAATGGAGTTGCAGAGGCATATGCTGTACTCTGGCTTTAAAAATATTTTTATGCAGCAAAATGAAAGATGGAAATTTTTCTTCTGGAAGAGAAGTCTTCTCTGAGTTTTCAAGAGATTAGTTCAGATGTTGTGATGTGTCCTTTTTACTGTAAAAGAAACGAGTCCTCACAGCAACTGCCTTGGATTTTTTTCCAGATTAGCATCCAATTTATGTTGTGAAACAGTAGAATATCTCCCATCTCCTTGCATCTCTAGCCTTTAAGTCAATAGGGCCAGTCACTCAGTTATTTGAGGGAACATTTTCAGGTTATATTTTAATGAAATGGATTAAGTCCTTGTAAAGTGTATTTATGATGATCATGAATATGGAACAGCATTTTACTAGATAATGTCAAATTTACACAAATGAGAGATTTTTCATTAGCATCATTAAAAAATAGCTTATCAAAGTGAAAATGCAAGAGTAAAATATGCTGAAAGGAAGACAGCAACTCTCCTATTTAATCCTGCCTCATACTCTGAGTCTTGTTTATCATCATGTTTATACCAGTTCATAGTGACATATACAGACACAGTATCAAACATCTGTGTGTATATATGATTTCCATAACTTTCCACTTGAGCTGACTTTCAGTGAGTCGGCATTTTCAATGGTAGCTAAATGCTTCAGAGGCATTTGACCAATTGCCTTATAAAGTTTACAGCATTAAAGCAAGATGCCTTCCATGCAAGGTTAGCCTTTCTTATTTAATGTATCCTTTTAGTAAATATTTCTCCTCCCGTATGACAAAGGCACTGAGGAGCTGTGTTAAAGCCTTCTCTTTGTGACCTGCAAAAAACACTTGCTAAAGAACAGAGTCAGAAGAGAGAATCCTACTGAATAACAATTTAAAAAGCTTGTGGAAGCATTTGATAAAAGTCACTTTACAGCTATAAGATTTACTCCTGGGTGTCTTCCTGAAACTTACGCTGGATAGCAGTGTGTGTAGCTTCCTTGTTTTTAATGTCTGATTACATTTTTCTTGAAATAAGTCTTATTGAAGTAGCTGAAAGGTATGTCCTCAGAGGAAGTTGCTGCCACTTTTGCCTTACTCTTAGAAGCACAAATTTCTTGCTCGTACACCATGTCCATTTATTGCTATGCTAAATTTTCTGCAGATCTGTTCCCAGTGGGTCAATGTCAACAGCAAACCTTTCTCATCCTCTTGTAGTTCCAGTTTTGACAAAAGATGTATTGTCAGCTTTGCCTCCCTTAGGTCTGATGCAGAATCTGTTGAAGGCAGAGGGGAAGGTGAGATGAATTTAACAAAGGCTAAAGACGAATGACCAGGTTGAGAATGTGTTGTGAAATACAAGGGCTGCTCTTATCTAACATCACCACCTCACATCTTGTGAAATCTTTGTAGATTTAACAGACCCTTACTCCTTCAGAGAAGAGAGTGTGCTGTATCTCTGTTTTCTTTTAGAATTTTGGTATAAGGCCATGAACCAGGGACTGAATTGGAAACTTTTTGTATCAGTCCTTCTGGATTTTGTAAATAATCAGTGTACTGACAGGACTGGTTAATGTTAAAAAAAATATAATTAGACGTTGCTTATTAGTGAACAAACCCATCCTTTTTCCTTCTGGAGATAACAGTCAATATATACAGTCTTTAATTATAATTCTGGGTACTAAAACTGTTGTCATATTAGTTGTCGTAACACAAGGGAATGTTTTTTGAAACCCATTGATATGTGCAAAATGGTGCATGTGCATTGGTGTGTTTGGATCAGAAATGTATTTTTGAAGTCCATCTCTCAGTCATCTCCACTTCCTATGTTGTGATTCACATAATGGAACAGTTTTGCACAACACAAATAGAATTCTTTCCCGTAAAACTAATGTGCTACATAAATAGAGCTGATTATGCTGCAGCTACTAATGGGTGTTCAGTCCATGAGATGACTAGAACTAGACCCCTGTCCCCATGTTTGTAGTGTTCATGCTGATCCTCAGAATTAAGTGTTTCACTCCATGCATTCACACTTACTGTGCTGCATCTGCTTATTAAGACAGAGCTTGTCCTCCTCTGTTTTCAAATGTGAATTTAGAGCTTCCTATTTAGGTACCAAAATGTTGCTGAAGATCCTGTTCACTTTTGGTGAGTCTTAAGCTCCTTTAAAAACTCTTGAGTGCTTTAGAATACAAATCTTGGACTTGGTGCCATTGCAAAAGTACTGTGCCTTACAGGAATAACTGCTGAAGTTTCAGAAGCTTAAAATCTCTCTGCCTTATTCTGGTCAGACTCTGCTTTGCAGGTTATTTTAACCTAAGTAGTAAGTCATCCTGCATTTCAGTTGGTAGAACTGTTGCAGCCATGCTTGCAGTGGGTGAAGTTGGGTAGAGGCTCAAGTGCCTCTGCCTTCAGTGCCTCTGAAGTGACAGCACATTAGTGCTGTCAACCTCAGAGAATGGAGCACAACTTTTAGAAATTTAGTCAGACCCGCCTAATTCTGTCTCCTTGGTGCAAGGAGACTCTCACTTTGGCTGACGTGAGACCTTTTCAGAAATACACGTGAGTTGCAGTGACCATGACTTCTTTGAATGATTCTGTGGTAGGGCATCCACAACTTCTCTAAGGCAACCTGTTCCAGTGTCTCATGACCTTGATAGTAAAGAACTTATTCCTTACATTTGATCTAAATCTTCCCAATTTTACTTTAAAACCATACTCTTTGTCCTATCACTACATGCCCTGGTAAAAAAAAGCTCTCTCAATGTTTCTTATAAGCCCCCTTTAAGAATTGAAAGGCCACAATAAGGTCTCCCTGGAGCCTTCTCCAGGCTGAACAACAACTCTCTCAGACTTTCTCCGTAAGAGAGGTGTTCCATCCCTTTAACCATTTTCATGGCCCTCCTCTGGACCTGCTCTAATAAGTTCATGTCTGTCTTGAACTGGGGGCCTCGGAGCTGAATGCAGTATTCCAGATGGGGTCTCAGCAGAGCAGAGGGGGAAAACCATCTGCCTTGACCTGCTGGCCAAGCTTCTTTTTATATATCCCCCCCAAAATCACTTAATCACTTTTCTTTTCCCTTTTTTTTTTTTTTCCTGATTTATCTCCTTTAGCTGTAAAGGCCCTGTAAATGGCATGGTTAACTTGCAGCCTCAGTCCTCAGTATTGTCAAACACAAATTTCAGTGCGTTTATCCAAGTCAGACACAAATCTAGAGACAGACAACCAGGATTCCAACTGAGTTGTAGCTGAAGATGGAATTCACGTTGTGGGAGGTGGGACTCACGTGCTGTTTCCCAGTAGTGCAGAAGCAAAGCTGACTAGTTGTAGAATAATCACTTCATTTCCATAACATATTTTGTGCACTTTCTGACATCAGTCTTTCTGAATATCAGTCAAACATCTTACCAGGTGCAACCTAAAAGTTCGCCTGGCTTTTCCATTTGATGTTTATTTTGGGGTCCAAACAGTAAAATTTCTTTCAGTGTCCCTCATTGTGTGGCATTTCCACAACTACTGTGTAACTTAAAGAATATTGTAGTTTCCATGAGAAACAGAATCAGACATATTTTTCTGGATGAATGTTTATAGCTATGATCAAGTCCTTTCTAGTGTCTCAAGCATTTTTATGTTTACATCAATCTTGATTCTTTTAATTATTTCTCTGAGTTTCTCTCCTCTGTTACCTTTTCCTAGTATTTGGCAGTGGACCTGAATGCTCAATTTAAGGCTATTAAGAGTGAAGTGTTTCCTGCTTCTTATAATAAATGCTGCATTTTGCATGAAAGCCCATGCCTTCAAATTTATTCTTTAAACTGCAAATTTTTGTTCTGCTTTTGCTATTTAGAGTAGATTTTGTGGCATAAGCAATTTTTGATCTTTATGATTTTGGAAATCCTGAAGATTGCTGTTCCTCCCAAATGAACCAGGTGTTCTGAAGAACTGTTGAAAGATGTAGGAATAAAAAAGTTCTGATCACTCTAACTGCTTCGGCAAAATAAATTACTTTCAAAGTTTCACTTACTAGGATGTTGCAGAATCCAAAGAAACTATCTTTGTACATCTTGTAGAAGAACACAACTCTTTCCTCGTAATAACTTTTAAGAATACTTGACTTCTATGTGGTGTTGTTGCTTAAGTATATGCCACCCTATTCTGGAGCTTACACTGACGATGTATGAAGTCAAATATATTCATAGGTGGATGTTTGCTGATGGATTCAGTACTCATCACTTCTTTGAGCTGTTGATCAGTAGCTCTCAAATTCAGGGTAGGCAGAACAAAAAACAACTGCTATGCAAAATCTGAAAACTAAGAACCAGAACAAGACAGCCATTGTACTTGTGAAAATTATCGCTAGCTTTCCAGATATTTTGGATCTGAGAAAGCCATGCTTCTCTAAGCTCTTTCTCTGTTCCCCTTGCTCTTGAAGATGATGGTATCTTATGATACCCTGGCATAACAAGAACTTTATTTTTCTCCTTTTATGGTTTTGGCTAGGAATTAATTCACACATTGAGAAGTGAGCTTAGTGGGCAGAATCCTTTAGTCAAGCAATTACAGGCACTAAAGAGGGAATTAGTGGCTAATGCCACACCTGAAGTAGCCTTAAAGTCTTTTGTGGTCTCAAGGGAGGTGGTTTGTTGTCAAGGGTTTTGTTGTAGAGCTGTAAATTTGGCTCCTGGTGTTCCCTGTTCGAACTGCAATATCCTCCTACATGAGGATGGTGGTGGAGAAGGTCTGTATCTGAGTCAGAATAAACTGCTACTTACTGCTTTCAGCACATACACTAACCTGGCAGAGGGCCTGTTGTGCTCTTAGTATCTAGTTATGCCCCCTTCTCCTCCTAGACCCCTTCAGTGGCATATGTAAATAAAACATGCTCTGCGATTTCAGAGCAAGGGAGTCGGAAGAGTCTTGAATTCTCAATTTCATTTTTATTAAGGTTAAAATACAGGTCTTGTGCTGTTCTTTAAAAACAAAATGGCATGTTTTCCAGCCATGAATGTACGCATCGCCGGATTTTCACAGTTTTCATGCTCCCAGTTTGAAATACTTTGTGCATGTGTAACTATTTATTTATTTAATCTGAAACATTGGATTGAACTCTTAAATGGCATTGTAACTTGTCCAACAGCTACTCTGAAGGGCACCCAGGATGAATTAAACAAGAAAGCACTTCAGACTTTGGAGAGGTGAGTAGGAATCTTGCAGATACTTGCATTATTTATTTCTTTGGATGAATTTAGAATAATTGTTTGTTTTAATGGATTTTTCCTGCATAAGGCTTCCTTGCCTGAAAGTTTAAAAACAGTTCAATAGATTTCAGCAATAGTCTGCCAAAACTATTCCTGTCATGCTAAATTATGGCAGCAATTATTTGGTTGAATATCCAAGGTAAGAGTACCTGTTCTGCCATTAAACAGAAATAACCTTAGCCCCAAATTAGCTGCAGTGAGATTTACAGTGCTAGGAGATGAGCTTCCTCACATGATGTGGAAAGATAGTTTTGTCTCTATTCTTGTGTGAAGCAGGCTTAAACTCCTATTTCCCTCATGGTGATAAAGTAGCTTCACCACCAGTATACAGGCTGCTATGGAGTGACCTGGCATCAGTGCACTTCCCAGGGAGGGAGATGGTTGCTGTTCTAATGAGTGCATGAGCTGTTGTATGAAAAGGGGTCTACACACCTAGTGGTACAATGTTATCACCATTCACCTTATTCTTCACCACTGTATTTTGTGGGGAGTCTGATCCAACGGCTCTGCCCTGAAATTATCTGTGAATTAAACTCCTCTGCAACAACAGGTACTTCAAGTAAAACTGCTTGGGTTAATAAATGTTTTTGTCTGTTCTGTTGTGGTGGAGAGGTGAGGTGTGAGCTCCCAACCCAGCTACAGCTAAGTCACATCACCCAAAATATACTAGGTGGTGTTTGGACAGTTAACATTGTAAATGCCTACAGACTTCAGATGGCAACTATATGGAAGCTTATATGGTCTAAGGCTTCAGCTGAAGTATCAATTCTGGGTTTGCTGTGATCATACATTACAAAAGTGAAGAAAATTTGAGATCTCTGGTATCTCAAAGTACAGATGTAGCAGGTTAAGCATATTACTGGATCTTAGCTGTTTTGCTGATTCCGGGCAAGCAGTCACCTGGCATGTTTGTCTTGCACTGGCTTTGCAGTGATTGCAAGAGCATGTAGTTAGCTGAAACCAGAGATGTGGTTCTAGATATTTACCCTAAGGAGACCTGAAAGATAAAATTTTAAAAAGGCATTTATTCGGTCACTTTTCAGATTAGGAGTATACTTTAAGTCACACTAGTTCCTGGACTCCAGTGTAGTACTTTTAACTATGGCACAATTTTGATGTAATTGCAGTGCTGCAGTGCTTTTAAACTGCATTTATTTTTATCCTTTGACCTTTCCTACTGGCTGTGACTTGATTTCATGGTATCTTAACTCTAGCTAGGAAGCAGACGAGCTTCTAGCCACACATTAGGTACTCAAGCTTCAGCCAACAGGGATGTTGTGACAGTTAGGTGGTTACTAGTGTCTTCCTAAATGCCCGAGTTTTATTTCTTTTTTTGTGTGTTTTTCACCTGTTCTTAAAGTACACATGTGATTTCTCGGGCCATGATTTAGCTTGTAGTCTTCTTTCTAAGTGGCCTTTTCAGCTGGAAGCTTGGATCAAATATATTTTTAATACGTTTTGAGGAAACTGAACAGTAAAGTAACAAGCCTTTGTTTCTTTCCAAAAGCACCATTAATCTCTTCTCCCATATACCCATGTGAACTTTCCCCTGTTATTTATTGTTGGAGAGGCTACTGAAGGTTTCACAGGAACTGCTTGCTAAAGTGGCAGCTCACCCCGCTCCAACAGCTTAGGGCAAAGCTGGGTTCTCTCCTGTGGAGTCTTGGTTTTTGTTTGGGATTTTTTTTTGTGTGTTTTGTTTTTGTTGTTGCATATTGGGGTTTTTGTTTTTTGTTTAAAATGAGGGGAGAAATAAGTGACTTGCTTGTACTAATCGCACCTTGATGTTTTTGGCATTGCTTCAGAATGCTTCAGTGCTACCTTGACTTGCAGAATTACAGGACACGTTCAGTCCGTGGTTTGGCCAAGAAAGGTTGGACTACATGATCCTTGATTCCAACCTGGCATTCTGCAATTCTGTGATTAATATTAAATTAATTCATTCTAGAGCCATTAGTTACAAAAGTAAACTCCAACAGCTTCTTGCTCACAGGCCAAGATGGCTTTTGAGAAGTGGCTGCTATTGAAATGATGTGTGGTTTGTTTCCTGAAGTAATTATTTGATTTTTGTTTCTTTCTTTGTATGTATATTATTAGCAAATGAATAGTTTTGGCGGGGTTTTTAACCGCCAGCCTTGTCAGCCTGTTGTTTAGCCCTCATAAGGATATTAATCGTGCTCAATTTGGGCAGGGTGATGCAGGTGCAGGCTTCCCTGGTGTCCTGGAACACAACCCAGAAGGAGGTTAGGAATAGGTTAGCTATGATGGACCTTTCTCTTCCCCATCTCTCCTGTGTGAAATGATTTCCCAGTGCCACAGAGCTAGCTCTGTGGGTCAGTAAGGGGATGATCCACTAGTCCCGGGGCTGGGCTAGCAATGTGGCATGAACCCCAAACCTCAATCTTCACATTGCTTTGGTCAATGGCTTCTCCACAGGCTAGCAAGCTCAGACTGCAGTTTTGTGCTTAGCATAGTCTGAGAGGGACAGTTCTGCCCTGGTTGTCCCTCCCTATTCCCTGCCTTGCATAAGCCTGTGTGAAGGGCCTCCACATCTCGTTCTGGAGATGCTGCAGCCCTCAATAGCCAAGGGATGACTGCAGTGCCCAGTGCCAGCCATGGACTAGAAGGAAGTATCTAAGAGGTCCAGACTTGAGAAGTAAGGGCCTTGGTTTTGGTCCAGGCTCAGCTCCTGCCATCAAATTCTCGTTCCTCCCTCAGTGTATTCCCTTTCCAAATTAGGAGTCCACTGTCAATGATTAGACTAGAAACTGCAGGGTGGAGGATGCTTTGTGTGTTTGAGCACCAGCTCACGTCATGGGCTCCTGATCTTTAGTCCTCTACATGCTCATAGTCACAATAATAGCAGAAACAAGTATTACATTTTCAGTGCTAACCGAACTTTGAAGAGTGGCAATATAGGAACAAGTTGGACAACTATCTCCCTCACCTAAACTACCTAAAGATAATGCTTTAATGGGTTTATCATAACAGCTACTTTCTTCATATCAGTTATTGATGTTCCAAAACTTTAAGTGGCATTTAATGAAGGAGCATGTAAGAACATCCTGGCACTTGTGTTTCTCATACTCATTCCTTTAAGCCTGGCTTGGCCAGGCCAGCATTGATGTGCTTTTTATCTAGTTTTGGTGTGCTCCTCTGTTACAGGACCAGTTTTCTGTAGATGGGGACTTGGGTGTGTTCTGTGCTTGTGTGTGACTCATGGCAAAGGAGTTTTGCAAAGTACAATCTAACAGTCACTTTTCTTTTTGTATTGTGTGGTCATCCTTAAAGAGCACGTGACTTGGCCCCGGAAGATCACCAAATCATCCTCTACCTATCACTGCAGCTGGCTCTTGTCAGACAGGTATGTGCAAGAATTGGCAATCACTCAGTCATGAGAGGGTGGGAGAAGGACAGTCCAATTGAACAAGACTCAGGCTTGCTAAACAGGGTCCTTTCCTTCCTACTTGTAATCAATAGCAATCAATCAGCATATGTTTGTGTAATACTCTTTAATTATTTTTAAATAGTAATTCTGTAGCACATGGAATATCCACTTCTAGGGCATGCATTCCAGTGTAATTCGTGAGCAGTGCTTTCCCACTTGGAGCAACTTTGTCCGGGTGGGGTGAGCGAGGTGTATTTATTCCTGTTCCCCGGGTATCACGCTGTGTTGTGCTGTAGGCCACTCCAAAGGCGCTCTCATTACTGCCCAGTTCTGTATCAGGCCAGATTGCACACCCTGCACTGGGGATTGGTTTATTCCATACTTGGGCACATTCAGCATTAGGCTTTGATGGGTGCTGGAGCTCTGCAGCGAGTGGGATTAGTTGGCATTTGAATGTTGCTGCAGGTGTTAACTCATAAAAATAAAGCTGATCAGAAAATACACTGCACTGCCTATCAGAAAAAACATTTGGGCTGTGCTTTATTTTTCTGTTCCTTCTTTTTATAATTGGGATGTGATTTATTTCTCTGTCCCTTCTGTTTAAAAGCCAAAGTCTTTATTGGAACAGCCCCTATTTTTCAAATGCTTCTCTAGCTAGACTTGAAATTTCATCATCATAATTTCCTTCTTTGGCAGGCTTTCTGCTTGCTGCAGTTTTCTCTCCTCAGTCTATACTACAAGCCGTTGTATCCTTCTTACTTTCGTCAGTTAATCAGGGGAGCTGTGTGCTCATTAGGTTAAGCTAATTGTTCCAAGAGAGCACACTCTTGATAATGTCACTTTGTAACCCTTTCATAATGAGAGCACTGTGTTGTGAGCAAGCCTGCAATAGAAAAGGATAATTACAATGGCTTATTTAACTTTCTCATCTGCCTACTGGCTGCTTTATGAGGCAGTTTGCTCAGGATTGTTCATTAAAAAATATCCGGCTACCCTTCTTTCTCTCACAGCTCTTGTCTCTTAGGGAGGTTGTCTGATTTGCTGCCTCTTCTGCTTGTTGCTATGAATAAAAGCATTACAGCTTTTCAGCTGCTATCCTTAAAAATAAAATCAGTATTTTTGTGGTCATTTGGTCTTTGTTGTTTTCACCGTTATTGGTCCACTGTATTTTAACTCATTATCATTTCTTTTTCTCCAGTTGTAGCCTGTTTTTACGGTGTTGTTTCATATGTCTGATTTCATCATTTCCCTTCCCTCCTGTTCTTTCCATTCAGTCTTTTGTCCTCGTGTTCACTTTCTCTCGTCAACCTCACCTGTGTATTTTCATCCTTGATATTCTGCCAGTCAGCCCTGCTACCATAGATGTGTGATCTAAGTGTGTTACGTAGTGTCAGCCTGGCCATTGCGATGCTGCTCCTGCCCTTCTCCACCAAGAGAGATATAAATCTTTAACACATGCTTGGAGAGAGAGGAGATACCTGAGACATCTTTATTTTTAGACTGCTGTAAAATATCCTACCCTTCTTTTGCCAGTTTACTTAATGATAAACATTTGGTAATGCATTTTTAATATCCTTAATTATTTAAAGTATCTAATATATTCTCTTTCTGATTAACTGAAAGATAAATGATACCTTTTTTTGATAGATTGCATTAACTATTGAACATCGCAGTTAGGGCTGTCATCAGGCAATGCTACAGTACCAACAAATCAGGCCATTGCTACACAGTAGGTTATAATATAATACCTGACTCTTATTCTCAACAAATAGGCCTTTTTAATTCCATAGTCAAGGTCAATAAAGGAGGTAACCTTACCCAACACTGAAAAATCTAGGTATCAGCTTGCATAGATAACAGAACATTTTCATGGAACAAAGCAAGAGAGGCAGCTGGCTGGTAGAGTTCCCAGCAAAGTTGGAGCAATTCATTTTCTTTGGAAGACTTTGTAAAATATTTCCAATAGCACTTTGTCAGAATTAGGCAAGGAAGAGGGGAAACGGAAAAGCATAAGCTTCCCTCTGACACGCAATGAGGACGTGAAAAGAAGAGGAATGGTTATAAAAGGTTTATTGCAGAGTTGGCAGTTGAAGACCACCAGCAACCAAAACGAAAGATGATGATGTGCTTTGTATTTGTGTGCATGGCTTTGTCATAAAGAGCACCAGAGACACTGGGAGGACTCCAGTGACTCCTGGAGGGTCTAAAATCATAGAATAGTTAGGGTTGGAAGGGATCTTTAGAAGTTTAGTGCAACCTCCCCTGCAACAATCAAGGGCATCTTCAACTACATCAGGTTGCTCTGAGCCCCATCCAGTCTAACCTTGAATATTTTCAGGGATGAGGCATCTACCACCTCTCTGGGCAAACTGTTCCAGTGTTTCACCACCCTCAGCATAAAAAAATGTCTTCCTTCTGTCTGGTCTAAATCTTCCTTCTTTTAGTTTAAAGCCATTACCCCTTGTCCTTTTGCAACAGGCCCTGCTAAAAAGTTTGTCTGCGTTCTTCTTATAAACCCTCTTTTAGTATTGGAAGGCCACAGTAAGGTCTCCCTGGAGCCTTCCCTTCTCCAGGCTGAACGACCCCAATGCTCTCAGCCTTTCTTCACAGGGGAGGTGTTCTATCCCTCTGATCATATTTGTGGCCCTCTTCTGGACCCACTCTAGGTCAGCCCCACAGCATTTTAGGGTGGATTTTTCAGCAAAATTCCAAATAGAAGACCCTTTCCTATAAGGAGGTTCTCAATTTGGTTTTCCCTCAAAGTTGGAAGTGCTGTGAGGCCAAGGTCAGTATCTGCTGTGGTGGCTATCTCCACTTGCAGTGCCTGGCTGGCAGCCAGCCCAGCCCATCGACAAATGAGACTTGTAACTCCCAACTCCCTGCAGCTGGTTCTGCTGCTTCTCCTGTTTCTGTGGTAACAGCATTTGGATCAGCAAAAACAAGGTAGAATGAACATTCTGAAGCTCACTGATTTTAATGCCTTGCCTTGTTTTTTAGCATGCCAGTTTCTATGGAAATGACTCTAGAGAGTCAGCACTCTTGTTAATTTTAAGTGCTGGTTCCCTTCGCAGTTTGGGTGGTGGTAGTCTTTTTGACCCTGAATGCCATGTAAATCAGTATCGGATACATAAAAACAACATATGGGGGTTTAGTACCATTTTCATACTTGATTTGATTTGACCTTTCTTTGCGTGAAAATAGGAAGGGAAAGACAGCCAGGGGCCAGCAGCTGAGAATTAGAGGTCGCACTTATCAATGTCATATGTGGGCTGCCAACAGACCTGAAGTTTCAAGTGGCAATATCCAAAAAACACCTACTGTCTTCCAGAGAGCCTGGATGTAAAAATAAGATAAACATCAGTTAAGACGCCACAGAAAATATTTCAGCTGTTTTCTCCACAGTTTTTATTCTGGTTTCAAGAAGGCAATTCTGTTATCTTTGCCCCAGGAGGCGCTTCTTCCAGCGACTGCTGACTACTACTGTGGGTAGTTCTGGTCTGTTTTCTCCCAGACCAGCTAGTGTCTCCTCTGCTGAACAGCAACATGCTGCTTTTCTGTCTAGATGCTGGCCTATATTTTTCTGGTGATCAAAATCAGCTTGTAGTAAGAATTAAATAGCAGCTTAACTCACATATATGTCTGCTCCTGCTTTCCTGAAATTCTGGTGGACTGCAGCAAGTCTCTTTTCAATGGAAGCTCTTGCCAGGCAATAAAGATTTCTCCTTTCTATAATCCCTGTGCTATAAAAAGAGATGGAGAGGATAGTTTTAATGGTTAATTAACTGTAATTCACAACTGATGTGAAATTATAAGGCCTGAAAACTCCTCTTATGAGATCCTGTTTCACTTACCGTTCTAAGTATGCAAGGGCATTCTAGTATTGGGAATTATTTTTAACACTTACACTGTTTTCCTTTTTATACCTACAGTTGTAACATTCCAGCATTTTTTTTAAGGAAACATATAGCATTATTGAAATGAGTCCTATTATATGAGAGGCAGCCTAAATAATCTGTATTGTGGTATTATTTTGGTAGCGGTGGAAGATGCTATTTCTGGCTTACTGCAGTATTTTTGCTTCCTAATCAGTGTGATCTGAATATACCTGTGTGCCATGCAGAACATGTGTAGTATATTTATTAACAGAAAGATGAATCAGAGAAGGGTAGCATCTTCTAATTACAGGCCCCGTTTGGACTTGCATTCCAGCTGAGATAAGATTACTTTGAAGCACAGCACTTGCAGGGAATTTAAACCGGCAGTCTACCTCTGATGCAACCCTGAAGTTTCAGGGTGCCATCTGGGCTGCTAGCTTTCATCTTTCTCATATTACATAGTTACTTAAATAAATAAACTGTGGCATCTGTCAATAGATTGATGATCTCTGCTTTTCAAACTAAGTTTGTGTTGACTGCTGCCAAATGCCTTGCTTTTATTTTTCTAGAAATTTATTTTGTATTTTATTGTACCTGGGCTGTTGCAGGTTGTTGTTTTGTATAATGCTTTCTGTAAAGGATTAGAGTCTCCTTATATTATTTATTAGAGGGTATTTTTTCTTATCTATGTTTTGTCCACTGTTTCTAAGTATGCAGCAGTCCTGTGTAGGCTATAAATGGTGTTATAATGCTAAGGAATCATTTGGGGCTTAAGTTAAACAAAAAGGTGTCATGATTAACTTCCAAAACCAGCCATTGCCTGTAGCTCTGATGGTACTAGAGAGAAGGACTGAAATTAGGTGTAACTATTGCAAGTCCTGTGCTACGGATCAGGGGAAAATTATTTGAGATCATTTCTATTTGAACAGTATGACTGCCTGTTCAGCAGGCACAGGTTTGCAGGAGCGACCACAACTGACTTGTGTTGCATCATTTCATGTGTGTTGCAATGGAGTCAGAGAGCTTCCTTGATAGCTGGCCTCTTTTAGGGGTATGAACTTGCAGTAGTGTGATCACTGGACATGTACACATACAAAGCAAAGTCTCAGTGACTTAGTTTGCATGCTTGTATGCAAGTAAGGTCAAGTATCCTTACAATTTTGAAGTCCCTCAGTAAAGACATTAGTTGCAAGTATTGTTCTTTGTCTGATTCATACTAGCAAATTAGGATCACCTTCCCAGGTCTTTGAATAGTTGGGTTTGGAGGTGACCTCTGGAGATTACCCAGTTCAATCCCTGCTCAAAGCAGGGTCAGCTAGAACAGGTTGCTCAAAGCCCCGTCCAGTTTGGTTTACAGATTTTCTTTTTCTTCTGAAGAACTTATTTTTCCCCAAACTTGGAATTTCTTCATGACTACTTGTGCAGGTCCGAGACAAAGGAATAGAAAAAATAAGAGGTGTTTTTAGTCCCAAGCGCAAGAAGAGTCTTGATAACAGTTTTGTTTTAGTCAAGTCAAATTTATATATCTCTGCTATAATAATACTGAAGAACTTTGTGGAGAGGCAGATCTTGGCCAACCACAGTCTCATGCTTTGGTCCTGGTTCCAAGTTGTCTTGTCATTGCTAGTGTTTTTACATTGTAAGAAAATGTGTCCTAGTTAGCTGCTGAGAGGGAACATTGGGGATTTAATCCAATGTGTTTACCTTTGCAGTAGGCTATAACAACACATGTGGTTAAAGTAGCTCCACTGACAAGCAGTAATTCATTAAGCTGAGCACTCAGTCATATATCCCAACCTGAATCTAAGCCAGGACGTTCAGCAGTTTTGAAGCTGTGGGCCAGATGCCAGTTTGGGGTTATGTCTGTGGAGCAGTCGCACTGATCTCCAGACTTGCATGGAGTCACCAGTAATAGAGTAGTTAAGTACTTTGGCTTGCATAGGCACAGTAAGAGTGAAATGTCATTTGGGCATTAGAACAAAGTTGTCCCATGAACAGAGTATGTACCATGTTCGCAGAAGTATATCTGGGGTCTAGATAATCAGCAATCTCTGTTGTAACTGCAGGCAGCATAATTGTTGCTTTCCTTAGTTATGTACTACTTGTTTTCCTGAGAGATCTGTGGAAACAGTGGAAATTTGGCACTGGTGGTATGCCAAAGTGTGCAGAGCTTTGCTAGGTGGGAAGCTGTCATGGTAGGAAAGGAGCTACGTTCTCCATCCCTTAGAGGAAGGAGAGAGAAGGTTTATATGAGGAAAAGAAATCTATAGATTTTTCTGGTTTGTTTTCTTCAGGCTTCCAGGGCCAAACACAGATCTGGAGTAATTCAAGCACAGTAATTTCAGACACAGAGAATCTTAAAGAAAATCCTCCCCATATAGACTCCTTAGTAGCCAAAGGAAAGAAAATCTACTAAGAAGTTCCCTTTTGAACAGTTAGACTAATATAGGGTATTAGATCACAAAGAATATGTGGTATACTTGCATTCATTATAGATGTTTTCTGCCAAGTGAGACTTGATTCTAATAGTGTGCTGCTGCTGTGAGTGTCAGGACTGCTCTTTACATCACTGCTTGCAAAGATATTTCTTTTTCTGACAGTATTTTGAATCTTGACTCTTTTACCCTTGAACATTCAAACTTAATTTTTATGTTTTTGATCCAAATCATGAAAGGCCTTGTACAGCCATCACAAGAGACAAAATGCAGCAGAGATGTATAATGCTCTCCCCCCGGTGAAGATCCAGCCACCCATCCTACAAAACAGAGTTGAGAATTGGGCCTTTGTAGTGGATCTGTTTACAGCATAGAAGCACCATGTCAAAGTAAGAGGGGTTTGAATGGATCAGGTCTGCTGTTCCTGTTTATAAGCAGTGATTTAATAACGCTGCAGACTCTTTTCTCTAGAATGTATGGGGTTTTTTCAAGCAGTTCAGTCTGTTAATTTTGTCAAACTGTTCAGATAGTAGAAGTCTTTCTCATATGTGCTTAAGTAGGATTTCTTCAGAATTTCTAATGACTGTATTTATTCTTACTTTTGGGATATAATGTAGGACTGAAGGAGAAATGTGTTCTCTTTTTCTTTCTACCCCACCTCCTCTCAGATTTCTGATGCTATAGAACATCTTCAAGAAGCACTACAACTGTGCAAAGATGACATGAATTCACTTCATCTACTGGCCCTCCTCTTTTCAGCTCAGAAGCACTATCAGCATGCGCTGGATGTTATCAACATGGCTGTTGTTGAATACCCAGAAAGCTTTAGGTAAGAATTATTGCATGATGCAATACATCCATTCAGGAATGATCTGCTCACTTACTCTGCTGTTCTCAGTTAATACACAAGGAGCCTGTTAATCAGGCGTGCTATTGGTATGTCACTCCTCTTGGGTGCACCATGAAGCTAAAACATAGGAGGCTTCTCCCATACTTTTTTTGTATGTCACTTTAGACAAGAAGAAATGAGTGTGAGACAAGTATGATGATGTCCATCTGTATCACAAATAATTTTATATTTGGTAAACTTCCTGGTTAAAGACAAACAAATTCTTCATGTACTGACCATTCTTTTGATGTTCATGTATGACGAAATTTGCTGCAATAGCACAGCTGAGGGAAAAAAGATCAGATGAAAATCACAAGCTGTAATAATGTATAGGTTTGGCTGCCTAAGCAGGTTTGAATCATTGCAGACTTCTTGGAGCCAGAGGTTTTCACTGTTCTATATTTGACTCAGTCCTTCATCCATCCGAGGGAGATAAATTGAATTCCTTAAATTTACTGTCATGACCTTTCAAAACTATGAATTTATCTGTTCTATGTGAAAATGAAAGCTACTATAATACATTCTGGTCATCACATACTAGTAGAGTTTCTCAGCCAAACTGCAGCAAATCCTGTTGCACTGCTGTAAGACCAGCCTCCATTGAGAATTTCCTGTATTTATCTGATGTTTTAAACCCATGTAGCACTGTCTTTGTACAGCCAGCTTTCTCAGTGGGGGGAAGGAGCACTCTCTACAGATGTAGTCCAGCAGCTGAGTGGGACATTGTCTAACCCAGAGCAAAGGAAGGTCAAAGTGAAATTGAGGCTACCTAAATGTGAGCTTGAATGCTTTAGGATCTTCTAAACTATGGTGCTATATCAGCATATAATGCTTTTCATTATAAGCTGCATGTTGCCACTTAAAACAGCTCTACTGCCTGTGTTTTTGAGGTTACTTTGTGTACGTGAGAGCTAAGACTGACAGTGCACATCTTTGAGAACAAAGTGAAAAGTAGTAATGGAAAAGCTCTTAAAATTATGCCAACATCTCTTCAGAGTGTGAACATGGGTATGATTGAAACGGGGAATAACTCCAGTGGCTGCTAAATTGTGTTTTGTGATTTGAAAATAATAAGCATAGTAAAGAAAACTCATGTTGTACAGTCAAAAATCACATCATGCAGTCAAAGGTCAGATGCACACTGAGGCCTACAACCACTCAAAGACAGATAAGACAAAGGTGGAAGAAGGAAGAAGTAACTGGTTGTTGATGTGAGGAGCGGAGTATTTGCCATGTCAGATCAACCAGCTGCTCCATCAAGTCCTGGATCTTTCCTCTAGCACTTGCTGATAATTTATGCTTCAGGGGAGACAAAATATGGTGTGCAAAGTAGATGGGAAAGCTGCTGGGGGGGGTTATTTATGCTGTCTGGAAATCTGATTTTCCCAGAGTCTGAAAGAATATAATCTCCTATGCTTCCATCAGTGTCCAATCTTCACGTGCAGAAAGACCTTGCAAGGAGTAGCAAAATAGGTTGTTTCTGGTAGAAACAATTAATATAGTGAAACCCACAAGTTCATGCTTTCTCCTAGACACCAACTTGCTAGAGTGTGTGCTCTTGGAAGTAGCCCTCGTTGTTTCCTGTGTTGCACTGTAGTGTGTAACACAGTTGGCAGTGAGACTCATTCACAAGTACAAAGGGATGCAGGAGTAGGTGCTGGCTTCTTGCCTCTGCTGATGTGACTAGCCTGTCTCAATGTGGGTCTTTCTCCAAACCAGCCAGCAAATAACTGATGAGTGGGGGCATGGAAAAAGAGTATCAGATTTGCAAGACAGGAAAAAAAGTAAAAAAAACATATTTAAAAAAGCATTTCTGAGGAAAAAGAACAGGATTCCAATGAGGGGGGGAAGCAATAAGAGTAACAGAATACATCGATAGTTTGTATCAAATCTGAAATTGTTCCAGACTTTCTAGAGGTCTAAAGTGCAGTTTATGCTAGGAGGGCTTTACTGCTTTGTAAAACCTCTTTGAGGGGAGAAAGACGTGATGCTATTGTGTATCTGCAGTTGTTACTGCCTTATAGAAAAATTGTAATAAATTTTACTACTGCATGGAATGACTACAGAATACTTCATGCAAATAATACAGGCAAGTTCAACTGCATGACTTTAAAGCTCTGTTTTAAAGTGGTTGATTATTTTTCCCAATTCACGTTGTTATGAACCAGGCAACTGTCTAATGTGCTGCCTGGGGCCTGCCTTCCTAATGACAACTCTTAGGAAGTGTAGTAGTGGCATGTATCAAAAAAAGATGATGAAGGCTGCATTAAGGGACCTTAGGGCTCTGTAGATGGCAAAAAAATGTAAACATTACCTGGATGTATATCCTCAACAAAAGACATAAAAATACCTAGACAATTAAGGTCTTAACTGGCCCAAACTACAGACATCTCATACTGTTTCATTGGTCTCTGACTGCATATGTTTAAGATGAGTTTGTTCCTGCTTTTTTATTTTCATATTAAATTATTTCATTATCTATTTTAAAGAGGGAATTGTTAGGATGTCATGTAGTTGGTTAGTGGTTGAAGCAATTGGAAAAAATACACATTTACTTCACATTTCAGTGGTTGGTGTGGTGTGTAAGGAGGAGGGATATGAAAGCTAGACACTGAATACAGTGAGAGATGAAGTGGAATGTTTGGGATGGAGCTGTTGGAGAAGAATGTTGAAGAACAGCTGGATATGTAAAAGCACAAATTGTTCAGAAAAATGAACTTGGGAAGATCACTTCTGCTTGAAAGGCAGCATATAGTAACAAATGCTTTACCTTATAGTTAGTGAATGACTGTATTGGAGCACTTGGATGTACTGCCAAGCAGTGACAGTGAAAGACTAGATAGAGGAAAAATAAGAAAGAGCTAGCTGTGTTGGAAATATAGCAAGATGGAGTGAACCAGAAGAAATACACTGCCTTGTCATGACTATAAAAGATAAAAACAATAGCAACCTTTACATGGGAGGTATTACCTGAAAAATTGCTGACTGCTGTGGAGGCAGACTGCCCAGGATAAAACATAGTGGTTTTACATTCTGTCAATGTTGGTGCAGTTGTAAAAGAAGTTGATGAATGCAGTACCAACAGTTGGTTTTGCTATGTATTTCAGAGCACTATCCAGCACCTTTAGGAGAGAAGACTCCTGATAGCATCAGGTATATCTCCTCTCCAGGTCAACAGTGCTGATCATAAACATTTCTTAAGATGGATTCCTTCTTTTTTTTTTTTTTTCCAACTCAAAGGACAGACTTTGGGGCAGTATTTTACCTGAGATCAACTGTCATTACCTTCCCAACTTGTCTTAGGGATAGATCTTGTAGCTGGAAAAAATAATATTAGTGAGCACCCCTCTTCCCCCCAAGGTGATATTCTTAAAAATAATGCATTGTTTATTTAGAATGAGAGTATCTTCCTTTTTAAAGCCTGTATTCACACCTCACAAAATACTCCATCCAGAAGTTCTCTAAGTCTGGGAAAGTGCAGAACTCACCAGAGAGTGTGGCTGACACACTCCTTTATATTCAGCTGGTAATATTTCCTCCTTCCTGTTTTGCTTGTGTAAAATTGACTTTGTGCTCCTGACTCACCCACTCTTCCAGAAACTGTTTTGCTCTCTGGTCATCTTTTAGCTCTAATTGGTTAGCTCCCAGCGCTGGAAAAAAAATAACGTCTGTACCTAGCCTGAGGTTGGAAATAGGATATCAATGTTATGTATACTCTATTGCTTTGTAATTGCTCCCAAACTGCTTATCAAAACCTATCCTGTTGTTTGCCAGCTTGTTTTTTGTCTCCTGGACGGCCACCCATTTAGAACAATACATTCTTCTGGCTTAACATACAACTTCTAATCACTGCCCAGTGTGACAGTGAATGTTTTGTTAAATGATCAAGTCCTTATATGTGTAGCAGTTCTGCATCTGGCACAGGGGTTGTAACTCTTTTAATTTAATAGCTGCCTATATTCCTTCTATTCCTAAGGTATAACTCACTATTCTATTGCTTTTAGAGTCTCAAAACTAGTTTTAAAGAGAAATAACAGAAAACTTTTGGGAAGCGCCACTATTCTACACATAAAGACTTGAAAAGAAGCCAGGTGGGCTGGTGTTTCAGAGCAATGTATCTGTCTAATGCAGATGGTTTTGTTCTACCCAAATGGTTGCTATCACAAAAGTAATTAGTGTAAATGTAGTGCAAAAAAGCTCAGAAGGCCAGGAAATATTAAATGTTTTTCTTGGAGACTGTCAATAAAAGAGAAAGTAAATTTCATGTGAGGAATTGTGTGTGTTGTCTTGGTGTTATTTTAGCGGAAAGGTTTTGGTTTATTGGTTTCACTGAATTTCACTGAATTTTTAGAGTTTTTTAGAGTTGGGTTTGTTGATTTTTATTTTTTTTTTTTTTGCTACAGACAGCCCTCAAAATGCAAAGTTCTGTTCTAGATTAGAAGTGGCTTACTGACAGCAAATGTCCTTGACTTCATCACTACTATATTAATTTCATTAAGGACATGTGAAGTAATTGTCTGGGAGCATTTATTTGTCATAGTCTGATGCAGACTTACTGTGGGGAGAGCTATTCTGTGGTGTAAAAGCAATGTCATTTACCAGGTGCTTCCACTTGTTAGAGAAACCCCCCAATGTAAAGTTAGAATCTCGAAATACATTATTAAATTGGCATTCCCATTTGAATTCTTTTTCCATTACTTGACAGGCTATTTCTTGTATGTTGAAAATAAAAACCTCATGCCTTCTTTGAGCGATATCTTTATGGGCACTAGCGGAGTATTGCAATATTGTTGACAGCCATAAAGTAGGACTGTCTTTTTGCCTCTGATCTTTATGGGGAATAAGGAGTCAGTTGTCTCTTGGGTGATGGTTTGCAAACTTTTGTTTGCCTAGTCTCTACTACAATTTTTGTGTCACCTCACCCCTATATAATACAACTGTGTATGCTGTAGAAAGGTTTTACCACTCTTCTCACAAAAGTGGTGGTGATCTCGCTTAGCTTTAGAAGTACGGGCTTAGAGAATCAGATCAGCCTGCTTCTATGATTCCAGTTCATCATTAGGCAGGAGGCACTGAAGCCTGCTACATCTTGTGAGCGGACAGGGTGATAAAGTAGCTTGTTAAAATTCTCAGAATATTGTTTTGTTTGCTGAATTTCTCAAGGATACCAAGTCTGAGGATCTAAACCAGGGATAAATTAATATTTTGGCTGTAGGATTTGATCATGGTAGATAACTTTTATAAATAGGATATTCAAAACCCTTAGAGTGGAGTTTTTTTAAGTTGACTTCTTGTAGCGGTGTGTTCGAACCCTGGCTCGTGAGAGTGACCCACAGATGTTTTAATCTCTGTGTTGATGCCCCAGATAATAATACATAAATCAGTCATAAAAGACTGAAGTAATTACTTGGCTGATAGGACAGTACTGCACTACAAGAATACAGACCATATATTAGGCTTCTCTGATTCACATAAACAAAAGAGATGTACTGTGTGGAAGAGCTGACCTGGGTTTTTTGCTATAGTAACCATGAATGTTTGCTTTTGTTTGCATGTTATGATCCCTTGTTGGTTTTTATAAAATTAACCTAAAAAACCTTTGTGATATATTGCAATAATCAGGACTATACTCTGTGGAACTGGTAATGATATTGAGTATTTGTATACGAAGGGAAATCTTTGACCCAGTCTCCTGACTCTTATTAATGATAACACAGATATGTAAAGCTTAAAAAAATTTAGAAGTAGAAATCTATGTGGTTTTTTTCTGGCTTGTATTTATTTTGCAGTTTTTTCTTTTTTCTTTTTTTTCTTTTTTCTTTTTTTCCCTTCTTTTCTTTGTTTGTCCTGTATGATGAGGAAATTGAATGAATTCTTGAGTTACTGTATCCAATATCGGATTCCCATTTTGGCAGGTTCACACAGATATATACACCCCTTTCTAAGGATCACAGTCTGATTGAAGACAAAAATTCAGCAGAGAAGCGTGATAGGTTTCTATCCACCATCTTAATGCAGTGGGAAGAAGTAGCCCGCTAGGCGGTTTGTGTCTGTTTGTGCCGGGAATGGATTTGTGTTCGTGTACATACTAATTCTTCTTAAAATCGTATGGATGGAATCAGTGGTAGCTAGGGAGGATTCCGTTCCCTCGTAGCACAGGATTCAGAATACGAATAAAAGGAGTTAAACAGACCTTAAAGAGGCAACCTTCTGCACCTTATTTTCTTAGTATAACATGAAAAGAAGGAACAGCCATGCGGTTTTCCAACCTTAGCTGCAGTGTTTTAAGTCTTTCCTCTGGATGAAAAACAGATTTTCTTTCATAATAACTTCTCTTTTTTTCTACCACCTGAGTAAATGGCTACTGCCTCCATTCATTTAAGACCTCACTATAAGTGAGCAGCTGTGTGCTTCAATATGCTGGGTTTGGCTTTGGACAGGTAACAAAAGTTCTGCAAATGCACAGGCTTCACCTCAGAAATTTAAGAATAAATTCCAAAATGCCTAAATAGCATGGTTAATTTGAGATGAGATAGTTATCACACACAGGTTCTGTACTTCATAACAATTTATTTGTGGATAAGTGGGAAGATCCGTTAAGGGGATGTCAGTAATTTTGTGTTTGAAACTTTGAGGTCAGATTTTGTGGATTTTCCTGTAGATTCCTGCTATATGTTTGTTGGGGCTGCTAACTTGTTTTTGACATTACATTTAAGGCTTAGTGACTGTTGATAAGCCACAGGAAAATGAAACCTGTAAACCACTTTGTGGTAGTAATAGCTGACTGAGTTACTTGTTGGTCTTTAAAATCTTTGCTTCTTTGGTGGTTTAGACCTTAAAAGAATAAACTCTGACTATTCAGCACAGCTGTTTTTGAAAGAGCAAAATGTCAATTTTAGGTTCCTCTACTCAGAATTGTACTGACATTTATTTTTGTACCTCTGTTCACATTTATCATGTAATTAACTTCTTGCCAGTGGTTTCTCATCTGGTTGGACGAACTGGATGCTTTTCAGTTCCTGCTGGCTCACTTCAGTGCATCGTGTATATCTGCCATATCAGTGAGTTAGTTCCCCCAGCACACCCTTTTCTCCCTACTAAGTGCCATTTTCTTTTGAACAGCTGCAGGGTGTTCTGTTTTATAGCAAAGGAAGTGTTTAGGAGCCCTGTCTGTCTATGTTGAATGCCAGAATATATTGAAAGTTAGCATGTGTGTATTAGCTGGGCAGCAGAGTCAAGTTGCCAGTAGGAACTCCGCGGGCTGGAGTTTAGCCATAGTATGTGCTTGCAGGGGTTACCCAAGGTGAGGAGGGACTTGGTGATTGGGATCCCTATGTTGCCACCAGGTAGTTTTGTGAACTCCGAAGGTACGCCTGTGTCACGGACCTTGGAAGGAGGACCTGAGGCATGCTTGCTGCCTGGAAATCAAAGAGAGAACAAAGGGGGAAAGATGGTGCCAGTGTGGGAAGCCCAGCTCTAAACTTTCCTTTGCTGCTTTGGGGCTACACACACATATATGGGCATTGCACAGGGTGCTACCATTTATTAGCAGCTTCAGACATCACTTTCTGCTGGAAAACATGTTTAGAAACTTCTTGAACTGAACTCCTTCAAGGCTCTCTTATCATATGGAAGAAACAAAATGCCCTGCTTGGCTATTTTTCATCTTTGTACGTCCAGTGAATTGAAGCCTGTGGAAAGTCTGTTGTCAAACATACAGATCAGGTAACCTGAAATTGTTTCCTGAGGCTCTCAGAAGCTGGTCATCACAAGAGTAGAGGAAGTTGCAGTTTTTTTCTTATGGTGCATTCCTGGATTTTCTGAAACCGTTGAAAGGACTCAAATGCACAATGATCAGTAGTCTCATTTTTGGATCAGGAATTTATTTTTCAGAATTAAGACATCAGCTTTATTAGCATTCACTGAGAATTACTGTGGATAATAATTTATGGAAAACACAGGTCCTGAAATACAGAGAGGCACGGCTTAACGTTATATTTAGCAAATTGTTTTTCAGTCCAGTGAATGACTTTCTGAGAAGTTTGTAGCACAGTCAAGCCATTTTGTCTCTTAGAGTGCTCTGATCACTCAATAAAAAGGTTGTTTTTTTTCATCTCCAGCTGGAAATTTCAGACTTGAGTGACATTGACTTTAAGGTCTTAGGAGTATTTATTCATCTGTTGAGAAAAGCACAAAATGTTTTGATTTTTATTGTTTTCTTCTTCAAAAAGAAGAGGGAGGGGAAAGTATTCAGACTTTCTAAAGAACTCAGCAGGGAACAGAAACTGAGTATGGTAATATTTCAGCCACAAATGTGGTTTTTACCTTCCGAAAACAGGGAAACCCCTTGTCCTTCACTCTCTCAGAAACACTGGGTATGGTTGTGTCTTAGATGGTAAGACTTCTGTTGCCATTTTCATTAATGTCTGCAGAACCACGTATGTAAGCAGGCATGGTCATACTATTTGATATTAGTATTCATGTTACTTAATATTTTAGTTTCTGTTAGTAAAGAGAACGATGAATGGAGATTTATAATTGAGAAAGAACAAGAGAGAGACTGTAACATAGAAGTTCTATAACATAGAAGTTCTGTGTTACCAACATGTCTTTAAAAAATGTCCAGACATATACCTTAATATGCTAATGTTTTTACAACACAAACCAGATAATACGAATTATTTTACTCTTTGCTTTATTCTTTTTTACCCTGGCTTGAAGCTTTCTGTTTAGTATACCGTTCATCAGTAAGTTTGTCATAATACTGTATATTAGGAGGAAGCATGATCATGAGGATGGAGACCTAAATGGTCTAATCAAGTGTTGCAGTCATTAGCAGAGTTCTTCCTACATATACCAACAGAAAATTTTACCAAGAGCTACATAACTGTGATGTAGAATTGAGTTTTTCAGCACTGTGTCTGGAAATGCAAACTGCTGGAGATCTTGCAGGTTAGGAGCTGAACGTGGTGACGTCTACTCTGTATGTCTCTAACAATTGTAGAAGTGGCAGGAGCCTGATAACTAGCACCGCAAATGAAGATCATATAAGTAAGCAGTTGCACTGAAATTCACAGTGAAAAGACTCTGGATATATGTTATTTTTTCCCTGGAATCTGGCCATTTGCATTTACCATCTGAGCTCTTGCAATGACTTGAGATTATTCTGTAGTTTTTCTTGTATTTTCTCAGGACGAGGTCAATGTCTTTCTCATGTCGGTAGAGTATATAATGCGGCGGGGCTCTGAACCCAGCTGAGAATACAGCATGCCACTGCAATCTATGTAATGAACAGGAGAGATGGCCAATTGGTCCTTCCACAGGTAGGCAAGGGAGCCGCAAGCAGCTGTGCTACTGAGTGAAGAAGAGAGCGGTATCTGCCACCCTGCAAGTTCCAGCAAACAGTAATTTTGTCTGATTCTTCAAAAATTAGGCATTTGCTGTGCTGAGGGGAGAAAAGGAAAAAAAAATCTTTTGCTTGGCTCAATAAATGTCAGTAATACTTAAATGGGAACAACAGCAAAGTAGGAATGTCATATAACTCAAGGTGAAACAAAGTGATACGATAGAGGTGTGAGGATCATCTTTAGAGTCTTCTCTGGCCCTCCCCAGACCATTGCAGTGGAAGTGCTTGGAGAGGCTGCCCTGACGCAGCGTTGCAAAAATGGCACTTAAGGAGAGGAATGAGTGGCATCTGCCCACCCCCAGGTGCACACGCCAGGGGCTTTGGCCTTGCCAAATAAAGATGCAGAACTGATAGATACCGGCTGCCAGACCATCCTCACCAGGAGCGAGAAACAGCTGGTGCATACAAGGGAGGACCAATTGCAAAGGGTAAGACCACACTGCCAGAGCTGCTCCTGCTTCAGCCCAGCCCCTTGGGCTGCTGCTGACAGACTCTCCATAGAGACATGGATCTGTGTGGGTGAACTGCCCAGCTGTGCGTGTGCTCTCTCTTGAGCCTTGTGGACCCCATGGGCTGCCTTGAACTGCACAGCAACTCTTCAGCTAGGCATTAGCAAGCCGGAACGTGTCAAGCGGCAGCAACTGCCGGCAAGGTGGGCAAAGCATCGGTAACTAGCACTAGCGAGCAGGCAGAGACTCTGAGAGGAAAAGGGTCAGAGATCTTCTTGTCCTGCACAAACCAAGCACATGCTAATGCACAGAGCAGTCCCCAAGGCTTAGATGTCCCACATACTGGGTTAAAACAAAGCTACCAGTAATGGGCACCTCAGGAAGCCACTGGTAAGCAGCATGGGGCCAGTGTTCATTTGGGGTAGTTCATGACACTGCCACTCAGCTGTGTGGGTCTTGCTTGCGGGCGATTTTTAGTGTACCTGGGATCATTGTGCTATTCCTACACCTCCAGAAGGAATGGTTCCTAAGAGGGAACTTCCTCTACCTTTCTGGGCCGTCGCTATGGTGCTGTTCTGTAGAAAGATTGTTCAGAGCCGTGCACAGTAGTATTGCAAGTTTATTGTTTGGAGGGGCGGGGTTATTTGTATCTGAAGTGCTTCTGTGAATTAATGCTTTTTCTTATACAATTCCATGTAGGAGTCAGGATACATATATACTAAATTATCTTTCAATCAAAAAACATTATTTTGAAACTAAACTGAATGTACGTTTTCTTGTTTATTGCTCTAGTGTTAAAGCAGATAGAAATGCTTGGCGTCTCCTTTATTGCCAGGGGAATGAACAATGTCATATCTTAATCAAGAGGTTGCACATTGTCAGTTTGGAAATGCCAACTGGAAAAAGTTTTATTTTTCAAGTCCACTTCAAAAAAGAAGTTTCAATATATATGCACTCTTTGGAGCCTTCAGAGCAGATGATTTTCAAATATATTTGCAAATATAGTAGGTGTTGAAGCCTGCTCTACCAGCAACTCTGGGATTATGTTGCTTCTTTCTCAGTGGCAGCCAGCAATTACCTGCTGCTTCCCTGGCCACCTGCAAATGCCAAGGGTTTGCATAGAAGGAGCACAGTCCTGTGCAAAAGGCCTGTGGGGAAGAGAAAGGGAGATCCTGTAGGATAATGATGTCCAAGTGTGTGTGGTGTGCACTGTCTGTGGCACTATCTGCAGGAAAACTTGCATCTAAAAACCAATGGTCTTTGGTGTTAAATTCTCTTCTCTCTCTGCTGCCCCAGACTGTGTATTTCTTAGTTTTGGTAGCCACATTTTGCCCCACATACATAACACTGCTTTTGAGCAAAGCCCTATTACACAGAATTTTAAAAAAAAAATCTGCAGAGGCAAACCACATCTGAATCAAATCTTCATTGTTTTAAAAAAAATTGACCGATATATATACAGAAAGGAAGAGAGCAGAGCAAGCCTGGCTTACCAGACTTACCCTTGCAGTTAAATTTTAAGGGGATATAGAAACAAACATACATTAAACTTCTGCAATGTTAGTTTATTATCTAAGCCCTATGATGATATTGTAAAGTAACTAAATATGCTGCTGCAAGGGCATTTTATTCAGCGCATTAGTTGTAATAGTAACATTGGAAAGCACGTAGAGAATTCTAGTACAGATTTTCGGTGTTCTAGAGATCAAACTGGTCTTAAAAGAATGAAATAACTTCTTCAGATGCTGCCTTACTGACTCAGAACATACCTTATCGTTGCAATATGTTTTTTTTCATTGGATATGCATCAAGTATTAATTAAGACTTTGCTTACTTCTCCACCTAGATATCCTGAAAACTTCTGACGCAAAACCTGTAATTTAGATAGAGCAATATCCACTTCTGATCTCATCTGATTGCCCCATGCACATGGCAGAGCCAGTGTCTCATTTTACAAGGTACAGCAATATGTGCTCTGCATCTGGGAATTCTGGATGTAAGCAGTACAGTAGCTGAAAAATAATTTATTTTTTCTCTAACACAGTATAAGCAACGGTACAGTGTAAAGTTGCAGTGCCATGAAAAGCTAGAAGCAGCACTCACAAATTATGTATTCCAGCAGGTACCCGTTATTTGCCTGCATAGACTAGGCCATTAGTCAGGAATTAGTTGCAAGACATGGGAGACACAGAAATCATGGTTTTAGGTGTCACTGAGAGCACTGTTATTACAGAGGGGGAACCGATGAAGCAATTCTGTATCCAAACAGCACCTTAAGGAAATAATGTTTCTTACATAGTACGGCAGATTTGCTCTTCAGCACTTATGAGGCTGTAATAAGCTGTAAGACTGGCTGCAAATAATGTCACAGTTAAAAAAAATGTGTTGCTCTATCATTAAGGACAAAGCCATATACAGGTTCTCACAAATGAATGAATAAATTCTAAATGCTTCCTCTGATGTGTGAACTCTGAAATTAACACCACTGATTTCTGCATGCTAAGAATAGTACAGGGTGTCAGCACTGCGGGAGGAAGGGAAAGGAAAGGAAAGAAAAAAGATAATCTTCCAGTCTTCTGTAGTGTTCAGTTTGCTTAAAGCTTAAGCTATGTAGCATAAATGGCTACATCTGCCATTTCAGAAGTTAACTAAACAGCTCTGTATCAGCTATTTAGAAAAAATCTGTGGTCGGTGGCTTGGTCCCAAGTTGAGCGATGCTTACTGCAGGAAAACAAGTGTAAAAATGGATGTATTTTCTGACCTCAGTACTTGTAAGTGCTTATCTTCACTCGCTAGTAGGTTCTGTTTGGGCTGTTAGCCTTTTAAGAAAAAGCTTAGTGTCTAGATTTCAAGCTGAAGAGAAGGAAAGCCACACTGTGTTACGCTACCCAAGTAGGGGAAAAAATACCACAGAGAAGGGTACAGATGGCCTCCATCAGACTGGCACATAGCACTGGAGTATCAGCATCAGCTGACTACCTTAAAAAGTGAGGTCCTGTCATCTCCCTGTTTTCACTGGGGATCTCATAAGCCACTTTTCCAAGATTATACATAATAGCAGTTTGGCTGAAAATATCCCCCAGAAGAACAATGAAAAAAAACGTATTAAGCCAGAATACATTAAAGGCCAAGGAAAAGAGGATATTTATTTTTTTCTTACTGATATTAAACTTTATCAAACTAAGCTAATAAAAATGTAATGAAACAAAAAATGACAGTGCTGCAAGATACGTGTTTTCTTCCTGGACCTCTTCTAACTGGCTACGTGCAACTTTTCCATCAAATTCAGCAGCCTCTCAGCAAATTTTATTGAACTCGATTGCCAGTTTCTCTTGTACATGACAGCCACTGTCTGGTGAGGAAGTCACTGCTTGCTTTGCTCAGTGCGCCGTCCATCTAAATTCTGTCCCAGTTTTGGTATATATCGTGAACAATGTTGATCGTGTTTTCGGCACTTAAATAGTGGCATTAAACCGTTGCTCAAGAGTACGTCCCCAGCAGTGTGAAAGCATTTTGAGTTTGGGCTTGGGATAGAATTTGCAAGTGGGACTGAGCGCAGAGCTGGTAGTTTGTGAAGTTTAAGGCTGCAGTTGTGTTGAGGTTTTTATATAACAAATACCTCATGCCTTAGTCAGGGCCACTTGTAGTGAGAGTAACTATAGTAACAAAACAAAGTTTCTAGTTAGTGAAGGAGTATTTCCAGTGAGCAGGACATCAGTTTCTGATCCAGCCCATGAAATACGCTTATTTATCAGTTTTGTGTGCAATGCTATTTTAATAGCTACTACTGTATTTTCAAAGCTATTTAGAAATTTTCATTTGCTTGCTTTTGGTGTAGGGTTTGTTGTGTGGGATGTTTTTGCCTAAAACCTATGGAGGGACTTTTTCCTTTTGCCTTCAAATGGAAATGTTCTAATTATATTCCTGCTTTTTTACCTTGTTTTCTTAAAGAAACGGGAATTATACAGTTGGGATTTTTATACCTTGAGCACTTTTAAAAATATTGGCTGATGTAAAGCAAGTTTTGACAGCATGTTAGAAGTCCCAGAGATAATTAAGTTTCTGCAAGTTTCCTAAAAGTGGAGGCCAGTGGGGGCTGGCAGAGGCAAGCCATGATATGCAGGGCTGGCAGCTGCCCACAGGACGGCAAGCACACATGCAACGGGGACAAGACACGAGGACATGGCAGCAGCACTGTCATGAGGTCTCCCAGAGGGCTCTGGGAGAAGGGCTGGTAGCAGGGAGAGAGACAGATTGCAATTGGGAACAGGGGCAGAGGATGCAAAGCCGTGGGAAGTTGCCTACCACCTGGGAAAGGACAGTTTGTGGCATTTAAGTGAAGAGTATATAAATACATACTGTTTGTTGCTGTGTCTTATATGCTGATTTGCATGTGTAACAAGTGATAGCGGAATGAGTAAGGAAGATAATGAGGGATGCTGCAAGTGGTGATCAGCACAGCTTAACCAAATCTGCGCAGTGGAGGTGCCGTAAAAGGCTGGAGCCACAGCATGGCCCGTAGGAATCAGCCCCTCTTTGCAAACTGGGGAATCACACCTCTCTTAGGTTTTCACCTAAGGTTTCCTAACCTAAAAGTGACAGCCTGATTAAATAACAGCAGAAGGAATTATTATTCCATTAATGAAAAAGTCTTGTAAAACTTCAGTGGTGAGCTTTTCTGTTGCCAAACCAATGTTTTATGAGGAGCAGGAAGACATTTTTAAAGGAAGCCTGGCATTTGCTGAAGCGAGCTGAAAGCACAGGACTGGGCCCTGGCTCTGTCTCCCCAAAGCTGTGACTGTGTTTGGCCAGTCTACATGTGAGTTTCCTTATCCTGTCTTCATAAACCCAAAAAAAGCTAGTTTTAAAAGACATCCCTGACCCTCTTTTCTATTGCCTGTGAATAATTGTCTTTTCTAAAGTTCAGTAACTTTTTTCTCAAAAAAACATAAATTCACATTATGAGCCTCCAGTAAAACTCAGCGTGATACTGCACCAGAGTGGATTCTCCCATTCCATGTATTTCCTCCTTCAAGCAACAGCTTCTTGCTCCTACTAATTCTGTAACCATTTGGTGGTGGAGTATTTGGAGCATCAGGCAAGGAAACAGAGGTGTGGAAAATAGAAAGGAAAACAGAGTGAGAGAAAACCAAGATCTGTTGTTTCAACTTGAGGGAAAGTAGAAAATCCATCGGAAGCTTTTACGTAGTTTTATGGGGCTCTTCCTGTAAATCAGAGAATCTAGTAATTCACTTCTATTGCATAGTAATACGCTGTTTGACCACCAGTAGACAGGAAGCAAAACGCTATTCTTTTGCAAAAGCATATTTCCTAGATGGTGTTTAACTGTAGTAAACCATTTCAGCCCCAGGTTCCTTGCAGTGACACTCACCTTGAACTTCTCAGCAGCTCTGTGAAGCATCGAACATTTTGCAATCACGTTGTACACCAGTGAAATGCAGCTGTGAGTGGGGAAGAGTAGAACTACTCTTTAACAGGGAATAACACCACCACGTGTCAGATTAGGCTGGGAAGTTACGAAGAATAATCTGCCTAGTTAAATTTGGTGAGATGGTTGTAGAGAGACAGAATGTGGAGACCAGAGCTGGAGTTTTAACATATCGTATGACCTACCACCTGTGTTCATGTAAAAATGCAACTTAGGCCCTTTAATACCTTAAGTTAATTACAACTTGGGTTTTACATTTAATTTAAAATGAATTCATGATCCTAGCAAGGGGTGGGATGGTTATTTAAAGGGATGAATCTTAAGGTGACAAATGTAATCTTAAAAACCCAAATAAAAAAGCAATGTTAAAGAAAGCTTGCCAGATATAACTGAATCCACCTCTTTCATTTGATGGTTGGAAAGATTTTTTTTTTCAACTCCCCCTAAATCAGCTACAGCACTAAATGCCATAATAGAAACATTCTAAAATTAGTAGGACTGGCTGGGTTTTCCATCTTTGCTGCACAGTCTGGTTAGGATTATTAATGAAAACCTCAACTTTTGCCTTTCTGTTTTAAAAAATTAATAATAGGATGAGTTAATGTAGGCAGTAAGTTTCAGGCTTCATTCTACATCACATCAATTTGTGGTGTTTTCCCAAGAGCATTTAACTTTGAGGTGTTGTATAACAGCTCTAAGAGTCCAGCAGTTTCTGCACAGTGTTTTCTGCATAACTGTGCTTGTGATTTGTGGTTTGCAGACTGATGCTTGTGGATTGGACTTGTTCATCCCTTGCATTCTCTAGAACAAAATTCCCAGAACTGTAGATTCCTGCAGGATGGTAGTAGTGTTCAAACCAGATTGCAGTACAGCAGCCAGCATAACTCAGTTCCATGAGTATAGGAGCCCAAGACGCAGCTGTAATTGCTGTGGCTAAGGTTGTCCCTTCTTCTGTCAGTCTACCATGCTCATAAAAAGTAGTCATAGGTGCTTTAGGACTGGGCTGTGCTCTAAAACTTAAGAAAAATTGGCTGAGGACCCAAGCGAAGACACAATTTAGAGCAGTTGAAGTATTTCCTTCACTCTTGTAACTTAGACCTGCTTCCTGAGTAGCAATAATAAACCACGGAATGACTCATTGGGCAAGGTAAGTTGCAGTTTAACTTTTATTTATGGCAGCAAAAGAAAAATTTGTTACACGGATGTGTCTGTAGGCACAGCTCATGGGAGAGGAAGGGATGAGTGCAGTGCCCTGGCTGTGTTTTCTCAGGCAGGGAGTCTCACACAGCTTAGGCAGGGAGGGCTGCTGTATCTGAACAGAGCCTCTCATGTCTGCTGCTGCAGATGCTGCCCACAGTGAAGCATGGTGTCTTAAGTTGGGATGGAGCAGTTCGCAGTGGTGCAGAGCTGTACCAAGCCACACCAGGCTACCCCATCAATGCAATTAGCTGGTTTAACAAGAGGAAACACACAGCTTAAAGGAGAGGGGAAATGTTTCAGTGGTTTAATCCATTTCCCAGGGTAGTCTTTGCTGGGTTAACTCCTACAGAACTGTTTTACAGAACAAGCCAAGTGGATGATGTGTTCTATAACTTAAGTAGTGTTGAGATGATAGCATTTATGTGCTATGGTGGTTGTGATGCAGTGGCTTTGCAAAGATGGTATTTTTGTACGTTATGCTTCAGTTGTCTGTTAGTTGTAATCCTGAATATAAGTATCAGAATTTGTATCTATTCAAAACAGCAAACTGCTCAGAAGAAATGGCAGTCTGGAATATGTGGATCTGAAGGTTTCAGTGGAGAAATTAAACTGTTTGGGTAACTGGAATCACACTAAAAATTCTGCAGATGTTACCTGAAAAATAAATTTATACCTGGAGAGACCTGACAGATAGAGCTGCGATCTTGGCATAGAGTGGGAGAAGGGGATTGAGAAAAAATTAATGGAAAAGCATGTATCTGTTTCAAATCTGCCAAATGTAGCTACTGTAGATACTCATAATGAATAAGGAACAAAGTGGAAGAAAAACACACAGGGGAAAAAAAATCAGTCGTGCCATAAGAAATCACTGGTCTGATGCATTAAAGAATCTGTCAATTTCCAGCAGAGCTGATGTATCTCCAAATTAATTCATTCTCTGTCTCATTCATGCTAAAAGTGCACTGCAGCTCACATGTGTGCTTTTACTAACTTCTCTAGGGCCTCCAGGAAAAAGATGCCCCAGAAGTTTCTTGACTGCTGTCCTCAATACTCTGTAGACTTGACCTCAAGGAGTAATGTTTAGTCAGCATGTTGAATTTTATGTTGCTGTTTCCGTTGGAGGGAATCATTGGTACAAGCTGATGCAGGATTTTCTTGAGCACTAGGTAGCAAACGCTATAGTTATCCTGAGTAAGGATATAGTTGCCCTGTCTTGGAATCACACAAGTGAAATATTCGTGCGTGTGTCCTGAGGCAGGGTAAGCTGTGCCAGTTCTTTGTCAGCCACTGACTTTCCCTTCTCTACAAGCTCATTTCCCTGGGTAGCCACACAGAGCAGCTCATGACTGAGTCAAAACCACAGGTTATATGTGTGAAAGCATTAATTCACTGCTTTGAGGAGCTACCTCACCCAGTCAGCATCCTTGCCCACCCTCCCTACCTTTTTTCTCTAAAGACCCTGTTATATGGTAGATGGACTTGGTACTTTCACATGCTCTTGCCCTTCCCTCTCAGTTCTAATTTTAGCATAATTCAGGCCTATGACTTGACAAATGCCTGCAAAGTGCTCTCATCACCATTCAGCTTGGTAGATGTATATACTGAGGCTTTCATAGCTGGTCTCTCCATTTCCTTTCTGCTTGGAGTCATCTTGTGCTGAAGCCTGATGAACAGGGTAATTATTTGAAAAAGGATTACAGCTCTGAATCTTTTCCACTAAGGCTGAAAGAAGCTATTAGTTCATCTTATATTAAAAGGCACATGGTAATTTTAAACACCTTCTGGATTCCTAATGAATTAAATCAAATCTGTTCAAGAACAAAGAACACTGATTTTTATCTGTATGTTTCAACAGTTTTTAAGCCAGTCCCTTTATGACAGGATTTACTTTATGCCATTATTTACAGTCGAGGAAAATAAAGGTGTCAGATCTTCCATGGATGCATCTTGGCGTTGGGAATCTGATTCGAAATGTCAAATTTCAGGTGTGTGCTGTGTATTTGAACCGTGCTTCCTCTGGATGTCATTCCCTGAGGGAATTAATTATGGTAGGATGTATCACATACATAATGACAGGCTCTGTTAAGCTTTCCGGAGGCAAAACTACCAATGAGGTCAGGAGAGAGCCTGAGTGCTTTCAATTGCCTTGGAGTAAGTAGTTCTGCACAGTGACTTTGGATATCCTTTCAGCAAGGTACCTCAGGAAAGGTGTGGACATAATAATGCAAATACAGTTCCTTTAGTGTGGTGAGAATGGAGAGAAACACAATACCTGTGTTTTGGTTATACTGGTTTGGAAAGGAAATAGAAATTAGATTGTGCTCTCCCCATTACAGCTGACTTGCACAATGGCCTTTAAAGAGGGGAAGTAGAGGCATACCTAAATGCAATGTGTTTGTGCCAAATGATAAAACACAGGACAGTTATAATACTCTTACGCTTTCAGGTTGACATCTGTTCCTCCCTTTTAGACTTATTTCAAGGAAAAACTGGTACGTGCTGCTAACTTATCAGAAGGCAGAGATTATAAATACACACTCCTGATTTATCCTAGTGTGCTCTAATCTCTTACTCTGCAGAGAGCTCTGTCCTGAATTAACAAGATCCGTGAAACAGAATAAACAGGGGGATTTTATGGTGTCTGGTCAGCAGGAGCGGGTGTGAAGGAGTTCACTCCAGCCCCTTTCTGTCCCCGTCCTTGGCTGAGATGTAGAGATGCAGCGTTTCACCTCGGGCCCTTGCAGCTCTGCTGCAGGGCTGCTCTAAATCAGGACCATCAGCCTGATCAACCTCCAGATCAGCCCTGCACAGCTGGCAGTCCTGCAGAAGCCAGCCTTTTCCACATGGGGTTTCTCACCACAAAGGAGAAGGGAAAATATAAAGCTTTTCTCTTGAAAGGCAGGGGCTTGCTGTTTGTCATCGCTTCTGTTCATTTCTTCAGTTGCAGGATCCCTATGGAAGAACTAAGCAGTTTTTTATTTTATTTTTGTGTGTGTGAGTCATTGGGAATGTTTCAAGCAACTCATTTCTTGTTTTTTCTTTTTTTTTTCTTTTTTTCTAAATTTGCAGGCTAGAATTCTGCAAATGAATGGTTTACTTTAAAGGGATAAAGTAGGAAGTCAGCTGGTACAAGCTGATCAAACCACACTGACCCTGTGCTTCATTTCTGTGTTTATCTGATGCATGGTCATTTTTAAGGAGTTGAAGACAGCCTGCCTGAGCTTTTCTGACTTGGAGCTTGAGTGCCAGACCTGCAGCTAGTTTAAAAAGGCAAAAATACATTCATTTCAGTTGAACAGAGCTGATTGCCTTCAGCTGACTGTCTGGCCCTGAATGTTTAGGTCCTTTTACCTGTTTTGTGGCAGCTGTTAGCTCTAAATTTTGGAACAGAGTTCAGTTTTGTAAAGCACTGTGGCATTAAAAATCTGTAAAGGTCAGTGGTTGCTAAGTGCTGGACTGTTTCTCAAAAAAGGAGAAAAAAAAAAAAGCCTTCCAGTAATCTGTGGGTGAAGAATCCAAAAGTAAATCTAAAACCACTAATCCTATCACCTGCACCGTACTGTATGAATGAGACTGTTTTTCAACAGTCAAGCTTGTTTTATTCCATTCAGCATTTAAATTGTATTTGCAGTTTTACCGTGAGGTGTGTCTTCAGGCCATTGTTGAAAGAAGGCCAAATATTACTATTTTTGGACGTTTGAAATGTAATAACTGTGCATGTTTTCCAAAAGGATTTTCTTTAATCACATGCAGTGCTTGCAGTCTATAATATTGTGTCATCTTTTGTCAGCACATCTGGAAGATCTGTCACATTGGGGTGTAATAGATATTGCAGAAAAATAATCCATTAATCTGATTTTAGGCTCAATCTGCCATAGAGTCTCTTTTAATTTTTTTTTTTTTTCAACCGTGCATATATTTCTCATTTTTCTCTTGAGGCTTTTAGGTTTTGTTGGCAGTTCTAATTGAAATTTGTTAGGTCTTTCTGACAGGTTGAGAGACTGGTGATTTTTCTTTGTTACTCATGAGCAGTGACTCAGCTTATTTGTACAGTATAAGGTGCACCTGCTGGAGTCATACATGCAACAGTGAAGTCACCGTTTCCAGCAAGGCTTAGAAATGAAGCTTCACGTTTAAAATACAGCCTGCAAGATCCTGAACTGTGTCAATGTTCCGATGAACTGGGCACAGCTCTCTGCTAGCAAAACCTTGTGCTGAAGCAGTAGTCAAGGATGGAAGCTTCAGAACTGGGTTCTGTAAGTAGGAAGCTTCTGTAACTGGGTTGATGTGTATAGTTGGGAAATTTTAGGAAGACAATCTAAAGAATTGTTTTATGTGTAATTATATTTGTGCCAAGAAAACAAAGAATATTTAGGTTAAACTGAAATGTTTAAGTGGCTGCACACGTACTTCAACTCAGAGAACAGTGTCTTTACATATATTGAAGAAGCTAGATTTATTAAACAATGCAGTCAGTTGGACTGTGCTTCCATTGTGTATTTAAATCATGGTGACCCCTTTCAGTACGACTGGAAACATATAGAGCTGTTCACAGTTGTATCCCGAGTTTGATTTTTGTCTCAGAGTAGTGGTTAAGGAGAGCCATAAGGATTAGTTCAGCTGGCTGGCCTGAGATCTGTAGGAGACCCGTGCTGTGTGGGAGGGAAACAACACAACAAAAAATGCCATCGTTGCCAAAGCCAGTCCGCATGGTCTCAAACCTGACAGGGATTAAGGGCTACAAGTCCTGATCCTGCAGTTCGTTTTGTACAGGATGAAGGAACTTTATAAGGAAATATAGTGCGTCTCCAAAAACACTGTCTGTGGTGAAAAAGCAACCCAGCCCTAGCACGAATACAATTTTGTCTAATTTTTGTAAGTCAGTGTGCTGTGTTGAGCCAAATGGTAAGTGCAGGGTTTGTTAGGTTAACTTAATGCTGCTGGTGAAGGACTGAGTAGAACAGCAATAACAGATCGTCAGCACATCTGGCAGTTGAAGTACAGACCCGGGTCTGTATGCCGATTGCTAGCTCTGCCTTAAAGGTCACGTTCCTCTGTCTTCCTGCTGCTGTTACCACGCTAACTGTGTTCAGCTGGCACTGGTGCTAACACAGACTGCAATTACATCATGGTTTTCCTTTGCAGACTTTGACAAATATGATTCCCGCTGGTAGCAAAATATCCATTTCTTTCTCTAGGATTTTCTTTTGTGAAGCTAGCAGTTTTCAGTCTACTTACCACAACACAGTTGGTTTTTTTTTTTCTGAAATGAAGGAGCTTTTTTCTTTCTTTACTTCTTTCACCTTTTAACCATGTCTTTCCCCATCTTTTTTCATGCTGGCATAGAAACCTGCTCCTACATAGCTCACTGAACAAGCTCATCTCATAAAAAGCACTACCTCTGAACTGCTGTAACTATATAGAGGGTTGTTTTAGCCAGAACACAGGTTGAAACATGCCCACACACAACCCGAAACCAATATTCTGAAGTGAAATTTGGTGGTGTCTGGCAGATGGATTTCTGTGTTTCACCTCTGCTGAGACACGTAGATAGCACTAAATATCGGCAGGCTCTGGTCCTTCCTGTGCTGCTCACGCTTACGCAGTTAGAAGAGACTCTTCTAATCCTTCTCTTCATAAAGAGCTGGACCTACCAAGGTCCTTAAGCACATGCTTAGTTTTAAGTAGAGGAATAATTGACTTTTTGTTGACTTCAGCAGGACTAGTCATATGCTTAAAGATTAAGATCTTTTATAAGTGCTTTGCTGGAGTAGTGCCAAAGTGGCATGAATTATATTACCCCCAAAATAAAATGATAGAGAGAGTGAGGTCTGTTTAACAACATTGTGTAATGCATTTCAAAAAAGAAAAGCTTATTCTACACTAAGCCCCTTGGTTTTTTACAAAAGCCAAATTTTGTATGATTCTAATTTGCTAATAATGGGGGGGTATGATTCAGGTTCAGATTGTTGGCTCTAAGTGTAAATAGCACGTAAGATTTCATGTCAAGTTGAGTAAAAAAAAAAATCCTGGGGGGTGGTGTCTGCTTTACTGTATTTTTTTACTGTATTTTTTTTGCATAATTTATACCGTAATATGAGTATGCTATCACCTTTCATTACCTTGACACTGGGTTAATTAGAAGATATTTCACTCTGTTTTAAATATGTGAATCGTGATTCTGACTTATCTTTCAGAAGGTGTTTTCTTGGTTGCATATGGAGGTGACTCGGAGGTGCATGTTGAATGTTACTTTATTGGCCAGAGTCCTGGCATCCTTTCCCCTAAAGGCTGTCTAAACTGGATGTCTTAGAAGCTCTTCTGAAAAATGCAACAGTTAAGAAGTGTAAGTGAAGCATCCAGTTTTGCAGTCTTGGGAGACAGGAAGTATAGGCAGCATATGAAGGACTTCAGCGTTGTCCAGAGCTTAGTGCTCTTTTCTTGTCTGACAGGACTTCAGCTCAGCAATTGGAGACCCTAGGCCTGGTTTCCTTTTCCATTTCTGTAAATCAAGAGTTATTCCAGTGGTTGTGACAGCACCATAGTTCTCAGCTCTGCCTTTCCGAATGAATTCCCATTTAATCAGGGCTGGCTGGATTTACCCAGGGGCACATCTGATGAAATTCTGAAGAATCAAGCCCAACAGATGAGAAAATGTTTTAAAAGTTATGTCAATTAATAGGAGCTCAACCTGCTTTCCTTCCTGTCCTCTAATAACTCTGAAGTTGAGAGCACCAGTATTAAGAGGTTAAATGTAAAGGATATGGGGGAGTTCTCAGAATGCTTTGCAAATGTCATGCCCATTACCTGCTCTGCAGTTAGAAGAATTGAAGCACAGGAAGCTGAAGTGACTTGCCCAAGACTGGCCAAGAGATCATATGAGAGCAAGAAATGGAGCATGGCTCTCCCATGTCCCCAGCCCACGCTGGGGTTATTGGCCACACTGCCACCGCAGGTGAAAGACAGTGGACCACCATTTCCTGTATGCTGCCGAGATTACACATTGCACAGCACTACAGGCTTGGGGAAGAATGGCTAGAGAGCTGCATGGCAGAAAAGGACCTGGGGGTGTTGGTCGACTGTCGGCTGAACATGAGCCAGCAGTGTGCCCAGGTGGCCAAAAAG
>JAOTQQ010000023.1:29321639-29397726 GCA_026546715.1 Gallinago undulata
AGAGGCAGGGGTTGGTCTCTTCTCCCAAGTGACAGACGATAGGACAAGGGGCAATGGCTTCAAGTTACACCAGGGGAGGTTCAGGTTAGATATTAGGAAACATTTCTTTACTGAAGGGGTTATCAGACATTGGAATGGTCTGCCCAGGGAGGTGGTTGAGGCACCATCCCTGGAGGTATTCAAGAGACGAGCTGACATGGTGCTCGAGGATATGGATTAGCGTTGGGTGGTGTTTTGTGTGGTGTGAATGTGGTGGTATGTGGGGTTTTTTTTTTGTTTGTTTGTTTGTTTGTTTTTATTGGTTGGACTAGATGATCTTAAAAGGTCCCTTCCAACCTAGGTGATTCTGTGATTGTGTCTGCTTCCACCCACAAATGAGGTACTCCACCATAGAGTCACCTGAATTTAAGTGCCAGGGCTCAGAATTGCTGGAGAAGCTATGCATTGAACTCCTACTGAATTCAGGATTGAAATTAAATAAGGGGTAGACCTCTGAGCTCCTAGCTTTGGATGCTTGAGACCTGGCCATGGTTTCCATATGTGCTCATGGAGTGTCCAGTGCAATGGGGAGTACTCTGTATAGTTGGAGCCTGTCAGAGAAAAAACAATTCTGAAAACAGCTGGGGAGTTGGGGGATTGGGGGTACGGACACTTGCAAATTAAACTTCAGTTTAACATCTTCTGAAATGTTGCAAGGAAATGTCTAATGCACAGGCCTTACAGAGGGAAATTATGTATAAAAAAATTGTGTAAACACTCTGCATAGCAAAACTGAAAACTTTTTTTCCAGATTTTGATGTAGAACCTGTAACTGTGAAAATTACTTTTGTCTTTATTCAGATGAAAAATGGACTGAAATGCGTATGATTTGTGATGGCACTAAATCATGTGTGTCATCAGGGTGAGATGAAGATAAAAACACTTTGCAGGTGTATCACCCAAAAGATCCTATGTAACACAGGGTGAGAAGGAGTTTTATCAGCTCTGCTGACAATTAACTTGATTCCTACATTCTTAACAAAAAGCAAAGTACCATGAGTCCGGGATTCAAAATGAATGGTCTAACTAAAAGGAAAGGAGACAATAATTCTGATCACCCTTTTTTTTGTGCTGCCCTTTCTTGGGTATGCCTAGATATGGCTTGGTTCTGAAGAAAGGTGAAGACAAGGAAGACTTTGCATGCTTTTTTTTTTCTTTTTTGAGCAAATCAGCATGCTTTTTATTTCAGCATGTTACCTGAAATAAAAGCTCTCAAAACCAGAAGCACTTTAGAGAGGAGGTAGTGCTTTATTCAACATCAGGTGCTAGGTGGAAATCCACAAATCTAGCACACCTTTCGGGGCATATTCACCCATTATTTATACATAAAAGTTTCTCATAATTCCACCTACCTAATACATTACTCCACCTGGGCTTACATATTCATTAGGATGACTGAATAGCCCCTTTTTGCACATGTGTATTAAATTTTGCAGTGTTGGCAAAACAGTTCTGTGCAGGCGTGAGTTCCTTGGTGGTCATTTAGGTAGGGGATACCCTTCCTCATGTTATCCTTTTAAGGTATTGAGTCATCTTAGGACAGTAGAAGTTTCCTGTAAGTTTGCCAGCTTCTTGAGGATGATAAAGATGTTCCTTGAAGTAGCCACAGCTCTGTCTTAATTGGTATAGGAGTACATACTTTGACATGTGAGAGAACCCTGAAGTGATAAACTACTTCTTGTTTTCCCATCCTCATCACTATCATCTCAGTGACTAACCATTTTCTCACACAGTTAAGAAGGTTAGTAGGAAGAAAACAACATTTTAGTTAACGTATGGTTATAAACAAAGCAGAGGCCTGTCTTTGGTAACAAGCAGACTATTACTTAGTTGTTGTTTTTCCTTCAAGTGACAACTTGCCTGGGTTTAGGGGACAAAGTGGGTTTGTTACAAGACCTCCTTCAATCTAAGTGGCAGTTTCTGAATGGGCTGCATCAGTATTGACTCATGTTTGCCCTCTGCATCACAAGTGAACCTGATGGAACTGAATGCTGAAATAGGTGCCTGATGTTGCTAGACTGCCTGCAGACACATTTGTCTTGCAAGGGAGGTGATGTTTGGGTCCCTGCAGAGATACGCAACATAGTTTGTTGCAGGGCCTTCACTGGCAGATAGGAAGCCCTCCTGCCATCAGGTAATTGCCACAGCTTACAGGAGGGGGCTGTCCAAGAAAAAATACCCAGAGCTAAACCCTGCCAGCAGCCGCTCATTTGGTATTGCTGTGCAGTCTCTGTCAGGTTGGGCTGTGGTCTCTGAAAGCCCTTCTCACTCTGTGTTGTGCCATTGCAGTTGTAGTTCATGGAGCAACATTAGCTAAATAGCTGTGCGATAAGAGACTGGGGCTCTGAGTAGGACATTCTTCTAAAGGAGATGTCACCTCTGCTAGTTTTCCTGGGCTGGGACAATGAAGTCAACAGTTCTTTGGACATGCTACCAGGCTGCTTGTTTTTATTTTTTGTTCGTATTGGGGGATAAATGGGCAGTGAGCCATTTAAAAAAAAAGGCACTGTACATCTGTAAAAGTATATGATCAATTTATTTTCGTAGGGAAAGTGATAGATAACATGGCACAGCGTGAAGTTATAAAAGGAGGTTGCAGTCAGCGCTGCTGGCATTAATTTAACTAGAGAATGTGCCCTTAAATGTCAGGAGACTGCAAGAAGCACGGAGTTATTTGAGAAGACAGCAACTTTGATGTTGATTTTTTTCAACAAAAATGCAGATTAAAAGCAGCTTTCCAATTTTGCCAACTTTCTTATCGATAACAGGACTAGGGCTTCAGCAGGTGCTTGAGGAAGGTTAATGAAACCATAATGGTTATGGTGAAAGAATATACATGAACTAATTGGCTTGTATTGGTGACTCACACTGAAGCTAAACTCAGCAACTGATAAACTGAGCAGCTAATTTGCTGTGAAGATACTATAGTTCCAGATACACCGTCCTCTCATCCTGGCAGATAAAACAAGACCAGACAATTTGGGTTATAAAAAGAACATGGGCTGCAATCATATTTCTGCTGTATCAAAATGTAAGAATGGCCTTCCTTGATCAAACTAAGGGCTTGTCTGTCTTCAGCAGGGCATCTGGTGAGTGCACAGGAAAAAAGCACGTAGAAACGTGGCAGTAGGATGATCCCACCCCTCATATGTCATTCCCACTCCTGTCAGCTGTGTGGTTCAGAGGCTTTCGGAGCCAGAGGTTGCATTAGGTTGTGTTTAATGCCCCTGATGGGCCTGTCATCCGTGAATTTATCTAAACCCTTTTTGAACCTATTTATGAGTCTGCTCCAGAACATCCTGTAGCAATGGGGTTTGCACTTTACTTTTGTGTTGTATGAAAAAGCACTTCATTTGCTCATTTTAAATCCACTGCTTGATTGCTTTATTGGATAGTCGTTACTTCTTTCATTCGAAACAACACAGACTTCTTTGATTTCCTGATCTTCTTCATGCTATTCATGAATTTATAAATCTGTCATCTCCTCTCAGCCTCTTTTCCAGGCTGAGAAGTCTATTTACTATTTTCATATATCAAAAGCTTTCCAAAACTTTGATCATTTTTCTTATCTCCTCCATCCTCTTTCCAGCTCTGTTAGATCAGTTTATATCCACCTGTATCCTCCTTTTGCATATGTTCTCTTAAAGAGGGAGAAACTAATTCAAGAGTTCAGTGATCAAAGCATTGGGGGTTTGAATCCACGCCTTCCAGTTCCTCAGAGAGCATCCTTGAGTCATCTACCACCCAGGTCATGGCATTCTGCAGCAGCAGCCAGTGAATGGCAAAACATATAGATACACAACTAAATAATACTCATTATTCCTAATTTAGCCTCTCAACCTTGAAAGGAGTGGAATGTGTTATTGTTTATCATAGTACTAGCATTATTTATTGCTTGTCAGATGATAGGGCACAGAGATCCCATTGGATGTTGTAGAAACTTGTAGTTAAAGGGCTACATTTGATACTAAAAACTCAATTTTAAAGCAGGACTACAAAAAGTCCCAATAATTAACTAATTAATAAATCTTTATGTAGTCCTGTAGCATTCATAAAGGAGTCAATAGGTTATTACTAAATTTAGCAACTTACAACTTCTTCCACAGATGTGCTCATAAGCATTTATTGTATATTGTATTATTGTATACGACATGCATGTGTGAAACCTTCCAATAATAAGCATTAACTATTAAACCTCAGTAATGAGATTGTCAATGATAGGAAAGAACTGCCTCTTTTCTTCATGAGTAGTATTAAAGAATTTAAAGGCTGAGCATTTGGCCATGTAGAATTAAAAGACTTTCAGGAGGGCAAGGTAGATGTATTTGCCACACCCTGAGATGTGGTGAGTCTCAGAAGCTGAAATCAGTCTTTATGATGACAAATGTTGAATACCTCCTGAAATCAACTAAATTAGCTTCCTTTCTACTGAAAATTTTCATAGGCCTTCCAGTATTCCAGTCCCTTATTTTTTGACAATGCATAGCACATTATAGTGATATATATGTAATTTATACGACTAAGGAAATTTTGATACTTTCAGAGCTTCATATTGCAGCAAAGTCAACTGTATACAGATTTTAATTTGCCAGAGTTAATGTTACTGTGATAGATATGTATGTTTGCTTATAGCAGTAACCTAATGTTACATCAAGGAGTAGAAGCCTTTGCATACTGTCCATGTAAATGATAAAAGAAAACCTGTTCTGAGAGAGAGCTTAGAATCCAGTATCAAGAGTCAGCACTGGTTATTTTCCATTGTTACTGTCCCTGAAATTATACACATTACAAGAATGATTTGTGGATTTTTTGCTCTCTTTTCCTATGCTTATGCAGTAGCAATTTATATGTTTGCTTTAGCCCAAACCACTCTACTTTCATTTTGAGAAGCTAACAGAATTACCAATGACTGTATTGATAATCTTGGGGCTATTTTTATATGCTGAATCTCTTTAAGAGTCTGCTCTGCTTAATATTATAAGCATCATACAAAAGTACAGTAAAATGATATTAAGAAAATATAATAAGGTGAGATTGTAATACATAATTTTTATTTATGCTTGTTGTGCACAGACACTGATATGGCACAATGCCCATTAGATTTATTTGTAACAAGAGTGCTAGCTCATTAATAAAATGATAAGTGAAACTGTCACCTACACCAGTGTTTTCCCTATATTTTTATTTATCTGATTTTGCTGTTAGAAAACTTATTAGAAGCTGAGAAAAACAGCATATAGCACGTACAGCCTAATGTATTTGTTTTCTTTCCACCTTTTAATTATTATATTTAATTGCATTGTCTACTACTGTTGTCAGTACGATTTGAGTCCTTTTGTCACATTCTTCCCATTTACCTTTGGTTTGGTTCATCCTGTTATTGTACAATAACATTAATAGCTTTATTCTAAAGGTGAATTACGACAACAGCTAACAGCGCCTGGTATCTCTGAGATCTGGTAATGTCGCACGACAGACAATTGCTTAAGTTCTATGACTTTTTTTCTTTTTTTTAAACTTTGTGTGCCTGTGCTCTACAACTGGTGATAATACTTTGCTGAGACTTTGTTTGGTTTTTTGTGAGGATTTTGCTTTTTCCTGTGTTTTACTAGTTATTAGTAGTTACTAGTTTACATCTTTATCCAAAGAAGTTGATGTATATTCAGTGTAAAGAGTAAGCATCAGAGTGATGGAGAGAACTTAATGCATTTGTCTTTTTAAGGTTTAACTGCGATGTTTAAATATATAATGTAATTATTTTAATTGCCTACAGGTAACTAAGCCATCTATATCCCTACTAACGTGTAAGGGAGGAAGAACCCTTAATGTATCCCTCCTGTATAGTAGTTTGACTGTTAACAGATTCTTCATTCCTATATTCTTCTATTTCATTAATATTAAGAATGGTATCTTCCAGTATTCAAAAGTGTGGAGTTATTCAGGGATGTGGTTCTACTATTTTCTTCTCTAGGCCTTGGGCTTCTTGACTACCACTCTTCTGCTGCAAGGAGGATCATACAGTGATTTAGAAGGTCTTTCATTCTGTAGGCTTAAGGTAGCGTAGATTGTTCAGTGTGGTTGCTTCTTGGACTGGTAGAATATTTTTAATAGATGGATTGCCAAAAGGAAGGTGATGATGCAGTCTTACTCCTCTGCACAGCGCAGTATAAAGCAGCTCACTCACAAGCCTGTGCATCAAACCCATAGCTTTTATTTGTGCATTAGCATTGCTTTCCAGATGTTATCCTTGTCTTGCTGAAAAGGCTTTAAAGACTATAGAATTTACTGTGCACACAAGGTAGTTGCTGCAAAGATTATTTGCTTTAATAGTTATGTGTCAGCATTTACTTACAAATCTCCATTTGACTAGTTTCAGCTTCCAACAAATCCTTGGATTTTCTGATACCTTTTCTTTTAGATCAAAGACTCACAATTAGATACTTCTCTATGTAGATCTGGAGTAAAATAATTTCTTTGCTGCTTCTCGGTTAAACCAAATAAACTGAGTTTCTTAAGCCTCTGATGAAATACATTTTTCTAGCCCTCAGATTATTTGCATAACCTTTTTCTGAACCTCACCCCATTTTTATTCGTTTTGGACTTAAAGAGCAACAACTAGAAACAGGATTGTAGTAAGTGTCTTCCTGATGCTGTGAACAGGAATGACCACATCTTCCAGCTCCTTCTTGATTGTGCTTCCATATAAGGATACTAAGAATTTCTTAACCTCTTGACTGTGTTGTTGTTCAGGAACTTCAAATTCATGAAGCTATATTTTATAATACTATTACATTCCAGGGTATAACCTCCCATCTTTCTAGTGCAATATACATTCCTTGCTCCAAAGTGATTGATTCTATATTCTGTTGTATTAAAACAAGCTTTGCTCTTATGAGCCCAGTTAACTAAGGGATACAGAGCAGTATGCATCACTGGCCAGTTTCCATTGTTAAACACTCCTTTGAATTTAGTCTCAATTTTATTTTAAGAGTGCATTCACTGTTATATTCTTTGTCCCAGCAAATTCTTTGATCAGTCCATGGATCTAGCCCCAGAATAACTACCTGAATCATGAGAGGGTCAGCAGCTCCCAAGAGCAAGGGATGTTTTTATTAGCATTTGTTTTGCTCAGATCAGTAACAAGAAAATGAAAGATAAACACAGAGTTGAGATAAAAAATAGTAAAGGACAAATTCCCTTGATTATGAATCTTGACCTTCCTTTCCTAGTGTCAGTTTGTACCTGGGGAATTTAGTTGAATGCTTGTCCTGTGGGATCAAACTGTAGCACCAGCCATGAGCAGACTTCCCTATAGCAGCTGATACTGATGGGCTACCTTTCATAGAATCATAGAATCATTTGGGTTGGAAAGGAACCTTAAAGATCATCGAGTTCAAACTCCCCTGCCATGGGCAGGGACATTTCCCACTACACCAGGTTGCTCAAAGCCCCATCCAGCCTGGCCTTGAACACCACCAGGGATGGGGCATCCACGACCTCCCTGGGCAACACGTTCCAGTGCCTCACCACCCTCACTGTAAAGAATTTCTTCCTAATATCTAATCTAAATCTTCCCCCTTCCAGTTTAAAACCATTGCCCCATGTCCTGTTGCTACACTTCCTCGTAAACAGTCCCTCTCCCGCTCTTCTGTAGGCTCCCTTCAGATATTGATAGGCTGCTATGAGGTCTCCCCGAAGCCTTCTCTTCTCCAGGCTGAACAACCCCAGCTCTCTCAGCCTGTCTTCATAGGAGAGGTGCTCCATCCTTCTGATCATCTTCGTGGCCCTCCGCTGGACCCGTTCCAACAGGTCCATGTCCTTCCTGTGCTGAGGACTCCAAAACTGGACACAGTACTTCAGGTGGGGTCTCACGAGTGCAGAGTAGAGGAGTAGAATCACCTCCCGAGACCTGCTGGCCACACTTTTCTTGATGCAGCCCAGGACACGGTTGGCTCTCTGGGCTGCCAGCACGCACTGCCGGCTCATGTTGAGCTTCTCATCAACAAGCACTCCGGAGTCCTTGACCTCCCAGCCCCACAAAAAAACCCACCACAAAACCCCAATGTTTGTTAGTGCAGAATGGGACTGCCAACTCATTAGTGTAGATATGCACCACAGCATGTCGGCTGCGGATTTCTAATTATTGCAAGTGAAGGATCTCTTACTCGGCTACAAAGTCTTCTCTAACATCATCTGTGCAGTGGATGTTGTCTCTTTCTGAAGTTGTTGGGTTCCCCAGGAGCCTGCAGGTCACATTCACCAAATTGCTTTTAGGGTTTTTGACATTTAGCTGCTAATGTATGCATGTATGTACATATATGTGCATCCAGTGGATTAATTGCTAGCCTTATCAAGCTAATTCAAAATTTATAGATCTTGGACTATATGCAAACATTTAAAGCAGAGAAATGAATTTACATTCGTAAATAAGAAATAAATTCAATTATCTTGGCAATTAAAAAAAAATAAAATGGGTGTTGTGAAGGGTGGTGTTAAAAGCCATGCTAGCAGCAAGTGGTAGGTTTTGTCATTGCTGAATCTGCCTTCTAACCTCTGCTTGACCTAATTCTGCTGAATTCCAGTGATCTGTGCACGTAGGTATTCTCTAGGTATAAGAATAGTAGCAGCAGTTACACTACCTAGAACAGGAATGTACAAGGGCTATCAGCTGTCTTGCCTAGGGGCATGAGATGGTTGCCAGCCGGGGTTAAGAAAAAGTGTTTCCTTCCTGTGAGGCATTGCATAATTGCGTATATTAAGCGTGTTGGGTCTTTTGTCTGAAATTTATTATATAAGCCAGTGCTATAGGAAGATGCCAGACTAAGAAAACAGTCAGCATATGTATTCTGGCAATTCCTTTTTATTCTGTTTTTAATGCTGGCCAAAATAAAATGAGATTCACTGTATGTTTCACCTTGTTAGTTTTGCAATGCATTGCTTTTAACACTGTCCTGCCAGCTTTGTGATGCAAATTTGACTGCGGCTGAGGAATATTGTTAATCCTCTCATGTCCTTGTGGGGAATCAAAGTTGAGCCAAATGAAATGTTTTGTGCTATGGTGTTTTCTTTTATTGCTGCACATACAAAGCAAGTAAAAATGCTGGCTGCCAGGATCTTGCTGGAGTGATACTGATTCTCCACGTTTATGAGATGCCAATAAAACAGAAGTTACTCTTTTTCATCTTGCAGCTTACTCTTCACCAAAGTAAAACTGGAATGGATACATAAAGGACCTGAAGAGGCTCTGGTGACATGCAGACATATGTTGCAGATGTGGCAGATGGTATATAATGTTTTACAGCACAGGTAGGCTTTCTCCTACAAGTTCAGATTTCATAATGGACGTGCAGTTATCTTCATTAATTGTCTATATACTTAAGTTATTTTGCAAAATGGTAATAAACAGCACTGTTTAAAAAGAAACATAAGTAATCTTTCTAGATGTGATTTTTAAAAAAAAAAAAAGAAATACCAGGATTTTGAGACTGAAGAAGCAGTTTGAACCAAGAGGTTTTCATCTGAATGTCTGAACATCTCTATCCATATACAGATATCCACAATGGAAGGCAGATTTATTTATTTATTCTCAAGAGTCTGAGCATCGATCAGCTACTGTTCATAGTCTGCAGTAGTTGGCACCACCCAGGAATATGTGGGGGTGATACAGTCCTGAACTGAGTAAGCCAAGGAAAGGCACGCATCCAAGTCTCTGTCATATGCTGTGGTTCTATGCCAGTCACATAGCCTGGTGCTAACTGGGCAAGGAAAAGAATGAAGGATGAAGCATCTTTCTTCCTTCCCATCCTAATAAATCTGCATTTAAACAGTGCTATGTTGCCTGTTTTTTCCCTCCCTCTGATCTACTTCCCCTCAAAAGAAAAAGTTTAGAAGTGTGAAAGTTACCAGGTTGGGCTTTCTTCCTTCCCACGCCCTTTGGATATTGTCCCACTGTACAACTGTCTTGAGAATGTTATCCCAAGACTCTGCTTATCTCTCACCTGTAATATCCATACAGGTTGTGTTTGATCAGGACAGTATACTTGGTGGCAACAGTCATGGCAGCACTCAGATATAGCTTGTATTGTTCCCCAATTTCTGTCTGCATTTACATAAGCTTTATAAACACCAGAAGCATATGTACAGAATGATGCATGTCTATATAGAAGTTGTCCTTGAGGGATTATTAGTAATTCCTTGTTGGTTTAGCTGATGAGCAGCAGACCAAACACAAAAATCAAGATATTTACGTAGCAGCAGAAAAATGGTCTGTTACAAGCTGGATTAATTGATTTCCTTAGGCCTTAGTCTAGCTAAGGATTCAATCGTGTACCTCTCACATGAGTAATCTTTATATCCATGAGTAGTCCTCATGAAGCTGATCAAATCCACGCTGAACAATTAGGAGTAAGTAAGATTTATTCTTGCAGGGGAGGGAGCTTCAAGTCAGACACTGAAAGAGAGTACATTGGAAAACAGACAAATTTGGACTGCAGTCGAATCCCAAGCTGTGCTTTGGCTGTTATGCTTAAAAACCCGAGATGTGATAGCTTTAGAGGCTTTTGATAAGCTTTAGCCATAGAAGCCGAAACAAAACAAATTGCTTTGCTTTTGCTCATAGGAACTCTAATGTGTATTTCAGTGCTATTCCCGGTGGGTCTTTTTGGCTTTCTCAAAAAATACTTCATAAAGCATTTTGTATTGGGAAGTACTGCTTGCAAGGCAACAAGAATGAGCTTGTCACCTGCAGTTCTAGACTAGATCCAGTGACCCAGGAAGCCCCTTGTATTAAGCAAATTGCAGCACTATCAGCTAACAAATATGTAAAATATTCCGGGTTGGGCTTGCAAAGGAACTTAAGGGGAATTCTTGTCGGTAAGACTTTCCACAGATATTTTTTAGTGCCTCTTGGAAAAGAAAAGCCTGTATTTACCTGAAGTTGAGAGTTTCAGGTTGTACCCAGCACTCTGTACTAGTTCAATCAGTAGCTAATCGCCCACACACTTAAATTGCTCTTTAGTTACATTTGGTTGCACTTGTTTGGCTTAAGTTCTCTGGCTTTGCAATCTTACTGTGACTCTGCTAGACTAAAGAGTCTTTCAGGGCGGAATATTTTCTCCCCAGACAGCTATTCAGATGCCATGCTCAAGTCTCCTCTTGTCTTCTCTCTGATAAACTGGGGCCTCTGCAGTCTGTCACAATCATTTTCTTCAGCAATTTTTGTCATCAATTTATCCACTGTCTCAACTACCTTTTAAAAACGTGGGCAGTGGAGTGGCAACGTGTCCCACTGTCAGCCTTTCCAGTGCCTTATGCGGAAGGTAAATCATCTGGCTTCTGTCCCTTCCGTGGTGCATGGAAAAGCTTTCTTGGCTGAAAGTCTCGTGCTGCAGCTTTGAAGGAGCAGTTAATTTTCAGTCCTTCTCCAGCATAAAAAATAAAGCTGTTGGGAGTGGCTGTTTTGCCTAATGCAGTCTACTTGGTTTTCAGGCTGAGATTTCAGTCTATTTTCCCAGTTAAAAAGCCATGCTGTTCACTGTACTGAGGTGCATTTTGTTAGCTGAAGCCACCTCATCAAGCCTTCTCTGAATGCTGCTCTCCTGTGGTCAGTTTTCACTGTGGCCATCCACCAATCTCCTCCCCTGTCTTTTGTGTAGGAGTATAGTGTGTAAACCAGTGTTCAGCCATGTTCATGGTGATGGCTGCCGCATCAAAGCAGCGCTCATCTCACAGGAGTAGCATTTTGAAGTACAGCTGCCATGTTCCTGCAGCAACACGCGAGCAAGACGGTTCCACCAGCAGCCCCCAGCCAGGGCACTTACACTTGGGCTAGTCCTGGCTAGGCAAGGCTGAGGCGCAGGGCAGGGAATTTAGTTTTCCCTTGTCTCCCTCACCACATGACAAATTCTCAAATTGGAGCATCAACGTGGAAACCAGTATGGAAGACAGGGAGGCCCGGTCAAGGCTGGAGATTTGTGCAGTCAAATGCCCAAGAATTCAGGGTCCATTAACAGAAACTGTAACATTTGGTGCCAAAGCCCAAGTAAAGGATTAATTAGCTACTGTAAATATGATTACCACTATAATGAATGACCGACTGTAAGTGGCTTTCAGTCCTAGATTGTTAGCTGGGAAGGTCAGGATTTGGTTTATCTTATGCTGTTGTTTTCTGCGATAACGGAATAATCATGTTTAAAACCAAGTAGCAGTCCTAAGCTAATTCTTCTATTAAATTAATGCAAATCCAAGGGAATCCTATGCAATCTCTACCAAAAGATCAATCAGACTGGAAGATGGGGCATCCACAGCAATCATGACTCTGTGACAGCTTGTTTCCTGGGAGGAATGTTGTCCAAAGGCTGATCTGCAGGCTTGGAAGCGTGCCAGAAAAAGTAGCCAGGGCAGTCACTTTTCCTTTTGATATTTTGTTCCTTAATAGATGATGAGAGGAGATATCATCACCATCTGATCCTGGGGGGCATGGCAGACTATGTGGTGACAGGAAGGCTCAGGAGATCTGCATTAAGTGATTTTCATTAGGCACATGATTTTTATTTTTTTTTGAGTTCCCTTTGGAAGACCTCTGCTGTGAGGACAGAAGTCTAGCAGAAGAGCAGACCAGATAGTCTTCCTTTCATTAAGTGGTGCTACATGGTAGCTTTTATCTTCCTCCTCTGTTTGAACATAACAAAGATGGAAGAGGAGAAAACAATCCCTTTGAAATGAAGAAATTAGCACCTGGGTGGAAGGTGGTAATTGGTCTGTTTCAGAAGGATCTGCACAGCAGACCTGTGAACAAATCCTCTGCAGACAAGCCCAAGGGTCAGTGGTTCTTCCTGAGCATGGAGTTGCTGATTGGCCTCCTCTGGTCTGGCTTGTAGCTGCCTACGTGTTCCTCGTCCAGTGGTTTACAAAAACCCTAAGAGCCAAATGGACTAATAGTGGCACGTGCCATGGAGGCCTTATTAGTCACTGTATTTGACCTTCCTGTCCATTGGAGGGGTGAGGGTGTTAAAACAACACATTCAAGAAGCTAATTGTCTGAAACTGGAAGACTTGAGTTTTCAGTTCCAGTGGCAGCTAGATGAGACTGTTGCCTGCTTCAAGAAGAACATTTTCTCTCCACTAAAAGGTAGCCAGGTAACACAGTTTTGTTTCTTTACAGTGGTTCTGAGAAAGGAAGTAGTGTTACCGAAACACCGGTGATCAAAAAGCATAATGGACTGCATCTCACACTCCCAGATGCTCATGATACTGATTCTGGTGAGCAAACAGGATTTGTGCTTTCCCATCCAAAATGCATGCTTTTCTGAGAGAGGAATGTTTTATTTTCTTCGGGTGGGGGGTAGGGGCGCTCATACATACGTTGCTGGTGGTCACAAGGTCCAGATCTGTCTCCAGGGCCATCTCTGCTGCAGAACGTGTCACTGTTGTTTGTCTGTACCTTGGCTTCCTCATGCATAAAACAAAGATATGGGTTCCTGCTTTCTTTTACAAATCTCTCTGAGACAAGCATGAAAGGTATTAAATGGGACTTCAGAATACTTCTGCAAGAACTGTATGATTCAGTCTTTTTTTTTTTCTTTCTTTCTTCTCTGCTACCCCTTCCCACCGACTTTAATCCTTTTTTAGATGATCTGATCAAGCCAGCTATTATTGTGGTTTTGCAAACCTGACTGAGTGTCAATTCCTGTTAGAAAATGATTTGGTTTGGGATTTGTACATAAACCTTGTGATGCTTTATTATATTGTAAACATACGTTCACAGTAACAGATACAGTCAGATGGAAATAACTGAGACATAAAAGCTAATCTTGGCAGGAAGGGGAAAGGAGGCTTTTAGAGAGTGCTGCCGACTTGTGATTTTATCAGAATTTTCTTGATAGTTGGTGCTTCCTTTAAAACCCTAACTCTCAAAATCAGATGATTATGTGAGAAACTTGCCTTTTAATTCTGAACCATTTTTTTAGGGAAGCAACTTTCTACCCTTGTGGATGTAGATAAACACTCGCGAAAAAAAATGAACTTCACAGATTCAGAAATTGGATAAGAAGAAAGTAAAAGCTTATTTTTTTTAAATACCTAACACTTAAACAAGTCTCATGCTTTTAGGCTAGGGAGTTAGGGTTTGTCTGATTCTTAATCTGGAGCATTTGGAATGGATAGAACTGAAGTCACACGCTCAGCACATATGGCTGAGATGGAGGAAAAGTTATTATGTGTTTAGTACATGACTTGTATTAAATTATGTGTGTTTAACCACCATTTACACCCACCACTGGTTAAAAAGCATTGCAAAGGTAGGTCTTGAGCATACAAATATTCAAATATCAAAACATTCAGCGTGTCTGCTCTTTTGTTTGTAGTGTTAAACCCTTAGGGTCTATATTTATGACATTGTAATCTTACTGAATCTATACGCACATTTATGTAAATTTTAATCTTTTTATTCAATTTCCCTTTTATTACCCTTTGCTGAGATGAGTGTATCTATTTTGTATAGGGCCTTTTCCCTCATTGTTTATATGACAGTGTTCTATAGTCTTTGGCTTATTTAAAGAGAACAGGCCAAATTCAGCACAGAGAGATGAAGAGGGTATGCTAAATGAATATATGCTGTTTGTCATATTAAAAATTATCATAGAATCATAGAATTGTTAGAATTGGAAGGGATCTTAGAGATCATTGAGTTCCAACCCCCCTGCCATGGGCAGAGACACCTCCCACTGGAGCGGGTTGCACAAAGCCCCATCCAGCCTGGCCTTGAACACCTCCAGGGATGGGGCATCCACAAGTTCCCTAGGCAACCTAATTATTTGGAAAAGGGAGTAGATATGACATGAAAGTTTCCTGGTGATGCAAAGTCATTTAGGATAGTCATCACTTTCATAATTGTGAAGATTTGTGAAATATCCCCTGTCACCCCTGATGCTCAGAAGTAAAATGGACTTCCAGTTTCAGTGAATACATGAAAGTGGATTGGAAAACACTGTAGATAGTTTGCAGAATCCATCAGCAATACGCAATAAAAACCAAAAGATACTATTTGGCATAGTACTTCTGTTACCCATCGAGTTCCCATTCTGCTGCTGAAACAGTGACTGGCTTATGGTGCCTAGACTGAGGGGCTGAGTCTGGACTGATCCCTCCCCCCCCCAGTTCTAGCTGGTGCTTCATGGTATATAAAAGACATTCTGGGTGTGGATCCCATGCTCTTCTAGAGATCTTTTGCCTTGCTTTGTAATTGTTTGGAGAAAGGAGTGTGGCCAAGTTTGGACTACACCCACTTCATAGCATGGTTTGAGATTTTGAGACCAAATTGTCACCAGCAGAGCCTGTAATATTTTGACATGCTGGGGTGCCCACCCTTCTAAGACTCTTGCCTCCTGCTCGCTCCTCTGCTGCAGACGTGCAGCATCTCCTCCAGAGGATGCTCAGGCATGCTCAGGCATGCTTGGTCTCTGTGTAGTGCCCTCCTCAAAAAGCACCTGCATTGGGTACCTGTTCTAGCCTGCTCTTAGCCCAGTTCTTGCAGCCAATGTGCAATGGAGCTGTAGTTCATCAGAAAGTGCTGTGTGCCATGGTACTGCCTGCCAGAAAGAGGAAATTAATAAAAAGTGCATGCTTTAAACCAGCTTTTCATGCACATAAAGTGATTTTCACTGAAGGCAGTTTGGTTTTAGCCAAGAAATGTATTCCTCCTCCACTTTGAGACTGTAGGTTTCCATGCTAACACGGTTGCGCCCACGATGGATGTAAGGATGGGGTTTGTACTGAAATTATGCCATCCGCCTTAGTGCAGAACTGACACTGGCTGTTTTCAGCAAGGGTCTGTGGCTTGCTGCTCTGCAGGCTCTAGGTCCTGCTGTTCTCCATCTCCAGAGAGGAGGCAGCTGAGTCTGTTGTCCTGGTTGGGATCCTCTTGGAAGACAATAGGAGGTGAGACCGGAGAGTACGGCTCTAGCCTCTCTTGCCCTTGTGCCTCCCCAGAGCTGCAGTTGTGGCTGGCTGCTTTGAAGGAGGGAGGAGGTCTGATTTTTTTTTTTTTTTTTTTGCATTATTCTAGAACAGGCTCCGGTTTTCATCATGAAATCCTCCGGGAGCGTGTGGTGGTATCGCTGTGATGCACAGGCGCTCTGTGATCTCTGGGCTCTTCACTGAAGGGGAGATTACTGTGGCCGGGTTTCACACTGGGCTCTCCCTCAGACCACAATGAGATTATTTGCTGTGCCACAATTTTAGGTTTGCTGCCAGGAAGATTAATTCCTCTTTAGTTTCTTCATCTTCTCCTAACTGAAGCAGCGTTCCTAACTAAATTCACTGATATCAGTCAGCTGCCTTGCTGTTTCATTCTTTTTCTGATTTAGTCTTATCTTATAAGACTATCTTCTTCTCTTGCCTGAAGTGATTTAGGCTAGGGAATTCTGTGTTTCTTATAAGCCTAGTAAATCTACTGAGATACATTTCTATTTTGATAGCAGTTTTTTCATAGATGCAAAATATTAAACTTGGTCCTTCTTGGTCTTATAACAACCCTAGAATGGTGCTTTAAAATTATTTAGATATATTTTGTATGGCTTATACTCAGAGCTCATCATGACAAAATCAATTTTGTTATTTTTATGATTTCTTTCCAAAATGTGTGGAAGGCTTTATTGTAAAATATGAAGTTTATATTCTGTCTAGTGGAGCTGTTAAAAAGAGAAAGACAGAAAGACACTGCACTAAAATAACAAATTGATGTGATATCTTCTTATGCCAACATTTGCATGTATTTTGAGGCATGACATTAAAGTTCTGTGAGACAGGTTTTGTGGGGTTTTTTTTAGCATATAAAGATGTACAGTTCTTTAGCAAGAGATATTTTATAATGAGACATTCAGAGACTTTTTATTTTTTTTCTTAATGTTGCTTCAAGTTTTTCTGGCTCCCCCCGCCACCCTGAGGTCAGAGTGTTACTGGCGTGATACGTGCCTACCTCCTCTCTCTGGAGACAGAGTGTTGGAGTTATACTCTGTTCTGGCTCCAGTAGCCGTCAGTCCATGCCCAGGGTCGCTATATTGGTTTTTTGAGGCTCAGAGCTGTGGCTCAGCTTCTTCCAGTCCAGAAGGGCCATGCTGGCAAAGACTTTCTCTTAGAGAGTTTATTTGGGACGACAAGCTTTTAGGAGCATTCCTCTGAGCAGTCCAGTAGAGATGGGTAAGAACAGCGGTAGGAAACATGCAGGTATGTGCTGGGATGGAGAGAGCCTTTTCATCTGGCATGTGTGTATCTAGAACAAGGAGTATATCTGTGTCTGAGGCTGGGCAGGGATGGGAAGGGATCAGATGGTCTCTGCCCAGTGTGGTTTGCTTCCTCATGTAGGTTGAGCTGGAAAAGGAAATAAACATCAGAGGACCGGAATGCCAAAGGCTGTTAAATGCAAAGAGCCTCTGCTGTAAATTGCTAAGTAACTTGGGTTCCCTTTTTATGGCTGTGCAAATTGAAGCCCACAGTACTCGCCAACATCAGTCTCAAATTGCAGGCTGTCCCCTCATGGCAACTACCTGGCTGATGAGGAAGGGGAAGAGGAGCAGCTAACTTGGGTTCCTTCAAGTGCAACTAGCTAATAGTGATATTCCTGTAAAGCCTGCTTTGTGAGGGAAGGATGCTTCAGTAGATCCTAAGTGGCTGTTCAGCCTCACAGCAGTGTGTGAGCCTCTCCAAAATATAGAAAGGTGCCTTACAGTGACATAGTCTCCTTGGATTGACTTGCAAGGAAAAGAGGATTTCCCTGAGCTCTGTGAGGATGTGAAAAAACCAGCAACCCATCTGCCCACCTAATGCAATCAGACCAGCATTATGTATGAGTGCTTGCAAGAGACACAGCTCTAGAAAGCCTCTCTGAAAGAGGGCAGTCTTGGCAGAGAAATGTAACACTGAAGTTGCTTTCAAAGCATACCAAGATGATCAAGAGTGCTAATATAAGAATCTGGTTAGACTGACTGCAAAATCCCCGAAGCCCAGGTAATTTTTTCCAAGTTTGCCAATCTAAAAGGCAGGAGGTCTACCCTAACTTCAGAGTGCTCCTAAATAGCATCACTAGCTGTTCACCTGGCCATTTTCTTATTGCTGCTGCACTGCAAAGAAGCTGTCTGTGTCTTGGATAGCCAGGGGTGAGTGCCTGGTACTGTTCCCTGTGTTAAACAACCATTGTCTCACTTGAATTCCTGGGTGAAATTTCTCCTAGGTGGAGAGAGGGATGGGGGGAGAGAAGTGTGAGTGGGCAGGGCAGGGGGGAGGAATTCCGTGCAGTGAAACAGAGATGCATCTGTTAAATAAACTATTAAATACAATAAATTCTTGGTGCAAAGCAGAATGGCTTTTACCATACCATTAAAGCCGTAATTGCTGCATTGCTGCACTGTCATCTCTTGGAACATTAGATCAGGAATGTCTTTGAAAACATGTAGGAATTTAAGAAATGCATCTAGGAAGAGCACATTTGCATTTTCCAAGGGAGCCGTGGGAGGCGCCTGCACTGCGGGGCTGTTTTGAAGTTCTGCTTAAAATGAATGACATTACTTAGCAGTGAGATAATGGCACAAATATTTCCCCTAGCAGTTTTAGGCTTCGAGTTGCAGCTGTGGCCTCTCCCTAGCCATGACACACTCAGAGGCAGGCGTGCCTCAGGTTAGGTAAAAGCAGTGGGCCGTATCCTGCCCCACGCCGCAAAGTTGTCAAAGGAGTGTGAGTGAGGTGGACATGTGCTTCCCCTCAGTCCCAGCAGAAGGCTGGGTCCCAGTGCTGGCCTAGGGACCTCAGCCAGGGGACCATGCTTCTTCATCTGCGGGTGCCCTGGCCTCGGGTGGAGGTCTGCTGGTGGGGAGGTGTGGTTTGGCAGCCCTCTCTTCAGCACACTCCAGCTGGAAGAGCATGCTGTCCATCTCGGAGAGACCACTCGATGCATATGCCCCATGACAGGGTTTTTGCCCTTCTGTCCCTTCCCTTGCCCACAGCCAGCCCAGCTTCTCTGAGTCCCTGTTCCTAGGCTCTGCTGCTCCCTCAGGGTGGCTGCAGTGAGAAAAAGCAGGATTTTAACTCCAGCATCTTGGGGTCTACAAGGTCAGCCTCTAAGGATAGATTGAAGAGTAATGCTAATCAGCGCAAGTGCTTCGGACAGAGCAGCTCTCCAGAGAAAGGGTTTATCAACCTTAAAATCACATTAAACCTATGTATATTAAAATATTTATTTCCCAAAGCTTTAGAAATCCATCTCTGAAATCTCATTTTGTAGCTTCTTATTTTGTTACCATCCTCTTGGGTATCCCTCTGAGATGTTGGCTCACCAGTATAATCCCACTTGCTGTATTGGAGAATGTGGTCTCTGCCCATGTATTCTTCCTGGGAGTAGCTTTTGATGTGATGTTTTGTCCCAGAGATGTGGGTGCCAAAATACTTTATTCTTGCGTAAATGTTACAGCTCACACTAAAGGTTAATATAGTCAAAGCACTGGGCTCTCTGCTCCCCAAGGTTAAATGACGAGCCAGGCTGTCTCTAAACCAGTAGAACAATATTGATGTCACTTGAAATGTGTGTGCTGTGTGAATGGTCCCAAGCTACTCTGTAATGCTGTACTAATATTTTACATAGTTGGCCATATTTTGTAATTGTATGGGGACAGTGTGCTTATAAAATGGGTTACTAATAAGTATTTGTGGGAGATATTTGATGGTAGAGTTCTGCTTTCCAAATGAGCAAAGTACAGTTGCTTCCTCAATGAATGCTAAGCAGATCTTTATAAAATTACTGTCTGTCTCTTAATTTGCTTCTTTGAGCTGCAGCCCTTGGGTAATTTAGTGGGTTTTTCAGTAAATTAACCTGTTATAAAACATGTTTCTCCAGTTGGTCGCCCCAGAATCCAGTGGAGTTCTAATTACATAAGACTGATGCAGTGAGTGGAAAATCAGGCAGGCTGCCTTAATGAGTCAAAGAAATATCCCAAAGAAGTACAAAATGCATATTGTTCTTGTTTCTTTGGTCCATAGGATCACAGCGAGCCTCCTCCCTTGCTGCGTCAAGACTGGAACAGGCCATGTCCGAAATAACTATGCAGAGCAGCGCAATGAAGCAAGGGCCTATGCAGCTGTGGACAGCTCTTGAACAAATTTGGCTACAAGCTGGTAAGTCCTGGAGCACCTGGAGTTCCTTTTCCCTCCAGCAGTGAATGAGATGACATAAGTATTAATGAAGTAGTTGAAATCAGTAGTTGAAAATCACTTTATTCCAGCAGAAAATCTGCCCTTCTACCCCAGCTGATTTTTTAAATACCACTTATTTAACTCAATATAACATAAAAAATTTCCGCAGTAGTGTGATTTTTTTCAGCTGACCTCTGTTTTTCCATAACACACAGAAAACTTCCATCATCGGTGAAATATGCTTTTAAAATAAGAGGGTAGGTAGCTCTTCATTAACAAATGGTAGTTGTTAGGGACAATTATTTTCATTCTCCTTTTCCAACATGCTCCCCTGTAATAAGACTGGGCAAAGCATGTGTTAAATGTTATTTTTAGACTAGGAACTTTCCAATCTTTGCTGAGGTTTAAGTGAAAATTATTAAAAAGAGCAAGTCCTCCGCTCATTTCATCCTTGACTGTTTGAGTCTACCAAGGACTTGTATGTTGCATGTCAGTTTGAGGCACTCATCCTGAGATGCTACAGCAGAGCACGTAAAGGGAAAAAGAGAACAGTGAGAAAGAACTCTACCCAGACGCGATCTCCAAACTCATGAAAGGCTTTTATGTAGAACACTTGGTGAGGAACGGAGTTGCACAGCACATTCTACCATTTGCATTCCAGCCTTTCAGGACTGATAAAAAGAGTTCTGACCCCAGAATTTTGCTCACGAAAGACACTGCTTTTCTTCCACAACTTGACCCACAGTTGTGTGCCTGAAATTATATCTGAGCGCGGTGATTGTTTCTTAGATGTTTCTGCTACCATTTGCAAGGAGGAAAAAAAAAAAGCCAAGTCCATTGGAACCTTGCTGATAATTTGCTATTCTGTATGCAGGAGAACCTTTCAAATTCTCATTTAGCTAATCTGTACAATTGACAATTCTCACATAAAACCTGGCGGTCTCACCCTACTTCTCAGCAAAGATTTTTATAGCTGTTTTTGTGGGCCATTTCCTACCAATTAGACTTCAGTTCTGGTACAAAATATGTGACATTCTTTTTGTTACAATTTGACTAACTATTAAAGAACAAAAGAAGTTACCTTACAGAATGCATCATCCTTTAAATTAATCACAAGAGTTCACTTAATGGCTTGTGTGTATGTAAATTTCAATGATGTGCTGTGGGCTTCAAAATCACTAGCAACATTTTGCTTTATTCAGTTTATGCTCCTGATTTAAAGCTGCAGAGGAGGCTGGTGGGGAGCAAAATAACCAGAGTTCATTGTGATGAGAAGTCAGGTGTCTGTTGTCCATCATGCTGCAGATAGCTCTAGGCAGTTTACATTTTTGCTGCTGTGTGAAAACACAAAAGCAATAAAGACCTAATGGTTGCTGAGACCTAGATGTGAATTGCTATGATTACTTTTCAGTGTAAATCCGGTGCCTTTCTCAAAGGTGTTAATTAATTCCTTTAGACAGAATTTATTTTTATAAGCTGTAACTTTTCTGTCCTATTCCATCATTTTTAAATCTCTGTTTTGTTTCATCCTTACTTTTAACTGGCCTTGAATTGAGCTTGATATTCTGAAAATACATACTGTGACTGTAATTTCATTACTGAAGCCAGTTATTGTTAAGGATGCAGCTTAATGAGCTCTTGGTGAGGTACTACACATTCTCTTCTTGCAGCAGGGTGGAAGTTGTTGCATCCTGGTGTCCTGAGGGCTGAGGAGAGATGCAGGTATTTTGGGGTAGTCTTTACTCTGTGGAGAAAGGCACAGTGCCTAAATAATTAGAGGATTCTTTGAAGTGAGTCAGATTTTACACAGTGTCACTGACCTTGTGTACTAGACACTTTCCCATCTGGAAGGAGGGGAAAGGAGGAAAAAGCATACTTGTAAGAAGTTAATAATTTCCAAAATAGAGGTATTTCATAAACAACAAATTAAACAGAAAGACACAGTTGTTGAGGTAGTCACATGCTTTTGCGTGACAGCTCACCCCAAAATTAACAGCTGTGGAAAGCAACAGAATCACATCCAGATACCTGCATTAGGAGTCCCTTCATATTCATGGTAGAGCTGCACCAGTATGCTTGGACTTGCCCTTTTTCAGTCAATGACTCATCTTGTGACTCTAGGCCAGTTGCCTAACTTTTTCATACCTCGGTGTCCTATCTCTAAAGGGGGAAAAAAATGTTAATCTGCCTTTGGGAAATGACTCGTGTGTCATTGTTTTTGTTGTTGTTAACACTTTAACCTTTTTAGAATGAATTCTAAATCTTTAGATAAAATCATAACAATTTCCTAACCTCATACTACAGTAAATTTATAACAAAGCATCCGTCCTTTTCATACAGCAAGAGGACGCAGCTGGCCCTGTCTCTGTGTGAGCGCCAGGATGCAATAGTGTCTGGGTTCCATTAAAGCCATTACAGTTCCCATGCCTCTTCATATCCCAAGGCATGAAAACTAATCGTACCAACCAGCTGATCCAGTTAGAGCTTTCTGCACTTAGATATTGGAAAGAGGGATACAAAAGCAGCTATCCCACAGCTGTGTGAGGCTGTTCTTACAGCCGTCCAGCAGCCAGGTCGGGCCTCAAAGCCAGCACATTTGCTTGCAAGGGGTGTTAGTGGGTGGTAGCTATCCAATGGTGCTTACGTAGGAGAATTCTTACAGTGTCACCCTCCACCTGCGGCCACAATAGGAGTTCCTGCCTTGTGCAGAAGCCTCCTTGGTCCCTCACAGCTGGAGAGCCCTTGCTACGCTCCTCACTGGTTTCGCAATTAGTGCGTGAGAACGTGCATTCTTTTAACAGTGGCTGAAGAGGATTTTGTCCTGCCATAAAGATACTATGCATAAGAGGGCATAGAGTTAGTGTTTTTATCTGTAACTTTTCTGGGTTTATTACCAGCACAGTTATGTGTGGAAGATAATAAAGCAGCAGCTTTGGAAGTGCCCTGCAAGTCCAAATGCGCTGCACTATAATGGATGCTGCATATTGGCTAAGCAGTGCCTACTGAACCTTGGCAAGATAATTTTTTGTAGTTTACTATAAGCATCCAAAGAGCTACTTGATGGATCTGTGGTCTCCAGAAAGAGTTCTCTTCTCTTTCACACATCCAAATAAAACTGAATTCTCACTGTTAATCCTATGTCCGGCCATAGGAAGCTGGGAGTACAGTCATCTGCCACAGGGAACTTAGCACATTTCTTCAGTGGGTTTCTGTATCTTCGTGTTTTCCCTGTAGGTAGTCACAGTTAGCTTTGGAATAGTACAAGGTCTGATGTCCCCAAAGACTAGAGAGGTTGTCCACTCCCTGCGGCAGGCATGCTTAGAGGAATACTAATAAGCATACTCTGTTTTCAAGAGTTCTGCAGCAAAGACTGTGATTAACACAGCTTGTCTGGTGCCTTTTAACAATAACCTCCCAGTCCTCTTGAAATGTAATGGCTTCTTAAAAGGAGAGAGTTATTTCATTAGGCTTTAACATTAATAAGCCTTAACATTGTTCTTGGCCCCAAGTCTGAGAAACAGGTCATTTCAAGGAGTACACAGGAAGGGTGCTGCAGTGCACATGCTCCTGTGGTGCAGCTCCAGGAGAGGTGGTCTTTATGCGATCCATATGCCTGTTTTTCCTCTTTGTTCTACTTTTCATGACTGAGAGCTTGAATTCAACTTTGAGAGGAGAGAAGGAACTTCTGCAGCATTGGTGAAGCTCATTAACTCCTTCTACCTCTTGTTGCTGGAAGATCTGCAATGAGAATCCTAGAGATTACCAGTGATAGTACTGCTTGTGTCACCAAGAGAAGAGTTCTGACATAGGGACTATTTCTACCCCTTATTTCCTTTCTAAAATCATGCCAGTACTCCTTTTTTTTTCTGTTTAGAAAATACAGTCATGCTGTTTGGCTAAGGAAAACATACTTGAAATGGTTCTAATTTGTGACCAAAATTTACCTTCATTCGACATTTTTATAAGATCACTTTTGATCCAGAGAGCAAGGCGTGTCAGTACTGAAAAGAAATAGTTTTAATAGTTTTAAGCTCTTTGGGTAACTGAAGTGATTTCTTATCTGAAGTATGCATGGTTATATTTCCAGGAAGTAGTAACTGTGTGCTCTACTTATATAGAGCATTTTAGAATGCTGCGAGCCGGTTTTAATAAGAGTTCTAATATTCCAGCTCCCATTGCTATATTATTTCAAGCTTTACTTTTAACTACAGTGTCCACTTTGTTTGTCTTTACTAGTACTTTATATCTGACAATTTAGCTTCTTGACTGTCCCAATACTTTACCAAATATGGCCACTCTCAGCAAAGTAGGTCTGGTAATTTGATCTAAGGTTGGCTGAATGCCTGCGAAGTGCAGCCTGCAAACCTCACCAGGTAGACCTAAGGCTAATTTAAAGGATCATTTTAAGAAAAATTACTAGGACAACTATTCCATATGCTCACAGTGGGGCTGGAGCTGTTTCAGTAACGTGCTAAAGTTTACCCTGGGAAAAAAATATTATAATGAACATGCCACAAACAAGAAATGTAAAGACAGCCAGTGCAGCAGAGAACAGTGAGCTAATGGAAAAACATCTGCTCCCCCAAGTTATGTACGGCAGGAACTTTTTTTTTTTTCACTCCCTTCACAAAATGCTTGAGATTTATTTATTTTATTCTGCATGGGCCAATTCCTGGGAAAAATCTGTGTTAGAGGAGATGGGCTTTGTTCCACGAGAATGTGTCGTCAGGGCCAGTGGGCTGAATCTCCAACCCCAGCTGGCCCACGGCCACACAGCCGCACTGCGGCCACCCCGGCAGCAGCCAAGGGCACAGCCGAGCCCTCCCCTGCTGCCCCTCCGCTCGCCCAGCACGGCTTGGTATTTGCACAGCCTGTGCACCGGGATTTTAATGCTCTTCCTTCCCGAAGCCTTTAGCGATCCTAAGCCCCCTCAGGTTATTAGCTCTGGTATTAAAGGTGTTCATCAGGTTTGGGAGACAACTTTACTGACATTAGCAGAATAGCTAGGATCAGATACTGTCCCATGATGCAGCACTGGGTGTTGAAGCAATTCCAATATTTTTCTTTATGCTTAAAGGAAAAAAAAAAAGGCGCTTTCAAATTTTAGAATTTCAAACTTAGAACTTCCTCTTTCACTGCTTGAGTTCTTAAGCTCCGTAAGTGCTGCTGATTTTTGTAGCTCTTTCCAGTGACACAAAGCAGTATGAAAAGCCGGAGCCTGGCGAAGGGGAGCAGGAGGGAGTCCTTTATTACACAGCTTTTCCTGAAGAGAATAAAGGTGCGCTGCAAAGATGGCTGTCCTGCAGTGTTTACTTACTAGGAGAGTGTAGGAACATTTCACACTGGAGATGACAGAAATGGTAAAGAGAACTGGTTTGGTCCTCTTTGAAATATTACTAGGGAAGTTAAGGCAGCAGCAGTGGTTCTGCTAAGCCTCCTGGTTTAGCAAGCTCTGTCCTAGGCTTTTCTGGTCCTGGCTAAGGAGCACCAAATTCCCCATTTCTCTTTATCTGAATGTCCTCAAGGATACTAGGTTTTGATCTATACCCTCCAGCTTAGTTTATTTTATTTTCTATCAACAATGAATTTAAAAAGTCAAAAGGAGTCTTGGGTATATATTAGTACTGAGCGTTTTGGATTGCTTCCCCCATTCCTGAGGCTTCTGGATATTTCTCGTTGCTGGAGCAGGACATGAAACTTTGTGGACTGATAATCTATTAGCATGGATGGCCTTCTAAGAACACATGCCATTTCTCAAAATCTGGGCACATTTGTGTGACTATTCACTTGTGAAGGATACAGGCAGCAGCTAGCAATGTTTTTTGTTAAACAGTCTGTGCATCCTTTGCCGAGAGAGAAACGTTGTTGAACTGCCAGTGGTACCCATAGAATGTCAGAGGGTACCAAATACTAGTATTTCCCCAGCTGGTCAGTAACTTTTGGGCAAGTGTTAAAGGGTACATAGTCATGAAAAAGGAAGCAGGGCATTTATTCACACCAGAAATGGATCACAGGAATTTATAGTAGACTGGGCTGGAATATGAAGACTTAGAAGTCCTTTCTTTGACTATAGCCAGTAATGCATGTTTTGAGAGACAATACAAGAAAACCCAAAAGGTGCCCTTTCAACAAAAGCATTTTTATGCCACCCATATCAGTGGTGGCCTTATTACTTAGAAGATGGTGGCTTGCTTCTCAAAGCTGGGAAACAGCTGTTTCTTCACTAGTGAGCAGGACCCCACTTCACATGAATGAACCAGCTATCTTGTAGTATTTTAAGTAATGTTTTGAGTGTACTATTTAGAACAGAAGGTAGCTTGCTTGGGGTAGTTCTGTGTTCCTTCCAGAAATGCTCACTTTAATGCTGTATTTGTAAATAAACTTAGTTTCAGCCCCTGTGAGACCCGAAGCCTGGAAATTTAGAGTGGGTCCCTGGACTCCAGTTAACTACCATTTTGCATGCAAAGACAACCTTTGAGGATGTAAATCTGTTGCCTCATTCAAAAGAACATGCAGCTGACCTCAGGTGGATGGGAGCACATGGCAGTTTCTCTTCTGCTTCATTTCTGCATCAAAGGTTTGCATCGAATGAAATTATTGCAGTCAGAATGTGGTTTGAGGAATCTGCCATCAAATCTGCCCATGAATTGTCAAGCTACTGCAGGCAGAGTGGTGTCATAATATAGAACAATGACTAAAGGTCACCTGCCAGGAAGAAGGTAGCAGGGGAACCCTTTGTCAAGTAATAGCTCTGTATTCACTGCTGAAGGCGGAGCTGTCTCAGAGGAGTGGGTCTTTCCAGCTGGCTAAGGGCTGCTGCAGTAACAAGCATTAATAGCTCCTGAAGGCAGATGATGTGGAACAGAAATCACCTCCCTACACATCCTCACAGGTGCTCTCACATTCTTAAAGTGCGAAGGACTGCTCCCCACTGTGTCATCCTGCTGGTCATCTGGCTTCATTGCGCTGGCTGTGTCGCTATGCAGTAGCATTTTTGGGGTGGACGAGAGCAGACAAGTGCTTTAGATCCAGCAGATGCATGCAACCGAGTGATGTGAAGCAGTCTGTTTGTGGGAGTTAAGTGCTGTGTCTTGGATAACACCAAACGTGATTCGCAAGGAATGAAATTTTAACTCTTAGGTTGTTCACATCACAGAAATACATTTTAAATCAATTTGATTTCTTTGGCTAGAATTACAGTTGTTGCTGCTCCTGTGGTGACAAGCACAATCACTCTTGACACTGCTTTGAAACAGAAAATGGGGAATAGAGTCAGCATTCAAGGTGATGTCAGGCAACTGTTTCTCAGACTAGCTCTGTGATGCAAACATGACTAGATTACACTGTTGTTACTGCTCTGATGGACTCCCTGACAGAGGTCTGTCAAATAATTTATCTTGGAGATGAAAAAAGGAGCCTGACTGCAGGAGACCTGCTTTGTCAATGTTGTGGGAAGCGCTTTCGGTCTGTGTGTTTGTTACTGGTCTTTGTGGTGAGTAGATGATACACTTCTGGCAATTCTCACGTGATTAGTCATCTTCACTGTAGATGAACTTAAATGCTAGCAGAAACAGCTGAAAGAACTAGGAGCTCATAATAGAAGTTAATGATAATCTGAGTGGAGATGTGTGCTGCCTTCAGGGACTGGGCTCAGCATTAGACTGGTGGATCAGTGGAAGTCTAGTTGCAAGTCAAGATAGAGGCAGCCATAGCCACAAGAGGAGATGACAGTTTTTTGGAAGAACAGCAGAGTAGGCTGGACAGTACTGCAGGAGACCATGGATGGGAAGCATAAGTTGGATATGGGAAAGACATAAATCAAGCTAGGCTGGACCATGGAGTCAGCTGGATAGCTCTGCATGGTCTCAGTGGGTGCAGGTTCAAGCTTCAATTATTGAATGAAGGAGACAGTGCATGATTCATTCTGTCTTTGCCCATCCATGCAGTGCACTGTCTCAGCCCGTATATATGTGTAAAAATGCTGAAATAACTCCTAGTAATCACTCACACTCAAGGTTTCTAGCATTACTACAGAGATGCTAGTAGAGGAGTTGGTACATCTAGGATTGTCATCTGTCTTTGCTCAGTAGCATTCAGGGAGCCATTGGTGGTGCTTAGTTCAAAACAGAATGTAAATTTGTTTAAGTTTTTATGAAGATGATGTTAAGTGAGAGAGTGCAAATAAGCTTGTACTTTGGATTCCACTGTGGCCTTTGGATTCACAGCTGTGAAGAATGTCGGTACCAAGAACAATGTAGTCCAATGTAGTTGGAGGTTCATAAATAGTTTCCATGAAGCATTGAACCTTTCACAGGATAAGAATTACAGATCTTCTGTACCTGTGTCAGCCTGAGGAGATACCCTCTTCTTTGGAGTGGAATCGGGTGCCATGTCTCTATAACAGAACTTCCTCATGAGGGCTACTAATTTGGTTAGATGTTTATTTACAGCATGATTAGGTGATATAAGGAGATATACTGAATAATGTAGTGGACAGGAAGGTGCTGACCCTGGTAATGCAAAGGCAGGTGTTTCGGTACTTCACATACCATTGAGGAGGCAGTAGTATTACCATGATAAATTTAATGAGTCCTTGTTTTTTGGGTTGGATTTCTGCCTCTAGCTGTGTTTTTATTCCATGTTGCATAAGTGTATCTTGTTAATCTGTAAATAAAATGAGTATGTAATAGAAGTGAAAAATGAGTTTACAGAAAACATATTTTAATGCAGGCCTAAACGATTTCCCTTAATGTTTATTTTTAGCTGGGTGGGTGCACTCCTTTCCATTTGTAACCCAAAGGCACCTCTCTCCTTTTTTAAAATGCAAATTAGGCCTCCCACACCATTAAATCATTTTTTATTGACTATTGAGCCTGCAAAGAAATGGACTGAACTTTAATATGCTACATTACCATACCATAAAATACAGTTTGTAGATTCTGTGTTGCTGCACTTCTTTAAATAATTGTTATTACTGAAGAAGATTTACAGGCACCATTGAAAAAAAGAATAAGTACTCTCCATTTTGTATGCACTGAAACATTGGCTGTGTGTGATTTCACATCTAAACCCCCTTGCTCCTTATTTTTTTCCTGAAATGAAACAAATCACATTATGGTGTTAGTTACTAATAGAGCTTTTAATAAGCCAGTATCCAGAACTTCTGCTGACTTCAAACAGTGCCAGGATCTCACCTCTTCTTCTATGCCACTGAGTTTGTGCTAACTTTGCAAATGAAGTGTTTATCTTCAGGCTGTGAATCGTCGCTTTGCACATCCCCATCCTCATTATTGCCACATGCATGGCATCAGCTGCTATGCAGCACTAGGCAGGAAAATGCTCTGTTCCTTGGGAAGTACAAGTAAAATACTGTCCTCCCACAAACTTTTGAATAAGGCAGCACACATGCTCAGCTTGACAAGGTACATGGCCTTGCTTTCTGTTATTATACATAGCTGCATCCTCTTGGAGCCAAGGGAAGGGGTACACGCTGAGATTTTCTAGTGATTAACTAGAGAGAAATAATATATGAGTCACCCTTAAAGAGTATAGCTCTTACCAAGGAACTAATGTTTTTGCTCGTGTTGACAGCCTTGGAGAATGACATTTATCTGTCACACAACCTAGGGATGGCTGAGAAATATTCAAGAATTTTCCTGATGATGTCTCACCCTTCTTCTGGAAGGACTACTTTAGAAGTGGAAGGTTATTCAGCCATGCTGTTATTTCCGTACACTGTTGTTTTCAGTATGCCAACAGAAGTGCTATTTGTGGTGCCAATCCCATGTCAAATAGGCAAAGGAGGAGCCTTTCCATGGTCAAGCAGCGCTGCCTTTTAGATGCTGTCCTGCTCACCTCTACCCAGAAAGCTCCATGCCAACATGCCAAGTCTCTACAGTCTTCTGGGTCTCCCAGTGGTTTGAAACTGGCAGAGTTTCAAAGCTATTTAAGAGGAATTTTCAGGCCAATCCCCCCCTTCACAGAAACTTCCTAAGAATATTCACTAGATTTAAAAGTCAGGGCATTTAAGGTTGTGTCTAATTTCAGAGTTATTTATCTAAATCTGGTGTCTGAATTAGTCATTTCGAATTGGACTCTTGAACTGTCAATACTTACTGCATTACCACATCAGTTTAAAATAAAAACAAAAAAAAAAAAAAAAAAAAACCTTTGAGCTTTTGCAGTGATAACATGCAGAATCCAAACAGGTTATGGACCAAAGAGCAATGGCTGCTGTATGGAGAGAGAATTATTTTATATACATATGTGCATGCATACATACATGCATGTATACATGCATATATCTAAAAACACAGTTTTCCTTTTCAGTTATGTGTGACAGTGAAAACTGAGTATCGCTTTTGAAGCCTTCTACCAGGATTTAATGCATAATAAATCTAGAATTAGAATAGACTATTTCAGTTATAAGGGACCAACAATGATCATCTAGTCCAACGATAATGCAGTCCAAATTCTGAGAAATATTAAAGTTTAACCATAAGATATGTTATGGAATTTATGTTTAACATGAGAAATTATTTGATTAACAAACTTACACTCAAGCACATTAGTATGCCTGTTAGATTTTTTTCTAAGAAAACTGCTACGAGAGTTGCTGATAGTTGAAGAAAGTAAATGACTGAGCACTGTCTTCCAAGAGATCTCTTTTGTTTTCCTATGGAGTATGTATGAAGAAGTAAATGTCTGAATACACAATATAAGTAAGTCTCTATGATAAAAGCCTTTTGACTTTAATAGTCTCTGAAAAAGAAACAACTTTCTCATAAGCTAGACAAATAAGCATAACAAAACACTTTTAATCACCTTTTAAAATATGGAAATACTCTTTTAAATAAGTTATCTAATGTCCAGCTCAGTCAGATGTATCCTATTACTCTGACATGTTTAAAGTTCTCAGTAGACAGTGATGGCTTATTCTGTTCTTATTTTCCCTAGATTATTTGGAAATACTTATGATGGCTCCAAGTGGCTACCAGCCCTGCTTCCTTAGGGCTCAGTTCAGCACTGTTTACATTCCTGATTGAGGAATCCTTAAGGCTGTCCTCTGTCAGGACAAAACCTACAGATATCCATGAACATCTGTATAGCACCCTTAGCATTAAAGAAAGATCCATTCAGTGAATCCACCTGTGACAGTAAGCACTAACCATAGTAGTAAGCACTGTGCAGGATCATGGCCTCATGTTTCAATATGCTTAAGGGAGATGATGTATAATTAATGGGTAGAAAGGTCTCTGACTTAGTTCAACTAATGGTAGGGTGTTTTTTGGGTTTTGTGTTTTTTCAGCTGAACTCTTCATGGAACAACAGCATCTCAAAGAAGCAGGCTTTTGTATCCAGGAGGCAGCTAGTCTTTTCCCCACATCTCATGCTGTACTGTACATGCGTGGGAGGCTTGCAGAGATGAAAGGCAATTTGGAGGAGGCTAAGCAATTGTATGATGAAGCGCTCACAGTGAATCCAGCTGGAGTGGAAATTATGCACAGCCTGGTGAGTTTGCAGGGGCTCAGCTCCATTATAGTATTTATGTTCCTGATTAACTGTAATAAGAGGGGAGAGGGCTCATGCTTGCTCTGGATGCCATTGTCTTCCTAATCCTGAGAGCAAGTGACTGTTCCGAGAATAAATTGGGTAGCTTGAACCTCTATTTTAAGACTGGATTGAATGTTTTTAACTAATTAGGACTTGTGTCAAAAGTAAATATTTTAATTGATAAAGACTGATAGTTTTGGAAGTCAGTGCACTGTTTGTCTTTGCTGCTTTTCCTCCTAACTGTTATGCATTTTAAATAAGCAGCACACTGGTGTTTGAAAGATCTGAACTAAATAACTCTAGGATATAGATATATACGGAGTTTGTAAACTTTGGGCTAGAGGCTTGTGTCTACTGTGAGTTTACAATAAAATTAATCTGTTATTATCTTAAGCTGTGGCTTAGCCCCAACCTTGTGTAGGGTCACTAACCCACAATTGGGCTAATACCCCTATCAAGCAAGCATTTTTTGTGTTGCACTATCCCCAAAACAAACTTATTTACAGACACAGGGCCTAGAGCTTAATAATAATAATAAAAATAATACAGGGAGCTTTGTGGAAGATCAAAACACACTTCCTTTATGAAATCAAAACAGTTAATCATATTCCATCAATGATGTGTCTTGTTAACTGTATCCTTTACTAGGTCTCTCTGGAATTTTAGAAGTCTTTTTTGACTAATTTAATTTTTACAGGAATTCTACATCCATGTGATCGCTTTGTGTCTTTGTTAGCTGACTTGTATCTTCTGGCATAAGCTTGGTCCTGATGAGGCTTGCACACAGCTTCAAAACTGAAGGGGTATCAATGCATAAGAGGAGAAATGTAAAGTGAATTTATTATTGAGAGAAAACAGCAGAACCTACAGGCAAGGGATGAGATATTTGGCCATAATGAACATGCGCTGCAAAAGCAGCAAATGAATAGCTGGTGCGTATGTCAGGAGAAGGTTACAAAACATCTATGCGCATATCAGGCTTATATGGGGCAATAATATTACTTTGTTGCTGTGATCTAACCTTTACAAAAAATGGCAGGGTAGAATGACATTCTTTGCTCAGTTAGTGTCATGATTTCAGACAAGTCACTGATATCAAAGCAGCCATCAAGTTAGATGCCAACAGGATACTAGTAGCTTTCATTTTTGTCTTATTTTACAGCCAGAACCACATACTTTGTCTTCCCATTTCAGTTGCTGCAATTTCCTGAAACTATAGTCATTTGGAATAAAAATTTCTGAGAGTCACATCTGCTCTGGCCCAGTTTACTTTGGAAAATGTCACCCAACATGGCTTAACTCTTTATGTTAAAGAACAGACTTCAAAGGCTTCTGTGTCATCTTCTTCACTATGCTTTAGTGTCTCTAGGTTTTGTCAGGAATGAGTGGTCTTTGTACCATATTGGCGTGCTTTTTAGCATCCCTAAGAAAATCCTCCTAGGTTACCCAAGTTATAACCTTTAAAAAACACATTTTATACATGATTAGTAGGTAGGTATTTCTGAAACCTCTAAGGAGTCTGTGAATGCTCTTTCCCCTCAAACCCCAGTAAGCTCCATCATCTCTTAGTCAAGGGACAGGAGTAAAATTTAGGAGAGGTGAAAAAGACAGTGAGATGGGGATTTGGCTGCAGAAACTCCGTCCATAAGTGAGAAGGGGAAAGATAAAATTCAGAAACAAAGTGAGAGAAATAAGGATAGATAGAAAATAAGATGCAATAAGATAGGTAACACTGGATAAGACTAGATAGATAGGAAGAATGAGATTGGGTTAAGTAACCAGGCTGAGACACATGGGTTGAGGGATGGGCTTGTTGCAAAGGATGAATTAAAGGGGTTGGTCTTATGAGAGGGACAAAGGAGCATGAACCTGTAAGAGTACTTCTACTCCATACCCTTCGGTCTCCTTAAAATGCTGAATCTTCCCATACTGGTGTCAGGAAATACCAGTGAAAATCACTTGCCTAAGGATGTGCCTCATCTCCTTGAGCTTGGCCATGCTGGCAGCCTGTGGTTTACACCTGTTAGCTAAGATAGCAAAGGTCTGGTCTATCCTTGCTGATATGAATCATGGCAGTAGTTATAGGATGCCACATAATGGCATTCCTTTGTGTGCTTTTCCAAAAGCTAGGAAATTGCACATAGCAAGTTAGAAGCATCTGATGAGCGCTATAGAAAAGCCTGTAAAGAAATTAATCATTCTGCCTTCAGAACAGAGCTGGGATAATGTGCAGTAAACAAGGCTTTTAGGGCTATGCATGAAATAAAAAGGGCAAAAATAAGATACTCGATGGCTGCTAGCTAAGTGATTTTTGTCCTGTGTACTGAATGAGACCGTGTCCCCATAGAGAACTTAAGACTGGGTTCATGCAATGAGAATATAATGTAACAAATGGTAAATTCTGCATCCCCTCAAGGCCATCAAAAGACTTTCTGAATTGTATACATTAGGCAAGTAGTAGCTGTACTGTTATTAAAAATACAAGTTCTTTAGCACAGTATGTTCAGTCTCCTACCAGAGGGAAGTGTATGTCTTGGATTATGCAAGAGGCCAAACTAGATTACCAGCTAGTTCCTAGTAGCTTGAAACTATGCAAGACACATACACGGACCACTGAAATTAAATTCACATGTGCTTTTTCAGTGCTCATCTCCCCAAACATTTGAGTACGTAGTTTTCCCACTGTAATAATACTGTTGTGGTTACGTAATAACTTAGGGAAAGAGGGTCTGGTTATGAGAATTACTGTTTGACTTGGTGTAATTGCCATCCAACTGACCTAGTCCACTTAAAGGGAAAACTGTGCTGGAGACAGTGCCCATTCTCCCCGGTGTATCAGCATCAATTAGCAAAGTAGTCATGTCTCTTCCCCTGGGTTCTCAGAACTGGGTTGTCAAAGCTATATTTGGAAAATTCCAACCTGAAGCGTGTTGCTGGCTTTAAATGAAGGGCACAGATCTAGCAATGAATGAGTCCATCGGGTGTCAATAACTTTACTTTTACACAGAGTCACCACCATAATAAACGTGAGCTCTTTTCCCTGCATAGCTGAAAAGGGCTGCACTTTACTGTGGCTGTAGGATGTTTGCAACAGCCGTCAGATCAGTGTGCTTTCCATCTGAAGCACGCTGCTGCGTGGAAGAGCAGCGCCGTAGAGCAGGACGGCAGTGCTGGCTGCATCTGGTGAGGTGGGCAGCACCCTCTGCTTCACAGCGGGTGCTGCTGGCAGCTGGTGTCCGACGCTGTGGTAAGCAAACCACAGGCATATTGAAAACACCACGTAGTTATGCTGTTTCTTGCTGGTGCTTGCAGTTTGTAAGTGATGCCACAGGATCCTTAAGAGCCTGTATTAAGAATCCACCAATAGCCTTTACAAAATAAATACTGCTGGCTGATACCTACTCTAAGGAAGCACATTTGTTTTCATTTGGAAAAAACATATAGAACCATTTTTTGCGGCTATTTGGAGCATAGTTATGTACCAAAGTACTCCTGGTCAGGTGTGGAACAACTCCTTTGGTTGAACAACTGTTTGCTGTCAGAAACAATTAGTTTGACTTGGCCCTTAGAAACTGTACATACTGTCAGACAGCTCTCTTTAGGAAATATGACTTGCTAGGGTTTTTTTTTCCCCCACATTTCTCCTTGTTCTGTCTCACACATTTCTGTCTTCCCTCCCTTCACAAGAGCAGCCCTATTCTTTTTTTTTTTTTTTCTTCCCTTTCACAGGCTCTTTCTGGGGCCTGCTTGCAAAGATCATAGAGCACTTCTCTTTCCCAGGGGGCCTGGAGTTTCCACTGAGTAGGTATCTTCACTGGTCCAGAAAGAAGAGCTTAGCCTGTATCCCCTTGTCTTACACTGTGACTAGCCAACCATGCCGGATGCTAATCTCTAACAGCACATTCCTAAACCAGATAACTACGGCATACTTCTTTCAGCATGTACCAAATTTGGTTATATAACATCATGATATACACAGCTTTGGGACAGTGACATGTGCCCAAAAAACTGACATGTGCCCAACCAAGTCAGAAAATATAACATAAGCCAGGGCAGATAACACCTCCTTGGAAAGCGATACACAACTCCACCTACCTGTATGTCGGTAGAGAAAGATACCGAAATTTGCTAGTTCCCAGTCACAGTGCATTCAGTACTATTCTCCCTTTTGATTCAGAGGAGGAGAAAAATAACTGCCAGCATGTTGGAGTCCTAAAGCCCAATACATAATAATGCAAGATAAACTAAAAACATACTGAGATATTCAGAAGACTCCCTCCCAGTATGTACCTCACATAGCACATTCTCAACATGTTTTAGTTCAGGGAAGAAGAAAGAGGATTATGTATTTAAAATGGAAGGTAATGGGCACCCTTGTCTCCGTCACTGTGCCAAATTTAATGAAAGCAACAAAAAATACCATAAAAAATTTTTGCTTGACTCATACTTGAGTCTTATTGATTGCAGTGGAAGATTGTAATGATTCCTCACTTCTCTTGAAGGCTGGGGCAAGGATGATAAGGTTGTTATCAGGATGCCATGTAGCTGTCATCACTGCCTCATCCCTGTGCTTGATAGCGAAAGATAGTGAAATATATATTGGGTTCTGTTTGGTGAGTTTTTGTGAAGGTGAAAATAGAAAGCAGTCTTTGAAAAGTACTTCTGTGTTCTGTTCTGACCACATAAATGGGTGGAAAACATAATCTCGTAAAAATGTATTTGATTCATTCCATAATCAATTCAAGTAGAACACACAGGTTAACATGGTGTCATGGTTTAGCCTCAGCTGGTAACTAGGACCACGCAGCTGCTTGCTCACTCCCTCTGATTGCAATGGGAGAGCAAATCAGATGAGTAAAAGTGAGGAAAAACTTGTGGGTTGAGATGAAGACAGTTTAATAAGTAAAGCAAAAGCTGCACACAGAAAATAAGGAATTTGTTCACTGCTTCCCGTGGGCAGGCAGGTATTCAGTCATCCCCAGGAACAGGGCTCCATCACATGTAATGGTTACTTGGGAAGACAAAATGCTGTAATTCTGAATGTCCCCCTCCTTCCTTTTTCTTCCCCCAGCTTCATATACTGAGCATGACATCACATGGTATGGAATATCCCTTTGGTTGGTTGGGGTCAGCTGTCTCAGCTGTGTCTCCTTCCAACTTTTGGTGCACCCCCAGCCCACTCACTGGCAGGGCAGTGTGAGGAGCAGAAAAGGCTTTAACTGCTTGGCAACAACCAAAACCATCAGTGTTTTATTGATGGTAAACAGTAAAACACCGTTTTACTGTGTTTTAAGTAAAAACACAGTTTTTACTGTGTTTTTAATCCCAACAGCTTCATCCCATTTTCATTTTCATCCCAACAGCTTCAAATACAATGTTGTAGACTCAGCGTCAAAAAAAACCTCACTGTCCCATGGTCTTCTGCTGATATTATTATCTACATACATTTTCATACAAATACAATGTTCTATTTAAAATGTTTTGTGTTAACCTGATCTCGTTATCACAGCTCTGTTTCCATCTTCTCATGCCTGTAGGGGCTGCATATTTTCTCAACGGTCAGTATCTCTAATGAGTGGATTGTGATTTATAATAGCAGTGAGCACTGTGACACTGTTGTCTTGGGGCCTTGCACAGATATGTGTCCCAGCTTGTGAATACAACACAGGCTTGCAGTTCTAGTCTTTGGTATATATTCTTCATTCTGCTTGCCAGAGACATCATTTTAGCTGGTAGAACGCAAACTTCTCTCTACTAATAATGCTAGAAGCTGAAAAGCTTGCTTGAGAACAAGTTTTTTGTATAGATTATGTTCCTTTTGCCTAAGATTTTGCTTTTGATTAGAGTGTTTAAAAGCTGTGTGATGCTTTGTTTAAATCTTCTGCTCTTAATTGTTCAGTTGGATGCAAGGGCTGAATAAAAAGAAAGAGCCTTTACAGAGAGTCTTGGACCGTTTAATTTGGCCTTCATTGTGTACTTAGAATGCAATTACATGTTCGTTTTAGTAGAAGAGTCAACGTATTGTCTCCAAACTCACATTTGGTAGCATCAGGATAATTTGAAGACTACAGTTTCCACTGATTAGAACATGGAAATGAATTATTTCTGTTCATTTATTTCATTTTACCTCACAGTATGGTGCATGCGTCCTTGTTTTCAAAGGCATCCATTCACATAATAAAAACATGGCTTGATTGCTTAATATTTTTAAGGATGACATGCATTACTTCCTTGGGGATTTGTTTCATGCTGCCATGAAGTAATCATATAAATCATGGGGCAGCTTCTCTGCATCGGTAAATTATGATAGCTCCATCATACCGAGGTCTGTATGTCTTATAAGGTAGCTAAGACCCTAATTAAAAGAATTTTTACCTTGAAACCTGAAGTTAGAATGCCTTCTGTGCTTAAATGTGCGAACAAAAGAGCATAGTTTTCACATTAATAGTTATTTATCATCTTCTTTAGATCCGTAGTTTATCCAGTTTGTTTGCTATTTTGTAGATAAGTAAGCTGTGGTCTGTTTCCATTTTCTAGTGACATTTCTTGCTCAGACTTTATATTTGTGTACAGAGAATTGAACACCACAATTAAAATGCATCTCCCTGTAGTTAGGAAAACTGTGCATTTGTCCTAAGTGTAATTAGGTGGATAATTGTATGTGGAGACACAGTAAGTGACCAGTTTTAATCTGTTCTGAAGATACTTCTTCCTAGCTGCATTTGATGCTCCTCTGCTTTTCTTTTGGAAAAGGTGATAAGCAGAGTTATGGCTGGGTAATTTTGATTAAGTGGACAGTTGTACTATTTTGTAATACTGAGAATGTTTTTCATTATCATAGCTACTACTTAAAGGGAATATTTAAGAAACTGCTGTCATAAGAACTTGAATTTCAGTAGATAATGACAGCAAAACCAATTTCTAACTGTTCTTTGACATGTAAAACAATTGAAGCTTTATTAGTAGCTATTTTTAAAAGGTTTTTTTCTTAAATACACATATACATTGAGTTGATTACTATAAATATTTTTAATTATATCAGATGTGTTTATTATTTATATTTATGATCCAGAATTTCTGTATGTAAAACCTGCTTAAAGTGGGGGTTATTTTAAGGTTTTGTTGTTGCGTATTAACTGTAGTTTTTAATTACATTGTGCCTATGTGATCCTTGTTTGGTGTGGCTTCTGAGTTACAGTGAAATGCAAAGAAATACAAAAGAAACCCAGCATCACAGATTAAAGCACTTAAGATATTAGGTATGCCGTGTACTCCAAACCTGAGAAGCCACAAGCCATGTTACTAGGACTGTGTGGGAAATGCTGATACAGAGCCGATCTCTTGGCCTCTTAGAAAGTGCAAGATAGAGCACCCAAAGCGAATGCAGCAATATACATACAAATATGCGTACAGCAAATGTATGAGAGTGAGTTCGTTCCTGGTTTCTCTTCCCAATCTGAGCCCAGTTTCATGGTTTTTATCAAAACACTTCAGGCCAGGGCTTTGTGCAACAGGGTGGGTCCTTCCTCTTCCAGGGAGTGAAGAACTGCGGCTCAGTCACTTTCCATGGAAGGCAATTCACTGGAGAGGAGGTGGAGCCCTGGCTCTCGCCATCCCCAGCACAGCCAGCGCTGCTGCGCTTTCAGCTGTGATTATGTGTCACACTTTACTCTAAACCTCTGTAAAACAGGGATGAAGCTACTAATCTACTTCATCTGGGGTTTGTGGAGCTTAATTAATATCTGCGCATACTTTCGCTTGACAGGCGCTCTGTAAGCGCAAAATCTTATTTATTCTAATTATATGTCTTGATTTTTATGGTGCTTTATTCATTTGGGCTTTTGGACCACAAATTATTTTGGGCAAAATACTGCAACTGTTCAGCACAAATGATGTGCTTTACAGCTCTGAGCACCTTTATGCCCCTAAATGTAGTGATGAAAACATTATTGCGGTGGGGGTGGGATTTAGGAGGCAGATCTGTGAACTATTTCCTTCTCTCACAACGATTTGTTTTCATTAGAGGAGCGTGCCTTGCCTGCGTGTTGTGCCTTGCCCTCCATTGTATTGATAAATCGTTACAGCGCTGATGTGAAGGACGCAGTAAACAGAAGCAAATGTGAATCCGAGGACTTTCTAGGACAGCCCTCTTCTCTTCCTGGGGATAAGATATGACAACGCCTGCAAAAAATAGCTTTTTGCAAGGGGGAGGGAGAGTGCTTCCTTTCTCTGAGAGTGAATGTATCCTTCTGCTCTGCAAATTCAGTGGAAGCAGAATGTCTTTGTACCAGTATAGTCCTGCAGTTTCCCCTGGTGAGAAGGGGGTTGGATTTTTAAAATGCTGATTACAGACCTAAAGGTAGAAAATGCATTTGAGGAGACAGTCATTACAAGCCTTTCCAAAAATGGAACAACTTTGAACAAAGTACCTTTTTCTTTTTTTTTTTTCCCCCCCTCTTAATTAAGTAAGCAATAGTGACAGTCAACAGGAGATTCTAGCAAGCCAAAGGAAGACCAGTGACGTACTCTGTGATGCAGCTTGGAGAGTTACAGACTCTGGGACTCTCTTAGGTCTACCTAATATGGAGTGTACAAGAAAAGACTGGAAGGGTGAATTTGCTAAGTCCTAGTCTCCAGCAGGATATTTTTGGACTACTCTGATGGTACAAAACATGTAAATGCTTTAGCCCACCCCAGAAGTTTTCCTTCAATGTGAGGAAATCCCTAGATGCTGTTAAAAATTTTTCTCACAATTTTTGTCAGTTCAGTGCACTGCATTTCTCTAGTACATTAGGAAAACGGGCAAATGGTGAGATATAGATGTGTAAGAGAGCAGGGGGCAAGAATGGGAAGAGGTAAAGAAGAAACAGAAAAAAGCACAGACTGCTGCTTCCTTTAAAATATCAAGGTAAAGCATTGATCACTCAGAGGAAGTAAAAATCACTTATTTTCCTGTTAGCTGTTTAACGGGTTGTTTCTTCCTTTTCCATCCCTCTCTGCCTTGCAGATTTCTGCAGGAGATGAGCCCATCCTTGATTTGCCTCGGTAGGCATTTTCAATGCTATTTATTTGCTATTTTATCCAAGAAAGGTAAAATTCTCTACAAAGAATCTGAAAGTGCACTTAGGACAGAAGCTTGTTCCACTGGTGTTGAAGGAGTGTCTGAAAACAACAGAACAATCCAGAACCTAGAAATTGGGAGGAACTCCTCAACACTTTGGAAAATTCGACTCCTGAGGCAGGAAGTTAATGCAGGTTTCCTGATTGTTCTTAGTGGCATCTAAACTTGTGCATTTTTTATGTGTTGAAAACACTCCTCTTGCTCTTTGCTTGCATCCTTCCCCTGCTTCTGAAGAGTCTTTCAATAAGCTGTTGTTTAATATTGCTAATGTGACTTCTGCCTATGTTTTTGCAAAAGTGCTCAAGAGAGAAACCCCAGCTGGAAAAAGAGCAGGGAAAAAAAAACCAAACCACCTATGGTGGCCAGAGATGGGCAACAGAGAGCTTAATTTGTCAGGGTAGTAAAACAAAAACTGGGAAGGGATACATTTGCTCTCTGCAGGTATGTGTGGAAGGAGAGAAAAGCTGAATCAGCTCAAGGATGCAGCTTTATCTGCTATGAATTGACACTGGAGACTGAAGAGGGCTCCCAGCCATCAGCACAGAGAGGTTCTGGAGCAGCCTTCTAGGAGGAGATTTGGGAAGAACAATCTGACCCTTCTTATTCTATAGCTGGAACAATTTACAAGGAAGGGAAAGCAGGCAGCCCCAAAGGCTCCTGTAAATAAGACTTAAGTGGACCCAAAGCAGCACTTGACCATTCTGCCGTGCAGGCTGCTCTGCCTATACTACCAGTGACTGAATTCATACTGTCCTCACAGTATGAATTTGGCTGGACCCAGAACGTCCAGCTCAAAATGTCTTGCAGGCCTACCTGCAGTCCTGCCTTCCTATTTCCTTTTCTTTTGAAGAACTTCTATTCCCAGAAGCATTTTGTAATTATTTTGAATTTTATTATTTTTTAAATTAGATGTAGAGTTTGAACATTGATAGGGCTTGCCTGGAACACAGCCCTTACCTCCATTTTTTATATATATTTTTAATGAGTTGTCAAGTGGCTTGTGTGTATTATGGAGTGGAATGATGGATGTAGCTAGACCCAGGAGAGTTGCATTGAATTTCTCTTAAAAATAAGCAGTATTGTGGCAGCTCAGCTCTATTGACAATAACGTCAAGTCAGATTTAATAGCGTAGTTCCTTATTGAATGAATCCACCCTGTAGGAAACAGTATGACCTTCCTCTCTGTGCGCAAGATGAAAAATCAATATGTTAATCTCTTGGGAGGAAAAATATGAGATTAACGGAACAGTTGAGTGAGCCTAATGAGAATCAGATGGCAAGAATGTTAATTTGGAAAGAGATACTCGTATAAGCTGTCTGAAGGGGTAACACGGTACTTTCCATATATCATCAAATGCCATGTATTCTCCTTAGATACATATCTGCAAGATGTAATTTAATGGATTTGCAACTCTTCTGTATGGCTTCCTGACAGAACAACAGGGGATTTTCAAGCTAATCACCTTTCAGTGGGAGATTTATGACCAGTGTAGTTAGCCAAGCCTTTCCTCCGTCAGGAAGGGCATGGACCGGAGACAGTTGTTGGGTGCAGCATACCAACTCAGAGCTGCTTAATCAGAAACAGGCTGGAGCATCTCTGTCTTGTGGTTGCTCTCTGGAATCATGCAGTTCACTGGCATTTTCAAATATAATGTTTGCCTCAATCAGTCCTCATTACTAATATTTTTGGAAGTTGGGTGGGTCGTGATTTTTCTGTCATGCTTTACTTAGTAGCCATCGGCTTCTTAAGAAATAAACAAAACAATGGGCTTTTATACTTTCTCTTCACTTCTGAAAGTCTGAGGTGGCAATTCCATTTTAAGTGCTTTTCAGTTGTAGGTGAACATTCACGTTGCCTTGTTCTCAGCCTTTAGCTTAGGTAGATGGGTTGGTCACTCTCCACCTGTTGCCCAGAGAGAGGGACTTCTCCAAGGTTGGTGCAGACCCCCTTTTGTTAGGCTCCTGCTCTGTGTTGCCTTGTGGAAGAATCTACCTCTCTTCTTCCCCTGAAGATATAGGGAGACTGTACCGTTAAAGTGGGTACCTCTGTATAGATCACATACTTCTTTTAAAATAGTTACATGAAGCAGTTGAGTATCTGGTGCATGGTCTAAGGCAGGAAATGAGGTGAAATTACATTGACTTGTTCCAGAGAAATTGCTGCATTGATGTTTTCATATTTAGACCAGTTCTTTTATTGTGTTCACCTGTTCAGCATTCATTTTAATACAAAGAGTAGGCTCATAAAAACATGGGGTTTACAGTTGCATCACTTTCTGGGCTGTATCTGGTTTCCAAGATTGTCACCAGCATAAGAAACTGCAAATAAAAATCAACTGGAACACACGTGGCAGCATCTCAGTAGTGCCAAGCTGTAGAGTGGAGATTATTTGTTTATGCTTATATTTGCCAGCATTGACTAAACAAAGATAAGAACATAAATTCTGTAGCAGAGCTTCCCAAACAGGATTACAGGGGTGATAGAAGCTAGCACTTAGCATTGCAATAATAGATGCCAATGAGGGAGAGGTGTCACCGCCCGCTGGCTCCTCTTACATCCTAAGAGCAAAGCAATGGAAGAAGAGGCAGGTCTGTGGGGTTCACTGCTTTATGCAGGAATATTAATCTTTTAGCATTTGATTCATTAGGTTTTTACTGTGTGAGCTTTACTTTGATTCTCCCAAAATCCAAATTGTCATTAATGTGGCTGTGAAGGAGGGCCTTAATTTGTGAGCCTTAGTAAGTGTTGCAACAAACCAGGCAAGATCAATATAAGCTCTGAATTGGGTGGGGAACAGGCCTCCAAGTCAGCTAATTTGGAATGTCAACATGCATGGTACAAGGCTAATTGAGATACACAGGAACTGCCATGTGCCTTTTTAATTGCATTTAGACAAGATGTACAGTATTTGAGTCAGCTCGGCAGCGTTCCAGCTGATGAAAGTGTTGATGATACCTGACACCAGTGATGATATATTAAGTGTGCTTAATATCTTAGCGCACATGTCATGAGGCGAATTAGAATCATAGAGAATTTAAGTGAGAAAGGACCTTTCCTGTAGAGGTCATCTGGTCCCACCTCCTACTCACAGCAGGGCCCACTTCAAATACAGAGCAGGTTGCTCAGGGCTGTGTCCAGCTGAGCTTTGAGGATTTCCAAGGATGGATATTCCATTACCTCTCTGGGCCTGTGTTCTGATGCTGCACCACTCCTTGTGAAGAATTTTTTCTTAATAGCTAATCACTCACAATTTCCCTTGCTGCACCTTAATCTATTGCCACTGAGCACTTCTGAGAAAAGTTTAGTCCTCTAGTCTTTATTCCAGTCACCCATTAGGTAGCTGAAGATGGCAATTGGGTACCTCCTTAGCCTGGCAAGGGCAAGGTTGAATAAATGCTCCTCTCTCAGACCCTTCATAATATCATAGCCCTCTTGGCCATCTCAGTGGCACTCCACCTGCCCTTCTGCAGTTAATCATCACCTCTCAGGTACTTACTTCAGTCTGCTGTGATGCATTAGCTAATGCAGCACAGAATCCCATTAGCCTTCAGCAGTGCACGGGCAGCCATGCTGACTCCTGCTCAGATGTTGCTCACCAGCATTGGAGTGAACATCCTTGCGTCTTATTTAGCAGACCTGGTTCTCTCCAGTCGGTGTCCAGCCTATACACAGTTCCATGTAGTTTTTCCATCCACAGTGCAGGATGTCACTGGTCAGCAAGGACAATTCCTCTTAAAGTTCCAGTGAGACTGGGGCACTGAAGCAAGACCTGCATTGTTAAGGGCAAATCGCACAGCGATCACTTACAGCAAGTAAGACTTTGGCACTCAGAATAAGTGAAAAATTTAAGTTTGGTCAGTGCTTAAATAAAATACAGTTTCCATCTCTGAGCTGTGCTGAGATTTTGGTATCAGCTCTGAATTCTTCAATAACCCACAGTGCCCTTTGTACAGAAAGTCACGCATTGTTCAGTATTTTTTTCTGCATTGTAGACTGTCAGGAATGGTATTGCCCAAGGCAACACGAACAAAAGCAGAGAAACGTGATAAAGTTAGGCCTGTTGGGAAATCACTAGTCATTGGAAAGCTATTGGAGTAAGACACCTTTGGTAGAAGAGACCCTGGTGTGACCTTGTGATTTTGTGTTTTCAGTGTTTGTTTGTAAACAGGCAAGCTACTGGAATGGTTCTGGTGTCCTCTGTGGCCTACAGCAGGGAAGTAAATGCGTGTGTATGTGTGTACCCACACCCCTTTGTCCTGTACCTCTGAGCTCCGAGAAATGTAGTGTCAAGCTGATTTAACAGGCTCAACTTTGGTTATGAAACCTTAGATAGAAGGAGCATCTCCTGCATCCCCTGAGCAATCTCTTCTGTTTGGGGTCTGGTGCTTTGGAAAGGGGACAGGTCCCCAGAGCCATTTGGTAGGTGAGCTGTGCCCTGTGGTAGAGTGGAGCAAGAAAATGAAGAGCCAGATTTTCAAGAGGAGACTTTCCTTGCAGAACTAACAATGGCAGGAGGAGTCTAATTTGTTGAAAGAGTGAAGCCTTGTTTTAAGCAGTTAGTGATCCTGAAGTGAGTAGAGCAGCAAGCTGAGTGAGGGCAATGCTGGATACCTGAAACAGAGAGCTGGTGGGAAACCACCACCCATGCTTTGGCTCTCATGTGTCTAGGACTGTTAACCCTGGGAGTCATGGAAAGCTGCTACTGCATTTATTAGGACGGCAAACGCTGCTGCTCTTCAGTGCTAAACTTACCCTTGTGGTCTCTGCCTCTGCCTGTGTTCCAAGCAACAGCTCCACCTTCTTCTCCACAACCTGTCAGGCCAATCTGTGTCTTGCAGACCTCAACACCTGCATTGAACATGACATGAAACACCACTAAAGAGGCAGCCTATGGCTGAAATACAGCACTTGCTCGGCACATTTGCACATGACATACCAACCTGGCCAAACCTAATTGGTAGCAAAGGATGAACTATGAATTACTTTTAAAATAAATTCTCAAGCAGCTCTGAGATTGTGATTATATTTTTAAACAAGGAGAAAGGTTAGCTTCATCCTTCTGTAAATATTCCCCAGGGCAGTGTTCTCCAAAGCAGCTAATGCCAAGCAAGTTTGGCACTTCTGTGGGATTATATGGTTTTTAATAAGAGGGCAATATTATTCTCTTGCATCTAAGCAAAATATCTAGAATTTCTGGACTCCTAGTTATAGTAATTTTTGTGCTAGAAATCCAGGCAGTGGTATTTTCTCTTTGAGGCTGTCACTTGCAGCTTGGCAGAGCGCAGGAGTGACTAACACTGACAAATGAAGCTAGGTTAGATTAAACAAATGCCACAGTAAAGCATTTTTAAAGTCATATATGATCCTGTTACTGCATTGTGAGGCTCAAAGCTTGATGTTGTAGGAGAGTGTGTAGACTTGTTAACATACAGCCAGACCCACAAATTTTAAATTTCTTCTGAACTGAGGTTGTGTGCATAAGGATAGTTCAGGACAGGCTTCTGCAGGTACAAGCAGATATAAGTTCTCCTTGTGGCTTCAGTGAGAGTAAGAGATTCTCCACAGATTTCATGCACATTAAGAGCAAAATTGCCTGCAGTATCTTCGGCACCGGTTTCATGGACCATTTGGTATCCTGCTTGCCTGAAAAGTGTCTTGCCTTGAGAGCAAGAAAAGTAAATAAATATAGAGACTGATAAAACCCACAAGCCCTGGAGATTTCCAGGCTTCAGGAGCAGAAGGCCCTCTTTTTGGGATTCCTTCTTGTTATTCCTGGAATACCACAAATAGGTCAAACAAGCAACCTTGAAAGCTCAGAACTGCTTTTCACCAATAGTAGATGATTGTGCAAGTATTTTAATTTCACATTTCTGCAGCTTAAATTATTTTTCTTTGAATATCACCACTCACCAGTGGTTATAAGACTTTCTCAGCTCAGAGATTTTGCATTCTCTGAGAAATTCTTTCTTATAGATTATTTGCTGGTTGACACAGCAAATGAGACAGCCTGGAAGCATATACCATTTTTAACTAATTTCTGAATAGTGAATGAAGAACAATCAAAGGAAATGGTTTGAAAGTAACCTATTGTTTCAAAGCAGCTTTCCCAAACCAGCAAATATAAAATAGCAGCATCAAAAATAGCAGCATCACAAAGTAAAAATGGCGTATGTTTGAGATCCTTGAGCCAAAAGGCAGCCTGTTTTTTATAAACTTATTTTTAGCTTTGTCAGCTGTACTAAGTGATTTTATCAATGTAGCTAGTCTCTGGAATAAGAATGTTCACATAATGTAGTGTCAATGCAGGCAGCTATGGCAAGTCATGATATATACATGTAGCACAAAGCCTTTCAAATCAAATTCATACCACTGAAATTCTGTATTAAATCTTGATAGTCTTGCACTACTCAGTTTCACTCACAAGCTGGCATCAACCAGGGACAGAAGAGCAGCCTTGTTGGAAGCAGAGACCTGCTGTTTTTGCATACTTTGACTGAACGACTTGCAAACTTTTTCCATCTCAGTGGTCATAGAGCCTGTCACAGTTTGAGAAGAACCAGAGGGACTGCTCCTGTGCATCTCCTAGTAGAATAGAGCTCCCTTTAGAAGAGACTTCCCTTGCTTAGGTACCACAGAGCCAATTTTGAAAGGTGGAAACTTTCAAATTAAAAGGGATTATGATGGCTTTTAATTATCTATGGCAGCATATCTCAGTGTTTGGGGCAAGGAAGAAAAACCTCTACTGTGCCTTTAACACTGCCTAGACTTGAGATTTTAGATAGGATTTGTTGTTCTCAAGGAAGGGGGTTAGGGAAGCAGCTGTGTAGGTGTGGGTGCGGTGGCTATTACTGGTATCTGTAGCTTTGACTAGCCTAAGTCATGGTGCTTTAATGTTACTGTCCCTCAATTACTGCATGCAACACAAGAACCTGATGCTTCCACAGCTCCTCCAAGATGTTGGGAAATCAGCACTTCTAGAGGTAAACCAGGGAAGAGATAAAAGTAACTAACCGAAACAAAGCCACTGTGCTTTCAGTAATCACCATCCACAGGAAAGGAGACAAAGATGGCCTTGAAAGCAACTGCCTTTCTGCAATATGGTACATCTTAATTGCTTTCAGCACATGTAACCAACTAACAGCAGTTGTGGTCACAGCCCTGGCCTCACAACCAAGGACACGGGGTGGCTAAGGTTAACAAGGACAAAGTGTTTGATAAGCAAGTCTAACACCTTAAAGAGGAGGATTTTTTTAGATTTTGCTGTCCAAAAACTTGAGGGTGGTTTCAACACCCAGCCACCATACAGACAAGAGCAAACAACTTTAGACTGCAGTAAAGCAGGTGGGCAGTGCATAGCCGGCATTAATTTAATTTAAAAATTAAAGAGAGGGTTTTTTTTATAAATTGAATGAAACTTTGCAGTAGGTACCAACTGAACATGACCTGCTGTGGTTTCTTTCCTGTGCAGTACGATACACTGTATTGTGGGGCTGTGTATCAGCAACAGAGCATGGGTTTGTATTCCATATTATCCCTGTTATCCTCCATCCCACCAGCACCCCTAAATCAATACTTGCATCATGTGTTTGGCGCAAGCGTCTTCTTTTAGTTCTGTTTGGACTTGTTCTGCCTTGCAAGTGATCTTGTGAACGATTTTGCCCAGCTTTAAAAAAACAAACCCCGAAGTATACCTTCGCAGAGTGTTTTTCAGCCTGAGCAAAGCTGGTGCCTAAGCACAAGTGAAGAATAAGAAGAAAGCCTATTTTCAGACTTTTCCTAAGTGCATCAGGGTCACATAAATGTCTCCTTAAGAAACTCCTGCAGCTGTCCATCAGAGCTAGCCAGCAGCAAAGGCTGGAAGCAGAACGGGGGCTGGGGGAGGGAATTCGTTCTCCTACTAGGCCAGATCCTCTGAATAATAAAGCCAAGTAGGTAAAAGCAAAAGACGTGTTAACTGAAGCGAGATGAACTGTTCCTTCATCAGTGCCTGAAGCACTTTTGGTTTATCCTGGGTTTAATTCTGTATTTTGGGCCCCAGTCCTGCACTGATGATAGGATAGGTGGCTTTCTCTTCTCGAGCCCTAGTCTCGATTCTAAAACCCAAACTTTAACATCATGAAAAACAACCTAGCTCCTCTGAATTTTGTTGAAACCAAGCCTGAACAAAGGTGTTATTATTTAACCTGAAGCTCCAATTTAACAAAAATCCGGTATTACATGTGATAAGCTCTAGATCCTAGTTAAGCTATACCCTAAAAACCACAAAAAGGAGATGATGTAGAAAATGCTCAGCCAGCCTCACCCCATTAAAACTACTGAAGTTTTGCCAACGTGTCCTCGCCAGAGCTGTAGTCAAGGATTCCATGTTTGTTTAAAATTGTCTCCAGACTACCTGAAACTAGAGGCCCAGGATCTCTGCAGAGCCATTGGGCATTGTTTTTATTTGTTTTCATCTGTGCATGAATTCCTTTGAAAATACCCAGCAGAGCAATAAGAAGGGATTGTTTTTAATCTTTAGAGATGATAGCATGCTGTTATGCATCAAGGACACTCACAAACACAGCATCAGTTAAACTGTACCAGGAGATTTGTATTTTTTTTTACCTCCAGGCTTTTCTGAAAATAAAACGCATTTTGCATGGAGCTTGCTGTTAATGAGACATCTATAGGTTTGGTTTGTCATCCCCGAAGCATTAGCATCACCATATTCATACAATTTACATGTGTGTGTGTGAAAATGCAGCTGGATTCTGTCCATGCTCAGTACCCCGAGGGAAGACGGTCATTATTGCGACAGGGACAGCTGGGGACTGGCCTGGAGCCAAGACCTTGCTTAATGCAATCAGAAGATTTTTGTGATACAGAGTGGATTTTACATACCCTATTCTGGGAGAGGGTAGCTGAAGTTGGAGTTTTACGCCTTACTGCTGCCTGAATTTAAAACTAGCCTGTGCATTTTTTGTGTTATGCAGGACAGCACAGTGGACAAAAGAGTGCCTTCTGCCATCTGGGTTTCAAGTCATATTAACAACATCTATCTATGTAGCTGCAAATCTATAATTTCTCTTGTTTAGATCTCTTCCCTGTATCTTTCCCTGCCTGAATGAACGAGGTTATAAAACACGGTAATTATAAATCTCATTGACTGCCTCGCGTTCAAGGGCGTGTTCCCCTCGAGCGTTGCTGTGAAGCCTGTTACCCAGGAGACTGTCCTGTACAATCCAAAACAGAATTATTCTGACCCAGCGAGCTTGTTGGAGGGGAGAACATTTGGGATGCTGACCTGCTGCCACGGCACAGTAAATGCATTTTTCTCATTTCACAGCAGGGCTATGCTGCACTACAACAAGGCAAATGCATTCAAGTATTCTTTTGAGGCATGACTTACATCTGACTGACAAGTGCTGGCTCTCTAAAGATGCTGAAAGGGAGCCTCAGACAGCAGTCACAAACCAGAATTCCTGCTGAATGTCCACACAATTTCAGCAGCTTTCTCTGAAGGTTTGGTTGTCTTAGACCTTTCCAGGCAAAAATATAAATACCTCACACAATCTAACACAGTATCAATAAAACCTTCTCTTAAAATGTTCAAGTCAGGCTGTGCTCGTAGGACAAGCTAAAAAGCATTTAATAAGTGACAGCTGGCAGTTAGTAGCCGTGCACTACTAACCATAGCATGCTTCAGTACCATCCTTTCCCCATTGATCTGATCATAGTCAGTATCTGTACGGGTACTTTCCTCAGCCCTGAGGGGTTTATTATCAATATCAATCATGCTGCCTCACAGTTGAGAAACTACATAAAACCTTGTCAATACCCCACCCTTGCAAAAGAACTGTAAAACCAGTCTAATGCTGTGGGGAAGAAAAAAAAAAAAAAGGAAGAGAAAAGAAAGCACTTCCTAGAGCAGCAGCAAAGAGAAAGCACGACTGTTGCCATCCATTTTCTCAATTACTGTCAGTGCACAAAAGGAGCACAGTGTTACGTGTTACCCCGGGCGGTTGCATCCTATTTGTGCTCAAGTAGGAGAGGGAGATGAGGTGCAGAGCAGTCACTCCCAGCAGGTGTGCAAACCAATTGAGTCTAATTAGAAACATACTGCTGAAAATGTAAACGTTTTACAAGTATATCATCCCCATCAGGGGCTGCGGAGCCTTGGTTTTATTGAGGCATTGGCACAACAACAACAACCAAAGATGCCCCTTTCTCTTGTTCACTGTCTCCAGTGCGCCCCAGACACATGAGTACTGGACTTGTGTTGTACTGTTGCATGATGGGTCTTTTCCACATTGATGCCTCCCTCCACATCTCAGAGATGCAGGCTCATTCATTTTATGCACCCACGCTCACCCCTTCTAAGACAAAGGCAGACCAACATCATTAAAGTGAAAGGGCTTTACTAGACTCAGGAGTGGATGCAATGCTAGGGGTTGTACTGCTCTGTAAACATCCTCCTCACTCCATATGGATTAAAAAGACTTCACAAACTTTGTCATTATTTTTTTTTGCTTAGGGCTGTGGGCAACACTAACGTGTATCTTACATGTTTCTGTGTGATTGCAGGAGTTACCCAGCTCATTGTATTTAAGCAGTCGAGTTTTTTCACTGGTTTGCTGGAGATCACGAGGGATTGATTTTACCCTCTTTCTTGATGATCCACTATTTTTCCTCGGGCAATTCTCAAGAAAATTAATTCCCTCCTCCAAATACAGTATCTATCAGTAGACTACTGCCAAATTATATAACCACCAAAATAATTGATCTGTAGTGCACACAGCTCTGGTGCCAACTAAACAAGAGATACTCTACAGAAGTTTTCAGTCAATTCAAACCTGGTTCAGGTTACTAGTCATTAGAAGTCATCCCCTTACCTGTAGTCTCTGGAGAGGTTGCATCTGTTCTTTCCATTCTTTTCAGTTAAGTGGTGGGCTGATGAGCGTACACCTGCAAAGAAGGTATGCAGATGCTTTAGGAAACCACGTGTATCGTTTCTATAGATGGCAGGCTGTCTGGAGTCAATCCTATAATAAAAAGAGAATTAGCTATTCCTCCCTGCACCTGGTTTTAGACAGTGCTGTACTGCTTTAACATTGTTCAGAGCTCATGTAGAGCTATGTACCTGCCAAACTGACAGCTTCTGTGGAAGCAAGGACTTCTCTGAATGGTGATATACAAGTACGTAGTTCTGCTGCTGAACCAATTCTCTGCTTGTATTTATGTGAGAATGTCGGCACCTTTGCTTAGTATACCAACATACTTCTAAAACTAAAATGCAAATATTAGAGTATAAAGCTAAGTACCTTAGTCACATGCCAACAAAATCAATTACTGACTGATATATTTTGGCTAAATATTTTGATCTCAAGTATCCATCTATAAAAGAGCATCATACCACTTCGGAGTTTTAAACAGTTACAGGAATGCAGCCAGATCCGGACAAAATATGCCTGATGCTTGGATGAGTAACAGGTTTTTTATGCTTCACTTCCAAAAAGATGACTGCTATGGAAATGTCTGGTGTGGCTATTACATGACAATTAGCAGTTGTTTCTCTGCTGACAGATGCCCACATCAAAAAGCACTGATTGTCTCTTTTGTTTGCAATTTTAGAGAGAAAATAATCAAGTAGCTTAAACCATCTCCAAGAGATATTGTCCTTTGCACCAAAAGCGCAGCCTCATTGCCTAGGTTCATGCTGGTGAAAGTCAGATTCTGAAATATTATAGCAGATGATTTATGTGGAAGTTTAAGTCCTTTCTCCCAGTACAGAATTAAAAATTGCCATTATTTCTGTGGCTAGATCTCTTTTCCAGGATAGATGACCAAGATTTATTTCAGCACTTTGTTTACTAATGAACAGTTTCAACAATGAAGCAACATGTAGTATGAACACCTCACATTGGTGGCATTGCTTATCTGGAGCTGCTAAGAAGCAAGAGAAGGGAAAGAAAGAATTTGTAGAGAAAGGGAGAATGACTTCACATGAACACATTCTGGCAGACGAAGTTTGCAGATTCTCTTACTGCACAGCTATAGCACAGAACATGTCTCAAAAGAAAGCTTCTTAAAATGTCACAGACAAAATAGTATTATTCAGATAATTCAGGGGGAAAATAGCTGGTTTACATTAGTGCAAACTGTGACCTAAATGAATATTTCTGTCTGTAATCCAGAGGCCTGTCCTCTAGCATTTCCCTCCTACAGCCCAATGAAGTTAAAAGGAGTCCTTGCATGAGGGCTTTTTGCCTGAGGTGGGATTGCAGAATGATGTGCTGTGCCTGGCAGTGTGATTTTGAACCATTTGCTAACAGGCAAAGGTCTGTGGGAGCAGACATAAGACTGGCAGGTGGGATTTGGTAGCAGAGATTTTGTGCAGCTGCCAAAAAATCACAACCCAGATGCTGGAGCTGAACACATGCTGCCTGATAGGAATGATGTTCTGGGGAAAAGAGGAAGCTGGCAAGTGTCTGTCAGAGAGAAGAATTTGATTTTGAGTCCAGCACTGCCTTACCTCGTCCTTCTTCTGGGAAGAGACAAGTCACAGCCCTGTCTATGTATTACTAGCTGGCTGGGCATGGAGATATACTGCATTTTTTATTACGTTGCACCTAAAAAGTACATCACCAAATCAGACCCCTCTTTGCTTCTGCAGGAGCTTATATAAATCCCCTACTTACCGTCTGCTTTGCCTTCTTTCTCTCTCTTTCTTCTCTGAATGAGCTATCTTCTCTGAGTTTCCTATTCCCCTCACACATACATTCTGCAAGGTACATTTTTATTGCTGCTCCTCAGAGACTGTATTCTTCCCAAGACATTGATCTTCCTTACTTTTTTTTCTATCCCTGCTCTTTTGGAGGTCAGTTCCCTCTGAAAAGCACCAGCAAAAAGAGAGAGCAAGCATGCTTGGATCAAAACACAGAAAAGCACAGCAGCTTGTCCAGCCCCATCCTTTACCCTTCCATAACCACCCTCATCCGTACACAACTAGGACTAGCACTGTATCCAGGCACTAAGGGCATCCACAGACCAACGGGTGGCTAACAGGCTCCCACACCCTTGTAGGAAAGATCTGGGCAAAGCCAAAAGCCTGCAAACCAGGCCAAGCACTTCACCCTTTCTGCCCAAAGGAGGAATTTCCTAAAAATACATGTCCTGACATACCACTGAGCCACATGGCACAGTGAGTGCAATCCTATTTTCAGCCTGCTCTGCAGGGTGACATAGCTCATTACACCTCCTCCCAAAAATGGCACGTCAGCAGTGCAACACTTGCTGGTGGACCAGCCTCCTGTGGGATGGTGCTCTCCACTGGAATTCCCCATCAAGCGATCGCACACTCATCGTGCATGAGGCTGTGACTGCGGGAAGCATCCCCAGTTGTGCTGTGTGTAATCAGGACAGCTGCTGTCTGCCCATCGGTACGGCAGTGCTGCTCCGCAAGTCCCAGATAGGTGGGTTATGGGCTGTGACCAAAACTATGCGAAAGTGACCAAAACTAATTCTCATCTGACGCTAAGAGAAGCTTTCCCAATAGATATTTTACCTGCCTGGTACGTACCTTTTGCAGCTCCACCAAGCAGGACAGTAAAAAGCAACGTTTGGCCTTTGGGGATGATTGGTAGCCTCCTTCCAAACCATGGCTGGTTAGCAGATTCTGTTTTCCCAACTCTGAGGCTTATTGCAGAATCCCAGGAATGTTCCTGCTCTTCAGATATCCCAAAATAACTGCTCTAAGCTCTCCTTGGGGAAAAACAATCCTTAGAGCAGCCTCTTAACTCAAATTTTTGTGTTGAAGCAGCTGAGCTTGAGGGAGAGAATTTGTCTTTGCCTCTAGTCACTGGCTCCCAAAGGAGAAATGAGCATTTTGGATGCTCCAATTAATAAGTTTGTGTGTCAGCTCACTTACTGTCCAAGGAATTGCAAACACTTCATTCTCCTCATTTCTGTTTGCTGCAGAAACCCTCCTCCCCCACCGCCATCCTCCCTGCAAATCCACTAGTTATCTGGCAGCTTCAGTAGCCCAGCCATCGGAGCAAATCCCTGGCTCTGCAGCTGATCACGGCTCCTGAGCACCAGTTAGGAGCTGACAGAGTTGTTTTGCAGGTTTGTTGCCCACTTTCTTCCTTTGCGGTTGCCAAACTTCCTTCCTTCACCCAGAGGAGACAGTGGAGCCATCACAAACAAGGTGATAAGTGATTCTCTGACACCTAAGTCATCACTTAGACACTGTGAGTGGCCCTTTCCTCTCCTGGGGGAACTGCACATTTCCCTCATCAGTAAGAGGCCAGACCTGCTGGGGTCTTCAGGGTCATTGGAAGGAGCAAATCTGATCCACTGCGCAGCACAGAGATTTAAGTCCATCAGCAGGAGAGCTGGTGCTCTCCTTCTCAGAGGTGGATTATCCCAGTTTCCAGGGAATCTGTAGCTCCTGTTTATCTATGCCAATCACTTGCGTTCCTCTGCTGTGGTAAGTTATTCTCCATGTCCCTGAGGTGCTCATTACCACATTATTCAGGCTCTGTTTATGTAACTTTAGAAACCAAAGTAAATTCCTAAAAGACAAAACTCCCCAGCTCTTCTCTGATCCCTTCTCTAAAGTGTGTATGACACCTTACAAGAGAAGAATGTGATAAGTTTCTTAAACCCCTTGAGTTCCTGGGGTGGTTCAGTTGTCTCTGGAGAATAAAACTTGCATCCAGGCATAAAGACATTGTCCTTGGCCTGATCTCTCCCTGTAGTAGATGCCTCTCCACTGAGCTCCAATCTGATCTTCCAGAAGATTACTAGCTTTAGTTGTGGTTTCCCATCCACAGCCTTCAGATACCACTGCAGCTCGACTCATCAGTATTGTCCTCATGCTGTGCTTTGCTCTGAGATCAAATTAAAGCCTAGAAATTGTAGAAGTCAAGTTGGTCTACAGATGAACTCATGAATAGTATTTCAGAAGGTGCTCAGGGAACTGTCAGAAGGGACAGAGTGGAATGACTATCCCCTTTATACTGCAACCTTCAAACAAGGAAACCAGTTATAATTAGTTTAAATTCTGTGCTATTTAGGCTGCCTGTTATCGCACCAAAGACAGAACAGAGTAGTAGACTATAGTAATATAGAGTATAAAATAGTGTGTAGTACAATAAAAGAATATGTTGCCTCATGGTACATGAGACACAGCCGCATAAACAGGGGAGTGGGAATACTGATCTGGCCACAGTCAAGAGAAGGGAGCAGGAGTTCCTTCTTGCCAAACAAAAGGGAAACATGTAAACATCACAGCTGTCCACTGTTGCTGGAGCTTCCGTTTACACTAATGTTATGTGCAGTATTTATCAAAGTCTTTAATTATTTATCTTCTCAACAAGTTTCTTCATTCATTTGCTTTTGAACATGTAACAGAAAATGCTATCTGTAATTTAGCAAAATCTCTTTGTGCATGGAGGTCCACAATTTATGAGAGATCTTACGTCAAGAGATTATAAGGAAATTTGCTCCTTGCAGGATCAGAGGCACTGGAGCAGAAGCTGGAGGCACTGGCTGGACCACAGCAATGTGTTCCTGCCCAGCTCACTCCGTGTTTCCCAGCAGCTCAGCTAGCTTAGTGCTCAGCTGCAATCTGAGGCTCCAGCTATAGTTGTACAGAGGATATCGTTAATGACATGCTATCCCAGAGACTGCCAGTAGTGGAAAACTAAGCAAATTAAGATTTTTTAAATATCTCGGCTCTCCTTTCAGAAGACATCTGCTGTAATCTACATTGGCACGCTCTTTGCTCCTGTCAGCCCTGTCTTTGCTGCGCTACAGCCTTCCTCAGAGACATACTAAAGACGGCACTTGCTCTGGCGATTAGTTCAGTGAGACAGAGGTTCGTAGAGACCCTCAGCAGAGCTGAAGCTGTTATCTAGGAAGACCTGCTCATGACTCTTATGTTCAGACGAGATTTACCCTGTACAGAGAAAGGAAGATAACACGCACGGGAAATGTGTACATCAGCCCCTCCTTTCTTGCAAAGCAGTGCATTAAAAGTTGGGGAAAGATCCAGCATTGGCACTGGAGGAAACCTGAGCGGCCAGCAGTTCAACCGCCACAGCACACTGTGGGCACTCAGATTAATTGGGTGTCCAAGTTTTAAGCCTGGACATTCCCCAGCTCTCTGCAGCAACATCTTGCTATGTATGACAGAACACAGGCACCTGCTTACTATCAAAATAGAGGGAGAGAGCTGTTTTCTGCCCTGGGGCGATGGGGCTGCTTAACTGCTGCCCTGACTTCTTAAAAACATTTGCTAGAAGTTAGCATGCACTCTCTGCGTGCAAGAGAAGCAAGTTCTCAACATTCCTCAGCCTGAGGACACTTAAACCCAGGACTTCTGCCACCCAAAGCATGTCCACTGATCCTGTTCCTGTTCTCTGAATTGTTCCTGAGTAGTGGCAGATTATTCAACATTAAATGCATCAGCAGCCAATGAAGTACAGCAACTGCTTTTCTAGTCAAGTGCTTTGGCCAGCAGGTTACCTGTCGCTCTTCAGCATCCTGCATGCATGTTGCATGCCTTTTCTCTCATTGCTGATGTCAATCAGTCTCGATTCTATGTGTACTTTGAAATACTTTGATATATTTAGGCTGAATCTCACTAATTTCAACAAGGCTTTCTACTAGGGAAGCAAGTACAGCGCATAATAGAATTGGGACCTTAAATTATAAATTATGTATTCTAAATGACAGTTTATTATCAGTTTGGGGCTTTCTCAGTGCATGTTTTTATACCATGAGCTCGAGTCCTAGTTGAAGCTACTGTGTGCTCTACTGCAACATTACTATGACAACTGCTAAGACCAGGGCTGGGAGAAATCTTGCCTTCCCTAGGAAAAGAGAGTGTGAAACAAATACTGCATTCAGTTAGTCTCGAACATGTGGTTGAGGCATCCTGTTAGGTTTCCTTGCTTACTGCTCCATGTAGGTCTCAGCAAAGGAAGAACTATCTAGAGAATATTCAGCATGCAGCAAACAATTCTGCTTTGAATGAAGCTTAAGTGACGACAATCCAACAAAGCAGAAAAACTCTTCATTCTCCCTAGGTTTGTACGAGCCTCCCTATGAAGAGATCAGAGCCTCCTGGTTTGAAATGCTGCCTTAGGGATTGCTTTTTATGTCAATAAATGTTTTATCACGTTTAAGCTTCAACCACGGCACAAACATCCCTGCTAACATTTGATGAACTCAAATAGAGACAGCAAGGCTGGGCAGAGGGCAGCGTGGCACAGTGCTTCCCTTTGGCACGGGGAGTTTGCCTCAGCCTCTCAAGGAGCCTGGGCAAGACGGTGCCTTTGCAATTATCCACAGCCTTGAGAAACACATTGGCAAGCTAAGGAAGGGGATGTTCCTCTCTTTGGCTCTTCACCACTTTTGATTTTTATTTTCTTTTGCTTTTTCTTCACTCTGTGCCAAAGTTACCTCGGTATGGTTGGTAAAGCGTATCCATGCACCCAGGTTTGTGATGGGCTTAAGACATCTTAAGACATGTCTTCATGCTCAGCTAGTCTGTCTTTCCCGATACCTCCTTGCAATCTCGTTTCTTCTCTTACCTTATGGCCATCTGTAGCACATGAAGATGCTGCAGTGAAGTTTAAGCAGCAATCTGCTGCTCAGCTGCCTTTGGTTCCTGCAGTACCTAAGCCGAAGTCTCCAGGTTGAACCTACTGAGTTGAAACCTGCAGTCAGTGCACTGCAAATCATGATGCAAACCCGTGTTTTCGCTTTTCCCAGCACTTGCCAGTTCCCCCCCTCTGGCGCTTTCCTTCGTTTTTCCTATCCACGTGCTGCGTTTTGCAGTGGCCCTGCCTGCCTTCCCTCTCCTCCCCTCTCCTTCGCCTCCTCTGCTGTATCAAATGCAGCACGTCAGCGTCACTGACTGACAGGGGATGCAGCAGCTTCATCAGAGGAGATGGAGAGGGAGAAGGAAGAGAAGGAAATGCTGCTCTCAACAAAAGAGGCAGCAGAAGCACTGAAAGGTGAGGTTTCCTCCAGAAGTGGGTCCCCGTCACTCTTTGTTAGAGCAGCAAATTAAGATACGGTCTCTAATTCAGTGTGCTTGGTGAGTAGATTCTGACTGTTCTATGTATTCCTACAGTTTATTTTCAGAGAACAAAACTCAGATGTGTAGCTCAGGTTCGCCACAACCTGGACTGGATCAGCAAAATGGATGATTAGCTACCCCACACACTGCCAGCTTCTGCATGGCTAAGGGACAGACAACAAACCCTCACCTCACTACTCACACCTTAAAGAAAAATCCTGGTTCCTCAGAAATGCAAAGGTCATGAATTTAGGGGGGAAAGAATCACAGAGCAAGAAAGAATTGGCTAGTTACATGTTTGTCTTTATTCTAGAAGACCTAGAAATTCTAGGGTTAATCTTTGCCATTTTCCAAAAGGGCTCTCTGATATTTCATGGTTTATGCAACAGATTTTGCTTACAAGTTATTCTGATTGCTAAATAATTACAGAAGCGTATGTTGCCCTGTAGCAGTGCGGATTTTTCTGTTACATGAGACTGTTATCACCAAATGCCAAATGCATCTTGAAAGGCTTTTTGTAGGGTTCTGCTGAATAAGCACACTTTTGAATGAGTACTTTTCTGCAGCATGCCCTGATCCTGCCAGCTGTTGATTACCCTCCTACTAACCACTAGTGACATGTCCATATTACAGATTAGACAGTAAGGATACATCATTTACCTTGAAATTAATTGAATAATGCACTAAGCAGAAGCCTAACAGCAAAGTCTGCAAAGTCTAATTTATTCTGGAAACTTCTGAGGATATTTAGACAATAAAGGGCAAAAATGCTTTGCTCAATTGAGAAAAATATCAGAGACAACCTCACTTTGGAATTTGAGTCTTAGACAAAGAAAGAGAGAACTTGCATTTAAAGTAATTATTAAAATCAATTGTAAGAGAGAGAGTCTAGCCCAGATTCTCCAGGAATGAGATGACCACACAAAGAAAACAAAAATCAATCTTCCAGGAATTAAATAAAACATTTTTTCTGGAGACATCTCTTTGCTATGCAAGCCCCAAAGGAAAGAACAACTAAATCTGTGCCACCTTAGTGGAAGGAGACAAGGATGCCAAGACTCAGGATAACTCCCTGTGGCTCATCAGGTGTTTGAACTAAACATTAGCAAAGGAAGTTTTGACTTTCATTACTAAAAATAAACTCCAGTTTGTACATGAGGCTTATTTTGTAGTCTTCCATAATGTCTTTTCTGGGAATTTTACAAGCTAACAACCTTTAAGGCTGTTTTATCAGACTCCAAGGAAATAAAGGGCACAGATCAGAAATTTCATGATCTTCTGAAGTGGGACTTCAAGTGGGGCTTATGCTCACTTTCTTTATTAGTGGAAACTGAAAACAAGTCACTTTTTTTGCTCATCTAACTTAAACTGAAGTATGGGTCTCCTATTCTAAAACAAAAATAGCCTTGCCGAAGTATCAGTTACTAAGTATCACATCACTGAAGGCAGGGGAGTCGGACCCAGTGTCACTATAGAAGTGGCTTAGGTTTTGTTTTGCATGCGGACAAGGTCAAAAATACCTTTGAAAAAGCTTCCCATACGCACCCCCTGTTCCCTGAAATTAAAAGCAATAAATTCAGGAGTCCAGACACCAGCGCAAGGCGCCCTAAATCAGCAAACCAAATTTGCCCTCTGCCTTCATGCAGCAGGAGCTGGTACCGGCTCCCTATGCCGCAGCCCTTCGCCTCAGATGGATTTCTTCCAATGCCATTTTTACAGTCTGGCATGGAAGCGCAACCTTCACTACTCTGCCTCTGTTTACCAGATCTGAAGTATGTCTTCAGGCCTAGAGAAGAAAATTAAATTAACCTGCACAAGTTACCCTCAGACCTCCTTGAGTGAGTGAGTTGGCATCCAAGCGCTGTACAGCTATATTAACGCCAGCAGCACGTGAAATACCTGCATGTGGCTCGCACCGGCCTGGGGCCAGCCCTGGCGACACACTGCCCACAGGAGCTCAAAAGCAAAATGATTCCCACACACCTTTTGGGTTGGGTTGGGCTTTTTTACTATTTATAATATGCTGGAGTTTAAAAGAAGCCTGTCCTCATTGCTCCTTGGGGCCTGACTGGATACCAACACCACTAGATACCAACACCACTGACAGCCATACTTAGAGGTACTCACCATCTTTGGGAGGAAAATAACCGGGCAAAACCAGGAGTGCCAGTGCTAGCCAGGAGGTGGCAGAGGAGCAAGGCCACCTTGTACACCAGTTTCTGCCTTAATTTGAGAAAACAGCAAGTACAAACCAAGAAAAAGCAACAAAACCCAGCCCCACCTTCCATCTTCAGGGATAAGAGGATGAAACCCTTAATCACATTCCTGCTTGTATTTATACTAATTGCTCATCTTCCTGAGATCTGACTTTATGAAATTATGCATGCACACCAAGCAGATGAGTTTCCATAGAAACTCAGGAACTGAACTTTCATTAGAAAAATCTTTTTAAAAAAAAAAAAATCTTCCAGATAAAAATGCAAATTGCCTGTCAGTGGGTGGCTTTCTGAATTTATTTTTTTTTTTTCTTTTGCACTGTAGGCAGATTCCAGCTGGACCTACATAGCAACAACATGCAGGCATTGCTTATAGCAAGCCAGACTCCATGGGGAAATAAGAAATTCAGTAGCAAGGAGAAGCTCTCAAGTGCAAATACCTCAGGGAAACAAAAAACTGATGTGCTCAGTGCAGTGTCTTTGTGAGGCTTGGGGACTGTGCAGCCTCCAGCTCTCACAAAATGCTTGTGGTTTGCAAGGAGCAGGCTGAGGGGGGGGGGAGAGGAAACCCAAAGCAAGAAACTCTCCTGCACGCAGAATTGATGATCAACCTGTCCTTTAAACATCCAGCAGCATATTTCTGCCGGTTCAGTTAAGCCTTGCTGGAAAGGCTGACACCATCTGTCACGGCTCACTCGGGGTGAAGGAGTAGGTCTCAGCGCTGGGCTTTGGGAACATTTGCAGAGCCTGGGTTGGAGAGAGGGCTGGCCCACACCCGACCTCTGCCTGGGCTGAGGCCTGAGTCACAGCACCTTTTGCCCACACCGCATGGAAATCCGAGCGCATGGGCAAGAAGGAGACACGGGGCTGTCCCTGCTCAGAACAAGAGGGACGCAGGGCAGTGGGCCTGGCTGGGAAAGACCATGAGCCGCACATGTAAGCAAGGAGGGAGTGGAATCATTACTCCGTGTTTCCTGCACACATTTCCTTTCACCCCAAAAACATAACAGTTTTCAACTCATGCAGTATACTGCAGCATCAACAGGAGGCTTTCCCCTGGCTTTGGGGAGCCTGAGATCACCCTTTCTGAGGGTTCACAGATGTTCTTTCAGATAAACTGGCATGCTTGATAACACTGGATACTTACAAGTAAATGCTCACATGTGCTGCACTTACTGGTGGGTCACACTTCGGCATCTCCCCCAGGTGAACACAGTACCTGGGGTTTGCATCCAGCCTCCTCCCACCGCTGCAAAGCAGCTGCAGGGACCATTAGCTGCAAAGCTCTGTCCTCCTCAACCACAGGCAAAATGAAATGCAGGAGCTCAGCACTGTAGCAGAGAAGCCATGCCATCCTATGGTGCTTGCCCAACAAGGGTGCCAGGGCAGAGGGGGAGCTGTGCCGCACGAGCGGTTTATGACGAGGTGGATTTCAGTGCAGCATTGTTGAGAGGCGCGAGATGTCAGCCGGGGAGGGAATTCCCCTCCTCGTTGGAGAGGGATGACAGGCAGCAGCTGCACGGGCTCCTTGGCCCCTGTGCCTCCAGGGCCAGCAGCCCTCCAGCAGTGTCGAGAGGCTTGATGTCAGGGTGAGGACAGCAATGGGTCCCCGGCCACCAGAGAGCACAGTCGGCTCTGCTTGGTCAAAGCAACAGGAAGAGCTTTCAGGAAGAGTGGTTTTGTGGTTGAGGATAGACTTGATGTGAGATAGCTCCCATCTATTCTTGGCTCAGCAGCAGATTTGCTATGGCCACACTACTTACCCTTTCTATGCCTCATTATCCATGTCAAGCGGGTGACTCAAATTATAATTGCACAAATTCTTTCCAGTCTGTCATTACGTGCCTCTGGTCAACTCTGGGCAGCAACCTCTAGAGGAACCATCCTCTCCCATCAGGGTACCTCTGTGCGACCCGTGCTTGCTCACAAGGGGACGGTAAGATTGGGCCCCGATGCCTCATCATTTTCCAACAGAGAAACCTGAAGAAATAACATCTCGACTGCATCTTTAGGTGATCATATTTGATTCTGAGTTGATTATTCAGGTCAAGGTTGTGGGCAAGAAAGAAGCAGTGAAACTTTCCACAGTACCACCTATACTTGATTAAATGGGTGTTTCTTAATTTTTCTCTCAGGCGTAGTAATATGTTTCTGTAAGTATTAGTACTATTACTGGCTATAGGGTCTTAGCCTGCATCTAATGGCACTTTTGGGGAAAACAAATGAAAACGAGCCAAAGGACCACTTCTAAAAATACCACCATTCTTTCATCAGAAATTTCCTTGGGTTTTGGTTGCAAGAGATTTCAGGTTGCTTATATATTTGCCTCTAAAGGCAACTAGACTTGTTAAAGGTGAAGCCAATGCTTTTCTTCGTATATGTGACTGCATCCACATACCGCGTAGTCCCAGGAAAAGCATGAAGTCAGGCAGTCATCTCACTTTCCAATATTTCCACGAGTGAGTGCAGGCAGAGGGCATGTGGAGCTTGGCAGGCAACATGAAAGCGTCGGCTGCTTCTTCCACAGGCTGGAAAATGCCTGGATGAAACTGGCGGGAGGTTCATCCTGGTGTGTGCACTTTCAGGAGGAAGCAGCAAAATGCCACTAATGCATTATGGCCTGCAAAGCACACATGACCATCTGGGCTTGGTGTGGTTGACCGCTGTATAATTAAAAGGGAGCCTGGGTCATTAGATGCTTTGTGGGTTCAGACGCATCCATGCGAGCCCTATAGGAATACATGGTCTTCCTACCACTTCTTTCATCCTCCCCCTCGTGTTCCTTCCATATGGTTACTCCCACTTGTGTCTTTTCTTACCCTAAGGACAGCTTTTTAAACAAGGTTCCTCCATCCTTCTCCTCCCTCATGCTGCTTTAGAATCTATGTTGGAGAGCAGGAGGACAGAGGGCCCATACTGTTACATGTAGCCTGCCACTAGAAGGCTGGAAGGGAGCTGCGTCCCTCTAGTCCCATTTTTAAGAAATTTTGTTTTTGTATGGTCAGGATGTAGGAGCTGAGAGACTTTACCTCAGCTGGATGTTCCAGATGTGTAAGAGTTAATTTAGATGTTCAGTGTAATTGAACCTTTGTATATTTTCCTGGGGATTAAAAGCTAGTGTAACCTTTTCAGGGAGAAAGGGATGCTTAAAGGTCCTGTAGCCTTTCCTCTATATAGCCCCAGTATGCCCTCTCCCAATAACGTGCAGCAGGAGCCCTTGCAGAGCTGGATCAGTCTCTGCTTAAAAAAAGGTATTTTCACAATTGCTTTTTTAAATTACCCATGACAATCAAAAAAAGCAGAGCTTAACAGCTGATTTCTTCTCTTCTCCAGAAACAGGTGGAGAGACACCCCCCACCAGGACTCCTGTGCCTGCACACCTACCTCTGCCTGGCTCGCCGGGAGCTCGGGCACTCCATTTCTCCCTCTGCTCTGTGCCCTTGGTAACAGCTCCTCGCTTGTTTGTTGACAGGGTCTGGTACTGAACAGACTTGGGCGGAGGGACCTGGCCCAGAAAGTCCTCAGAGATGCCATCCGGATCCAGACTACCAGTCACAGGGCCTGGAACAGCCTTGGAGAGGTTTTGCAAGCTCAGGGGAAAAACGAAGCAGCCATCGAATGCTTCCTCACCGCTCTGGACCTGGAATCCAGCAGTCCTGTCATCCCATTCACTGTCATACCCAGGGAGCTCTGAAGCTTTGCCCTGCAGCTTAGCACCTTCATTGTGTGGACAGACACCAAAACCAAATAAATAAACAAAGAAAAAGCCCAACAGAAAAGTGCCATTGTCACCTGGAAGTGGGCAAAATAATTCCAGGATGGGGCTCAGGCCTGCATGCTTAGATGAGACAAGCCTAGCTGTAGAAGAATTTGCAACAGGCAGAAATATACAATGCCTTTTTCTTCACAGGTGCCTGGCTAACCTCCCATTCAAGTTAGGCTTAAGTTAAGCAAGTTAAGCAAGGTTCATTTCTAAGTGTTGGCTCAAGGTGACTGTCTGTAGAATAGGTCATGCTGGAGTACAGCTGTTCTAAGCACTTGCGCCTTTCAATTTTCATTAAAGATAAAGCCCCCGAGCCCTCAATTAAAGCCCGGACCTACTCAAACAGGAGTAAATGCACCAATTAACTTGACCAAGTGGTGCTTAAGCATGTGGCTGCTTCCACACGGATCTGACAGAATAAGAATGACAATTAAACAATATAGACATGCAGTGTATGCTGTTTACAAAATTATTTCAGCTATTTTGATAATCCTTTTTCCTGCCTTGCTCTTATATACTGCATATGTTCACTATAGTTAGCGTGGTGCTTGCCTAGACCAATTTAAATTAAAAATACTTTTTTTAAAAAAGCTGCTATTGCAGTACAATTCAGAAAAGCAGAAAGACCAAAGAAGTTCACACTTGAACTAGTATTAAAAACATATATGTATCTCCAATTACATATTTATTGAAAGGGCTTACATGAATTAGGTAATTATAAACTCAGAGCTTCATTCTTATTAATCACCTATTGCATCACTTTTAGTGAGGAGCGTAGTGATTACCAGTATATAGTGACTGAACTTTGTTCTCGACTGCATTACCATTCCTGGCACAAAACACTTTCATATCCATCTTTTCATAATACAAAAGATGGCAGCAGTCTTTTAAGGGAAAGTGCGCTGAAGGCAGTATGTGTATAGATGAATTGCTTCTGTCTTAAAACCAAATCTTTGGATTGTCTGTAGAAATTTCGCATCAGAAGTATGGAGTCGAGACTTCAGCGGAGCAGGATCATTTTGCCTATCTTATCAGATGTAAGTGTGATCTCTTCAGAGCTCCTAATCCATGCCACCTCCCCAGGGCTGGCCGAGCCGGGACAGGGGCCACAGCTGGCGCAGCCCCTGCTAAGTTGCTCCTTGGCTGTGCTTGGCCTCCCCGGGGCCGCAGCACCCAGGCAGAGCTGTGCCCTGCTGCCACACGCCAGCCCCCGTCAGACCAGCCCCAAGACCAAGATGATGCAGAAATGAGCTGCGGGCACTTTTCTACACAAAAAAGGTTGGGGCACTCTGTGCCCGTTTCTGCCCAAAGAAGATTTGTGGCTATTTCATAAGTTGCTTTGCACGAAAACACACTTTGTACTATAATTCTGCCCAGTATTGTGATCCGTAACTAGTTCATTCTGGAAATAATAATATCCTCAGGCAATAAATGAGTAGAGTTTATTTCTTAAAGAGCCTGAAGCTCTGGCAGCAGACTTCAAGTCAGTGTTGTTTACAATTATTTGGAAATCTGCAGGTTAATGGAGAGGTGGCCCCTCGTGCTGCTCCCAGACCGCACCATCGCTGAGCTCCTGCCTCCCCTCGGAAGTACGCTGCCCTCGGGTTTCTTTCAGCACCCTGTTGCACTCCCAGGCTAATATATTTTATTTTGTTTTCCATTAAGTCTTGCTGATGCAATAGCATAGGCTATTCCTCTGTTCACTGAGGGATCTGGAGCAAAAGCAGCCCAGCCTGAGAGGTGCTCAGCCCATGAGACCGCTGGCTTTTCAGTGTCACACAGGCACCAAACTGAGTTTTTTAGGCCAGAGGCAGGTTTCCAAGGAGACAGTGTTACCCGGCCGCATTTCTCCTTTGCAATAGCACCAGCAGCAGAGGAAAGAGTAGGTGTTAAAGTACCAGAATTAAATGAGTTTCATGAAGACAAAAAGACGCAGCAGAGACCCATTTTGCTGTGAAGGATGCTATGAAGTTGGCTTGCTCTGCACTGCAGGTGGGAAAGGGGGAAGGGGAGGGGGAAGAGATGATGTTGTTGACATAATATGTAAATTGTTACCCAGGTGTTTTAAACCCAGTTCCACAGTCAGATGCAATCTGACAATAGACCTAAGTAGATATATATATATAGAGAGAGATATTATATTCCAATATTTGTTCTGCTCCACAGTTCCCAGAGTGGGAGCAAGCCTTCTGTGTAAGGCACAAAAAAAGAGACAGCATGGTCCAACATCAACGCTTTCTTGTGGAACATATATCTGTAAAGTGCTGCCATAGCAACCTCTGTGTACCGGACAGCTATTTGAGTACCAGCTATGCATCCACCTCTGTGACCGAGGAACCCGCTTTAAGAGGTCTGTAACGTATCTGGCAGGAGGGTGCCTGTTTCCCAGCAGCAGCTGAGAAGCAAACACTCACAGATCCACTTACTTCTGCCTGCGTAGCTTGTAAACAGCCACCAGCCCATCACATTCATTGCCATCGGGTGAGCTTCACCTCAGCGATGGAGGTGCAAACATGCACGAGTGCTTCCGGTGTATCAGCCGGTGGGATGCTGCCAGGGTGGCCCCGTGTTTGTCGTGTGCGTTAGGGAGTGTTACTGGCGTAGGGATTGCTGTCCTTAGAGCCTCGGCATCGTGGCTGGCAAGGAAGACATTCACAAGTAAATGCCATCAGCAGGAATTACATGGGTAAGGTACCCCCCACCAGCGCAGCCCACCACAGCCCCTGCCTCAATTGCAAAGTACAGGGCTCAGTAATACTTCTTTGTATAGCAAGGAACCTGGCATGGGTAACGCTCAAGGTTTGAGACTAAGAACGTAGGAGTTACATCCCATCCCTCATAGGATCATTACAGATGATTGTAAGTAATGGAAGTTTGGGGAACAATAAATGAAATACCAGTTCCGTGGGTTTTAGCACGTACTTGAATCCAACAGTCTTTTCTCATTAGTTTAGAAAGAGGAAGAGAAAAAAGGCATCGTTGCCTAAACAATCCAGGTATACCCAGGTTCCTCATGGTCCAACACAAGGTTATTTTCCTTTATGTTGGCAGGGTACATACAGAAGAAAAATAATTAGCTCCTATTTTTCTGTTGCACAATAAAGGAGTAGTATTTGCTGTTGCATTTGACCAACAAGAAGGTTTGTATATTGTAACAAAAATGACTGCCTCCAGGATAACAGGACAGGGAACAATCCCCCCTCCCTGCCTTACCCTGTGTAAACTGTCATTAGCGCCGCTGCAGTTGTTGGTATTTATGAGCATTTCCTCCAGCTGAGGATCTGCCCACCTGAATATTGTTCTGTACAGGGAGTACAACAGCGCTGCCATATTCCTGCGCTGCACAAGTACCCCAGTCCGTTTCTATTGGTAACAGTTCATGCTACTGATTATCACAATGCTTCAGAAGTGCTAATTATCTTTTCTTGGTAATGGCTAATAAATCCAAATGGAGAACAGTCCTGGAGGGTGTTTACTTTAAAATTTACTGGCTGGGTACCAAAGTAGGCACAGCGCTGACTGCTGCAGTTTAAATTACAGTTTTGGAGAGCCAAAATTTCCATTTTTGGAGAGCCTTGGTGAAGGCAGAGTTTGGCTAGTTTATATTTTGTTTTGATGACAGCAGAGTGGGAAACAATCCTTTTTAGTGAAAAGACATCGCTGCCATGATCTTTTTTCAGCCAAACCAACCGAGATTTGATCATTGCAATTCAGCCTAGGAGAGGAAGGCTTCCCAGAGCAACCGTGCTGCAGCAATAATTGCCTCTGATGGAGTTGTACTGCAGGCATATTCGACAATTGTGCAACGAGCATGTGTAGCTGAGATGTCTCTCCCTCCCCCAGCATGTCACATATTTGGCTAAGGAGAGTTCCTTTCTGCCCAAAGGGAATCTGCAGTGCCTGCCTGGGTGCCCGTCAGCACTGCCCTGCTGCCTGCTGTCACCTGCGAGGTGGCCACTGCCACCAGCTGCATGATCACGTTTGCCAGCACCCCCTCACTCGTGCTGGTTTCACCAACCCTCTGGCTGTTCCCTAAGCCTGGCCCCAGGCGATGGCCTGCCCCCTGCTAAGCTGTCGGTCAGTGCCGCAGGATATCAGTGCAGGGTCTGATAAGGAATTATTTTCTAAGCAACGAGGAGCTGAAGGTAACCACTGACCCAGCAGCTGCCGAGATGGTTCCTCCACCTTTAACGAACCGGAATGTTTAACGAACTAGAGAGTTTACCTGAGTAACTGGATGCTAAACACAGAGCTCGTTTCCCCACAGAAACACATGCCAGTCCGTAGCGAGAACCACTGATAGGGATGCGACACTGCACCGTTGCGGAGCAGCCCATGATGATGACACAAGTAAGAACTTCCCCAAGCCGGTCGGCACACAGCGAGGTGCTGGTGCCAGCGTTTCCTACCTGCCACTTGAATGCCGTTAACGCGGTTGTCGGAATCTGTTTTCCATGTAACAACTCTTTTTTTGTCATTGGAAGATGTTTTCAGCAGATGAATAAAATTGACCCTGTGGAAACAAAAAATGCTCCTCATATTTCCTGCTAATTTCAGGACTTTTAATATATTCATGCCACAGATACTTCCAGCGTTATGAAACGCCCATTTGTTATATTAACTGGAACCCAGCGTGCCTAGCAGGTTACCAGTCGCAAAGGGTATTTTGGCCTACACCCTGTAGTTCATGGGAAAAAGGAGGGTGAGCATGCAAGCGGCGTGTTTTCAGAGAGGAACAGAGCCAGGAAAAAGGAGTAATGTAGCTTCAGATGTTTGGATTTATGGAGATGTAAGCAAGCATCATGCTTTTCTTGTGCTTCTTCCAGTAAAAATAAACAAAGGTAGTGTGAGAAACTCTAATGTCGAGGTAATATGCAAATACTGTGCCATCAAGTTTAGGGATTCACCTTATTTTGGCCACAATGCCATTAATCATCTTTTTGCTACAAACAGTTACTCCTGGGGTTATTTGGAAATAAATGTCTCCATTCAAGAGCTTCCAGAGCATTCTTCACATTTACACATTAATCTTTTGGGCAAGCTTCAAGAGGGCCTTCTTAAAAAGCCAGCCCCTTAGTTCCATGCTCAAATGGATTAAGGACAGGGTTTTTGAAGAGCATTTCTTCATTACTGTGGCTGCTTTGGTTTACGAGTGTATTCAGTATAACTCAAGCAGAACAAGGTTCCTCCGCGGCAATACCAGAATTAAGTCCTTCAGCTGTTAGTACAAAGTCTTCAAAACTGAAAATCTAAGGGAACAAAATACTAGCTCTGACTTTTCCCCATAATACAGAAAGGAAGGAAAACAGTGGTGTGGGGTTTCTGGGCAGGGCTGAGGGACCAAGAAGGCTGCCGCAGCCCCTTTAAGTAGGAGCCAAGCTGGGGAGTACAACTGAACCCCAGCAAAAATTGGAGAATTGTTCATTTCCCTCAGAGGGAGACCACTCATCTTTGCTTCCCTCCTAACAATGGTACGTTGCCTGTTCTCTGCGTTACACAGATGTTTAATATTCCCTTTCCATTTAAATGGGAAGAAAATAAACCTTTTCGCCCTTCATTGTTGCTGGGAGGAGATGTGGATGGTTTGGGTGCTCTCCATCCTGAATTCAGAATTACTTCTTCCCTTGCAGAGAACCAAATTGTATTTCAGTGGTAATTTTGACACGACGCTCTTGAAAAGTCATTAAGAATAATTTAATCATTTTTAATAATATATATGTCATATTTTTAAATAATTGATTCATACCTCCACATCTGTCTTTCTGCTGCAGAATGGGTAAAACCAGCTCATCCATACAGTATATTCCTGCCCCGTGGGAAGCCTAGATATTCAGCAGGCCCATAAGAAGCAAGGGAGGAGACAAGAATCACAGAATCACCTAGGTTGGAAGGGACCTTTTTAAGATCATCTAGTCCAATTAATGGAAAAGAAAGAAAAACACAAAAAACCACAAATGAACAATAAAAAAAAAACCACACCACACCCAAAACCAACACCAATCCACCACTAATCCATATCTCCAAGCTCTATGTCAACTCGTCTCTTGAACACCTCCAGGGATGGTGCCTCAATCACCTCCCCGGGTAGCCCATTCCAATGCCTGACAACCTCTTCTGTAAAGAAATATTTCCTAATATCTAACCTGAACCTCCCCTGGTGCAACTTTAAGCCATTATCCCTTGTTCTATCATCTGTGACCCCAGATACTCACTTCCATGACAGTCTCTGGCTGTCAGGTGCTTGTGGAGTGACTAAAGCAGCAGCCTTGACTCCTTGACTTTGTGTTTAACCACATCCCTCGGGAGATGTCTCATCCCAGTCAGACATGCCCGAACCAGTCTTTGGAACAGGAAAAATACACACATAACCCACTGGTCTTTAATACCAGTGTTACAGAAAGTAGACCTGGCAATCACTGGCTTATTCTGTTGTTGTTAGCAGTGACTTTTGCACCTGACTGAACTGTGCCTCAAACCAGTTTCCTCTGCTATGTCATCTCTGAAACAAAGAACAACATCTCACAGCCAAACACATCCCTGCATGTTCCCCAACTAAAGGGCAGAAGATCCAAAGGTTTTCTCAGAGCCCCAAGTTAAGCAAGTGTTGCATTTTGGAAGAAAAAAAAACCTTGCAAGTCATTCCCCTGAATCTGCAGATCTGATCCCGTTTAAGAGTAATGCAGCCACTGTGATCATTTGGCTGATGGAGGGAGAGAGGCAAGTAGAGAGAACATCTGAATTTTATACAGCAAAAATGGCAAACACTGTAACATGTCCTAAAAAAGCAAAAGAGCTGTGAAAAAATGTAAAATTGAAGACATTTTCCTTACTTGAAAAGCTCTCACAGAGGCAAACTCCAGCTTCACCACCTTTTCTGACAGAAACACCCCAAAACCCCAGGCTGTCAGAGTAAGAGCAAATGTAGAGCAGCCTCCTGACTGCAAAGGTCCCTCTGAACCTTCTCTCTGCCTCTGCCCCACACCACAGCCAGGGACCCCCATCCAGCCTGAGAGCCCAGGACCCAGATTCTGGCCACAGCCTGCTTACGGGCTGGCCACCAGCCCTCTGCTCAGCTCTGGTTGCCTCCCAAGGGATGTGGCAAGGTGGACCTTGAAGCAAAAGATTCATTACATTATGTATGACAAGTCAGACATCTTTTTTTTTTTTTTCTGATGCAGTTGCTCACAATATCATAATTAGGTCCAGCAACGGGGATGTTTGTAAATTAATTAGCAGTAAGTATTCCTGTATTTTGTTGTGCTGTGAGAGGAGCCGACACGCGCAGCCCGAGTTTGCAGGGCCGGGTACTGTTTCAGAAGGCTGGGAGTTCAAGGATACAACGATTTTCTGGTCAGTGGAGGTTAGAGGTGATTTTGCGCTCAGTGTAAATGGCATTGTCTGGCAGAAACAATTAGCAAATGAAGCGCTGCCTCACCAGAGGCCTTGCAGCCCTGGAGTTCTCTTCTTCTCGGCTGACAACAAACAGAAATTTGAGATGGTATCTCGGGTTTCCAAAACAGGAAGCTGCTAAATCCAGCAAGAGAGCAATTCATTTCCCAGTTATAATGATGCTGCTCATGTATCTCCTAGGAGGATACTGAAGTCTTTTTCGAAGGGTAGCAAGGGAGGCATTTCATCCCCATTTTTCACCAGACGGAAAACCAAGTCCACCAGGAGTTGAGCCAAGAGGGGGGTGTTTTTCTGTGCAGAAGTGGTTAAATTACTGTGACTCTGGTTTTGTTCCTTTCTGCAGTCTGCCCCCCACCCCTGACTACCATGCCCTCGTCGCAGCATGGCCCGGTCCCCTTCAAACCCCTATTTATTTCAGATTTCTTCTGTGGAGGGGGAGCAATGGGAAGGTTCCACTCACTCATTATATGAATGCAGAACGTGACTTCTATAAATCAGCAGAGTGGCCCACATTGGACACGTGTTAGTGCAACTACAAAAGACAGAAAGGTACAGGTACCTCTGTACAAGCGGTCCAGGTCTGGCCGTGGAGTGCTGCTGTGTCAAGGGGTGACTTACCACAGCCAAAGCTTTTATTTCTTAATTTTTTCTGTTTTTCCATCATCCTCTTGTGGGTACTTGCAAAGCACCTTCTGTTCAGCCAGCTAACAGAGAAGTAATAAGCTGAAAAAAGAAGAAAATTGTTTCAAGCTACATTCTAAAGAAAAACTTCAGAGATTTTCAACTAAATAATGAGCTTAAAAAAAACTTCCAATTAAACAAAATATTGTTCTGACAGGAGTCCTTAAGTAGTATCTTCAATAACTCAGATTTATACGACCAGAAGTTTTGAGAGAATTGCCAGAAGGGAGAGCATTTTGAAACAAAAATTCAAGATGTTTAATCCTGAAACAATCTACATAGAACATTTACATTTTCCTTTTTGTCTTCCAGCCAAGAACTATTCACCAAAGTTATCTGAAGTTTATATGTGGCTCCGGTTTTCTGGAACTTTGCTTTTCAGCCAATACCATACTTGAAAGAGTTTAGAAGTGTTTTCCAGTCCCATATTTTGTTCTCCTCCATGGCTAATGCTGGAGCTCCCGGTGTGAAAGCATTCTCAAGTGCTTCTGCACAGCATTACCAAACACAGTTTCCACAGTCCAGCAAGCACAAGTTGTTTCCTAGAGATTAGTATGAGCTGCTGAGTAAACATCAGCATACACTGCTCCACACAAGGTGGGATTGTCCCCACCAAAATAAATACAGAGCAATCCCAAGTACTTTTGGAAGTCCCACCCACATACCCATCTGTAATTCAGGTGATGATGATTATCCTGTGGCTGGCTCAGACACACTCTGGGTAAAAATTAGGTCTTAAATATTTTGGGTCTTGCTACCACAACAAGTGGGCTTTTATATATAGCAAAGCTTCCCTCTGCTGCTTCCAACTCCAGCCCTCTCTTGATCATTCCCTCACCAAACTGCTCAACAGCAGCCTATTGCAGGGCTTCTCAACTTTTTGTGATCCCTAGGAATTTTGCAGGGGATATCTACATCTCTAATATTTGCTTCTGCAGATTTCTGCATAAGATATGACCTTTCCAGGAAGGACACATTTAGGGTCTAGTACAAGTTGGCCATAGACACCCCCAGGGATCTGTAACTCACAGCCTGAAGACTGGGGACTTCTTAGAATTTTCTCCTAGATTCTATTAGAGCTTCTTAATTAAAAGTCCTCTTTGGGGACCTGAATTGAATTGGAAACCATGGTGATCACTTAGGTCAATCAGCACAGAGATGATTGCATTTGGGAGAGTGAGGTGGAAGATGAGAACGTGCATGTTGAAGAGCTTTAAGAAAAAAACAAAAACCTCCAATCATCCGTAAAACCAAGGAGCATGCACATTTTGCAAAGGAACAGTCAGAAGATTCACCTTATAGGCCTCACCATTCACTATTGAATTAGAGACTAACAGCCATCCTGCAGCATTGAAAAAGGTCTTCAACTTTTATGTCTCTGAACATTTGATCAATGGATTTGACAGACTGTCCGCTTTCTCAAATCTGCGGGAGCACATTTTCACTCGTGTTGATAACTCTACCAGGCAAACCAAAATGCTAGCTAAGTACCTGAGCTTCCAATCCCCCCACATGAAAAATGTTTTTACAAACTTAGTATGAAAATAGAAATGTTCATCCACATACCGCCCTGTAACTTCATTATGCAAAAATTAAGAAATTAAGAGATGCTCAGTATCCAGGAAACATTTTTGTTCAAGAGTTTAATTCCACTGTTATAATTAGGAAATACTCATTTGTGATCTGATGGTGCTCATAATATATACAAAGTTACGTTTCAGTTTCAAATTGCAAATCATTGACCTCTAGCTCCAGGACAATGAAATTGGTCTCCAAATGGGAGTCGCTTTGGTTTCACTAGAAAAAACAATTCTAAAATTCATTGCTTTTTCTTACAGAAAAGGATGACATACCACTAGTCTACTTTAGTATCATCTTCTTCTCCATTTCCTCTTATAGGAGAAAAATCTAAAAAGGTACAAGGTAAGTAACCTTGCTGCATTTGTCTTTGCAAATTACAGTGTTTGGATCAGGAGCTTTTACAGACAAGACCCTTCAGTTGTTCAGCCCATCTGTGAAACACTTTGTATTGCTCTTGAGCAAATACGCCTGGTTAACCTGTTATAAACTCCAGCACTAGAACATTCACATAATTCATAGGAGACTGAAGTCTGTTGATCCATAACCTATCTAAATTAGCCATTTCTTACAAGCTGCTTCCTTTTTTAAGGTGGAAGCTAAACATCAGAGCACAGAGGCTGCAGGATTCAGATCTTCCTCTCTCCATCACCTCAATTCCTTCCCCTGCCCCCTTCCAGATCTTCTACTTGCTTTAAGGGCAGCATCTGCAACACCCTCCATACCCAGCCCTTCTTCCCCTGCTGGCAAATACTCCATTCCAAATTCCCAATGTGTAAAGGATAAAGCAGTAGATGATGCTGAAGCAGCAAAGATGGGATCTTTTTGTTTACTCTACAGTTAAGTAATTGCAAGGCTCAGATATGGGGCCAGCTAGAGCATACTCATCCTCAGGACCACCCCACCCCCTGCCCCAGTGCCAGCTTCTCCACTCAGTGCCAGGGCTTCAGACCTGTACAGAGCCTGTACAGGTACAGAGTGTCAGTGCGGTTAATATTGCTTGTCAATTCATTTCGGGATGACACAACTTGTATGAAAGGTTTCATTATTCCAAGTAGCCTTTTGCTGAAGATTTGCCCTCAAGGCCAAAGTTTTATTCTATTTGTATTAATATCACCTGAAACATATCAGTGGATGTCAATAACCTTTGTTCTCTGCTGAGTTGCTCTGCAGGGCTATAATTACAGCTATATAAGACACAAGCACGATGTGGCATGCATGCAGTGACTTGTCTTTTTCCAGCAAAGGCAGAAGCAACTCTGTGCCACAGAACCAGTATCAAACCCCACGAACCTCAAATACTATGGATTCAAGGAACATCAGTCTGCTCCATTACTCTTCACAGAATCATAGTATCATCTGGGCCAGAAGGGACCTCCAAAGGCCATCTAGTCCGACCGCCCCGCAGTCAGCAGGGACACCCCCAACTAGACCAGGTTGCCCAGGGCCTCCTCGAGCCTCACCTTGAATGTCTCCA
>JAOTQQ010000023.1:29397826-29410196 GCA_026546715.1 Gallinago undulata
ACCACCTCCCTGGGCAACCTGTTCCAGTGCTCCACCACCCTCATTGGAAAGAACTTATTCCTAATATCCAATCTAAACCTGCTTTTCTTCAATTTAAACCCATTGCCCCTTGTCCTGTCACTGGAGGCCTTTGTAAACAGGCTCTCCCCAGCCTTCCTGTAGCCCCCTCAAGTACTGGAAGGCCGCTATTAGTCTCCCTAGAGTCACCGTCTGCTTCATTTCCATTAGTATGTCCCTGAGTTAAGGCTACAGACTTAAAAACCTACTGAACAATATTTTTCCATTGCTTTCATGGCGTAGTCCCATATGTCCATGCAGCCAGCAGTGTGATGGCAAATGAGTCACCCTGGTTGCGACAGCTTCTCCTCAGTTGCCCGGGTCACAGCTCCCACAACAAACAGGACAGGTCCCCGTCTTGCCACAGAACAAGTCGGAAGTCAGGTTACCGAGGTCTCTTGAAATTTTCAGTGACTAATCGCTAGCTTTTGTTATCGCAAAAACACTATATAAAGCTTCAGAGATGCTTTGCAGCTGAAAATATCCGCGGGTGCAGGTCTCTGCACACACACAGCCTCCTGCGGCAGCGCCTTTCTGTGTGGGCTGCCCTGTACCGGGCGTGCTATTCCTGATCCACCCTGTTTTCACTGCTTTCAAAATTACTAGAGTTGCCGTATTGCTGCTAACAGTCTTCCTGACACAAACATGTGCATGTTGAGCATTGTTTTTCTAACTGACGTAGATCTTTTGCCAGCTGTTTTCCCTCATCTCCATTTGCTGTTGGAGAAGTATTTTCCACAGCAAAACGTTAGCCACCAAGCCCTTCGGGCAAATCCTGATAAAGGCTATTCAGTAAAGACTTCTGCTTGTAATAATCAACATTTGCCCATGGAAACCAAGGCCCTTTATTTTTTTTTTTTCTTTTCCTCCTCTGAAGGAGTTTAGCCCTGCACCATTTGGTTCTGGTTTCAAAAGTCCTTGCACAGGAGGACGAAACACACATCCTTACTCTTTTATACACAGATGTGGGAGAGCAGAATCAGGCCTCACTTTTTGCTTTCTATATAATTACTATGTTCAGAATAAACCTTAGCGCTGTACATTAATTTTCAAATCTGGAGCATGTTTTCAGATAACAGACTGATATTACTTCAAAACAAAGCAAGGGCATTAATAAACACAGTACCAGGAAATCCACAAAGGTTAAGTGATTTTCTACAGAGTAATTCATTCTCCTAATGAGTCTGCTGCAGACAATGCTCTCTGCGAGCAGTTATTGCGTATGTATCTTTAATTTGTGTATTTATATAATTCATGGTAGCGCAAAATAAATTTCTATGTAAAGTGTCCTAATAGAAGAAGTGAGGCTATAATATTCTTCCAGAGCTTATTATTACAGTGTGCACTGGCACAGAGTCCAGAGGGAGAGGAAGCCATTAAACATTAAGCAAAACAATTGCTGTCATCCTCCAGAGGGACCAGCTTTGTAAATGCTGATGTTAACACTGTATAAAATAGTTGAGCATTCAGGTAAAATTGGAATGATAAAGGGAGGCAAGCACCTCATCCTTTATTTCATGAGATTTGGTTGGATAACTAACAATATTTGGATCTTTGTCCTAGAAGAGGACATCCTCTCCCAGCTGCAGACTGGGCACCCCTGAGAGATAATTGTCACTGGCAAACGGAAAAGACAAAACAAAAAAAAACAAAAACATTTCCAGTGTTTTCTATCCACAAAACTGAAACACTCCCCTGTGTGTGTTTTCAATTTAACTAAAATAGATCACAGTGTGTAAACAGCCACTCTATCTGCATCATTCATATTTGATGGACTAGTCAGTACAACAGATACTTTTATCCATCCCGTAAGTGATGAGAAACCAGACACTTCAGTGTCTTGTGCACCTCTCAGTTAACATGAGTGGCAGCAGCTGTTATTCTAAGCTCCTTAACATGTAAGGTTTGATGTAGACACAGGAAAATTGGAGATGTATTTAGTGGGTATAACAAAAGTAACTTCCTTGACCAGGTCCTCCCAGGAGAATACATAGGAAAGCTCTTGCCATGTTTGTTAACAGGAGCCCAGGCATTCATATGGCCATACGATAATAGTATTACCAGGTAAAAAAGTAACTTACAGAAAAGGTATGGCACGGTCTCAAGACGCCTTCATTCACATTGGCAGCAGAGCACAAAGGTGGTCCAGAACACCATCACCAGAGACTGTAACGTAGATACTAAGTAGATGAGCTTGTGTTTCAAATTAGGTTTTGCACATATGACTTCACACACCTGTAAGAAACATGGGAGAAGACTTTTAAATCTATTGGAAACCAAGAGGAGATATTGCTACTTCCTTCTGCATGGAAGAGACAAGAGTAGCTGCTTGACATGGGAACAAATGGAGCATCCCAGAAACAGCACACGAAGGAAGGCAATCCTCCCTTATCTGGGCACATACCTGAAGGCAGGAACTCCTGGCCCAGCTCAGACAAGGGTATGCTGGTGGTGGTAGTGAAATACCAGGAATTCCATTTAAAGATGAAACAGTGAGGGTGGTCAAGCACAAGAATGAGTTGCCCAAAGAGGTTGTAGGGCATTAGGGCATACGCCCTTTGAAATAGGCAAAATCCCATCAGATCAGCAATCTGTTCTGGTTGACCCTGCTTGGAGAAGGGGGTTGGAGTAGGCAGTTTCCAGAGGTGCCTTCAAACTTCAACCATGCTGTGATTCTGTGAAAGGGAAGTTGGCAAAGCAAGGCCAGAGGCAGAGAATGCTGTTGCCAGTGTTTGGCAGCAGGCTTTGGAGGGAGCATATGGATATACAAAAAGAAAAGAGCTTTCTTTCCTTCTTTCCAGTCCCTCCCACCCCAACACACACCTTCTGTATGAGCACGTAGGGCAGGAGGAGAGGAGAAGGCAATCCCTCAGCCAGAGCTTCAGAGTTCTCAGACCTGGAAGAGCAGGAGAGAAGGAAGACACTTTGCCTGCTTTGGGACCTATTCCAGAGAGGCTCGCTAGACCTCTTGCCAGCTGGCATTTCAGTGGCCCACCCTGCAGACGAAGGGGTTAACATCTCCTGAGCTAAAATGCAGTTGCTTCATTTGTGGTCTCACTGGAGAGGGCAGCTGCAGCCCAGTTTTTTTAAGCCTCTGCTCTGAAGCCAGAGCCAATGGAAAGAAAACTCTAACTTCTGCCTTCTCCTCTGGGAAGAAGCTGGGGAAGGTTTGTGTGAAGATCATTTTGATATTGAGCCAAAAGTCCAAGAAGCACCAGACAAACAGTTCTGGTTTTCCTAATAAAGAGTTAGTAACCACACAGATATAAAACTTTCTCCTCTCATTTTAGCCAGCGGGCTGGTCCTTCCTCATTCCCGAGGGAACACAGTAATTTCTTGGGCATGTTTTCATATATGCCACCAAGAGCCAGGAACAGGAGGCAGCATGTGCTCGCTCGCGGGCTTTCGGATCAGGGCCTCCACAGGGAGCGGAGTCACAGGGCACAGACTGGCTCATGGAGGCTTTGGGGTCTTCTTGGAGCCAGGACTGCATCCAGCTTCTGATAGCCCCTTCGGCTGGCTTGTAACGTGCCCACAGCTAAGGTGGGAAGATCGCCTCGCTCTGTTACTAAGAATACAGCCAGGGAAACATTACCCTGCGAATCGCTTTAATATGCATCACACTGCCACATATACCTCATGACTCTATTTGCACCCTGTGTGTCAGTTCAGCTCAAGCCCACCGCCACTGCCAAGCTCCCGCAGCTACCAGCCTTTCCCACACAGGCACTGGAGAAACAGGGAGAGCAGAAGACATGGCGGCTTTCCATGAGGCTTCTGCTGAGGCGCAGGGATGGGGCTCGCCTCCTGCCCCCCAGCACTGCTTGAGTCCACCCAAGGCAGGCAGTGAGCAGAGAAAACTGCTCAGGGGTGGAAACCGGGTGACCTACAGCTATGGGGCAGGTGGGGAATTCAGAAGCAGGTTTGTTTCTAGGTGAAATCAGCCCAAGCTTGAAATGTGACACACGAGACATCAGCCACACAGAACCGCCATTGGGGGCTTCCCCTTCGCTTGTGAAGTGACTCACTGGCTGATGGGCAACTTGGATGACAGGAGTATTACCCAGGTGACCTCTGGCTACAAAGGCCACATGGATGGCATACACAGAAGCAGAAGGAGGGATAAGAAGTGAAAGGCTCCTGCTCCAACCCCGACATCTACCTGTGCCATAAATAAAGCCTGCCATAAATAAAGGCACAGGTAGAAGTTGTCCTTCCTCTGTACCTTGTCACCTCACATGTGGAGTCCAGATGGTTACTGATCCACTGTGCGCTACAGCTGGCTGCAAGAGGGGGAACATACTCCAGATCCTTACAATTTAATGCTCTTCCCAGGCTAACAAAGAATAAAATTTCTCCTGAATGCTCCAGACAAAAGCAGGACATTGTGAAACCTCTCTCCTATGAATGCCTAAAGCCCTAAAAATTGAACATTTGGGGATTTTTATATATACCTTATCTTAAACTATTGCTTAGCAACAGACTCCAAGTAAGGTCATGTTTATGAAACTGCCAGGCATATCCATATCTGCTAAGTTCAAAGCCATAAACACACCTTTCCAAATTATCCCTGCAAGGATCACATACGTAGCAGAAGATCAAACTGAGCAGACGGTTATCAGCTGTATAAGCTCTTAGTGTTTTTGCAATGCTAATAAAGTGAGCTCAACCAGGGTGAATCAAAGCCTTTTCACTGCAGAAAAGGTACCCCTGCATACCAAGTAGGCTGCAGACGGAGGAGCACCCAGCGTGATGTGGTTCCGTGGCTGTTCCTCCCACATGGAGAGCAGCGATGTACGTGTTTATCTCGCAAGCGCTAGGTGTTCCCCTGACACGCTGCTGTGTGTGCTCATGCTAATGAAGAGCCCTGTTTTGGAAAAAAAAAAAAAATCCCACCCCACACTGGCTTAAACACAGCTTTAGATACCATCTTGGTATCTAGCAACCCAGCTATTCTATCAAGCAGCTATTAGGGCAAAGCTTAACACCAGCATTGTACCTCAAACTGGATTGCAGCTGACAGTCCAAGGTTCTGCTTCTCAGTTACCTTACAGAGGAACTTTTCCTTTCCAGTTACCAGGCTGTGCTCTACCACTGCAAGCCACAATGTAAATGTAACACACATCTATATGACAGTTGGGCTGGGCAAGATGGATGAACAGACAGTCCCTTCTCACCTCCTTATACCCTTGAGCCCCGGTGCCTGGGGACTGTGCTTCCTGAGGGTGTCCTGAGGAGAGCTCACAATGACCTTCTGCAGCTAAAGGATCCCTTCCTTCGCAGACTTTCTTTCATGCAACAGGAAGAAGAGACGAGTTTAATGTCACGTCTGGGCTCAGGGGAGAAGAACCACTTTCCTGCCTCATCAGGGGTGAGATGCACTGAATAAAGGGGGGAGTGGCAGCTACAAAACAGCCAGTTTTGGGGCGCAGGGAGGCAGGTAAGGAGGCTGCAGCTAAGGCTCTTGCTAAGAAAGCACGGGTGCACACACGGCGTATCACAACATAGTGACAGGCGGTTGCTGCACTGCCGTCCCATCTGCAGCAGCGTCACCGCGGGGCCCGCACCCTGCAGAGGGGAGGGTTGCTCGGCGGAGGGCTCTCCCCTTCGTTGCACAAGAATTGCTGCACTGTATTTTACAATGATGTTAGAAGAGGTTCCATCGTCACTCCGAGGGCCGGGGGAGGCAGAAGGCAATCCCGCACGATCCTTATCTTGGTTAGCACATGCCCGTAACACCATCATTAGCGCGAAGGCCAGGCACGCTGCTGCTCTGGCTGCTGCGCTGCTGGCTACTTCCAAAGACACAATAAAACTCTTAATGCCCAGTTCAGAGCTACAGCAAAGGAAGAGGAGCCCCGCAGGCCGGAGGAAATATGAAGCGTTAAGCAGTGATGAGCAGACAGCACGTTAAGGCAGTCCCTCTGGACAGCCCTGTTGTAAACCATATCATCTCAGCGCTGACTTAAAACTGAGCAGTATAACAGACTTGCAGCAGCTTTTAAGGTATTAATCCAGGTTTTAAAAAATTCGTTTGAGGCCCTTCATAAGCCATAAGCACTTAGAACAGAAGCTGCAGTCAGGTCTATATTGTTGTAAGACAAGCTGACATTAATGGCCATGCTGGCAAGAGTGAAACTGGTGCTCAGTTTTGGGACGTGCTGGACACCTACATCTTGCAATGGTGTCGGATTTGTACATCCTCCATCTTTACTTATTTTTTCATCAGTTAAAAAGGGGGGTGGAGGAATAGAGAAAAGAGAAAGAGCAGAAGCCCCTATTAGATCTCACTGATTGTACCCCATAGGCCAGAAAAGCAGATTCAGCTAAGTTTCTGAAACATAGACACCTTCCTGGTATGCTCTCCATCTGGGAAGGCTGAGTACATCCCTGCTGAGGACAGAGGGGAAGGAGAGATGGTCCTGTGCCAGCAGGAGATCAAGCCACTTTTGACAGGGCTCTGTGAGCAGAAGGAGCACAGGGGATTAAAATCCTCTCTGAAATTCTGAGGACAAGAGGAAACAGCTCTCCCATTATCCTCCTGCAGATAAATATTTGAAAGCAACCATAAAGAAAACTCAGCCATGCGTCCCCTGCTACCTACCCGACAGCCACGTCAGTACAATGGGAGCCACGTTCAGACAAACAGCAACACAACGAGGCTGAATGTACCAAGTTCACAGGCACCGATCTCTATCAATTTCTGCTATTTTATATAGATACCTGTTTATTTTAATTTCATCAGAGGATGTATTTTCACTACACAGTGAGAATACCTGTATCACAGACCATGAAGTTTGTTTTCCAAGGGGAGATAAGGGGACAGCAGAACCACCTACCCTACTCAAAGGGGAACCCCAGGGTTACACCAGCAGAAACATAATTGGTGGCAAAGAACCCTACAGATCACGTTGCAGGTTTGAGTTATTCATCAGGCTTTTCCTTCCGTTCATGGACTCATTAAATCAGGCACCGCAGATCCATTCACAGCAAAGGTAATCTGAGAGCAAAGGCTAGCCCTTACCCTGACACAAGAGCTGTCTTCAGTGGACAACAGCTGAAGTGTTGGTGGTAAGGTACTGACTTTCTATGTAAGCTACTGACTTCTCACACTGGGCAAGTCAGGGGGTGGGAGGGCTTCAGAATCAGGATCTTACTTAGGACCTTTTCTTGTAAACTAAGCCAAGCCCAAGGGCACTTAGCAGGAAGGTCAGCAGCTCACTGGGCTGTTGGATGTCCCACCAAGCAGCAGGCAAGGAGCATGTGCTTGGAGCTTCTCTCTACTTACTGGCTCTGCAGTGGTAACACTCTGCTGACTACAAGGTAGCCACACTTAATTAACGTCACTGCAAGAAAGGAAAGGATCAGGTTGATGTCACGGACGGCGTGATTGACTTCACTAGAGTGAAGCAGTGAAATATTTATTAAGGTGAAACAGTGATTTAACAAAATCGGCAATAAGTGCCATAAAACCAGTAGTAAATGCAATAGTGTTTTACAAGATTCAATGTCAGGGTACACTCTATTATTTACTGCATAGAGGACAGGGTCAGACAAGCTGTCAGGGAGACCCTCCCATTAAGTCACGAGGTTCAGAAAGGACCCCCTTGCTTTCTAAACTCCTCCTCAGAGAGGAGTCTGGGTGCGGCTGGATCCAATCCTAGTCCCGGACTTGGTCAACGGTTTATGTCTGAAGGATTATATATGCCCAATCAACCCTTTATGTTACTTAGCTAAGATCTCAAAGTTTACCATGCTATTAGTCACTTACCGAGAATCTGTTGCGGCAAGGAATCTCTCAACCTTGAGGAGTAGAACCTTAAGCGAGCGTCCTCAGGAAAGGGGAGATCCTGGCGTGCAGCCTGCTGCCATACAGGAGAGCTCAAACGGCTCTCGGGCTGTCCACTGTTTATATAGTAAGATAATTGATCTATAGTCATATTCTCATGGGAATAAAATTTCTAGGTCCCCACTCCAGACAATATTTTGACTATGCTGCCAGCCATCCCCCAAAGTCCAGATACAAATTATCACAGCTGCTGTTATGATGGCCATGGTGGCCAAGGCCTGAGCAGGAGTGGGAGCCGGAGGAGGGAAGGGGGAACAGGGAGAGCACACCGCCACAGTTGGCTACAGCATTCAGATTTAATTTACTTTCCTGCACCAGCATTTCCAAAAGCTCTCCCAAGTCCTCTATGTGCTAGGGGAGCAAAGGGTCTCCTGAACAGACCAGTCCTAGCAGCAACCCAGTCGGCAGAGCTGACATGGTGCAGTGAGCCAAGCCAAGAAACCTTTGTGCTGCCCAACACTAAGGAGTGGTATGTAATTCATCTGCCCAGAAGGGCATGTAGGTATAAACAGACTCTTCTGCACACACTTCATACCAGCTATTTAGGTGGAGCACAAAGCAATTAGAGGGATTGACAAAAAACATGGTATCTGGCAATTTGCGTGCTACAAGTGCTCACAGCACAGAAGCAGATGGCCACCTAAGCTCTGCCCTTCCTTCAGGTGCAAGTTTCTCCCAGCCTCGACAGGAGCAGTGACCTTTAGAATTATTCAAATTTCAAGAAAGTCCAAAGTCTGATCCGAGATCAGATTCCCTCTGCACCAGGTGCTGTAAAGCCACAGGGGGCCATTCTCCTGGTGTTCACAGCATAAGCAGAGTGCCTGGGGCTGCAAACAGAGAATGGGAATGTAATTTCTCCATGGACAAGCACCAGGGTGGAGAGGGGGTGCCTAAAATACAAGTTGGGTTTCCAATGCAGAGCAGGCCACAAGCCAGGAAAGATGCAGACCCAGTGGCAATTCTCTTCCCTTACCCCCTTAGGAACAGCCTGCCCTAAAATTGGCAAGCAGGGCACAGGCAGAACTGGTCAATAAGCATTAGACCATGCTATTTCCAGTATCTAAAATGGTTTCCATATGCTTAAGTGCAGGAAACCACTCTTATTTTATCTTATATCCTTAGTTAGTTACTGATTACCAGAGCCAGTAACACCACTACAAATAATTCACAGTCTGCAAAGACCCTGCTCATCCCAGGGACAGGAACATTTACCAGTCCCAGCTGATACCGGGGAGACATCTGCTCTGGGTCGCCCCAACTCTTCTGAAGTCTTCCTGTAACAAGAAATACCAGAAGATATTACAGCTTTCTGCTTTGATGTGTCTCAATCAAAGAGACATTTTTGATGCCTGATAAGGGTGGCTCTCCCATCCCTGCATTTGTTTCTCCATTTGTCCTTACTCTCTTCTCAGACAGGTACACCCATCCGCTCCACCCCCGTTCTGCCATGTCTTTCCATAAGGAAAAGAAACAACACACAACATTTGCTTTCCCTTGGCTGTATAAGGGGGACCCCCCTGCACCCCTGACTAGGTGGAAAGCACCATACTAGCCAAGAGGAACTTCACAGGGAAGAAGATTTAGGAAAGCTGTGAGAGACAAATGAAATGGGGGCAAGTTGTTTCTGTGATGCCATGCCTTGTTTACAAGGGCTTCCCTAGGCAGGGTGGCAACCCCTGGCTGTGCTCATCTTTCTGCTACCAATGGCACCTCACCACCCTCCAGAGGGTGGCCTGAGGACACGGCACACTGCAGCCCCCAAGATGCTTTTCTTTCCATTTCACCCCAAGTACCAGGCCTAATACGGGCCCTTTCACCACTGCTAAGGAAATGGTGCCACTGGAGAAGGAACACAGAATAGCAGAATCACAGAATGGCAGGAGTTGGAAGGAACCATTGGAGATCAGTCCAACACCCCTTCCAAACCAGGGTGACCTAGAGCAGGCTGGACAGGAATGCATCCAGGCAGGTTTTGAATATCTCCACAGAAGGACACTCCACACCCTGTTCCAGTGCTCTGTTACCCTCAAAGCAAAGAGTTTTTTCCTCATGTTCAGGCAGCATTTCCTGTGTAAAGGATGTGACAGCTGACACAAGAAGGGATTTTTCCCTCTCAGCAGCCGGACATCTTCCTGGCGTAGGACACCAATACAAGCACATCAGTACGGGCACGTGCATTGCTAACGCCACTCAGCAAATGAGATAATCACACACAGGACACCAATCAGATTCAGCCACCAAATTAAGAGCAGATTTTTTTACTGCCTTTCAAAGCAGTTCAATGTTTCCTGCATGCATCTCAGCCACAGCACTTTCTGGAAAGCTTTTCCTGCCTGAGGATCACCAGGAGCCACATAAATAAAACACCTCCAGTAAGGACTTGCTTGCCTTTGCTTGTCATCAGCAAAGACATACCCTGTCCTACCAATCCTTCTGTTAATGCAAGGTTTTCCAAGACTTTACTCAGCCTCTCATAGAGAAGAATTATGTAGATGTAACATTTTTCAATTTCAGCAAGAGCAATGGTGATGCATTTAATACCCTGTGAGTTTATGTATTGCATTTTTGAAGCTTATTCTAGAGTTTCCCTTGTCTATGTCCCATTTCACTTGTAGTATCAAGGCCCAGTTATTAATTTCACTCATCTAAGCAGAAACCTAAATCTTCACCCACAGTGGGAACACAGCATGCTGTATCATCTTATGAACTTTTAGGACTACTTTAAGAAAATGACAAAACCCAAAAAAGGTAAAACTTTACATTCCCTGAAACTTATAAGTCTCAGGAGAGAGGGTCCATGCACCTTGCAAGGCTGACCTCTAATTAAAAACAACAGTATGGATTAGAAAGCATTTCTGAAATATTTAAAGCCAGTACATGGAAATAAAGGCCATTCCTGAATTAAAATGGCTGAACTGGTTTCCCTCAAGCCCACGTGCATGAAATCATTTCAAAAGGAAACCATGTGGAAGAGTTCAGCTCGGTAGACGAAGTTTCAGAAAATTGTAAGCAATTGTAAGTGCCAGAGAAGTAGCAAAAATAGAATTAAAACCACTTTAGCAACCTTAACCAGCCCAGAGAGCACTACTCTTCCAGAGCCCCTGGCTCCAACAGATACGTAACACACACACACAGCTCTTACAGCACAAGTATTCCCACTGACGTCCTTTAAATTATACATTGACCTAAGTAAAATCCTAAAATAGGGCCAGAAATAAAACTTCCAGAATTTGCATGTTCTTGTATTACTAAGAACATTCCCTTAAGTTTAGAGTCTTCTTTTTCTGATTAACATTCACCTAATCATATTTTCTTTTAATCGGGTTTATTTCTACTTGTCCTGGTAGATGGCTCCTCTTTTTTTTTTAGAAAAAAACTTCAATCATCTCCCCCTCCCCAGTATTTTTCCTTCCCCTGAGCATCATGGCCTGTGACTCCATCTTCATTTTTAATTACTTTCAAACTGCTTTCCAGGTTCTCCCAGGTGAGAAACTGTGTGTGGAGAGGGGGGCTTTGCCTTCCCCCTTGTACTCCTGGCACTAGGTTGTGAGTTGAAGAAGATGCTGTGTTCCTGACCGGAGCCAGCAATAGCTCGTGGCTGCTTGGGCCACCACCATGGGGGTGTAGAGCTTCCAGGCCCTGGTGTTGCCCGTGCAAATGGAAAACAAGAAATATCAGATAAAGGAGGGAGGAACAAGCAGTAAACTCCCAGGGCTATTAGACAATGACTTCCTGCTCTGGTTTCTCTTCAGATGGTATAAATCTTTAGGAATGCTGTGTTGTAAAAGGGTCTGAAAGCTCCAAACTAGAGCCCAGCCCGGCCTCTTTTGTGCCACATACTGCTCAGTTACAATTAATGCCTTTAAATGGCTATTTTAACCCAGAGATCTCAAAATTAGCCTTCAAAGGGTGAGAGTGTCATTATCTCTATAGACGGCTAGGGAAACCAAAATACGGAAAGATGAAATGACTTACCCGTGGTCACCACACCTCTTCATTCCCCCCAAGTGCTCTGCTGAGCCACGACGCCACCAGCAACAGAGAGCCCAGAAAAAGTGTCCAGGAAGATCCTGATTTTACTCTTTTACAAGCATATACAATGCAATTTTCAGTTCATTGATGTGCACTTAGAGGCAAGTACAAGCACAAATCTCTGCAAATCAAGGATTAAGTGAGACACAGGATGAGAATATGTTAATGTTAAAAATTGAGCACCCCTTGATTACCTCCTTTGCAGAGGTAGCAATGGGACCAAGGCACCAGCCATGTCTGCACATGGGTCATCCACCAGATTGGGATTCCCGGGCACTTGGCTGATTCAGTAAGGACAAACTCTTATTTCAATTACTTACGTTTTTAAACTTACATTTAGTCATTCAGTCTGACATCGGTGCCTGGGAAGGTCATGGAACAGATCATCCTGAGTGTCATCATGCAACACATGAAGGACACCCAGGTGATGAG
>JAOTQQ010000023.1:29410296-29449374 GCA_026546715.1 Gallinago undulata
TTTGTGGTTGGACTCGATGATCTCTGAGGTCCCTTCCAACCACCACAATTCTGTGATTCTGTGATTCTGTGATTCCTCACTCTTGGCACTCAATGGGGGCAGGATTTAATTCTTTGGCATCACAAGGATTTCCAAGCCAGACTTGGGGTTTGCCAAGGCATCTATTACAGTACCAGGGCTTCCATGTTCATGAGTGTGATAAAGCCCAGGATCAATCAGCAGGCAGCAGCAATTCAAACAAATTCCAAAAGAAATTTTTTTCTTCCAACGAAGAAATAAACTTTCTCCCACAGGATTTGAACCACTCAACCACTGAAGAGCTAAGCTGGTGGAGAGGGAGCCTGGAGTGAAATTCAATGGGAAATAACCATAAACTGTCTAACTGGTATTATCCAAGTTGGAAAGTAATGCAAGTAAGCAAGCACAAGTAAATGACACTGGATTTCTTTTTAAACTGTTTGGCTTTAAATGTGCAAAGTCTTATGTATAACACTTATATATCTATAAAAGTACACAAGGATTTTTCATATTATTTTGAATTTTATAGGATTGTGAAAAAGAATGTTATTGGAATAGGACATTGAACTAAGATAATGATTTCCTGCAGCTTCAGAAATTAAGAAAAATACAGAGCTGTGTATATATTTCCTTCTCCAAGGAAGAAACAAATGTACTGTGATGATTTCTATCTCCAGAGACAGAATCATTGTGTTGCGTTTTATGGTTTTCTAAATAACACTCATCAAATGAAGGGCTATTCAGAGGTGCAGAGTACAGCACATGCTAATTGGCCCCAGGGCTAGCTTGCATATCCAGACACCTGTGGGAATTTAAGTCATAGCTGATAAGGAAGTCTTCATTATGCTTATACTTGGGTAAACTGAAAAGAGTCTCATCCTTGTTCTTATTTCCTGATCACAATTGGATAAGTAGACCCAAGCCCTTTGTCACCAAGGTTTATCACCTCTGGATGTATATCCCTATGGTCTTCGCATTAGTCAAGTTGCTTGTTGTACAGATACTTTAGGTGGAAGTTACATCAGACAAGTGGTGATGAGCAGAAAGAAGAGGAAACAGATCTTTTTTCTCCAAATCTAGGCAGATGGGAGCGAAAGATTACAGGACTCACAAGTGCCAACCAGGTCACATACTGCTCTGGAACTAAAATTCCATCATCCTGGTGGGGGATTCTTCATCCACTAAACACACTAAATGCTTTCCTGGCAGACAGAAATTTCAGGGTACTATTTCAAAATGTTGTGATATTTATAAACCTAAGCCAGCAAGGATCTTCCCACAAGGAATGAAGGTTGATGCACTCTTGGCCTTTGCAGCTTATGATGCCTTTTTGTCTCTCATAACAGCGTGCCATATGTTTGAATTTTGTCACTTCTCCAGCACTGCAGTTGTGTGTCTTTCTCAATTTAGTGATAGACCTGGAAGATGAGTGATTGTTTCTTCTGACTAATACAGTATCAGGACAAACCAAACCAGTCACCTATAAAATATTCTCCAATTCATCTTAGAGACCTACTATTCCCATTTAGGAGGAGACAAAACATAGATGTTAAGCAATATCCTTACCTTTATGCATTTTGCCAAGAGGAAGAATACAGCCCATTACTCAAACTGATTAGCGTATTTTCTGCCCTCTGTATTCTGGTGTCAACTAACCTTGGCACTATGGAACAACATTTTCTCACACGTGGTTTTTCTCTTTAGTTGGTTTTTTGCTTGTTTGGTTGGTTTGGGTTTTTTTTTTGCTTATAACCATAATAATTTACTTGAAGTGTTTGGTCTTAATTACAGTAAAGGTTTTTCCATTTTTGTGCAGATGGGAAATGCAGAATGGAATAGAACTGGATGGTTTAAGTTCATCATCTGTTCATCTCTTGATAGAGATCAATATAGATTAGAGGTAAGTCTGTTTATCCATATTCATTTTCAAAACCAAAAATGATATGCAACAGATTTATAATTAAGCAGAAGTGATGATGTTTTTGTACAGCTTAGTTAAATGGATTTGCCACCATGCATTAGAGTAGAAGCTATAAAAACAGAGCAGATGTTCTATTTCCCCACCCCCCCCGACTCTGTCCTGCAATTTGCATGAGAGTCCTACATCCTAAATAAAACTTGGGGTCAAAGTTTACTAACCAGGGGATCTAATATTAGTCTTCTAAAACCATTCTGGCTACCCAAATGAGGTGGCTTAATTTACACAGGGAATGAACAATCCCAGAGAGGAGTAAAATCTGAATTAAATTTACTCAGGGGCTTCTGTGCCTGAACACAGTGGCCGCTTCAGGCTGCTGAACTCAAAGCCTCCCGTGTAGTTCCTGCCTTGTAGCCCAGACATTTACATTTCTGCCACAAATAAGACCAGTGCTGTGACCACAAGCAGGAGCACCGCAAGGCCTGTCTCTCTCACGAGGGAGCTGGATCGGGAACCCCGCAGCGGGTGTTGCTCTGCCAAATCAATGCAAGCCCTCCCAGGAGCCCACCTTGCTGTCAGGGGAGAAGTCAGCAAGGCAACACCCGGCGCTGCTCCTGCATGTCCCAGTGCAGTGGCTGCAAGTTTTGCTTTCATAACCCCATCCTGCCAGGTTTGAAATGGGGGTTGGAGCTCCCACTGACTTTGTGGAAATACCTGGTTGAAAGCAGGACTCAGCCGGAGGTGTAAAAAATTGCGTAAGCCAGTACAAAGCACCTGAGGCTCAAAGGCACAAAGAGGTACATCTGCATTGGAGACTGGTACCCACTGGGCTGGCGAGCGTTTCACCCTGTTTGCTTAGCGAGGACATAAGAGGACACTGGCCCCATGATCCTCATCTCTCAGTTGCCAGAGCCGGGCAGAGCGATGAGATCTTGTCCTCATCACACACTTGTGTGTTTTACCACTGGCTTTGGTGGAGTCAGGCTTTCACAATATTCCATGTTTCATTCCCAGTGAAGTCACCGGGGTTATTCATGAGGCAGAGATACGAGGATTCAGCCCTCGTATCATGAAAAAGGGTAGGCTTGGGCAAGGACCTATTAAAATTAACATTACACAACTGCTTCTATGGGAAGCTCCTTTTCTCCAATTGTTAACCACAGTGATTAAGAGTGCTGGGTGACTCATGGACCTTACATTGCCCATCAACAGCATAAGCTGTTTGGAGTTAGATAAATGCCCTTAAAATGTACTCTTTAACATATGTAGCTCGCAGTATTTTGAGCAGCAGTAGCTGTGATATGAATCATCTCCATGCGCTGAAAGCTGGTTTGTTGCTACTTTTTTTTTTTTAAAAAACAAACAGTGTGCCTGATAGCTCTTAGAAGCTACAAGATTGCCCCAATCAAGGAATAAAGAAAGGTTAGTGATACTGATTCAGAGTTTTTGCTTCATGCAGTCAGTTTCCAGCAGCCTGGCTTTACTGTGTGCTGCAGGGGCTCAACGTGGCTCGGAGAACAAGCACGTAACTGAGGGAAAGCATCCTGCAGTGTCTAAGCCAAGCCAAGTCAGCATTTTTAGAAGTAAAAGGAGGTAATTATTTCTCAGTTCAGGGACCTCTTTAATTTCCAACTAGCTCTTTAAAAGCATATCTTAATTTTTGAGCCCTCCATACTACTTTATAGCACTTTTATTGATGCAAGCACTTCTAAAGAAACCAACACACAAGGAAGAAACTTCTTCTGAGTTCTGCTTTCAGAATAACTGGGGGTTTTGAAGAAACATAGCTGCTTACTGTATGCCAGAATTTTAATAAAAAATCCCAAGAACAGCATTAGGCTGCTAAATTTTACAAAAAAAAACACCAACCCAGTCCTTTAATCTCTTGGATTGATTAATGGAACATTTCTTCTTGTGAATAATTCAATGCCTTGGAACAGTATTCCAATCACAGTTGATTATGAATTAACACACATTTTAACTGATGCAGATAATCATGCCAATGTCACAGCAAATACATTATCAGGCATTACATATGGATGCTGTATGTAAACAAGAAGCTGAGAACTCTATTATCTGCCAGTGCATCACTACCAAGTAATTTCTAAATATTTCATCATTGTTTAGACTGCTTTCAGATTGCACAGCATAACTTGCTACTTATAAACGGTAGATGCAAGTGTTTATTGGCTATAATTAGCAACAAAAAGGAGTAAGATTTCCTTTGTTACCAGTTGAAATGCTTGCTCAGGATATTAGGAAAGAAAATAACTTCCCTGGACTTCCATGATAGGCCATACTTCCCGCCTAACAAGTAAAGAACTTTGGTTGAGGGGAAAGAAGCAACAAAGGACTGATAAATAAGCTTACGGTTTTTATATAGACTCAAAGGAAAACATGACTGCTCGCAGCACAATAATCCTTTGCCTCAGTTTCCCCTCCATGGTGCAGTGAATGACTGGTAGAGATCTAGACCGTTTTATATTACTTCCTTGCTTTTCCCTCTCCAGGGAGTCATACTCACATCTTGTGAGGTAGCTCGGTCCCAGAGCAAGGAAATGCATACTGGCACATTCTTTTCCAGTCCTCACAGCAAAATGCTGCCTTTCATCTTTTTTTTTAGCCACAGTCCTCCTGCCTTTATTCATTGAACAGCTCGAGCTGCTGCAGGGCTAAGGGAGGTTCTTTGGCTCCTTTCTCTAGAGCTTTTTTAACCGATAGGCTTTTAGTGCACAAATGGGACCTGTACTTTGCAGCGCAGAGCTACAGACAGATATTTCATTCTTGAGATGCTCTGATCCCTGCTCTTCATTCACAGAAATAAATGCAAGGTATAAAGTAAGCATAGACTTATCCTTTTGAGCTAAAATACTTTTGTATATATGACATATTCTGGCCTCATATCTTTTTTTTTTGTCAGTGTCACATTAAAGGCTTATTTTTGATTAGAATTGGTAGACACTGGTATAAAAGGCTGACATTACTTCAGCATCTCCTGTTATTTCAGGATGAGAGGAGAACTCACTAGGAGCAGTATTTAAGGAAATCCCTCCTGATACAAAACTGAGGTCCTCTCCGTATCACTTGTTTGCAGACAAAGACAATAAATTACTCTGTAACTCAAGCTTTCCTCTACCTATTCCTACCTCATTTTAAGACCAAACTTAAGAAATTTGCAATCAAAGCCATCCAGAAAAGACATTTCTAGTTATATTTGGAAGTTGATTTCAGCCATTAAGAAAATACATAGCAACTCTGTGGAGAGGAAAAACACTGATGTTAAAATAGCCCTGGCATATTATATAATGCTTTTTTCTTTTTTTTTTTTTAATATGTACTTCTTTCTAATAGCCATGGGGTTTTTTATCAGGAAATGAGCTGGAGCCTACATTTTTGAACAGATTATTCAATCCTCAATCCTGTTCCAAACCAAACCCAAGCAATAATTTAGTAGCCATAGCAGATGTAGGTAATGTTGATCAATTATAACAGCTGTGCCTGCTTCTCCAGAACTTCCATGACTCCCATCTTGAATAAAAACATAAGTTTTTCTGTACAAACCAAGAAGAATTTGGAATACTCAAAAAAACCCAAACAAACAAACAACAGACTTCCACTAGCCAATTTTGCCTTATAATTTTCCACAAAAGGCTTTCATGTTTATCTCCAGAAAAAAACCCAACACCTTGATCTTTAACAGCTGTGGTCCAGCCTAAGTCTGTTCATAAGCATTAGGTAGGGTAATGTATATTTATTAATTCTCCCCGCTCCCCTCCCTTATTTTTGATTGTCAGGTTTAGTCAGGCATAAAAATGAAGCTTTTGTGCAGTCAGAATATCTCATGAGTTTTCACATTTGACTTCATTTTGTTTGTCTGCAGAAAAGGATTGTGAAGTTAGAGTTTGTTCAGATGATAACAGGACATTTCACTCAGCCATCACATTTTGACATTTGATAAGTAATTAACTAAAGGAAAGAACAGCTGTTAAGAAAATGCTTAGTGACAGCATGTAGATGATCTAAGGCCAATTCATGAACCACATAGGCCCCATTTAAATCTAAAATGTCATGAGATGCAGAGTGAAAAAAATTGCATTCTAACAAAGAGTTAGCCTCCACCAGCTTGAACATCTGAATGTGCCATCGAGTACTCCTATCATCTCGAATGGGAAGCTTAAGCTCCCATATCCTAAAGACCAACCTTATGACACATAGTAAATATAAAATACAATAAATAATTACAAAAGAAGGGAGCTTACAGGATTTCTTTCTTAAACTTCAGCATCGTTTTCCCTACCTCCCATGTCATGATTTTTCTCATATCAATCATTTAGAACAAAAGATCAGATAAATCAAAGGTGGTATGTTTGAAATAAAAATGAGCAGGAAGCGAAGTACCTATGGGCAAGACAGAAAAGAGGAAAAAAGAGTGAGAAATATGAAAATAGCACAACAGAGGTGGCAGATGACAAAAGAAAGCAGGTTTATGAATGAAAAGCATTCTGAAAAGTCAGCTCTCCAAAACAGAGCAGAGTTTTGGAGGATCTCACATATATGGTTACTGTTACTTGCACAGCACATAAACCACACTGATACTGAGACAGCGACTATTTCAGGTCTACCCATCAAAGCAGATTATTAGTTTTCATACTATAGATGGGAAATAAAAGATTTTCCTTCTCTAAAGATACCTTCTTGAGTCTGTCCTTACCTGGATCTTAGCCACAGTACTTACAACGATATTAATAGATTTCTCTTGGCTCTTGAAGCATTTTGACCTCAAATGGCTGTGATAGTAGGTAAGAGTATGTGCCAATCTACAAGCTAGCCAGCATATGCTGCACCCTGTCATTAAAAACACTGCCGTTCTCATTCTACAACTACTTCATTGATGGGTTATTAGTCTAGGACAAGGATTCAATTGCTGGTGGTTAAGAAGAGGTATTATGTATGCTTCTAAAAAGAAATGAGAATGAAGGTACAAGCACCTTAACACCACTCCCAGTAGCCACTGATTGAAACAGGCTTGCCGCAGGCTCCCAGAGAAGTGGTGAGGCTTGCAGAGACATTCAGATATACAGATTCAAATATCCTGGTCAGAGGGAGTTAGGAACAAATCCACTTGGCTGGATGTTTTTATGCCACATGGGAATGGCTCTTAAATTGTTTGTTTTCTTCTTCATCAAAGAAAAGAGCAATTGGTCAGGCAAGGCCAAGAAGGGGAGAGAAATTACTTTCTGCTTTTGGAAGAAGGAAGAGTAAGGTTTTCCAGCTAAACTCAGGTTTCTGGTGCACTGGGGAAAGCAAGTAGTAGAGCTACAGAGGGAAGACAGCCATGGACGTAATCCACAGCCAACAAAGCGTCAAGTGGTAAAACAAACACTGCAGGGACCGAGCACAACAAAAAGAAGCTTCAACGCTTTGCAGAGGTGAGACTAGAGTGCTTGAGGCAGAAGCCTCACAGTGTAACAGCCACAACTGGGCTGTGGAGGAGGGAAGAGGGGCTAAAGGCAGGAGATCAAGCCTGTAGCCTGCTGGGTTGATGGTGGCAGCCTGCATCTCTGAGGCAGTGCTGGTTCTCACCCTCATTGCCAACTGCAGAGCTGTCCTGAAACTCAAGGCAGCTTCAGGAACCTGGTTAGGCTGCCAGCAATTAGCACTAGGGAAGGGAAAAAGCACAACCAACTGGTTTGGGAGGCCTGTGATCCTTCTCACTGAGCTAAACCAAAAAGTGCTGCAACTTCCTCGAGCAACACCTAATGAAAGATTGGGCCCTTGATTTAGAAGCTTAGCAAATTTGACTTGGGGATGATTAGTTAAGCAAAGGTGATTAATGGGAAAGGCATTTGCTGGCATGGGCAGGACACCAGAAAAAAAAAACAAACAAACAGGAATCCTTAATCCCAAATCACAGACCCTTAGTATCATGACTGCTAAAAGACCAGTTTTTTTTAAATTAAATGAATGTTGGAAATATATGGGGAGAAGCTGACATTTAGCAATAGACATGAGGCTGTTAATAGCATAGAGCTTTCTCCTGACAGTTAATACCAGGATAAAAAAAACATCCGGAAAGTAGGATTCGTGTATATTCTGCTATGTTTATAATTCTGAATTAATATAGAACACGGAAACATTGCTTTTACAAAATCCTTTTCCTGACAACAACTGTATTTTAAGCCATTCACAGGATGTTGATATGCATTTATGAAATTGAAAAGCTAGCCCCCACAGATAGAGGCACTGCACTAGTGCATCAGTTTGGGTCACTATTATTGTGATCAGATTTAAAAGGGGAGCAGTTGCTTATGAGATTACTTAGGGTATATGATCAAAAGCCTCAGCACGGATGCCATTTATAACTAGTTGTTAGCTTGAAGTCAAACAAGAAGGTTTCTGGCACAGAACTATTACAGAGCAAAATAAACAGAAAGTAGAAAGCTGTTCTCCAAGTCAGCAGGCAAGCAGATCTAGCCTGTCCATGAAGCACATCAGACTCAAGCTGAAATTCCAAGGCTGGAAGTGCAATTTTAAAGGGTGTTACAGATCATTTGTTGTAAATTATTATGTAATAGCAGTATCTATAATTCATTTAAGAAGTTGCTGTTTACTCAGAATGGCTCTCCTACCACAACAGGCCACCTGGCACAGAGCAGTTAATGAGATCCTAAAGGATTTCCAAATAAAAGGTTAGCATTTACTAAACTAAGAAAGTCTGTTCTATGATAATTTGTATTGATACAATCATTTTCTATACTTTCAAATAAACACTGAGGTACTGTACTGATGTTTATTTTATTTCTTGAAGATACTGTTCCTTCTAGAAATATAAATGTGACAGCTAAAGCATGAATAATTTGTTTTGCAGGATAAAAAAAACCACCACCCTCTTCTCCTCTCTATTAGATATCCAGAAATTACTGGTACCTTGAGATTGTTTGTCAGCAATGGATTCAGCCCCAAAAGCGAAGAGGCCCTACCTAGCTACTGTAAGAAATACAGCCAAAATAATGGCTGAGTTAGGCATGAATTCCTATAGGCAAAAGGCAAAACATAAACAAGCATATCGCTGCTGATTTTGGTTTTAAGAAATTGAATTAGCAGCTGTAATAAATTGCCTTTTCCAGTAGGAGCTTCTATACTTATATCTGTGTATACATATTTTCCCAGACTCGTTTCCAAGTACACATCAAAGGCTCTCAGGAGGCATGTGTTAATAAATATTCTGCTTTAAAATTGTAAGGGGGGCATCATCAGCTATAGTCAGAGTTCATTCCATCTACAGCTACTGCTGTACTACTTCTCTTAGTCAGAGATGACATCCTCAGACCTCATAAAAAGCCTTGCAAGCAGCATATTGTCCTCGACATGCACCTGGTAATGCCAAGCTTGAGGGGGTCCCAAAAATGCAGATGTGTTGAGGGAAGCGACACCCACATTTTCATATTTCAGCTGACATCCAGCTGAGTGCTCTCGGCAGCGTTGTTTTCACATTTCAGTTGTGCTGGGGGAAGAGCGATCTGCCAGGGCTCAGCCTACTCGCTGACTGCTTTCTGCCAAGCCCATTCCACGGGGAATACGTGGGCAGCAGCCCCCCACAGCTCCCCGGAGGAGCAGGGCTGCAGTTCAGCCATCCCTCACGTGCCCCCGGCCCCCGCAAGCGGCTGTGCACAGAATACCGATGCCACAGTCGAACCATTAACAAAGATCAGTGACCAGTTCTCATCGGACCGCGTCAGTTTTTGAAGCACGGTGAGTCTTTTTGGTTGAAGAGGAAAGGCTGCCAGTTTGGGCTGCCCCAAGTTAATCATGAGAAGATGTCCAGTAAGTTTTGACACTTTATCCTTCCTTCATTTCAACCAGCCAGCCGGAATCACTTGCTGTTAGACCGATGGTTTTCCTTTTATGGTCTAGAGATTTTGTGGCTAATTGTGAAGAAAGCCATTTTTGGAATGCCTGGGCAGTACCCGCGTGAATCATAGCAGCAAACCATTGCTTCTGTCTCCCAACATGTATCATGGAACTATTTTCTTCCATCCCTTTTGTAGTACAGTACATTCTACATTGTGAATCATTTTCATGCAAAAATAGAAAGCAGTGATGACTCTATGTTCACTTCACAACAAAGAAGCAAGAACTGGCATCCCATAATTAAAGCGCCAGGTTTAGTGCCCTTGTAACAAATTGCTGCACAGAAGGGCTTGCATGTCAGATGTAGAGAGATTACTAGACCCCTACAAACACATTTCCTAATAAAATCTGACTTAAAAAAAAAAAAATAAAATCAAATTGGGGTCCTTGGGGAAGATCCAAAATAACAGATATTTAGTGCCACATCCAAAAAGGGGCTTGGATCTTGTAATGCTTAATAGCACCATACCTAAAAGCAACACGAAATGCTGCCATTCACAGCGCTCAATTCAGTGCCTATCACCCTCGTGGAGTGAGTGAGGGAAGTTAAGCACCTGGGAATCAGATTTACAGTCCACAGCCTGCCGGGGTGCAGGAGGTGAAATGCTCAGACCAGGCAATACATTGTCCACCTCTTCCACAGATCCCACCTGCATCGCATGCCGGTTCTGCTGAGCAGTGACTATCAGACAGGAGCCACCCTGAGCCAGGAGCTCAGTCCTCATCAGAGTGCCAGACCTCACCCAGTAAATCCTGCTGGGAGGCTGGGAATGTTAACTTATGCTTGTTGCCACCCTAAGCTGGCTGCTCGACTTCTCTCCAGCCTGGAGCCTGCACCTGCTTGGTATGTGGGCAGAGAAAGCCTAAGCCTTCCCACAGAAGATGATGTAGACATTCCCTGAGGTGCCTGTCTCGGGCCACGACAGATGTTCATTTTGTGAAGCGTGGCACTGATTGGAGACTTTCCCATTTTCCAGCTGCTCAGCATGGCCCATCGTTTAGTTCCGATGGAAGAAGAGACTGCAGTAATACTTCCATTTCCAATTTAACAAATTCAGTCAGGTACACTTAAGACACCAGCTTTTTAATCTCAGTGACTCTGTCTGAAGCAATTGCCCTCTCTTTAATACTCCCATAGGAGGGCAACTTGAGCATTCTTCAGTGAGAATACATCAGACTGGCTTTTTTTCTTTTTTTTTTACTGCCAGGGCTATTTGGTGGTGTACAGAATCCACAAGCATCTCAGAGTGACACAGGTTGAGATTTCCTGTGTGGGGATAGCTGGCAATTTAAAACAACATACAGGATATTTTGAATGAAGTAGTAAAATGGATCTGCAGCGGCCTTGAGTGATCTCCTGCAGTAAATCAGGGATTGTATTACAAAGGCCAGAGAAGTCATGCTACTACTGAAGCGATTAGGATCAGCCTCAATACTGAAAGGGCTGAAGGCATTTTAAATTTTATGGAATTGTAATTTAATTAAAGAGGGAATTTTACAAATCGTTTATCTGCCACCTATATAGACATGATGCGCATCCAATCCACTCACTCCTGTTTTCAGCTGCAGAGCTACTCATACTTCGTCTCATCTACCATCTGAAGTCATCTTAGCCACACCGCCAAAATACATCTCCTAAATCCAGCAGATATGCTTAGCTCCTTACAAGGTAAGAAAAAAATAAATGCAGTTTATCTTGTCTATTTTTTAGAGGATGGTTAACAATAACAACAACATATATTGCTTTTCACGATGCACACCATAGAGGGCCTTCTAGGTTGAATAGTCACAAAGAGAAAGCTGTGTCATTTTAGTAGCGTTTAATTAAGACATTTTGGCCCAGATTCTGTGAAGAGGAGCAGACATGTCACCTTTCCGCCAGCAGCAGTCTCATTGCCATTAAAAAGACAATTCCTGCAATACAGTTTTTCACAAGCAGTGCTGAGAAGATCGACACCCTCATGTGCTAGAGAGGCCACAGGCACAGGAGTAAACGGTCATGAGGGTAACGGGATCTTGTACACCAGCCGAGATGAAGTTACTGTTAATTGTTAGGGTGCTAATAGGTGAGCTTAATATGCCTTTCTGCAATAATTTAAGGAGTTAATATCCCCATATTTGCAGTTGTCATGCTCACGGTGAAGTCAAAAGAAGAGACTATAGTCAGTCCCTGTGTGAAGTCCATGGGTTTAGATTAAATTTCGCTTTGCCTGCAGTTCAAAGTAAGGAGCAGGCTGCGGCAATAAAGCAGCTGAGGTGGGGCACACGTTCTGTTCCACTCCTTTTCCTATGGAAAGGAGAAACCTCCAAGCCAGGACTACAGTCAATAGCTGGGGGAGGCAACTTCTTAGGCCACCACGGAGAGATTCACTGGGTCTCATCAGCGTCTCGAGTCTCTGGCAAGTGTGAGTGTACTCAAATAAGGCCTCATGCTCAGGTCATAGATAGAGCTCCGATGCCTTAGCCAGCACACGGCAATTTATGTACACGTTTTGCATTTCAGATGTCCATGCATATTTTATTAGTGGAAATATTCGTTTGCATAGTACTTACCGGAGTGAAGGAAATTTTTGAGGACCTCTGGACAGCAGAACAAAAACTGCCCAGACCTCGAGAAAGAAACAGTTATGGTAAACTGAGGCACTGTTGTCACTGCCTCTGTTTTTCCAATGGTTTATATCCATTTTTACTTCAAAATAACTGTTTTTCATTATGAATGCCCTCAGGTAGTATAACTGAATTTACTGTAAAATTAAGGTCATCTGTACACAACTGGGTACCAGAGTGGGTTTTTTAGCTTCAAAATGACTGGATTTTAGACAGCTTGGGTCTGAAAGATCTGTAACCACAGTGATGTCTACCAAGGCTGTGTCTGCTGAAGACCTGTTTTTCAGATGCTGAATGGGGATAGCCTCTAATGTAAATTATTATGTAAGTCCCAGTTCAGCAGAGTTCATGCTTGACTTACAACACAGGCTTCAACCTTTTACTCCAATTAATCACACACTTAATTGCTTTATTAAATGGGGATGGAACTAATCATAACCTTAAAAATATGCTATATGATGACATGCCCACAAGATGGTCAAGATACCAACAGGGCTTGAGCCAGATACCACTGAAATTAACATAAAACTTCAGTGCCCTTTAGTTGAAGCATATAAATGGGAGCCCCAGGTGTGCTTCAGTGCTAGAATACATAAATCAGTTTTCCTATCACATAATTTTCATCTGATTTACTTACTTGCATGCAAACCTGGGAGCTGGAGATGAGCAGAAGGCTTTATGTCCTGGTGCAGCGTTCATATTCTGGAAGGAAAAGACAGCACAGATAGGAAGATGACAGAACCTCCAAGTTACAGATTCTTCTCAGACTTCCACATGACAGAGAGGAACAACACGGTGGAACTGAACACAGAATTTGACTCGGAAGGATGGCCCCTTGTTTTCCATAGATATCTTTAAAGGTTCTGATCTTGCTTAAGCACAACTCCCCATAAAGCTGACGCTCCAATGCTTTTCTAAAGTGTTAGTCATGATTGAATAATCTTACAAAACTAGTCTGCATAGTGGAAAAATATTTATCATAAAAGTCATCCTTTATCAGATTATGCTTAGGGGGAAAATAACATACAATAGAAATGAAATAGTTACATCTTCAAACAAAAATGGAAAAATTCTAGACTATGGCCAAATCCAAAAGCCTCTTCTGTAAGTTAATTTCAGTTGAGAGTGTCAGACTCATTGCTGCAGGGTGGCCTGACTGAATAGCTCAAAATTCATATGCCAATGTTGTTTTCATCCCCACGTTACTGAGATGGCTGTGCCGTGCCAAAGAGCAAGTCAGTCTTTCCTAGCTAGGATCTGCTCTGGGGCTGGAAGTTAGCAGAGAAGACAAGGCCCTCCCCATAACAAGTGAATTAGAATATATGTGTGTCATGAGCAATATTAAAGATCTGAATTGGATATAGCTTAACTGAAGAGGGAAAAACTCTGTTCAAGAGGTGAAGAACTTTGTTGCTGGGTACCTGTCATACGAGCCAGTCTCCTGCTCCCCACACTTATCTCAAACAGAGACTCAGGATAAAAGCACTGCCCATACAGAGAGGACAGCTTTTGAGTAGTGAAGAGCTGCTCTGTTTGTTGGCAAGATGAAGTTCTCTCACACAAATGACCGTGGACCAGAAAACTTCAGAATTGCTGGAGTTCATCAATCAATTAAACCCACCTGCTTTATATTATCAGCAGAAAAATAAGAGTAAGATGAGGAAAGACCACCATGAGCTGTGCTATCCACAGAAAGAAACTCAAAAGTTGAACATACAGGTTTATTTTGCGATTGCTTGCATCCACAAAGGGGAGACTGAGGGTAAGAACTGAGGAAATATGGCAAGTATGCAAAAAATGTGGACCTTTGACTACACCACTCAAATCTCTATCTATGGAGAACAAAAAATACTTCTTGTATATCAAAACTGTGAAAACACAATAGCAAAATATTCTGAGGAATGTATTTTAAAGCTCAGGTGAAGTAGACGATACAAGGTAATGTCTTACCTACTGAAGAGGTAATGATCTCTAGAGCCTTCACCCACTTGTACTCTGGAAGTGAGCCACAGCTGTTGCTCCCCTCTCTCATATGCACATCACTACAAAAATGCTTACCTTGTCTTTAAAACATAAGATGCCAGGATTTCTTCTTGGTGTTTTGAAGTGAGTACGTTGCCAGCATTTTTCCTGTCAAATCTACAGAAGTAGGAAGAAGTAAACATGCAGAAGTGTTTGGTAGCAAGATATAAGCTTTGTGTTTATAGATGGATACTCTCCCTTCTCCTTGAAAACCATGAATGGGCTTTACTCAGTTGAGATCAGCTTCTTGAAGAAAATCTCATACTGCATAACTACCTAGTCTTAGCATTGGCTGATTAAGCAGGTAAGTTGAGTTTCTTTTGCAGTTTATTCACTGAAAGCACATTGGAAATGTAAACTCTCATTTCAATTTGTCTTCATTTTAATTAAAAGTTAGACAAAGACTGATAAAGCACTGATAAAACCAGTACTGGATCCTTATTGTTTCATCAGTGATATTATTAAAAATGGAAAGTGAATTTTTATGAAATTTATTGAAATAACTAATCAATCCAGAGCTATGGGTGTATTTACAGGCTAAGTGAAGTCTCTTGTCTGGAAAAGCTTGAGTGTTCCCAGGGGTACACAAGGTCAGCAGTGAAACGTTGCCCCTCAACATGATTGGCAAGGTAGGGTCTGCCTCTCCCCTTTGAGGAAACAAAGTGCAGCTGAAGCAGAGGACACCATTCATACGGAATCATAGAATGGTTAGAGTTGGAAGGGACCTTAAAGATCATAAGTTCCAACCCCCATGCCATGGGCAGGGACACCTCCCCCTAGAGCAGGTTGCTCAAAGCCCCATCCAGCCTGGCCTTGAACACACCCAAGGAAGGGGCTTCCACAGCTTCTCTGTGCAACTTGTTCCAGTATCTCATCACCCTCACATGTTCTTCCTAATATCTAATCTAAATCTCCCCTCTTTCAGCTTAAAACCATTACCCCTTATCCTATCACGAGATTCCCTGACAAACAGTTCCGAGCGCTCTCTCCTCTTGGCCCCCTTCAGATACTGGAAGGCTGTTGTAAAGTCTCCTAGGAGCCTTCTCTTCTCCAGGCTCAACAGCTCCAACTCTCTCAGCCTCTCTTCATAGAAGAGGTGCTCCAACCTGTGCTGAGGACTCCAGAGCTGAACACAGTACTGCAGGTGGGGTCTCATGAGAACAGAGATAGGCAGAATCAACTCCCTTGACCTGCTGGCCACACTTCTCTTGATGCAGCCCAGGACATAGTTGGCTTTGTGCTGCAAGCCCACATTGCCAGCTCATGTTGATATGACTCCTTTCATCCTACTACAGTAACAGTGAATGGATATAACTGTCAGCATTTTTGGTGAAAACATCCTACTTTGACTAGATGCAGAAGGGAAGGCTGGATGAGGACTGAAGGAAGAAATAAACACACAGATTTGAATATTGAATCCATTTTCCCCCACGCTTCTGATATAAAAATGTAATTACGTCAGATGTTCTCTGAAAACTGCCAGTTTGGTGAAGACTATTCAGCAAATTACCTCAATAGCTGCTTGCCTACACCTCACAGATTGCAAGGAGGAACTTTTCTCACAGATGCAGATGCAGAGTAAGGTCTTAGGATTGATGTAGCTGGTTCCCATCTGCTTCACTAGCAAATGACTCATTTTGCTAACTGCTACATGGCAGGCTTACTTATCTTTAGGTAGAGGCAGCAAGAAAGTAAGGACCATGGATATGAAACCTCCCCCTCCTTGATATGATTTTCCCCAATTCCATTGCTTTTGTTGTGAAGATTACTCTTTAGCAAGAGCAAAACAGCAAAAGGATTTTATACCTCTCTTCAGCAGCCAAAGAGAGTTTATCAGGACCTTGGCAATAAAACCCATCGACAAATGTAATTTAAACCAGATAAATGATGAATCTACAGCACAGCAATCTGGGTAATTCTGAGGGATCTCCAGGTTCAGTCACATGGAGATTTCTTCGGGGTATGTGCAGATGTTTTTCCTTTGCTAATGCTTCCTTAGGGAAGGACAGAACACAGGCAAATTGAAGGGGAAAAAAAAACCCAAACACTGCCAGAAGGAGATTTTTTGGTAGCATTTCTTCCAAAGCCCAGCTAAGAACCACAAGAGGATTTTAAAAGGTTTTCGGGGAAGCCACTGCCTGGGGAAACCCCTCCCAGCATCAATCCAGTTATGATGCTGGAGCACAAGGGTGGAAGAGTATGGAAAAGCTCACAGAAAGGCAGAATTTCACACCGTTTTTAGCCTGGGCACCACAGTCCATTTCCAAATTGAAGAAAATTTGTCTTACTGGTAGAGTAATGAATGATTAAAACAGGAAGATTGCTGGAAAAGGGCTCATTTGCTCTTCCTTTCAGATGATCTTGCAAACTGGCCTGTTCATCTGGCTGGTGGGCATGGCTTTCTCACAGTGAAAGTCAAGACAATCCTCTGATACGTTTTGTCAGCCTTTTAAACTGTAACATGCATAAATAAATGCCAATACTAATTCCATGGAAAAATGCCTAGCATTTTTAGAGCTGAAAAGACAACTCAATTATGCAGTCTGTCTTAATACTACCATCTTAATGATTCATTTATTCACATATTACACTGCTTTGTGAATCAATTCCAAATTATTGGAAGTTTCACGCATCCTAATCTATTAGAAAGCTTTATTTTTAAGCATATTCAAGGCCTTTTGATTCAATGTAAAGACTACACTGACCATAGAATTTTAGAGTAGACCCTGAATTATGGTTTTCCTGTTGTGTGTGAATGATTTGGCAGCCACAAAAAGACTCTGCATTTCCACTTTGGACACCAAGAGCTTCAAAGGTCTCTTTCAAGTTTAGTTAATATTAGAAAAACAGTGGCTATTAAAGTGAAAAAAAAAAGTGTTTATAGCAATCAGAGGCTTAAACACCTTGGAAATAGAGGGAACTGAGAAACCCCGCAGCCTTGCTGGGGTTACTAACCATCCAATGCTTCATAATTAGTAACAGATGGGAGGGGGCAAGATCTCAACCTCTTTTTTTGGCTTTTCTTTCCATAGCAGCATACTGCAGCTATGTGAAAAAAATGCTTTTTAATTTACTAAAAAAAAAACCAAACCAAAACAAAAAACCCCCCAAATTCCAGATACAGACAACCCTCCTACAGTCCTGCTGACAAAGCTAGCAGGAATTCCTTCCCTCAAGGGCCATTACTTGCGTTTTTCTGACCGTCACAGGCAAGTGCCTTTTAAGAAGGTGCCCCAGGACCAGGGATGCATGACAGTAATGATACAGTGGGTGACTAATCTGAACACAGGGCCTATCAGACCTGGAAGAAAGGAGAATATCTGTCTGCCCTCTGTAGGGTTGCCCATCGTGGAAGCAGCCACAAGAAGATGGCTACCTAAGTGACTAAGGGAGGGATGCCAAATGGAGAGCTAGTCTTGTTTGCTGACCAAGGTGTCAGTTACAACCGATAAAAGTACTCCTTTACTAATGGGGAAGTTTAACTCCTGAGTGAGTGCACACCTAATGAAAGGTCTGATCTGCAAGATGAGGATTACACAATTGGAACAATCTGAATACTCCATTCCAGCTGTGGGGGCCACTAGAAACATATCAAACTCTACTACCACCCTTGCCATCTGCGAACAACCTGCAGAAGCCAGCCCAGGTTCCAGCTGCCAGATCTTGGTATTATTCAGAGAATAGTATTGGACTTCATCTTGCACCAATCATTAGATGTTTGCATCAAACTTGCTTTCTTTTCCTCCTACGTTATTCTCCCTCTTTTATATTCTTTCATCCTCTTTCTTTTCCCTGTCCTCTTTCTTTCACTCTTATTTCCAGTTCAACTCCTCCTAAAACAAAATAAAGACCAATCTGCAAGTGCACTGTCATTACATGTGATACCCTGTTTGTATGGCAAGATCTTAGAGCTGGAGCTACCTGCTACACTGCATACAGAAATATACTAAATATTATACTTATATATATACTAAATATATAACAATACATAAATATACTAAAATACAGAGCTATACTTCAATAGACTACTGAAACATTGAATAATGTTATAAAGCTATTTGCATCATCGTCATCCAACCAGAGGAATGTTTGGGAATGCGCCTCATCTTCAGGCTATTAAAGTCATCTTTACCAAATCTTACACATCTTTTGAAAGTATCTTCTTAAGGTATTCTATTTGGACTAGATCTTTGTACAATTTCTTGAGCAGCCTCTCAGCACTCTCAAGCTTAAGACACTGAGACAAAACACCACTTCTCCATGGAACACATTAAAAAGAATTCCTGTTTCTTCTACCTGTGGCTTAAAAAAGCAAGCCATCAATTTAAAATAAAAACTGCTATTTAAATCATCTGACGGTGACACTGTAACATCAGACTTGCACCTATTGGAAACTGGAAAATCAAGGTCCCCATCCCCACTCCAATATTTTCTTCTGTTTTTTTTTTCTTTGCTAACTTAGAAATCCACTTTTTTTAGTGTACGCAGCTATCAAAATCTCAATTCTTCAAAATCAGAGTAAATACATAACATAATAAACCTTGTTTCAAAACAAGAAATTGAGATGGGGTGTGGTTGTTCTCACTCCAGTTACTAATCTGAACTAATGATCTGTAGTAATGATAATGTACTAATGATAAGTAGAAAAAAAGATAGCCGAGGAGATACAATATAGAAACACACTCACTCTAAACCACACCAAGAAACATTGGACAGTCACATAATAGAAATGATGTGCATAAGAAGGCAGTCATTTTGCTACTCATTGTGCCTGGGTTGTTACCACACAATTCCTGAAAAGGACCACTCAGATGCAGCAGACTGAGCTACCTTCCTCCTGCAGTCAAGTATTCACAAACCAACAGCCCCATCTGAAAGACTCACCACACAGTCCGCATTACCTCCCCTGCGTCCATCAGCTGCACTCCTGCAGTACACACTCATCTACCTTCTGAGCTGTGGTCTCCCTCAAATAGTTAGACTGATCTTATTAGCAGGCTCCTAATCCTCACTTACTGTCTCCTTTACTCATTAGCTGTCCCTAATTTATTAGCTGTATCTTAACAGGCTGCAAGCTTACCAGCCACTATTCCTTATCTGGTGAGATATTTCCCCAACAAAATTCCACAGCCAGGAGTGACTACTACAGTTATTTATTTTCATGACAGCTCACAGCCTTAAGTTACATAATGTCTTCAACAGTCCTGCTTGGTGACTCCTAACATTACTAGAATGAGTTAGAGACATATTCTAAAGTGTATCAATCCTTTATGCCTCTTCCTTCACTGGGAAAGGTCACCCTGTGAACACAGGATTGCACACCATGGTGCCCAGGCACTTGTCACCTTCACAGAATCATGCAGATTGGAAGGGACCTCTTGAGATCACGTAGTCCAACTCCATGCTCAGTCAGGATCAGCTAGAGCCACTTGCACCTTGGCTGTATGCAGATGGAAAACCCAGCTGCCTCCACAACCTGTGTTTGACCATCCCCATAATACAAAAAAAAAGTGTCTTCTTCTGTTCAGGTAGGACTTAAGTCTTTTTAAATTTGTGCCCATCACCTCTTGTCCTACCAGTGGGTGCTGATGAGATGAATCTGGCTCTGTCTTCCTGTCTGTCTAAAAAGCTGATGGGAGGGAATGATGGCTCCCTTAGCCTATACATGAAAGGAACAGCAGTCTTTAGGCAGATCTCTCACCTCATCCCCCCAGGTTCAGAATAAAACTGCACCACCATGTGTTTTACTACAGTGTTATACACAAGAAGTTTTTGTTCTTGCTATTTTAGCATAGAATGTTAAGAACCTCCACCATACATGAGACACAAGAATGATTTACTTAGCAAGCTACCAGAAGCTGAACTTTAAAATCCAGAGTATTCCTATCTATACACACATCCAGAAATCTGCCCAGAGTGACCTAAGGACTACCTGTCCGACGACAGCAGAAGCGCCTGCAAATTCAGCTCAGCCAAAAGGTTCAAGTTCTAGTGATCTACCATACTCTACTCAGAAGTCATTCTTCCATTAGCAGAAAGTACTTTAAAGTATTAGCCCCATTCCACAGTTAATGAATGATGTAAACAGGGCCATGAGATTTCAGCATTGACCTAGAAATCGGGTATTTCATGCAAGTAACAGCAACACAGACATACTAAACAAAATCAGCAGCTTCAATTCCTGAGACTAAATGCTCTGAATCAGGGAGCAGCTAACATGACAAAGGCCACAAAGGTGGCCTTCTCATCTCACACTTCACCCATTCATTTTATGAAAGGCAAGTATTTTGGCCAAGGCAGCCCTTGCATAACAGAGAGGACCCTCCCCTTTTTACCAGTCAGAGGATTCCAAATGCATGCTGAGTTGTAGCAAAGACTGCCTGTCAAAGTGTGATTCCCAGCCTACTAAGACGCCAGACTGGCAAATACAAGTTCTCAGCTCCTTGCTTGCATTACTTACCTCTAAAAATGACACTTTCAATAGTCCTGCAGTTCAGAATCTCAAGTACTTGTTCTGATGGTTCTGTCAAATGCTCCTCATCCTGTGACAGTTTAAGCACTTACATCTTGTCCCCAGGCTCCCAGGCCACAGGATGAAGGCCAGTTAGGATGTGCTTGTTTGGTGTCATTTTGTAGAATGCAAACCCTGACCGCTAGAATATTGAAAATTGCATAAGCTTCCTGAATCAGATTGCCAGTGTGCAACAAGCAACAATTCTAAGGAATTTTGATGCTGGCAATTTAAACACTTTTGATAAGCCTCCTTTGGAAAACTCAAGAGCTGCTTATAGTCCTTAGGGAAAAGGAGTTTAAGATCAGCGACAATAAACATCTGATCAAGTGTTTCTTCAAGGTTGATCAGCTGTCCTAATTTTACATTTCCACTGTAATTATAAATACACCAAAGATTATTAAAACAGTTTTAAAACATTAGGTAACTGCTCTGCTGGGATTAGTAAGGGTAACCAGATGCAGGGGACAATTTTTTGTTTAAAGGCAACCAGAATCCCCAAAGAAAATGACCATATAGTATATGCAAGATCAGTTGGTTCTTGCCTGGAGAATACAGGGACAAGGGGCACAAACAGTCTCTTGCATTCTTTTGAGGTCTTAGATCTGTCCTTGGTCAGAACCAGATTTGTTTTCTGCTTTAAAAAAAAAATTGAACCTTGACAAAAACTAGTGCTAGAAGAACAGTCATGCTCATTAGCAGATCAGTAAGAGAATGTTTTCCTTCTGTACTTTGAGCTGACTGCATCCTGAACGGCAACTCAGACACAGCAGTTTCAGAGAAGTCCAGGTATGAGACTAAGTTACCCCGAGGTAGCAGCTGTCAGGGAATAAACTCCAAAATAATTAAAAGAAAGCAAACAGGTTTAGTTGTCTGAACAAGGAATTTTAATTTTAGGTCAACTATTGAACTAGGTCAACATCCAGTTCACAACGTCTACAGATAGTGGGCATAGGCAGTCACTATGGTAAGTTTATTGAAGCACCAAGCTCCACACAAGACTGTAAAATACATTTTGAACTACTAGTAAGAAAGCTTCTTCAAGTCAACAATACTATTAAGGGCCAGAGTTTAAGGACTAAATTTTCACCTTCCAAGCTATTTTAAGACAGCCAATCCATTGCATAAGCAAACCGAACTGCTACAGACTGAAACACAGAGCAGCAACTGTATTGAACAATTCCTGTAAATAATTCAAGGATACATTGAAACAGTATGGGTAAATTGTAATTTTTTATTGGAAAACAAATATACAACTTGGAATGGATTTGAGGCAAATCGTGCCATAAGCAGATTTTTTTTTTTTGAAAATAAGTGGCTAAACAAAGTTTAAAAAGCATAGTAACAAGAGGAGAAAAATGTTTTCTGGTACAGGACCAGCAGTACAAAAAAAACTTGTGTACGAGTACCTGGATAATCACCCGTTTTGCATTAGTGCAACTTAAGTTTCATATTGTTGACTGTCAATCGTCCACAACGTTAAGACTCCACATTTCAACAACATGTTACAGGTATGACCACAAACAAGTTACTGAGAAGTAAGCTAGGAGAATGATTTTTACGGTGCATTAGCCACACGTATATATATTATTCGCATGGTTTTATCCTGGAGTTAGCTGCAGAAGTCCTTATCCTGCATCACAAAGTGAAATAAACTCCTTTATGTACTGGAGAACTAGAGCCAGCATGTTGCTTTAACTAAGGAATTGCTAATACATGGTAAACCCCAGCTTACTTTATGTAACTTGTCACACTAGTCACACCTAAGTCTCCTAAAGAAAGCTACTTTTTTATTTTTAAACAGACAACCCAGATGTTCCCTTAGTTAACCAACTCCATCTAACTTTAGATGTGCAGAAGGGCTTAAATATCCAGAGTAAGCCACATGCAACATTTGTTACTTAGATCAATTTTCCAAAAATCAGAACAATGACAGTAAGATAAAGGAGAAAAACATGGAGGAATGGCCTTCTAATTACTATACATGCATATTCTTTTGACAGTAAGGGAAAAACCTTTTACAGATAAGTTACAAACAGAGAAAAGGCAAATAAACAATTTTGTACAAGAAATTTAACACATTCTGTACAACGTCTTCACTTCGCTGTCATCATTTGTACAAACTCTGTAAAAGGAAAGAGTTGCATAAGAGTTATTCAGAGAAAAATCTGAATTACAAGATCTGAGAAGTGATCTGCCTTACTAGTGCTCAACACTGTTTCCAAACTAGGTTTTCAGTGACATTTCAAAAAGCATCTTCAAGACAGTCCCCTTTTCCACCATCACACCTAAATACTTCCTTTTTTTTTAGCAGCAAAAGGCAGTCTCTACTTCCAACAAAAAAGTTAGTCCCTCAACTGGGGACAATCTTACTTCCAAAGTAAACCATTACAGGGTCCTCATGCCCACTAGCTTATAGACAGGGACAAAGTATCTAAGAATGACTAAGAGATCAGTAGAAATTGTGCTGAAGTGATGCTCAGTTAAGTAGGTATACAAGCAAGACATTTTGTTGGCTTGAATATTTTTTTCAGAGCAGAATAGCTCAGGTCTTACTATTTTACCTGACAGTCTTTAAGCAACTAAATCATTGCTTATTCTCTGCACATTGGAAGTTAGATCCCACAACAAAGAACTTGTTACTTATCTTGTTGAACCATAGTGTCAGGTGCAATAACCAAAAAACCTCCAGGAACCTAAAAAGAGTTAACTGCTTGCTCAAGTTTCAGAAGAGCAACTGGAAAGGAGAGGGATGCCTACCCTCTCAAGTGCCACCCTCTAGGCAGTTATGGAGCAGCCACCTTGTTCCTAAAACCATCTTTCAATCACATGAGCACTCATTCTGAGGCCACAACGAAAAAAGGCCTTTAAGACAAGCTACACCTTGTCTTAAACCTCAAAAGGTTTAAGGCTGCACCTCAAAAACAGTAAGGGCATTAACTGAAAATACGCTTTTCTATGAGATGTTCATAATGTAAAAAAGAAAATAAGCTTAATGTTTGAGCTGCAAGCAATTGCCTAACAGAACTACTGCTTTCACAACTAAGTTTCAATGCCAGGAAGAAAGAAGAAAATAAAAACAAACTACTGCTGCAGCTGATTTGTGTGAAATTATTTAAGAGGTCTTCCAAAGATCTTGAAATTTTTGTGTATTTTAGACACTTTCACCCTTTAATAAAGGATTTTAAAAGCATTAATGAAAAATGAGTGCCTTTACCTAGTCAGATCAACATTCATTATTAGTGAACAGAACAGTATGAACAGTATGTGAGCATCTCAGTCAGCTTCCTTATTCTAATTGTCAATTAGACAATAAATTTACAAAGTTATTTCTTACACTGCACAGTTGAATAGCCATTTTTTGCCTTTGGCACAAAGCTGGTAGTAATCCACACAAGCCTATTTAGGAGGTACACAATGTTACATACTAGAAGACATTAGCTTAAAAGAACACAACTGTTAAGGAGATCTCATCTGAACACTGCCCTATTTGAACTTGGTGTGCCTATTAGCACCTACACAATCACCATCACGACAAGTGCTACACAGTAAGAGTCAGTTAACAACTCCTTACCTTCATAGTTTACTTGACCATCACCATCAATGTCTGCTTCCCTAATCATTTCATCAACTTCTTCATCTGTTAGCTTCTCCCCAAGATTTGTCATCACATGACGGAGTTCTGCAGCACTAATGTAACCATTACCATCCTGAGAGGGGGGAAAAAGGAAGACTGGAATAGCCTTGTGTAAGGCCTAGTGACTTAACAAGAAGTTAATCATAGCTTTAACCACTAGCATTTGCACAAGGCAAAAGGGAGCTGCAAGTGTGCCTTCAGTATTTAAGACTAAGTTCCTAGAGAAAAGACATTTCAAAAGCAACTTATCCCATACAGTCTACTTTGGCTATCCTATCCCAAGACTGACAAAAGAACAAGAATCTTTCACAACCTTTTTAGGTGACAAACCAATTCAATCACATGTCTGTCTGGTTCAAGTGTCTATTTCTTAAACTAGAAGCTACTTATCTAATTCACCTGTTTCATGGGAGTCCAGCACAAAGCCACAATGGCCTTCACAGACCACTTTTACATATTTCATCCTCATTGGGATACTGGATATCAAAGTAGTAGTGTATATGAACTCTGGACTGACCTCTTCCTCCCCACATCTCAAGGTACTTATCATACATTTTCTGTTTAAAAGTGCACCTTGCTTCAGAAGCTGAGTAACTTCAGACTCATTTAGCAATTTACTCAGCGAAAGATTTAGAAGATTACCACCTTAACTAGTTAAGCAATTTGCCCGACAGCCTTGTACAAGTATTTTAGTATCATAGCTACTGGTAGTATCACCCACTACTTTAACAATGACTCATTTGACTTTCAAGTACAGTACAACAGTACACTGAACTTTAGGGTGCCTACTTAACCTAGAGGATCTAGGTAACAGGACGGCAGATACCCCTCAATTCAGTGAGGAAGCTCATTAGAAATCAGACTGAGTTTTCAGTAACAGAAGTGATTGTTATGACAAACATTTTAGTACCTTGTCAAACACACGGAACGCTTCTCTAATTTCTTCTTCACTATCTGTATCTTTCATTTTTCTTGCCATCATTGTCAGAAACTCTGGAAAGTCAATTGTGCCATTGCCTGCAAGAGAGTTAATTTGTTAGAAAAAACCCACCTTTTTGACACTTTATTAAATTACGTATTAATAAGATCTTACCATCAGCATCTACTTCATTGATCATATCCTGTAGTTCTGCTTCTGTGGGGTTTTGACCAAGTGATCTCATCACTGTCCCCAACTCCTTTGTAGTTATAGTACCATCACCATCCTTGTCAAATAGTGAAAAAGCTTCTTTGAATTCTGTATAACAACAAAAAAAGAGTTAATATTTCAAATCTGAAGGTTTACTTAATAATTTAATAATCTGTTGATGCTTATCATTACAAATTACAAAACTTGATTTCATTCTCTTAAGATTGTTATACTGCTCAGTCTGCTATAATTGTAATGCCAATATGGAAGCACCAGCACCTGGAAAACAATACACAAGTCTAACAATCAAGTACATTTTGGCCTACACAAGATGGAATGTCATCCATTTCAGTAGTACTCAAATATTTGTTACTATCCATCATGAACAAGATTCCCTAATACAGAGACAAAAGGAACAGCTATCCACAACTAGAATGATCCACATCCTTGGTAGGAACCGCTTCTCTCACAAGAAAATAATAATTACTTCAAGAAAGCTGAAAAATTATACTCAAATCAGAAATGCTACAGCTTAACAGCACTTCCATTCCTAATAAAGCAGGCAATCAATGAAAAAAGTATAATTGGACCAAAATAAAAATAGTTTCTCATTATAACTCACTTCCACTGGACATGTAAGTCTGAACAGTATATGCCACATGAAGCTCCAGTACCTAGCCTGACAGGTCTTAACATTTGGTCATACCTTACCTACAGAGAAACTTCTCCCAGCTCTCTCCCCTACTGGACTACTACAGTTCTTCAGTTTATGTCCATAGATAACTCCAGTCAAGAAGGAAAGTAACTAAGTCTCAATTTCTGAAGAGCTGCTTAGAAAACTGCTTCAGCCCTACTGTATTCTGAAACAGCCTTTACAGAAATAGTCAAAAACAGCTGAAAGATTGTTTTAACTGCATTTCAATGCTACCTCTTAACCCTCCACAATGGCTGTATTGTAGCCAGCAATATTAACACAAGCATGACGTGTTTAATTGTCCAGTCCAAAAATGGAGTTGGTTTTAATCCATACCATCTGTTTGTCTTTGGCCACAGACCTTAAACTTGCTCACTGGACTGTAGTAGCTCATACAAAAGTTACAGTTAAACAAAAAACTTATCTATTCCCTTGTATAATTCAGATCCTTTCACAGATTCCAAGGCACCTGAGATCATGCCTTTGAAGAACTCATTAGTTCAAGGGTACTCCTGCATCTAAAATACTTCCAAGAATTAATTTTTCAACAATTTCCAAGCAGCCAACTTTCCAGATGGTGGGTTTCCCAGACCAGAATCAGTCACAGTAAAAGTCAGTGTTTTCTCATGAACTGCATAAAGTCTTACTTCATCCATTTCATACTCTGAAATACTCGCAGTGAGTACAAGCTGACAAGTGTTAAAAATGCAACTAAAAATATAGGCATTTTATAGTTCATGAATGCAGTTATAATACCAGAGCCACAGTTGAGTCCCATCCAGGAAAAAAAACACTCTTCTGCATCTAATAGTTTGAAGCGTTCCAAAAGCCAACTCCCACTGCTTAGAACGTAAGAATCAGAGCAAGGCTACCACAACACCAGATGAAACTGTTTCAAGCCACTATTGTATAATCAAAACACAGGAACAGGCCTACCCAAACAGGCAGCTATAACCTGTACTTACAGTAACGGCCAATGGGTCTTTGGGGCTAGTTTCAATTAGCTTGGATGCAGCAAACAAGTTTATCAAGAGTAAAGTTGTGACACCAGGGAAGCAAAGGATTTTGGGTCAAGCCTAGACAAGAAGCTCATATTGTATCATGGAAGGGCCACAAAAGGGGAATACTAAATCCTCAGAATCAGGTATTCAAGTGTTATTCAAAGCATTTAGCATCATCCTTAGCTTGAAGGTCAGCTATCACTAACCCAAACACAAAGCAGACTTCACAGTACTGCAATGACCCTACTTAAAGCAATACTTAATTGTTACACAAAATTCAAAGTCTTGCTTTGGGCCATTTGGTAGTGTATTCTGAACACTTGAAGTGTATCACTCAAAGGACAACTCTTTACCTTTCTTTTACTCAAAGATGCTGTAGGCTAAGAAACAACCAGCTGTAAGTCATAACCATAAAGAAAGTAGAGCAAGTAAAAAATGAGCAACATATTCCCGTTTGAAATTCTGAATCAAGTTAGGCATTCAATTAAAATACCTCTTCAACCACTTTCAGGAACCACCTCCACTAACTAGAACAAAGGAGTAATAACCTATGCCAATACAGTTTAGACTAGAATAAGAACAACGTGCCATAGGTTTGGAGGATTTGCAGCAACAGCCAGTTAAGGCAGCTACAAAATACTGAAATTTAGTGAGCAACTCTATTCTGGCTTCCTACAACATATTATAAAACATGCTTCCCACACTTAAACACCTTACGACTCCATGTCACATGCAAAGCAAATCCTCCCTTTATTCAACACTCCTCCATACCAACCCACAAATGAAAAATCTTATATCCTAGTTAAGGCTAACCTGTCAGAAACCTGAGGACAGTGCTGGCAGCCTACAATGTTTCAGCCTTTCCTTCCTTCTGAAAAGCGTACTGTATCAAAAGGAAAGACTACTTCCAGGCCCCACGAAAGAAAGCCTAGTCCAAGAGAACATGAACTCTAACAGCCTAGCTCAAAATGTTCTATTTAACAATAACCTCTGAGGCATCTCTGCACAACACCACCTTCCCAGATGAAGTGGCAGTCTTCAGTGACCTAATATGTTCACTGAACCAGAACTCCCATTCCTACTCTCACACTATTTAGCCAGCTATGTCTGGAACTTTTATAGGAGAACGCCAATTGTTCTCTTCACAGCTACCAGGAGCTCACCACTTAAACATGACTATTTCTACTATGAAATGAATTCTAAATAGCTCTTGTGGTCAGACCCCCAACAGAGAACCACAGCACACTTAAGGAACAAGGCAGAACAAACACCATACATAAGGCCTACTTATTTAGAGAGCCCATTTAGACCTCTTTGAGGTCCAGTGGAAGTATAGCTCACAAAACCAGTTGTTTTGAGATAAAAGCATCTTAAAGGTGTCATCCTGTCCACCCGACGACCCACATCAAGTAGTCCTGACCTATATACTTTTTTAATTCAACACAACCAAATTGATACCCATTTGACTTGGATGGCAGCATCAATTCTTACTGAATCAAGCTGCAATTAGCATTCATGTTCTGTACCTACTCAGGTTTCAGAATCAGTCTCTTTCATATGAACAAAACCAGAGAAGTCTTTCACATTTACCTATAACAAGAAGTTTCAGTACCATAGGAAATAAGAACATCCGGAATCTTTAACAATTGTATTCTGGTGCTTCACAGCAGAGTTGGAAGTTCTGTTTTAAGCCAGGAGAAGTGCCTGCTTTAACTCCTGTTCTTAAATGGAAGACCAAAGTAATGCTGTCTCTACCTTGTAGTACCATTTCTGTAAGCTTGCCCTCCAATCAAAAGCAAGGTACCTTGCAAATCAAAGTAAGGTAGGGGGCTCAAGCTTTTAAAATCACAGTCTCTGTAAAACATGCAAACTCTACTTGTAACATTTTCCCATGCAAGACACTGGCCTTCAACAGCAAAACTAAGCTGCCTGCTTAGTCAGCCACAACCCTTCCTAAGCTGTAGTAGGGATGGTTACCTCACAGGCCAGCAGTGGGCTTATGTCTTTACATCAGAGGTTAACAGTTTACTTGCAAACACATTTGCTTCATGAAACACCATAGGCAAACGGGAAGCAGCAGGCCATTTCACACTGTATACTAATACTAAACCATACTTTTACTCTTTCAACACAGATGAAAACCCTCTGTATCTACTCTACTCAGTATTACTAATACTCACTTTTGGCTCTGAGAACTATACTATCATTACTGAACAGCTAACATTTGCACTAATCCTGAGGTAGTGTTAATGAGCTTCCTGTTTATATTCCATAATCAGCTACATCAACTAATAAAGCTCCTACAGTTAAGAACTGGAACAATGAACCATTATAGAAAAGAAAGCAGTTACAATGATAAAGCCTGCTCCAACTACACTGATCACAAAACCCTTAAGATATGTAGGCCACTTCCAGCAAAAAAAACCTCTTGAGCTTGTGCTTACTCCTAAGACAGTACCATGGTAACAAGTAAATAGACTAAGGACTTTCCACAAAACCATAATTAGTCTCCTATGAGTTAAAGCAAGCTTCTGAAGTTTAAAAGCAGAAGAATGTCTTTACACTTCAAATTTGGCAATTATGGTAAAAACAAACTAGCTCATTATGACACTTCTGTTTAATACAGTGTCTTCAAGAGCTGCAACATAGTTAAAAAGCAATAGCCCTTCGAGGCTGTTATTTGTATGCTTGACCTGCTAATATTAGATTACCAGAACCCTAACACCCTCTAAAATCATTTCACATGACAGCATGCACACAGACTTTCTAGCATTAACACGATACACTTGTCAGATCAAAGCCCCAGAAGTTTTTGAATGTCCATGGCAAGGCTGAATTCTACATTACCAGCTTTAAGTCACATAAATTACTGAAACTGAAATCAGTCTTCAGAGACCAGTGACAGATACTAGTTTGTGCAGGCTGCATGAGTAGTAGACATGACAACCAGAAGAGTTTTAGTTACTAGTAGACAGTCACCAGTGCATAGAAACTATTGTTAGGGATCCAGAGATGTTCCCAGAAGATTTAAGTGGTGCATATTTATTTAAGCATTTCAGAGCAAAACCATCAGAATAGTGCACAGAAAACTTGAGTCCAAGTCCACAATGCAGTTCCAAATATGGAATACCAAGAGTTGTCATCATGAAGCCAATCTCTGCTGTCATCAAAAAAAGCTACTCTGAAACATCTCCACTGAGAGGAGACCACAAAGTAAATTATTTTTCCCTTCTGTTAGAGGGGCACCCCAGATTCCAAGTCTTCAACAGGTATTCATGCACCCCACTCCACTTTCAGTTTGCATTTGGGACAATTCCGTAGTCATGACAGCAAAAAAACCCCACACCGTAGTCCCAAGCCTACTAGCTAGCTAGTAAAGCTGTGAGGATTGCCTAAATAGTCTAGAGGACAAAACTTCAGATTCATTGTATCCATGGTGCTTTTACAGTAGATGAGTCTTTAAAACTTAAATGACAAATTAAAACATTCCACAATACTTCTTTAGTATCTAAGAAAGCTAAATATCTTGTGTAACGCAGACTGTCACTGGATTAAGATATGTGCCAGGTCAAGTAGGAGTAGCAACACAGCACATGAGAAATCTCACCTGCAATCTGCTCTTCTGTCAGTTGATCAGCCTGCAATAAAAGAGAATATCATTATAATGTAGCAAAAGCTCAAGGCAAAATAAGACAACCTTGTAGAGGCCTCTGAACATGGTAGCTGCTCTTCCGGACTTATCTGTGGCATTCTGAAATATACCTATGTAACACAGCTCAAAAGTCACCAGGATTGCCTGCCAAGTAAGAACTGGTAGTCTGCCCTTATTTCCAACTCTGCAATATCTGGAACCCCCAAATAATGGATTACCATGGGTATCAATCAATTACCCAAGCAACACTAGCAAACTCAAGGAACACAGGTCCCTCTAGACTGGTTTTAAAAACTCATTAACACAGCAGACTACTGGTACTAACACTTTGGTAAACTAGCCTCAGCTTTAAACATTTTAAGTCTAAGTAACACAGCAGTAACCCTCAAACCCTAAATTTAAGGCAGACTAATCTCTTCTGCTAAGTTACAATGCTATAATTAGGAAAAAACATCCTTTTCTAGAATGAAAACATCCCTTGATTAACAAGAAACTTCATGTCCAAGATCTGGTCATAAAAAACAGAGTCCATATAACCAGTACTAGCAGCTTCATGCCACACGGGTAATTTCAATGCATTTGTCACATGGCTGCCTAGACATTTTTCAGACTGTTGTCTCCAGATTCAAGTAGCATAAAATAGTTTACAGGGCCACTAGATAAAGGTTCAGTGGTGGAAGGAAATGTCTGTATGAGTTGGGCAAGTCCCAGTTTGTACCTCCATTTTGCTTTATCACTGGACAGTTTTGAATCAACTGGATTTGACAGCAATTTAAAAAGAGGCAGAAGTCAGTTTTCAAGACCAAACCCAAAATGGACTTCACTCTTGAAAGAATGCAAAGGTATTTGAGGACTGTAGAAATAGTTTTGCTAGCTTTTCTAGTCAGCTGATTCTTCAAACAAATTCTAGATACCTTCAGTTGAGTTGCAGTAACAAGACCACATGTTTCCTTCAAGGAAGATCCTTTAGTTCTTTAACCCCTAGTATTCCAACAGACTCAAAAAAAAATGCTTTAGTACACAGAAAAGATACATTCACTGTCTAAACTCAACACTGCTTTTTAGTTTTGTTCATATTGTGACCATTTCAGCAACAACCTTTTTACAATTACTGCAATATTGACAGTGAAAAACATTTTCAGCCATTAGCTGTGCCCACAATCATCTTGCTACACATTAGCCATCTGTCAATGAAACACTTAGAAAAAGTTATATACACCATCTGTCACTTTTTACTTCACTAATTTCAAATTGAATTACATTTCTATATTGCACACAGCCTTAGAAGTTACCTGCTTCTGGTTATCCTTCCTGTAACAGAAATGAATTTAGCTGCTCAAGCAACCATACAAGAGCTAAACTGCTTCCAAAAAAAAGTTTATATATATATACACACACAAACAGCCCAAGGTAAAGGCCACAATCAGCAATTTCTCAGACTGCCTATAACCCACTTACTCTTAAGAATCAAGAGCACACTAATGCAACTTCCAGAAACACAGCCAACAGGTATTTGCAGCTATAGGCTCTACTTGTTCCAATTTCAGCAGCTGTAGGAAGTACTCCCATGCAAGTTCAACTTTTTGTTTTAAAAAAGATGAGATGGTCTAGGGTGACAGCTACACTGCTGAGAACAATTTAACATTAGGCTTTCAGATGGAAGCATTGTGCTGTTCATTTAACAGAACCCTAACAGATTTTCGCTTGTCTGGAGTGTATCATTAACATAGTCAGACTCCTACCTTTGCATGCTATTTACATTTTTATTGCTCGAGTGAGGAGAATGATGTGCTACATTTCTGCAGGATATTTATATCCACAGAAAGCTGTAGATCAGATTTAAGTAGCAAGAACCTAGTTTATTTAGGTCAATACTTATGGGTTACCAAGCTGAGTCACATACTGTTTTATATAAACAGTTTTATATAAAGACATGACATTAACCAGTGTTTAAGTTGAGTGTTCCTGAACTCTTCCTCTAATTCTTCCAGCAACTTAAAACATCCTATACCCACTGACCATAAATTTGGATAAGCCTTGTCAGCACCTGTAAGAGGCACAGTGTTTCAGAAGAGCACGATGCTTATTAGAAGCCACAGGTATATGGCAGTTGAAAGATAAGCTTGGAGGTGGGGCAAGGCTGAACAAACACCATCTGTACTCTGCAGTGCTAGGCTCTGCAGGGACTGCTGCGCAACAGCAGTAAAAGGCGGAGCTAGCAAGTCTGCCAGATCACTCCCTCCCATGCCACTCAGGTGGAGGACGACCAGCCCAAATCCATGCCTGCGACTTACAGGCCACTGTCTTCCTAAAAGGGCCTTCTGGAGTTCTTCATCCTGAATTTAAGCTAGATACTCATGCATCATACACGTGACAGTATGCGTACCCAACTGCAGAAGCAAACAGATAAAGTACAGCGTAACATGCTGAAGTTTTGACATGCCCCTTACTACGGCCTAGATCCACCCAAAAACCTCCTTTGATGAAGTCAGGGAACCCTTCACAGCACATTCTCCGATTCATGCTGCAGCACTTTCATTTTCACTGCAATAGCTCCCATCCCCCCGCCTCCAGATTATATTGAGGGCCTGACAAAGAATGTAAGCGTCCTAGGAAAGAAGGGGAGCTGTTGTGTGTGCAGCATTTTCAGTGACACAGGCAGCCTCTAGAGGTAGTGTTTCATTACAGTCAGATCTGCTATGCAGTAACCAGTTTGGATGATCCTCAACACTGCCTGACGGAGAGCTACCAGCAAACCACAGAAAAGATGATACTGTTCCCCTCTAAAACTTGGCATTTTGGTATATTTCACAGGTGTCAGGTCTGAATGGACAGTTCCATTCTGGCAAAATTAACTAAGAACTAGATGTACTAGCACTCAAAGGCTAGACTTACACTTTTAGTAGGTTACCTTTATTTTGGGAGCAAAGCATTCTGCTTTATCTAGCATGTGCAGTATTAGACAACATATATTCACAGGTTCAGCCAATCTGGTCTGTCAGGACAAATTATAACCACACTCAAAGTGTCACTATGCCTCCTGGACACACCCATTTTTATATAGACCTTGTTTGAAGACACTCCATTTTTGGTCCCGTACCAACCATTTTTAGTTCAGATGATGACTAAAAGCAGTAAGAGCGTCTTTTGGTGCTAAATTCACTGAGATTTTTTTCCTTTATAGATGGTTTGCTGTTTAAGCTCTCAATTCAAGCAAAAATAACAAATTTAGGCTTCCGTTCACCTAATTTCTTTGCCCAGAGAGCACTTAAAAACCCCCTCAATTTTAAGTTGCCATCGTTTACATTAGACATGGCAAGTTGATAGTGATCCGATTCCTTAAAAGCATGTAATGAATGAAAAAGCAGTTCCACTATACTGCATCTTCTCTTAATGCAGAGACAGTACTGAGCAGTTGGTGTTGTTTTTGCGATAGACTGTTCCTTTTTGTATGTGTTTCGGTAGCTGCTTGTTTTTAATTAAAAGAAGTTAAGCTCATATCCTTTAGACCCAATTTGAAACAATTGTTCAATTCCACAAAATGTGTTCTATTTTGACAGTTGATTAAAATCCTAAACAAACGTATTACTACGAAAAATAAATTGTGCTTGATCAAGAAAACGCAGGACAGTCCACCACAATGATCAAAACGGGAAAGCAAAAACTGTTAAAAAAATATATAAAAATCTCTTGTTCAAAAGGGCCACCGACAGCAAGGCGTTATCATGAAATCGGCAGGGGAGAGCGGCTCCAACGTGAGCTGACAACAGGTCTAGCCAGGAGGGAGATGGTGCAGTGAGGCAGCCTGCCCCTCATCATCATGCTGCTCAGAAGCTGCAGGGCTCCGCATTGCATTATTACCAGGCGCAACACACCTCGCTAGCAAGCCAGACATCTTAAGCGCCCGCAGCAGCCGGCCGCCGCGCCGCTGCCTCCCCGGCCCCATTCAGCCGCACACCCCGGCTTGCCGGGAAGGGGAGGAAGCGATAAGAAAGTGGAGCTGGTGCCATCGTGGCAGGCTCCTTCCCCCTCTCCCGGCACCCCCCACGCGGGTCTCCTCCCAGGAGGAACCGTTATCTGCCGCTCTACCCCCCCCTCCCGACACACACCCCGACAAAGCATCATGGCGCTGGATCCCAGTGGCAGTTTGAATTTTGAATCCGCACCAACGCCCCAAGGGCGGGAAAGGGACCCGGGCGGGATTCGTCCACCACCGCCACTTCCTCCTACGCGCCAACACGGCGCCTCCGAGAGGGACCCTCCGCCCCAGCCCGCCCGCGCTGCCGGGCTCAGCCCGCCGGCCACAGCAAGAGACACCTTCACCCTCGCCCTTCCGCAGGCGACCTGGCCCCACACCAGCCAAACCACCTGCCCCCCTCTTTCCCCTTGTACCCACCCCCCCTCCGCCCCCAACTACAGGCACCCACCCCCACCCATACACCGAGCACCCGGCCCGCAAAGCCCTATCGCTGCCCTATGCCCAGGGTACTCACCATGGTGGCTCGGCCTGGCTACGGGGTGTGGTGGAAGCTAACGGCTGTACAGGGCACACGAGCAACCCGCCCGCTCCACGGCTCGCCTCACACTGAGCCCTACCCGGCCGCCAGCACTGCCTCATAAACCGCCTCACAGCCCGCCTGGATCGCTCCGCGCCGCTCCCTCTCTCCCCCTCCCTCTCCCCCCCCTTTTCCCCGTCAGGGAACGGAGCTGCGAAAGAAGTCCCGGCTCTTCGCGCTCTTCTAGGCAGTCCCCCCCCCCCCAGCACCCTGAGCGCGTCCCCTTTCTGCCCCACGCGTCCCCAAGCCCCGCCGCGGGAATAGGTGAGATGCGGGAAAGAGGAAGGGGGAGGGAGAGGGGGAGCGCTTGTGAAACGGCGGGAGGAGGTTGCCGAAGGGGAAAAATGGGGGGGGTTGGCTCGCCAAGCTGAGGGACTATTTCTCTGGGCGGAAGAGGATACTAGAAAAAAAAAAGTCTGAGAGTGCGGTGACTCCAGAAGGAGGGCACCGATTGGTGGATTCGTACCTGCAATGCGTCACTTGGACGTTAACCGCCCCCCCTCCGCCCGCAGTGCGTGAGGCCCGGCCCAGTGCGGTGGGGGCTAGGCCCGGCCCGGCCCGGTCCCCACCGCACTGGGGCAGCGTGAAGGGACGGGCTGGAGCGGCGGCAGCCAGAACATTTCAAGCCTTATCTCGCAGCGCACCGGTTAAAAAAAAACAAAATAAAAAAAAGGCCTCACCCACGGGATTAGTAAATGAGATCTCCCTCCGCATCCAGCGCAGTACGGGAAAATATTCCCCACTCCCTCTGCAAAGCCGAGAAGGGGGGATGGGGGTGTCCATCGCTGGTTTAAAGGAAAAGAGGTTTCTTCCCTTCCTAGGAGCCGTGTATGCCCTGGGCTTGTGCCGGGGGAAGGTGGGGGAGAGGGGATGGCCAGCAGTTCTGAGGTAAAATCTCGAGTCTTGGCAGGGATTTCACTAAAGGTGCGTTTGGGTAAAGCAGGCAAAGTTTTCAAACTTGGAAATGTATTTTCAAGTCACATAGTGTACTCAAAACCAACGGATAATTCAACAAATAGCTGCAGTGTTGGCTGAGCTCAGTGAGAGGCCTACCTGTCATCTCCTACAACCACAAGCCTTATTTCAGCACCGCAAATACATGATTAAACTTTGGGGACCCAAGTCTGAGTTTTCTGACCTAAGTTTGAAAATGAATTGCCAGATGCGTCGCAATCAAAATTGCCTACTTCCATATCCGTTGCAATAGTTACTTAGTTGATACTTACACAGTACTTACAAATGAATGGTATTTTATACCTGTCTACTCGTTGCTGTCATTACACAAACCAGAGCAATGGCTCTCACTTCACACACGAAAGAGGTTTCGCTCTTCTCCACTCCTCGCAGTCATTTTGTTTTATAGGCCGTATAAATGGGATGTGTTCAGGAAGGGACTGGCATGAACAAACTCCCCACAAAGATTGTGTTGAGTTTTTCCTTCCGAATATTAATTTAAATTCTCAGGCTGGCTCTCTTCCCAGAGGTAATCCTGTGCCCCCACTGAACTCAGGAGCAAAGGGGAGAAGCCAGAACAAGGCCTGGTTTCTTAAAATAGTCAGAGGCTCCTTCATCAAACCTAGTGCCTCACATCTGTTCTACCTCACCTTGTGATCACAGGCAACCATAGACTAAAATTTGGCCTTCAGCCTTGAAATCTGAAGTTACTGTTTTGTGGTATGTTAGCTTTTTAGGTCCCCTTTCCACTTAGATGCGTTTATGGTCCAGAAATCAAGCACAGCTGAACTATTGTCTTTTCAAGCTCTTGACAACATTTTAAAAAGTTTTAATGTATAGCTAGATGAGTAACATACTTTTCAAAGACAGTGTAAGTGCCAGGGTTATTGCTGTGCTTATTATGGGTTATTATGCCTCTGTGATACGGAAGAGGAGCAAACCCCCAGCCGTGGTCAGGCCGTGCTTGATGCAGGTAGATGGGGCGTCGAGAGGGCTTCAAGCAGTTCTACTCCTCCCCGCGCCCTCTTTGGTTCAGTTTTAAGGATTGCTCTGACGTTCCCAACTTCTGTACAGTCCCAGAGGCGTGAATCACCGTAGATAAGTTCTTGACCAAAAAAATTCATCACCTGCTCTAGATTTGGGATAAAAGCCGCATGTGTGTCGCACCCTCAAATCTGGAGCAGAGCAGAGCGGAGCGGAGCATAGCGGAGCGCTGGTGTGTCTGTCTGGAGCAAAACCATCTTCTGTGGAGACACTAGCTTGGGTCCTGGCAATGAAACGCCCACACGTGCCAGGTGCTGGGCCTGATTTACCAAGCCCTATCCCTGGTGTCTGTCCTTTATCCTCACAGTATCTCGGAGAGGCAAAGCATCGTGACACCCAGCTTCACGGGTGGGTTACTCAGGTGCCAAGGCTCAAGGAATCCGTTGAGATAAGATACATAAACCTTTCTGTGAAGCAGGTCCCCACAGATTTGGTGAAAAGTGTATGGAAAGGCTGTACCGAGACAGCCTGTTCTGCCTGCGTCCTGTTCCTGGAATTTGCTACTGGCCGCCTCAGGAGCACTGGGGCTGTAAGAAGCATGAGGCTCACAGCGTAAATAAAGTGTAGGCTCTTTAATTATGGCCTAAGGATCTGCCGTGGAGTAAGGACTTGAATGCAAGAATTTCAGGTCCCAGAGAACCTGACCACCACACTCTTTATTTCTGTATATGTCCATTAAAGTATTGTGTATCTGTAATTTACTCAATTCTTTGCACTCTTTTTTGTTACATTTAGTTTTCTCTAAAGGTAGAAGAGGTAGTCATTCAGAGCGTCCTCCCTCTAGCATGTATTTCCTATGTCCCCTGGCTCCATGATCTCTTTCTCTCCCCTTTCTCTGTTCTTGTGTATCTATCTCCTTTTTTCCATCTGCATTTTCCTCCAGCAGCACCCATTTCCTGTGGGTTTCATCACCACCCCCACCCTGCTTCCATCTGTTGAAGAGATCAGCCATGAAGTTAACTTGCAATTACACTACCGGTACAGCGGCGTGACCAGGCATTAAAGCCAACACCCAGGTGAAATTAACGGGAGAGGGGGGAATTCATCCCTCTCGCAAACAGGTTGGCAGCAATCTCAGGTCAGTAAAACAGCAGCAGCTTCTGAGGTGTATTGAGGGCACGGTCCTCTCTCGGTAGCCCCGAGGGGCAGAATTGCTTTCCAGCAGCCCCTGCCACACTGTGCAACTGCATGTGCCGTGAGAGGCAGGGAAATAATACATCAAGTGACCGGCCGCAGCTGTGGGCTATGGTGCTGACACCTCTGACAGAGCAGTGATGGGAATTGACTCTTAATTTCTCTGTCGGAATGATCCAGGATAGCTTCACCGACTCAGACTTTTTAACGCGATAATTTCTCTCTCTGGTATGTAATGTAATAGATTTGTCAATTTTTGTGGGCTGTGGCGGGGGGGGGGGGGGGGGGGG